>CM040748.1:3862500-5062500 GCA_022829145.1 Albula goreensis | reverse complement strand
AAAGAAACTCTGAATAAAGAGTCGATCATAGCAATGCTAAAGCACACTGCACAGTATGTGTGTGTGTGTGTGTGTGCGTGTGCGTGTGTGTGTGTGTGTGTGTGTGTGTGTGTGTGTGTACATGTCTACCTGCAACTTCAGAACAAAAAAGCAAGTGACTGTTTCAGACTGCACTGATTTCTGACACATTTCAGTAGCACAAGACTACAGATCTGCAGTAGAGATTTTAGCAATATAAGTTAGCTGTAAACATGCAGAGCAAAAGAGTTCTACATCAGTGTGATCAGACTGGAGTTAAAGAAGGCAGTTTTGGTAATAAAGTAAACACAATCAGAGCCTTCCTTAGTCATTGCAGACAGGGCGGTGACCAGTTTTACCAGGGGACTGTTTAACCCCTGCACAACCCATCTATCATAATTTACATTTATTCAAAATATTTAAAAAAAAAAAAAAAAAAAAAAAAAAAAAACTTTTCCATGAAAAATATATATAAATATTTCAGCGTGACTGCATACCTCAAAAGTTACAGCTGCCATTTTATTTTAAGTTTTGGACTGTATAATTTACAGCTTGGTTAACAGGTGTACTTAGTTTGATACATGATAGTGCAGAACTCACTCTGCGATCCTCTTGCCCAGCTCCATGCAGGCCGGGTTGGAGTTGGCCGTAAAGATGACCAGGCCGCCCTTGGTGGTGTTCATATCTGGCCGAGTCTTGGCGTCACCTTCTTGGGACTCAGGTAGCGGCTCCCTGGGCTCCCAGACACTGCTGAACCCTTCCTGAAACACAAGGTCACGGGCGTCAGTCAGCTGTGCACAGACAGCAACCTTTCATGGCCTATCGCTGTGTCCACAGAAGTACTGCCTGGTTCCAATGTGGACAACGCTTTGTCTGTTAACAACAAACTCAAAGCATTTTAATGAAGCTGATAATCGTCAGCGATTCCACACAGTAATGTTATAATGGTTCGGTTAACAAACTGCAAGAGGAACCAAGTTTCAGCTAAGAAACAGCCAACCAAGTAAACAGTTAATGTCTGCAAGAGGAACCAAGTTTCCAACCACTGAAGACCTGTGACCCTGTTTTTCAGTCCTCTGTTCTGAAGCAGTTTTACAATGTCAGCTATTAACGTTACTGTACCTTCGTCGCTACCGACTCTGCCCCCACAGAATTAAGAGAATTACAGAGCAGGAAATCAGTGTCCAGTCCACAAGATTGACGGCAATGACTTCCACCAATCAAAGAAGTGTCTAGAACAGCACCAGAGGAACACAATGTACAGGACAATGACATCACAATCTGAGCATGCATTTTTTTTTTTTTTTTTTTTAAACTTTGCTTTGACCTATCTTCATTTCCATGTTGGGGAAACTGTAGAACCATAAAGAAAACTTGGCAAACTCTCTTCAACAATAATTTGTTTTAGGTTATAAGCAATCAAAGATTACCAATGGTCATTTGAGATGTAAATAGCAATTTTAAATGAACACCTTATGGTTGCAACTGTACCTGTCAAATGGAGACAGACGCAAAAAGAATAGAGCAACTTCCTCATTTGTGCTTTTCTATTTTTGGTCTTGACTTAGAGCAAACTGGAGACTGAAACTGGAACCATAGGTAAACGAATAATTCCCTTTTATTAATCTGAACTGGGCACCTTACATAATTTGTGTTGGCTAACATAAGTGTAATTATTAAAGCTTCAGTTCACTGCAATTAAATCATCTTACCTAACCTGAAATGCTTCAGTAAATATCGAACTGTGTAATGAACTGACAGAAGTATAAGGCAGAGTGCGAAACCATTACACAGTAATTAGCTAAGGATGCGTGTATATCTGTATATAGTTATAGTTATGTATATCTGTACAGTTATATATTCGTCTCATCCATTAGACGGCTCGTCAAATAAACAAGATGCCTTAGTCTGTCTACGTTGAGAAGATAGAAACTAGCATGCTGTAGCCCACGACAACTCTGAGTTAGCTGGCTATACAACATGCGCCAGTGGCAAGCTGTGAAATAAAGTTTTTGAAATAGTTTATTTCTCATTTGTCATGAACATGTGACTTGTGCATAATTGTTGGATACACTATCTACATTCAGTATAATGCTGATCAAGTTTAGCCAATTACAGCTGATCGCTAAGAGAACGCTAGCTATCTTGACAGGTTAGTACGGTAGCTAGCTACTGCCCGTCAGCTCCTTAACTTGACCACCGCTGAATCCTCCGATTCTATGCTCATCAAGACAGCTATTAATCCTTATCGATCGTTATCGATAGGAAAAAACCCTCGATATGCTTTTACTCAGTGACTTTAGTTGGCTAACGCTCTTGGCTAACCGGGCTGTCAAATGTATGTGTGGATTTTTTCATAGCCTGGTAGGCTAACAGTTAAATACTCCAGCGGCAGCAACGTTAAGAAAGCTGTATGGATGTGGCTAGCAGGTTTTAAAATCAAATGATATGTTAGCCAGTTACTAGCAACCTATGACTCTGACTTAGTGACAAGTGCCCTATCACTCCCTAGCTGGAAGAGAGCACGATATTTGCTAAGACAGCTATCTTGCAAGTGAGACAGTGTGAGTGGTTAGCGGATTAGCTATTCGGCTATCCACCTTGCATGCATTTTTCTGTGAATCTAAGGTGTAAAGAGTATAACAAGACAGTGACACGTGATAAATAAATAGCCAGCTAGCGAGCTATCATAAATCAGGTGATGACCTTTTGCGTTTCTGCTTGTGCCAATAGCTACAGTAGCGAGCTAGATCATCTCACTACTACACCAGAGCTGTTTTATGTACGGCCTCTATTAAACCTCAAAGAATAATACAATTTTCAGACACAGCTATAAATAAAATAACCATCTCACCGCACAGCAGATCATGAGAAGTAATTAATCTTACCAGTTTGATGCTCTTTGTTCAGCTACTAACCAACCCAGTCAGTACCACGCTCTTCAACTAGTTAAACCGAAGCCTCGGGAAATTGATGGACAGGTCTTTAAGCCAATGAAACACGAAGATTTTTTGACGAAATAATTGGAGAGAGAGGCTATCGTCATAACGCCACTGCCGTAAACAGGAACTAGAAAAAAACATTCTGAAGAACTCTCTGACCTACACAGTACAATTTCAACTTGCATGCCTCAAAAGACATTTTATTAATATGTGCAACTCTTTAAAAATCCAAAAGTGAAAAATTAAGCTGCATACCACTGCATGTAGTTGGAACTTTGTACTATAGTTCCTGATCGGTATAAATAGATTATAACAGCTATAGCTTTGATAGCACTTGAAGCTGATCAATGTCGCTGTGTTGTATTAGCAAATTGTCCAGTAGGGAAAATGGTGTGGCATCCAGTTGTGGCAGTAGTGAAACAGATTAGGTATTCTTTACAGTGGGTTTTCATTTAAAATAAATAAATAAATAAATAAATAAACTTTCAAGCACATTTAAGAGACAGTTATAGGTTGCTGACCTTTTGAAATCTAAGCTTCTTTGGTATAAGTGTCTTTGCAATCCTGTGGGCGTTGAGCTTACAAATGGGGATTTTAATGTAATCTTATTTGTCAACTGTCTGTAAATAAAACAGTTAAATCAGTTATGTAAATTTATACATTTACCATTAATATGACTGTTCATGAGTGTGTGTGTGTGTGTGTGTGTGTGTGTGTGTGTGTGTGTGTGTGTGTGTGTGTGTGTGTGTGTGTGTGTGTGTGTGTGTGTGTGTGTGTGTTTTCATAAAGTAACAGGTATCAATGGTCACATCATGTTTCACAACATTTAGCCTAGACAAATAAAACATTCTTAAGCTTAGCTAGACACTCATGAATCTAGACATCTTCGTTTACAGTAAGATGTAGACCACAACCAAGATATTATCAACAATTATATAGGCCAGTGACATAATCAGCCTTACTGTTCATTGCCATAATCTAGTCATTCTCTATTTGTTCTTTGAAAGAAAAATAATCACTGTAATACCAAGACAACAGCTACTTCAGCATTGTATTAGAATCAACCTGGAATAAAAATTTATTTCACATAGATACAGAACAGAGAAACCTACAAAACAAGACCCTCAATGTATGGTATGCCCAGTGCACCAGGAGACAAAGAAATGGATGCATTTAGTTTGCATGGTGGTCCCTCGGACAGTCCTCAGACCAGAGCCCATAACACCCTCTGCACAGCTCCTGGACTGTCCTGGCTTGTCTAACCAGCAGTCATCCCAAGGTGATTGTTTCAGGGCATTCAATTAAAAATACTGACAAGTACTTCAGGCAATTTCTAAAAAACTGGAGAAATAGCAAACAGTAGTATAATAGCAAATTAGTATAATTCCAGTATAGAAGAACCACACTAACCCAAGAACCTGCAGGCATGTTAGTTTGACTTATACATTATGCAAAATACTGGGAGCCACCAATTTTATTCCATTAAACATTTAACATGGGCTGTAGCCCCATCTCCCCTTGACTGTTGATAAACACAAGCTCTCCTTGCAAAAATTTGAAGTTTTCCCAAGGCTGTGCCTTAAAAGCAAGGCTGACACAGCAATACCAGACTTTATTACCAGTCAGATGCAGGTATGTATGCCTGTATGTGAAGCCGGTGGAAAGGAAGTAGCAGAACATTGAACCGCAGCTAAAATCTAAGACTAGGATTCTCTCCTTGAGAATCACCAAAGTGTACAGCAATATCATGAACTAGAACTGCAATTGTAATATATATAATCATATATATGACAGCAATATGTTTAATCTATAGGGATAAACCTTTGGTTATTTTGTCTATAGTACCAATAACAGTGTATAATTAATTTAGAAGAACAGTAGAAAACAACCGGTGAATTCAATGATGGCAATGTATTTAGGCTCTTTTTTATTTTAGGAGAAGCGGAGAAGTACCCCACGTTATTTGGTGCCATGCAGTTACTCGGGTGGTGGCAACTGTAAAATTGCGCGTGTCAGCTTTATGGTTCATTTAAGCCTTTCTACTGCAGCCTACTTAGTAGGCTTTGTCTCTGGCAACCCTTAAGTAAACCGTTCCAGGTACTTTTATTACGTGCCACAAGGCGGCGTCATACCCATATGTTTTAACAGTGGGCTACAACACAAATCATCCGATTTCGCCGACCATCTCTCTTTGTTATACCAAATTTAGATTTACGGAACGGTTATAGTTTTCATAGAGTTTCAGAGAGCTGTACGTAGACAGACAATAACTTTTCGTAGACTATAATGTTTGCAAGAATAACTGTTGTGTGGAATAATAATCGGCTGATGGTTAATTGGTAGAATACCAGAATGTTGTGGTACTTAGCTGCAGAAACATGAGATCATGTTTCTCGGCTGTAACAGTCTTTGCTGTAAAGTTAAAGGTGTCTCTTTTTAACGACACAGAAAACTTACAATACGTAAAATAAATATGTAACGAGTCAGAAACGTTTAATCTCAGCGTGAATTACTAGTACTAATGTTCAATGATGGCTTTTCATCAGTTTCACTAGGTACATGCGCGACTAGGGGCTACCGTAATTGCTAGTTTAGTAGCTCGTTAAATGTAGTCTCGGGGCAGTTTTTTAAAATCCTGTTTCATCGAAGTAGTATGGTCATATCAGTTTGACTCTCGTTGACAACGCTGTTTCTTTGCTGGCCGCGGGGAGAACCGTGTGCACTGTCCGAAAACTAACACATGGAATGTTAGTTCAAACACATTGTCTATTTGATTAAACTAACATTTGTGGTGTAATGAAGTTCAAAAAACTAGGTTTCGGAAATCTGCAGGGTTTGTTAATGTTTGCCTGAGTCATGAGTGGAACGGAAAGAAATTAATCCTTTAATGGCATACGAGCAAGTTGTTATGTGCCAAGGTTTGTTTATTCAAACAGTATAAATCTGCACTGTGCAATAAAGTTTAACTGCACTGAATCTTTGATTTCCTTTCCGATGCTAATTGTCCGCTCATGGACAGACAACAAGCTGTAAAACAAGAGGAATGTAGTGGGGGGTCTGGATTGCCTGTTTAATAAATTATATTCTTGATGTGTACAAAATAAATATAATCACACTTTTTCCCAAAAGCGTTTTAGAGGTTAATTTTCTAACCATGTTCAGAATTTGTTTCCAATTCGCATGTACAAAATAGGTATATAGCCTGATTTTCCTTGCGCACTTCACATTTATCACAGATTGAAGTCTGATCCTTTACTGTACGACAAGAAGGGGGCAATGTTGATTCCTGAATATTTTCCCAGCCATACGAAACAAATATAGTCATCCATAGCCCAAATTAAATTTATACGAGTTTGGAATTCACTGACGTTTCTAGACTACAGGTAGCAGGTTTTATGTTTACTTAATAAGTTCATAGTTTTTTCCACAAATTCTGACCGACCAAAAATTCATTTGAGAATATGGAGAATAAGAGCAAAGTTGTTGTGCGAGTTACTTTTGTACGTCGTTTAAACACTTGAAGCTTTTTATACTCTAAAGCCTTGACTTACTTAGGTTGTAATATCCAGAATGTCTGAGAATGGAATAATTTAAGGACAATTCTGCAAAATTAGAACAAAATCATTCTTTGCCACATAGTGTGAAAATACAGTGATGTATATTCTAACCATTGGTTGCTTTTATGTGTCTGAGAGAATATTCAGTAAATGCAATGAAATATAATGGCATCAAATCAACAAAAAATATCAAGCGTTCCATTTGGAATGGCTAACACTTATGGTCTTTATGGTCACAATGTGCTGTGTAGAACTGAGGAAATGCAGCTGTGTTTATCATATACAGTTTTGTGGTTAATTTCCACTTCAATCTAATGCAGTCTTTGTTATTATGGTTCCATAAGTTTGCACAGTCCCAAATATTCAAGAGTCACACATTGGAAAACATATCATTGACAGTACAACAGTAATTGGGGTAGAAATAGCTGACATATAAAATATGAAAGGCAGATTCAGCATTTTTAGGGAAGATGCTTCCATACCTGAATCTAAATAATACATATAATACAATCCAGACTCAAGTCCTTCCAGTCACTTGTAAATTCCCAGAGGCTGGTGTCTAAACCATTTTCATGTTGTGTGCAAAACAAAATAGGTAAACAAGGCTTCATTAGGTGTAGAATTTGGAGGGAACTTCAGATATTTACACAAGGGCAATAAAGGTCTTAACATTGCTAAGATTTTTCATTCTGTTTTATATTTAGATAACTGTTTGTCTTGGAGTGTTGCTGAGCAGCACAGAATTGAATTTTTTCAGAGACTTTGCTGTTTTACAGTGAGAATTTTAAGGATGAGGCACCATTTTTTAAAACAAATTCCCATCACAGCAACTAAGCAGAGCAGGCTTACCCTATTCACTGTAACCTAATACAGTAAATGCATACCTATCACAGTAACTTTACACAGGAGGCTTGTCCTTACCACAGCTTCACAAATAGGTTCACCTTCCAGGAGAACAACCCATATTACAATTAATAATAAAAATAAAATAATATATATATATATATATATATATATATGTTTTACTTTACTTTACTGTACATTATATATATGTTTTTACTTTACTTTACTGTACATTATAGGGGTGAACTCACCTCAACATCCTTCAAACTGTGTTTCCACCTGGGCATATTTCTTTGAAGTTATTTCAATCTATTAAGCAAACTATATTTCATAGTTTGTTACCAACTCCACATATTACAGACAATCTTGCATTTTGACCAGCCTTTTCTTTCTGTAATTCCATGTTTCATAATATCAGTATCAATTTATGACATTTAGAGATATTTTAGGTGGTATAAGTACATGTATTTCTTCAGCTCATATTACCCACTGACTCTTCATTCTCGTCTTATGTGTCATGGAAAGATTTGTAATAGAAACTTGCTTGAGTTTGATACTGATGGTGCTCTAATTTCTTTTCTCCTCTCAGAATAAAACCCATGTTCCCCAGAAGACTCAAAACTAGGTCTAACAGCTCATCACCTGACAGAGGCAGCCCAGTTGAGCTCCTGTTCAATGTCAAGGTGACAGATCTAAAAGCATTACTTTTAAGGATGATGTTATGGTGGATCCTGTGATGGCCATGGAGAACATTTTCCGTCCTGCATAATAAAAGCTCTGATTTATAGAATGTCAAATGGAAAGTCAGATCATTGGATCATCTTTACATAGTATGGCTAGTTTCTGTGCCACAGCATTTCTATTTCTACAAGTAGGTTAATGCAATGTATCAAGTATATCAAAGCTCAGAAATTCACTTGCAATTTCACACAATCACACATACACACTCACACATACACATATTCATAGCCACATCCATTGTACTAACATAGATTTGTCTATGGAGACAGAATGAGAGAGAGAGAGAGAGAGAGAAAAGACGGCGGATTCTAGCTGTCAAGGGCCACTGGCTTACGAAAACGTTGCAGGTTGCTATGGAAACATAGCCACCAAGGACACAGGGGTTTTGAGTGAAGAGCAAATGCAGCACACTGCACTAGCACCTACATGCATGCTGGTCCCAGATGAGTACTCGACTATCATTACTTGTCATATGGCCCTCCATCCACATTGAAATCATGGAATTAGCTACAGCTATCTGTAATATTAAAACTATGGATTGCTTTATTTTTTTTATGGATCCTTTATTTCAGTCACCTACAGCTGAGAACAGAATTGCATTTCCAAGTCTTGCAAGTGAAAATGCAATTACTATATAGCAGTCATTCACCACAGGCTGTTAGTAATTGAGGAGCAAAGTGGCCATTGCTATTGAATGCACAAATACACACAAGAATAATTACCTCATTGTTCATCCATTGGTCATCTCAGGTCCACAGATACACACTGTGGGGAGGTATGGGTGTGTAGGTTGTGCAGAGTCCGAAGGTTATGAATCCAGGTAAACTCCATGAAACCTTTTCCAGAGAAGAACAGATGTGATGACATATGAAAGGCCTGCACTTAAATGTCCTCAGGCAATTCTGCAGCCTGTGCAAGACTGAGCTTCACATCACGAGCGTTTGACTGGGGGGTTACATGGAAGGCTTTTTCCTTAAGGATAATAAAAAATTAACTTTGGCTTTTTTTTGTTTGTTTTTTTTTTTTTTTTCTGGCCGTATAATAGTATAAGACTACCAGAAACAGACTGATTAAATGACATTATTAAGAGTTTTGACTTTTGCCCACACAGACCTTCTGGTGAAACGCTGATGTGGGTGAAGCAAGAGGAAAATTCAGTGGCTTTTGTTGATTTGAGGACTGAGACAGATTTGCTCACAATGTATACAGAACCAAAACTTGGATGTGTATATAGACTGAAAACACTTCTGACAAATAGATATCTTGCTTTTTTATTCATTTATCTTCAGATGCAAAGTCTCTGTATGCTTCCGTAACTGCAGTTGCACAACTGTAAGTGACAGGAATGTGTACAGTGAACTCAGGTGTGCTGAAGGAGAGGTCATGGAAAAGGTATCAAAGGTAATGCCACACGATCATACTGACTAATTTAAATGTTTAATTTTATATTATCTTCAAGTACAGGTGCATTTTCATATTTTGCCATTGCTTAGGGTAAATCAGTGCTGTCAGTATTTTGGTCCCTCAAATGAAAGTCATTTTACGTCACTACTGTGCGTTTTAGAGATGGATTTGCACATAAAATTGGATTTGCCGGGAGTGTGCATGCTTTCCAACCATCTGAGAGCAAGTCTGGGGTTATTTGGCACCCCATCCCACAACCCACGTGCAAACAGAGCAATTTTAAACTTCATTTTATTGCAGGTGGGATTGTAGATCACAGATTATAACTATTGCATTTGTAATCCGTGAAAAAAGTCGAAGTCGTGGTTTATTACTTGAAATTAAAATATTTCCATCAGTATTTTTTTTATTGAAATAACAGATAAAATAAATAAAAGGACGGTTTATGTCATTTTCTTTCTCTGTGTTTTTGGTCGAGTAATGTGGTGGTAGCAACACTGGTTGCTTACATTCTCTTCTGTGGCAACTGGCAAGCCAGCGATGAGCTCGAGCCGGGCCGCCGTCTGTCGGGTCTGAAAACAGAGGGATGGTCTCACGCTTTGGATCCGCCTTTTGGATGCAGCGGAGCCATTTAACATTGCATTCTCAGCCAACCTCCTACGACAGGGGGCATCACACACTACGGGGATGCACTACATTTCGACCGCGAGCTTAGAAGCAGAGTGTTGTCTGAAATGAGAGCATTCTGAGATGGCACAGCTGGTTCACACTCACCCAATGTACTTTCCGAAACGCCCGGACCAGCAATCAACGCATTACTAATTGCACGGACCCAAGATTATCTCCGAGCTTTTTACTTTTTTATTTTTGCTCTTATTTCAGTTTTTTGAAAGCGATACTTCTGCTTCATGCATAAATCCCTCACTCTGATTTGCGTTTATTAAGCAGATATTGCACTTAACGCTGCTGTCATCGAGCGATTCCGCTGCTTGTTCAGAAGAGAAGACTATTTTTTTTTTCAAACATATTTGATAATTGATCAAACAACCGTTCGGCTGGGAAACCTTAGCAAAGCAGTTATCCTAATTGCAGACTTCGGCGGGATCTGTACCACATCGAGCTGTGGGTTATTTTGTTTGATAATCTCCAGATTTGGGATAAATTCTGCTGCTGTCATCATTGCACAGTGAGCATCAGCGCTCCGAAACCTGAGCATCTTTCATTCGGCACAGCTGCGTCCGCTATGCACATTGCGATTGGTTTGCAATAGTAAATAGGACCCGCAATTACAGACAGGGACGACAAAAACATACACACGGAGGATGACTTGGATGTGAAAATACATTTTTTAAAAAACCGCAAGATGGGGAAAGATCAGGAATTGCTACAAGCAGTTAAGACTGAAGATCTCATTACGGTACAGAAGCTCTTGCAGAGGCCCAGACCGGGGAAAGCAAGTAAGTGACATTTAGCATCATTCCAGTGTTTCGGGGCACGAGAGCTGATGAATCCGCCACATCGATGAGGATTCGATCTCTCGAAAGGCATCGCATGGATCGTAGTAATCCACTGTCGTCTCAATGTGCAAGGCAGTGTTACTTATTTGGTGCCCTCTACATATCGAGGGCTCAGCTCGAGATTCGATTAGTGTCGCGTTTAGAGTGATTCATTGCACGTTATGACTTAATCAAATGTCATTTCATTCCTCCAAGTGGATATGGACCGAATGAATGTGGAGTACGTTGGTGTTCAGATAGGCTAATAGTATAATGGCATGTCGAAAAGGTGAAAGAAAAGACTAAATAAAACACATGGGAACTGAAACTGCATAATAATAATTATTAGTTTTATTATTATTATTATTCGTAGTAGTAGTAGTAGTAGTACTATTAGTATGTGTTGGTATATAAATGGTTTACCTAGAAGGTGTACAAAACATGTTCCATGATGATGTAGTATATCAGTATATGTTACTGACTAATGCATTCAGTGAGACAAAAAAGCAAAATATTTGCTTGCTAAGTATCCGCTCAGTAAAAATAAAATGCATACCCCCAGTACAACTTGTGGAATAATCAATGCCGTGCTACATTTTTAGCATTAGTGTGAAGTGGGCGTGTTGTTGTGGTGTATTGATGGTCGTAGCCTGTGTGATGAATTTGAACCGCTGTCTTTGACTACGTACGCGATACCCCACTGGGCAGAGAATTACACCCGGCTGACCTCCTCATGGCAGTAAAACACAGATTACTGCGGTGTGTTGATGTGTGTTTGTTTTGACGTGCGGTTAGCGCCCAAAGCTTTGTCCAGGTGAATCCGTCCAGCGTCGCTCAGCGGGACCAGCTAATGCTCACGGACAGACTGCGATACGTCACAAGGATGTGCCCTGGCAGCCTGCCTGAAAAACTGACAACATCTGCCTAGTACATGTGGCATAACATGTGAAAGGAAATGCCAAAGAACCATATTTATTAATTTATTCACCGAACACTTGAATGGCAAGATCTGAGGTTGGATTTCTCAGCATATGTCCTGACAGTGATGGTGTCCAGTTTTAAAATGGTGTGTATTTATTACACCTGTTAATGCAACGCATTCATTTTAAAACTGTGAAAGTGTACTTTGATTTCTGCTCCTTCCTCTGGCCTTTTGAGACATAAAAAAGTCACATATTTTGAATTCCAATGGAAGATTTTAGACACAGTGTGCTGCGTTTGCCCAGCATTTGGGCTGTGGGGGAATTAAATGAACAGATATCAGCAGGGAATATGGAGATAATTGCATTTCAATTAGGTCACAGTCAGTTGCAGTGCCATCATTTGGTTTTTGCAGTGCTTCTGTCGGGGGGGATGACTGGCGCTGAATGGAGGATAGAGCGGATGGCTCATGTGTGATGGTCAGCAGAGAGCCTGCGTCTGTCTGGGCTGCTCTGTGACTCCATTTGAACGTGAAGTGTGGTTCAACCGTTTACCACGTCTCAGTTCATCCACAAGGCTGAGCATTTCATCATGTCATAGCCCTGAAGTTAAATCCTGGGGCCTGGTTACTCATTGATTATTTGAGCATCATTTCTGAGATCCTCTTCTCATTAGCGATGGAGGTGGACCAAAAGTCCCGTATGCATCAGGTGTTTGTGTCCGGTCGGTGGCATCACCTGTACTGTCTGCCCCGAGTTTTCGAGAGAAAGCTCTAAAACCTGAGCACAGGCAGCTCTCCTCCCTCTCCCGCTTCGTTCTGTGGCAGGACATTCCATCACATAAAAAAAAGGTTTTCAGAAACGACAGACTGAATCACCTCAAGGGAAGCATTCACATCAGTGCACATTCACAAAAACGCAAGGGAGGGTGCCGAACAATACCCTTTCCAGGGGAGTTTATATTGATGCCCACCTCTCATCTGACATGTTTGAGAAAAGGCTGCATAATTTTGTCTGGGAATTGGAGTGATGAGTCTAATCTGTGGGAATGGTGCCTAAAAGATGGTGGATGTTGTGATCCTGGTTGATCTGCCTCTGCAAGTCGTCTAGTGTTTGCAGTCTGTGTGATTGATTTTGTTTCCGCCGCTTCCAGTGGAAGCTCCTTTTTCCCAACGGGCCTACCTCCAGCGATGCATTCTGTATTCAGCACACTCTTACCCATGACTGGAATTGAAGGCTGAGCAGTGAGAGAGAAAAAGAGAGAGAGAGAGATTTCTTCTTGTGCATGTGTGTGTGCACCAGTGTGCAGTTTTCATTCACCTGAAGTCTGACTGATGGGGATGACTAGGGCCCATAGAAATTCCTGATTTAGTTCCCTCCTCCCAACAACTGCAAGCTCACTTATAGTCTCTTCTCAAGCCTCTCGTTGAATGGTCTTCTCAATCATACAGCAATAATCTCAATCAACTAATTACCACAAATGAAGCTTCCAAGTGTATGTAGTCACTCAATGTATTTCGGCACTTAATTAATTACTGTTTTATTCAACATTCAGGCTGCACAATTCATCAAATTAAAAACACAGAGGAAAAATATTGTCTTCACACTCAGGGTAAAACATTCATACTGTTTTTACAAATGTGTCGGCTTGCCAGAGACTCTATTTCTTTTTGGGTGGTGTTGCTTTTTTTTGGTTTTGTGTTATTGGTTTCATGTAGTAAATGCTGTCTTATGGAAACACTAGTTTAAGTGAAGAGCACTTAAGATACCTCCAGTTCAGATGTCCCAAATCTATCTGATTGTAGGAAAGAAAGGACAATGGTCAGTTTTAAAAATGCAGTTACTTATTCATTGTGCGAAGGAAATGTTAGCACTGCTAAATGCCGCCGTCAGATTTTGAGCTGTGTTAAACATACAGCTATCTTCTCTCTTTTGTTTCTTATCAGAGAATGCCCTCCGAACCTTTTGTAAAACTCCAGTTTTTGCTTTTGATGTTTGAAATGCTGATGTTGTCCTTGGGGTGTTGGCTGTGATGATAAATTTCATATTGTGCAACACAAATCACAGCCATAAGTGTGTAGTCAATACTGTTTCAGTAAGATGTCTGTTCTCATTGGTGTGTTCCGTGTTATTGCTTGCATCATAATACTGACTTGTGCTGACAAGCTTTGTTGCATTAATCCTTGATGGAGTACCCGCCAGCGCTGTTTATCTAATGATTTCTGAGATCATGTCAGAAATCAAATGTGAGATTGCGTGCTTTCGGTGACGCCTTGAAGATATGCCCTGAAACATCGGTCACGTGCATCTCGAGTCGGCCGTTTCCAGGCCCTAGCAATGACTCCTGCCCTGAGTGATGATGTAAGTCGCCGCCACACAGGAAGTGGCGTGCGCGGCAGAGCTCTCCATCAGCACCCAGAGTCTATACATCAGACACCCTGACGGCACGCGCGTCTCAGCTCTGGGAATGCAAGACCCCTGCCCTGTTTACATCCTGTCACGTTGCCCTTATGAGCGTGACCAACAAACTGGCCTATCAGGGAGGTGAAGTGGATCACGTGAGAAAACCCAATAAATGGGATTTCCGATTCATTTTACTATAGGCATTTACAAAACCTTTGTATGATAAGCAACCTGTTTGGGCCCCCGTTGTGACACTACCATTTTGCTGAACATTTTGTCCACCCTAGCAACCATTGCTAGTCGATCGGTAAATTCTTCTGATTTTATACTATTCCATTGCCATTTTGTGCCGGTGAACAGTGAGGATTTATATGTCCATACAGACTGAAGTAATAACATGCTTGATAACCATTCATCAGTTTCTTTTTGTAACAGTCTGCTATATACAAAATGAAGTGCATTTAACTATATTTATGAACAAAAAGTATTCATCTGTCATCTGTATTTTATTGATATTCTGGCTCTGGAGAAGTTAGAAAGCTTGACAGAGTAATGTCTAATAGCAGTTCCCTTTATCTACTCTTCTGAAAGGGATGTAGTTTATTAGTCTGAAAAATTGTACTGTATGCTTGTGCCTTTGTTGAAGTAACATTTTTCCTTCCTGAAGCTGGAGTTTTTCTCCTCTGGTGGAAGCTATGATAAGTATAGTATAGGACATGATGTCTGTGCACCACTGGGTGAAAGTAAAGTTCAGGGCGTGCAACGCTGCTGATGCTGCTTAACAGAGATGATGCTCCCGCCCCAGCTCCAGTGAGAATTATGTGACTCGTTGCCGTGGTAGTGGTTGTTGAAAGTGAGGCCGGTCCATGCCCTCAGAAGGCTACGATGAGAAGAGAGTTTAAGGCACGGTGAGAGGAGTGGCCATCTTCCCCTGGCAGGTGGAGGTGTTAGACTAGGATATACACCAGCGAGCATCATTAAAACAAGTTTTTCCATTTTTACTCTGGAGGGAGGGACTTGGGGGGGGGTTGGGGGTGGGGTCTGGCTGGTGAGTGGCTGACATGAAAGAAAAATCAATATGATAATTGGCAGTAAAGCTTGGCACAAAAAATAAATCATTGCGGTGCCATTGATCGCAAGTGCTTTATCAATCTGCCGGAAAATAAAACAGTTGAAATTCATTTTTAATGGGTTCCAGAGCAAAGTGTAGGAGATGAAGTTGATCCCCTTTGCTGCTCTGCTGATTAATAATCAGAAAGATTCATTCTTTTCCATTCTCAGGACTATATGTAACATCAGAGTTTGTGGATGGTTATTCAGATGTACACCTCTACCAGAATTACAAATAATCAAATCTGAGTGAAGAATATCATATAAATTAAATGCCTGAAATAATACAAAAAAGTAAAAGGAATTATGTGGATATTTTGTGAAGTTGGAGCCAACACAGTTTCAATGCTAATGCCAATGAAGCAAGTGTGTGCTAGGGCATGTAGCTAGTGTGTGCTAGGGCATGTAGCTAGTGTGTGCTAGGGCATGTAGCTACAGCCACTCCCAGGCCTCAGTGGTGGTTTGACTGGGGCCTCCTCAGTGCCTCCGGTCTGTGCTTTTGGCCTCTTTAAATCCGGATGACTGCGATCAAAATATGGATGCTGCTGGTACTGGCAGTCTTTCACCGGGAGCATGACATTGACACCAAGAAGGCATTGCATGGGTGGGGGGATTTGGAGTGAATCTGGCGCCCCCGAAGCCCAGACAGCGGACAAACAAACAGGCCAGCAGGCCTGGTCTTTGGCATGAGCAGGTCTCAGGCGTGAACTGTGGATGGCCTAACTGTGGAAATGCGGCTAATGTGTGACTAAGCGTCGCTCTGACAACGTGGGCCGTTGTGATGGGATGGTACCGTGTGAGTAATCTGGTCATTCATCGCTTGTCATGAATATAAGTGCCGCCCAAACAGAGGAGAACTGTACATGTAACTTACAATAACCATCGCAGTATGTATGGTGCAGATTCATTCAGTAATTTGTAACAAAATTGAATAAAACACATTGCATGGTAAAGCTTTGTTAAACCAATTAGCAATAATTTATGGTTAAGAGTGAGTGTTGGGGTTCTGTTGGAGTGGTTGAATTGTAGCAGGACCATGTACAGAACTTTGGAGGAGTTGCTTAAAGTACAAATAGCCCTCCCCCGCCCCAACACACAAAACACAGTAAACTCAATCCGCAGCTGAAGAGCACCATGATAATCTCTTTAAAAGTCAGTATCGTATTGTCAGTATTGTTTGATAAGACTTTGTTAACAGGTGAGTGTCATACAGGTGTCATAACACTTAGGAATAGGGAAGACAGCACAACCTGACGTGAAAATGTATTCTTCACAGTTCAACCATTCTGTTCAAGAATAAATATAGCTACAAATAGCAATGAACACTATTCCATTCAAAGTAACAAAATATAACAAAAATACATTTCCTCATAAACAACATTGTCCAAGATTTTTTAATTGTATTAAATTGTGTATAACATAAATATATGAACAGAATATTTTTCCCAATATCTGTGGCACAGTATTTGTTTTACAGGTAACAATTTTTTGCCAGAACGTTCCCAGAATGTTAGGGTAAATGTTTACAGGTCATACATTTTCCTGTTTGAGCATTATTTACTTGTGATGTTTCCCTATGATCTTGACACAGCTGAGTTTTGAACAATATAATGTTCTTGGTATATTCTTTAGATGTTCACATTATAATATTGGTTTGAATATTTTAATAATCAAAACCCAATGAGAATCTGATGTAACCTTCCTCAGTGTTGTTGGAACTTGATCTTGCTGGATTACCAGGTGCTACCAGTGTGGAGGTGAGCTGTACTGCAGTATGTGTGTTCTGAATTAACATTATTATGATCTTACTAGCATGGGAGCTGCAAACACAGTTAGAGGAGCTTTGAGGAAGCTGACACAACCAGGTGCTAAATGAAGGTGATTAACACTTTTTAATCATTTGCTGTTAAAAAAAAATTAGAGCTCAACACTAAATCTATGCCTGTGGGACAGGTAAGTGTTAGGAAAAACATTCATACAGTTGATTCTACCATGTAACAAACTAGCCATGCTGCTCAATTAAGTAGCAAACTGTAGCTTGCTAGCTTTGCTCAAAAAACACAGGATGGCCTCCATGGATGAAACAATCATTATATACAACACAAATTTAAAACGATAACTTAAAATGCTTTTTAAGAGCAGACTGTTGAATGATGAAAAGTCAGATCATTACTTTTGTGTTTAAATCACATTACCGAGCAACTGCTTGTATTTCCATGCATATCCCAAAAAACAAAAACTAGCTTTGAAAAAAAACAATTGAAAGGGTGCATTCATGAAGGATGGCAAGTGCTCAAGCACCCCCTGTTTGTTGTTAAAATGCAAACCTACTTTTGTTCATTTAATTAGAGTAACAGAGATTATGAAGCAGAAAGATATGGAGCATTATTACACTAACACAGCCTTGTAAAATGTACACAAGTCTGCATAAAACTTATAAAACAAATACCAAAAACGTAAAAACAGAATGTTGATGGATCCAGCGTAGATGGTTGAGACCCCCATAACCAGCTGTATGCAAATCTGAGGGCCCACACAGAGCTTGCCGCTCCTGGGGCTGAGAGACAGACAGGGTTACGTCACAAATACTCCAAGAGAAGTGCACTCTACTGCTGTGAATTGCAGTGCTTTTGTGATGTTAATTATATATCTCCTCCAGTAAAGCCTTAAAGAAAGGAAAGCACTTTATGCAGTACAAATAGCATCTCCATTTTGAATTATTGCGATGTATAAATTAAAAAATAAACAGGCTTAATCTGTCTAATTTATTGGAAATACACTCTGGATTTCTGTTTGTATCCAGCGTCACAGCTCACGAGGCCAGACTTCCTGGAATGTGCTTTCTGTTCCACTTTAATTTCTGATTTAGTTAATTAAGTGCGTCTGTGTAAGTAGTAGGTAAACATGATCATGTGGAACACACTGAGAGCTGGGAAAGGTTTTCCTTTCAGTTCAAAAAACTCAACACAGAGGCGTAGTGCTTGATAAAAAAAAAAAAAGTGCTCGCACTGTGCTGGTTCTGTATTTGTATAATGGAGAAGTGTGACCCATTTCTGGTCTATGTGACATCTCCCTGGCTGTCAGTGCATACAACAATATCCGGAGAAGTTCAGTGTGAACAGGACAGCTTGTCTGGTTTTGTCCAGAATCACTTGACATGAATGGAATTCATTTCCATTGCTCTTGAATCTTTATAAATTCTATGCAGCTCTTTCTCTTCGTGTTTTTTTTACACTCACCTAGAAGAAAGCAGGTGCATTAGGATGTGCAATTGTAAAGATTTAAGATCATTTCTGAAAAATTCAACAGTCTATACGGAGGCCTTCACATAATGATCTCGTTACTCATTAAATGTATGGACCAAAATTTGGATTAACAAATACTGAGTAGATTCATATGGATTTAATAGTGTTTGTAGTATTTATAATCAGGGTTATTTGTCAAGGGTAAACCCATTGTGGTTTTATTAGCTCCTGGTTGCAGTTGTGTGATTCAGTGGAATGTGGGTCCAAGCAGGGTCCATTCTCACTGTGGTGTCTGGTGTTTGTGTGAGTCAGACTGTGGTTTAAATACTGGAGTCAGACTGCCAGCACCCCTGCACCAAAGCTTCGTTGCTTTGTTGCTAATCCAATTGAATGGAAAACAAAATCATTTAGAGGCTGTACTTTATCTTTGCCTATACACATCCCTGGCATTGATACTCCCAGGCAAAAAAAAAGAGACTTAAGCTATTCAAACAGGAAATTATATATTATACTTCCACAATGAATTTTAAATTGATATTCCTGGTTTTAGCAGTGGTGTGGGCCACTGTCTGCGGTCCAGAGGTTTTGGGTTAAGGCCCTGTCTGGTGCTGTGGGTGGGTGGGGGGCTGAAAGACAGGACAGCAAATGATGGTGTTTGAGGAGGCCTTGGGGGGCGGAGGGAGGGGATGGCAGAGGACGGGGGGGGGGGGGCGAGGAGTTAGTTTTGTAGCTCATCTCTCAAATATATTCAATCAATAGATAGGCTTGAAATAGGCCGTGGTCCCTGTATTTGATCCAGAGAGTCGTGCCTCCCCTCTGGTTTCTCAGATTATTGGATTGCCGTGGCAGATGGCGGAGGCTGAGTGATGGTGAGGTGGACAGGCAGGGAGATGCTGCGCTGCAAGGCGGCCCCATCAGTGCTGTGGTGACAGCGGTCATCTCCTCATCAACACAGCCCTCCTTTTTCAGATCCCACGAATAAAAAACACTGACCACTAAGGATATGTGTGACTATTAAATAATGAGACTGATGCTCAAGAAAAACACGTCTACTTTAAGCAATGCTTAACACCCAACTGAAGACGCGGGCAGATTGAAACGTTCAGGGTTGTTTATGCTTGCCCATTGGTCAATGTGTACCATGTGGTACGTGCATGCGCACTGTGGTTTCACTTACATAAGCCCAGTCTTGGTATTTAATAGCCACACCTTGTATGTACAGTACTTTGCTCTTCAATGCATAGGAAATAGGTGTTTGTGAGTGTTTTTTCTATAAAAAAATGACAAATTTTAAAAACTGAACACTAAGGATATACGTACAGTACTTTGTCATTCACTGCATAGGAAATGGGTGTTTTTGAATGTCTTCTGTATGAAAAACACATATAAGTATAAACACTTACACACTCATTTACCCCCCACCTGTAATTTCATAAAGCTATCATAAAAAAAGGGTTTTCATTTCATATCCATTTCAAAGGAATAAGCATATCAATTTTTTTGCATGGAACTAAGCATAGAAACGATATGCATACCAATGTCATCGCATCCAGCCAATTTAGCTGGAGTGAACCTGGTGTGCTTACCTCAGACAACCCTTCAGTTCAGTGATCCTCTCTCTGCCCCAGTTCTCCATGTAAATAATGTAACTAGAGCATTAGATCAAAACAAACTCCTCGGCGTGGCCTCCCGTGTGCTTGTTGCATGTGGCAGTAAGAGCGCTGCGCGGAGGAGAGCGCCTTCGTTTATTCATGTGTATGAGATTAGGAAAAACTCTCATGGTCTCCCAGCACTTCACATCCAGCAAAGAGTGGGAAGAGGAGTGATGGGAAGAAGAAGGTATCATAACACCATCAATAAAAATCAAAGTACATGACCAATAATTCAACCGATCTGAGCCAGTAAGTGTGTTTTGTTGTAAAGAGCAAAACCTTCTGATTGGTTGATGGAAGTCAATTATTGACAGAAAATTGTGGCTCCACTCATGTTTTGCTGTCATGATTCTTTGTTGAATTATTTTAACAGAGAGCCAGATCTTAGGAGGCGTCTGAAGAGTCCAAGACATGAACCGAGTCAGACAGAGTCTGAGGAGAGCTGCCATTGGCGCTCACTCTGTTCAGCCGTCTCGTCGCAGAAACACACAGGCGCCACTACTGTCCAGATTTCCTCCATGGCAGCGGTGGCCCACTGCGTAGCGTTTCCTATGACTGACCGCCAGCAGATAACAGGGCCCCTTATCCCTCCACCGACCTCTGCATCCTGCCTAGTTTTCTCCACTATCAGTAAAGCAGGGAGTGGATAATTCTGAGGATAAAGAAAAGCTGATTGCAGAACTCTAAGTCTAGGTTGAAAACACGCACGTCGCAAGAGCCCCGCGCGCCGGTCACGTTCATTTCCGTTTCAAAAATGGATTCTCTGGGAGTCCGTCCTTTTGTCCGTTTTTTTGCAGCCCCAGTGTGTGAGGCGAATGAGCACTCTGATCGAATGAATCCAGCCGGTGTTGCTGGATACGCTGTGTACATCGGAGTAATAGTACCCATCAAATCGGGGGGGGAGGGCGTGGGACAAGGTGTGTGTATGTGTGTGTAAGCTCACGTTGAGGCAGGAGGAAGCGGCGGTGAGGTGAGGGAGGTGGGGGGGGGGGGAGGGGGAGATCAGTGCTGCATGTGTTAAGCAGCGCCCCCTCCATCGGCTGACGCCAGACACACGCAAGCAGATGCGGCGGGCAGGATCCTGTGATGCTGGTTTCCATGGAGACGTGGATGGAACATCTGGGGTTGGCCCAGCGCAGGGAAGCTGGCACCATATTGGCCTGTGCTTTATCCTCTTTCCTACAGTCTGATCACAAGGAAGGCTCTAAGCTGAGTGGGGGGTGGTGGTGGGGGCGGCGGGGGGCGGGGTCGGGAGGGGGACTACAGTGTGGGGGCCGGGGCGGACAGAACTGTGTCATGTACAAGATTAAAAAAAAAAAAGGAAACGGTCTAATCACTGAGGACAGAATCATCAATATTAGTGCTGTTGCACAGCAGCCAACAACCACAGAGATAAGACCCAGCCAAGGCTGTGGGTCTCGTTTAAATTCACTGTGGACTGGGGTGATCTTCTCTTCTCTGGTGGGGATCCTCTGTTATCATGCTGCTAAAGAAAAAAAAAGAAGACAGCTTCATAGAACTTGAGGAAATAATCAGCAGGAATTTAAGCGGTCTTTTGCGTGAGATTAGAGCAAGCACAGGCCTACTCTATTACTTTCTGACATTTGCTGAGCAGACCTAGATCAAATAAAATAGACCGATATAATGTTGCAAATATTTGGAAGTGTATGCCCTCTGTTTGCACTGTCACACCATGTCCCGGACAGGAAGAGGAGAGGAAGAATAATGTGCTGGTTGTAAACACGCTGACATCATTGTGAGATGTTAAGCTGTAAGCACATAAGGGAAAGGATACCGTAGAGCATGGCGGTAGTGCTTCCGCTCTGAGGTGGAAACATGTCGTAACTGTAAAGTTTGAGGGAGGGGATTGTGTGTAATCCTGCTCCAAGCTGTAGATCTGGTACCCAGGCATCCTGGCACACTGACTCTTCGCTCCATACGGGCTGCATTGTGTGACCCCGGATAAACAGGGCCTGTTGCCTGAGGAACCCCGGGGAGTCCTGGGAAGCAGTAGGGCAATGTGTGGATCACCTCTCTAATGGAATCTGTGAAGGGGGGGCAAGACCCAAGGAGCGATTTATCCCAGCCTGAATTATTCATGTCATTGCCTTCAAGTCATTGAGAGTCAGGCCACATTGAGAGCCTTTTTGAACCACCAATCGAATTTCGGCAGAATGGAAGAAGGACCGGGGGGGGTGGGGTGTGCGGGCTGTTGTCTTGGCGATGGGGGAACGAGATGCATTCTGAGAATCTGACAATGCACGACTTCCCAGAATGCTCCTGTGTTTTGGACTGTGGTCACAGGCAGAGCGGTGCCCCTGTCTCCTACGTGCGATGCCATGCTTTTCGGTGGTTAGGAGGAACGTGCTGGTATCCCTGTCTGGTGACTAAAAAGGGAAAACCCGCAGGCTGCTTACACTTCCCAGACTGCCGTGGCCCACTTTCTCAGCTCCTTTGGGTTTTTTTTTTTTCTTTTTCAAAGACCCTGCAATAAACGCGCTCCTACCAGCTGGTTTCTGCACACTATTGGGTTTGTGCAACACATATTTCAAAAAACCAGCACACCCGCACAGACGTGCACTCACACACACAGACACACATGTTCAAGGGCTGCACTCAGACTCCTGTCGCTATGGGACCGGTATGCAAGCAGACAGATGCCATTTCTGCTCCTCACGCACAACGGGGAAGTGTTAGCGTTAGCATTTGCCAGTTTCAACACCAGTGTGCAGACAGTCCTCTGGCAGGGGAAATGGTGTGAGATGTGGGGGGAAGGAGGGGGGTGGAGGGGTAGCCTGCAGACTGCTGGGGAGCATTGATGGAGGAGGTGTGCGTACGCCTGGACGTTGCATGTGTCTCGAGTTTTCACTCGGTCTGTTTTCACTCTGGATCCACCGCTCAGCCCCTCGTCCCGCTCCCTTTCATAGAAAGCAAACATCCACGTGGGCGCTGTCAAATGAGCTGTGAGGCTCTGTTTTCAAGCCATTTTCCTCTGTCCGTATTTGCTATTTTATTCATATTCATTTATCTACACTTGCCTGAATTTGTGCCGTTTTAAAAATCTTTGGACCCAAAGGGTTATGCTCATTCCTCTTGTGTTGTTTATAAGCTTGTTTCTCATGTTCCCGCTCATTTGTCATTTTTTGAACTAATGCAGTATGGATGATGGCTTATTATTTAATTCATTCTGCTCCATAACCTAATTAGCATCGGTGTGCCTGTCCTCATGGATATAGGTCCTTCATGACTGAATTACCCTTCAGTGCTGGTGCAGCTATATTCACCCCTCAGAGTTTATGAGGAACAGAGTTTATGTGACAAGATTGAAAAGCATGAAAAGAGGTTATGTGTACTCCCTGCCATGTTAGAATTTTTTAGCCCTGAGCCCTGCATTCTGGCTTTCCTTAAGCCCGTGTGATGAATGGTGATGTTGTTGTTTCTGAAAGCCTCCGAACTTCCAGGTGTAGTCCCCTGGCAGCCAGTCCATAGAGACTGGACGCTACTGTAGAGGAAATTATTGTTTTTTTCCCCCCTCTCTCTTTCTCTCTCTCTCTCTCGCTCTTTCTCACAGAAGAGTCTTCCCATTAAAGCTGCTCCAATAGGCGTTTTTTTTTCCCTTTTCCATCAGGACAGAGGGATTGATTTGTTCCACTCCCACTTCCATTTGTTACATAACACAGCATATCCCGTCCGTTTGCCGCACGTCAGCGGCAGCTGCGATTTCTAATGAATTAATCTTGAGCGCTTACGCCTGGAGTTGGAGTGAGACCTTTTTGCAGAAACAGCAGAACAGCTGAACCTCAACATTTCCAATGGGAAAAAATAATCTCCAAAGTATCCCTGGAAGTTGTCTTAGTTAGTTACATTCTTCTGTCCCATTCCTCAAGACTCAAGTTAGGAAAAAGGGAAGAAAAAAACTTGGCATTGAGAAAATCTGCCATTTTCTTCCAGGGAACTCAAAGCGATTGGCATTGTCATTTTCTACATATCTCTTTAAAAAAATGCTTGGCAAAGGTTGCTCTGTAAATAAACCTTTGGGTGGCCTTGACTTAGTCTGTGGAATGTCTGAGTTAGTTCCTCTGTGAGGGAGCGAGGGAGTAGAGCCAGCCTGCTCCTTCTGCCCATGTGTGGAGCTAGCCAGGGGTCCCTGCTCCTGGGAGCTGCTGGTGTAGGTGTGCATGTGTGTGTGTGTGTGTGTGTGTGTAGGGGTTCGGGGTTTAGCTCAGCGATTACACAGGTAAGCGTGTGAGGTCAGGTGCAGCCGCAGTCTGCTTCCTGCTTCTGTGGAGGTGCCAGAGCACCTGTACGGCTGGCCTTAGCAAAACTGAGATGAGTTCCTGATGGGGCGGGGCCAGCTGTCACTCATACCTTTCTTTCTATGACATCACAAACCATCACAAGCTGAGCCTTGCTGACATGGCTAGACTAACTTGCTAGCTAGGCTGACTTGTTATTTTATTGGATGGTTTGGACCGTGAGGTCATACAAAGCTAAGAAGAGAAATGCATACAGCCACAGGCAACCAAATACCATTAGAGATCAAAATGAAGGTTCATTGAGCTCTCTGACATTCGGATTTTTGTATGAAATGCTCAGTCACTAAGTAATACCAGCAAGATAAGAACATTTTGTGTGTATTATGCCACTATGTTGACACTTTGCTTAAATAGACAAAAATGACCATTTGATAAGAACAAACTAATATTAAGATATTAGTGACTTGCCCAAAGCCTTTCCTAACATTTCCTTCATAATCAGAAATCTGGGGCTGACTGGCACAGCTTCGCTCTTCAGAGCAGCGACCAGACCACACTTCTCGCCTCACTGTAACGAGGCCAGCACACAGTAGGTTATGGGAAGGGCAAACTCTCACAGTTGGTCGTCACTCAGCCCCACAATAAAAATCCACTGGATATACTGGGCTGAGAGCCCAGTTCTAACGCAGAAGTGGTAAAGAGACTGACCCCCCGCCGGTCTGTAGCCTCTTTCAACAGACCAGCAGACCTGCAGACGCTGCCCATTCAGCTGAAACTACAGGGCAGACTATTCAACACAACATGATTAAGAATTAATGTCTTACTACCAGATGCCTACTGTACCAGAGATACACCATGTTTACTTAAAAAACAAAAGGCTTTTTCCATAATTGTACACATTATGTCATTTTTTATCTTTTGGTTGAAAGAATCCCTCAGTCCCAATGCTACATTTACATTTTATTCTTTTTTGGCATGAATGCTATGGAAAAGATATACCTTGTCCCCCTCAGATCTTCAATGGAAGTTAAATTTTGAATTCTCTGTCATGCTTAATGACAGTCAGACTAGTCAAAGTTAAGCACTATGAAGTGCATGGGGAAAGGCTATAGGCCAACACAACACACATCTATTCTATCGTCTGTCCAAGGGCAGCCACCACTGTTTACACCCCACCTCACTAATGACTCGTGTGTGTGTGTGTGTGTGTGTGTGTGTGAGAGAGAGAGAGTGTATATGTTTGTGCCAAAGGCAAAAGATACAAACCCTCACACTTGGGAACAGGAGGGAGTGAAGGAGGTGTTTGCCCCCTTTGATTAAAAACCAGAGAGCAGTGAGATTAACTGTGCTGCCTGGGTCCCCACTTTGCCTTGGGCCATGCTTCATATGCAGTCTCAGGCTCTGTTCCTCTGGTGTGGGACCAGATTAGCTGTTTCCTGCTAAGACAGGAGCCCCCCACCCCTCCCACTTCCCGGCTTCCCGGATGACCATCAGACCTGGCCTTGGCTCCCTGTGATGTGTGTGACATGGGGGGGGGGGAGTGAGGATTGGGGGGATGCGGATGCTTGAACCAGGCAGAGATGGATAGAGATGGACACTATGATAAACTGGATAGCTTTATCATAGGGGCCTGGTGGTGGTGGTGGTGGTGGGGGGAGGCGGTGCTGTTTACTGGAGGTGGGGTGGGGGAAGGGGGGTAGCCACAGATGAGAGGACAGAGAGCCATGAAAGCAGGGATGGACTGCAAGGCACGCAGCAGTGCACTGGCTGGCTTTGGGAGCTCCGTGGCTCCCAAAGGGTTAACTCCAGTACAGTGAAGGATGCTAATGCTATCGCTAACGCCTGCCATTTAATAAGAGTTTCCTCGTGTAACAGGGCCCCCAAGCAGAACCACTCTGGCCGCACTCCCAGTGTTTAACATGGCTGGGACATGAAAGCCGCTGCCCTCTGTAATGTCTTTCAGTATTGTTTCCATCGCAAGTGTCACGCTTTGGGTTCTCCGCCACTCCGACCGTGGGTTTGTACAAGAGTAAGGGACTGATATTGAGGGGGGGGTTTTTTTTCCACATTGGGCGCATGTGGTTTCACTTAGCAGTCGGCAGGATTTCGTAGCAAATGCCAAACCGTAGTGACACATTCAGGCTGTACGGGCTCCGCACATTACAAGGGTTCTGTTCTCCTTTTCCCTGTCAGATTCTCACTAACGCACAGGCTTGAGCTCAAATGCCTCTCCCAGGCTTCCTTCTGCACCACAGCCATGGAAGGACAAAGACGTTTTGTGTGAATGTGCCGTACTGTACTTGACTATCCGGCTATCCTGCATCATGCATAGTATTCTACAGCAGGGCATTAGAGATTATTTTGCCATTGTTGATGCAGGGGAAGCTAGACAGTATCCTGTGGAGGTCTTGGGTTGGAGAGTTCCTACATGTTAATGCCAGCATCATAGCTGTTTATCCACACTGTTATTGTGACTGAAATGGAGTGGTACCTATTGTCCATTCTACCTGGTTTCATTATTGGTTTTGAGCTCACAAATGACACAAGGCCATCGGTCCTCACTCCCATTCCTGGAGAGCTGTAAGGTGTGCTGGTTTCCCTTTGTTACTCAGCACTTAGTAGATCAATTTAGCCCTCATATTCTGTTTGGGGTCCTGGAGACTCCAGACCCTACGCAATGAGGTTGTAAAGGTGATATCAACAAAACATGAGTCTTAAGCAACCGAACACACTCAAATCCCCGCTCCTGGTTCCTCGGGGCTGAAATGGTTGTGGAATATGAGATGAAAACAAAACTCTGTGACTGTCCAGGATCACAGCTGTGTGTTGAGGTAAAAACTGACCTTTCTGGCCTGTCACCCTGGTGTGGATGAGATGCCAGCGGCAGCCATCTTTTGCGAGCACTCACAAGGAATCATGGTAGATGCCCCGCTAAGAGCTTTGTGACCTCTGGCCCGCCAAGGACAGCATTATCTTCCAACCGATCCAGTGCAGGGCCCAGTGCCGGACGCAGAGTATCGGGCTTGTCCATCGTGACACCGCCGCCGCTGTTTGTCGCCGGGGGAATTGCTCTGTCCCATCTGGATGGGCGCAAACGGGGCACACGGTAGTGCTGAGTAATTCTCATCCCAGTTCCAATTTCATGCTGTGTTTGTTTTAAACTCCGCTGTGTCAGAGACAACCACTCGCTCTTTCTCTCTCTTTCTCTTGCCCTCTAATTTGTCTCCCTCTGTCACAAAGCACGGAACCAGTTACTGCTACCACTCTTACTCAAGAGACCCCTACCTAAGAGTATAGGCCAGGAGTCAGTCAACATTTGTCCTCAACATTTGGATCATAATTAAATGCAAATATTCATCTTTACCAACATAGTTTGGTGAGTTCACCAATCATTGAAATTAATTATACAGAAAAAAACCTTCCACTCATTCAATTTGAAGTAAAAGTTAAGGAGAATATTGATTGAATAACAACATTTAGTGCGACATTAGGAGCCTACGGTATTGGCTATGGGGATAGGTGTCTTTGTCATTGACAGTGTAGGTGGTTCTGAACTGTTACCGAAGGAGACTAGTCAGCAGCGGCGCAGCTGGTTGTTGTCATTTTGACATAAACAGGTTACGCCGAGCCGCGGCGCGTGACGACATCTGATGCGTTCCACGCTGGAAAATGCGATTCAGGGAAAAGAGTGATGAAAAGGAAATGGTGCAGAACAGTCGTGCAGTTGTATACCTCGGGGAGCAATAACACCACATATATTTCAATACAGCGCGGCGCACAAAGAAACGGCTTTATACAGCGCAGGGTACTGTATTTGATTCTAAACGTTACAGAAAACGGCTTTGAAGGCCTTTAACTGGTGTGTAATTTTTTCCAGATGAGGGGCTAAGGGAAACTGCTGACGGAGGGGAAAGAGAAGATTGAATTGTGGCTGGGGGCTATGTAGGACTCCCTCAGAGTATTACGGCGTGCTGGGGGCGACAATGTGAGGGAGAAGCTGCCCTGGAGGCTGCAGGCCCCCGATTGGGACCTGTGCTGGGGGAAGGAAAGGTCCTCGCACTGGGCCTGGTGGAGCCATCTCAGGGGGATTTAGCCCGTTAGCGTAGCAACACAAAGCCCTGTAGCTGGAGGCTTCAGAACTGTGACTCTGATGTTGACACGGGAGGCACAGACCTGACCAGGCCATGGAGGCCAGATTTTCTGTTCTGTCTATGCGGTTGCCGTGACACCATATTAAAGAAAGACTCCAGCTCATATTCCATTTTTTTATGTATAAATGTATGACTTTTATCCTTCTTTCTGATATGGAATATCTTTAACAGAACTCTGTCTGCACAGGTGCTGGCTGGGTTTTGACATTTGGTCATAGCGGTGCACTAAGGGTCAGTGAAAAGGTCGTCTAAGCCACCGTTTAAGATGGAAACTGAAGCATATCGAGGGAACGTTACGGTACTCTCGAGATCCATCACATTCTTGATTCCTCAGCCCGGTTTCTTTCTTGGTGATGTCATCCAGGTTTAACGACCAGTGGAAACTATTGCAAACGCCAGCGGATCATGTCACCAACCGACAAAACTGCACTAAAATTAACAGATGGTCTGGCATCCTGTGTCCAGCTTTCTGGTCCATCACATCAAAGCCGAATGCAGGTGAAGAATAGGTTGCAATACTGAAACCCTGCTTGACCACGGGAGGCTGTTCCACATGTGATATCCTCACCCCAGCTCTAACTGTGGCAGTGGACAGGAGACAGGGACAGCAGTGCAATCCTCTTCCACACAATTTAAAGGAGGTGCATTGACTTATGATTATGTCTACCCTCAGTTACAGCGAGGAGCGCCTTTACGTGATTGTATCCATGATGCTTTAGATCCAGCCGGACATGGATGCACACCATCACAATCAAATAACACATGCAAATATAGAAGCTGCAGGGGCACCCTGGCAGCTCATCCAGTAGAGCGCACACCACATGAGGCTGAGTCCTTACAGCAGCGGCCTGGGCTCCAATGCAGCTCCAGCCCCTTGCTGCATGTCATTCCCCATCTCTCTCTCTCTGTGGCCTTCCTGCCTCTCTACTATCACTATCAAAAGAAAGTGAAAAATACCGAAAAAAATAATCTTTAAAAAATATATATATATAGAAGCATCACTGGTGCATTCCCAATTTAAGTGCTGTGCCTCTTCTTACAGAATCGGTTACTTGACCTCCGCACACGTGTAGGTGTACTGCTTGCCTTGGCCTGGGGGTAGTGGAGGGACACGGCAGGGTGGGGCAGCGCTGACCGCCCTGTCAAAGCTGAGATGAGTCTGTGGAAATGGGTGCCAGTGCACAGAGCTATTTGCCAGTGTCAGTCAAGGCGCGTTCATAATTGCTGCCCATTAGAGATAGTCGCTACTGTCTTTTGTGCTGCAGTGGAAAATCATCCTTTCTTTGGCAGCCAATGTCTGCCCCCCCCCCCACCCCGCACCCCGCACCCCACACCCTACACTCCGCACTGTATGAGGATGTCCTTCCAAAACATTTTAATCAGATTAGACTGTGGAGGGGAGAGGTCGAGTGGAGCAAGCAGCTTCCTACAGTGTTGTCTGTATGTATGGCTCACAGCACTGGGAACTGTGCAGCTGGAAACTACAGTTCCGAAAGGTCTCCAGCTGCAGCCGCAGAGTACGATCCGAACCCTATCATTAAGCCGAGTGGCGGCGGTGATGCTGGCAGAACGGAACGGCGTTTCGGTGGTCTCCGTGTCATCGGCCCCGGCCTGCTCTGAAGACGGCCGACATCTGGCCACTCTCAGAGGGGCATCTGAGCAGCAGTGACAGGGCCTTGAACTGGAGAACCGGGAGATATGGGTTAATCAATGGGCCCGATCGATTGGTTTGGCAGGGATGGCCGGAGGCGCAGCGTTTCAGTGCATGACATGGCTGGCTGGTTTAACATTGCCCTGTTATCATCTGACCCGGAGGAATTTGCTTTTAATCCAGCTCTCTCACACAAGGGCCTCCCCATCACTCTCTAAGGCTTTCGCTCATTCGCCGATGTTCATTTATAAATGGAAACGATCGTCGTCTTCTAAGTTTAGAAACAACTTTTTTGTTTTTGTTTTGTTGCCCTTTTCCGTTTTACTGGCACGGGTTAAGAGCATGGAGCGGGAAAGCGACAAGTCGCACACAGTTCAGTGACAATGTGCTTCTGGAAGTCATTTCCTATGATCGTAAAAATCTCTCTTTGGAGGTTAAGCACATGTGGATGTATTTCACTCACTTGCTTCATGTGTTTACGACAGTATGTTCTGACAGGACAAAAAACAAGAACAGGGACTCTGTGATGTGGTGAAGTGGCTGTCCCTGCTTCTCTGAGTGTGTATGTTTGTGTTTGTGTGTGCATATACTCAGTGTGTGCTTCTTTATGCGTGTACATGTGTGTGCATCCATGTTTGTGTTTGATTGTGAGATTGCGTGTGTTTATCTCGAGCATGAGCAAAGAGGAAGACTGTAATAGGATTGCTGTTGTTGGTTTTCTCGTGTATCTCCATCAACCCCCCCACACCCCCAGCAGCGCACAGCACAGCACTGACACAAATAGACTGTGTAACTGTAATACAGTGAAATGGATCTGTTTACAGCAGAGCATGGCTGGGCTGACAGCTCATATGTTAGGGAATGGGCAGGGCCTGGAGAATGTGTTTCAAACACTGACACGTGCACCAGTGTGCGAAAGAAAAAAAAAAAAAACCTCAACACCGAGCATGTGCTTTTTTTTTTTTTCCTGCACATTGGTAATCGCTTTTTGTGTTCCCTCCATTTTAACTCTGTGCCCTTGGTGGGTGTGCTTGCCTGCCAAGGTTTTGGGTATTAGGACAAAGAACCTGTCCTGTCACTGCACCTCCCTCTCAGAAATCTGGCAATGGAGGAAGAGTCGTGTAAAAGGGTGCATGGCCCAGTATCTGTAAGGTGTCGGACGTGTCTCATAGTGACATCTTGATCACTGTTGTTCCAGAAGTATTTCCAGTAGTCTGACGTTATGGTGGAGATCAGCCTGTGTCCTACATTATAACACCTTAAGGCCTCAGTGTATGCTCGTTCACAGCACAAACCTGTCCACATAATGATTTTGTGCCGATCATCAGTTTGCTTTCATAACACCTCCATACAATTGATATATGTACAAATGTACACATACAGGCATTAATCATAATCTTTCCACAAGTGGCCGGCCAGGCAGCTAACAACCTGGTTCAGACAGATGTTCCAGTTAGCTAACTAGCTAAAACATTTGAATGGTGTCAGGCAACTTCTCATAAAAACTACCCAGCCTCCAGTTTAAAATTGAGAGCTGTAGTAGCGGGGTATTGTGCAAAAGTAGAAGCTTTCCACACTTTTGCAGCCGAGTAGCTTTGATCACTTTTGCCAGAAACAGCGACCACCAGAGACCATTTCACATTCGGCCAATCACTGAATACCGTGGGTGTTTGACCGAGTTCCTTGTTCAAACTTCAGAGCCAGAGAATGCAGCAAACACCCCAAAAAGAACGGGGGGAATACTTTTCCCGTTTCCTTTCTCCTCTGGAGAGCCGTGTTCACTATTGAAGTATACGGAGGCCTTCGGCGCAACGTAACTGTCGTACAGGACAGTGTTCAGTGTTTGTCATTGGGCCAAGTAGTCAATTTAAATTCTATTCAATTCAATTTTATTTGTATAGCGCTTTTTATAACAAGTTGTCACAAAGCAGCTTAACAATTGATCCCAGGCCTTAAAACCCTCTCAGAGCGAGCCAAAGCAACAGTGGCGAGGCAAAACTCCCTGTCGACTAGGAAGAAACCTTGAGCAGAACCCGACTCAGAGGGGGAGCTCATACACTTCTGGCCAGCGCTGGGCCGACAAAGAGCCAAAAAAGCGTGTTGTATTGTAATATCAGGAAAAATATCTTACATTAATCATGCTGACTGAAATAGTAATGAAAACACTAACAATAATAACAGTAGCAGAACAGCTAATGTAAAATAAACAGATGGTTAGTAGCAATACAGTTAAGCATTAGTGGTTACCAACTACACTGACTGGTACCCATGCTTTCACTGTGTGAACCTTTACTTTTCCTCTTTTTGGTGTCCTTGTTTTATTTCTATGGAGTAACATCAGTGAGGCTTGTCTGTTTTGTTTTTTACATTTTCCTGATGACAGATTAATTGGACCCAAATTCAAGAGTGCTTTTGCTTGGATTCCAGCTGCCTTATTAATATGCTTGTTGAACAACTAATGATTGCGCTGTTTTTGAAAATGTAATTACAGAATAATGCAAGATAGCCAATTCTCAACAGTGCGGATTATTAATTCAGCCTAGCATATAATTTGGCATTGAGTAAGGAAAATCAGAAATGTCACCTGTGCACTTAATATAATTAGTGTTACTAATTACAGTGTAATGCATGGAGAGACGAGCAGAAGAAAATGGTGAGCAAAACTGCCTGCGTCTGTGATGAGAGAGAGAGAGAGGGAGAGTGGGAGAGGGGGAGAGGAGGCTCAGGGGAGAGCGACAGAGAAGTTTTTGAATACCATTTCAGCCCTGGCTCTGTTTTTATCCCCGCAAATATTTGACAGGCCTGGCTGCACCAAACAACAGAGCCCAGACACCGCTGCTGTGGCGGGGTTCCCGCGTGACAGAGGCCGCCTGTGCTGCTGGTTCTCCTTCTGCTGCAGGTGATTCGGCTCCCGCAGAGCGATATATAGAGAGCCCTATATATGAGAAGCCCCTCAATTTGCACATCAAAGGTGAGAGAGTGCTGTCTTCTCCCTTCATGGTTTGAGCTGTGACAGTCAAGCCCCTCTTGAACAGGGATCTCATATACCTGTCTCCACCGCCGGGAAATGGAGACTCAGCTGGTTCGGCCTGAGAACATGGATTCCTTCAAATAACCTGATGCACTCAGCGCAGTTGGCCTGCGACTTGGCCTTTTTCATCTGCGAGATGAGATGTGTTTCTCCTTCACTGTCTGTTCCGTGCTTTTGTGAATGTACAGTAGTATAGCAATCGTGTATGTGGTGAGTTTTAATATCCTCTAAAATGCTAACCCCCTCCACAAACCCCCCCTCCCTCCCTCCCCGGTTCCGTCCCCCACCATTCAGCCCTTCAGTCATTTTCACATGCAATTTTAATTATCCCCCAACTTCCACCCCACCACCCCCCCCCAATCAGTGCAGCCGTAGCGTGATAATTCACAGAGTAATCAGAGAGCAGTTCAGCTTGATTCAGCAGCCTTGCAGAGGATCGGGAGGGGGAAACCGCGTTACTCACGTCACCTCCAAAAGTCGAGGAATAAGAACGCGGGTGGGTCAGCACAGTGGAGTTTTTTTTTGTTCCTCCCTCCCCAGCAGCATAATCTGCACAATCCTCTTTCCAAACATAAATAAATAAATAAATAAATGTATTACTGTTTTTTCAGATTACGCAGTGAGACAGAGATTACATCCCGCTACTGGGAGGATTAAAAGTCTTCTGTGAAAACAGCCCAGGCAGAGTACCAAAAGATTCGATTGCCCTGGCTGTTAGATGAGGCCGCAAGTGTCTTACTGGACTTAATGGAGGAGGGCTTAGTCCTCAGTGTTTTTATGTTCAGGCTTGGCAAAGCTGAGTTTGGCCTAAACAAGGAGTTCAATCCATCTCAGATATCTCTTTACTCTCTTATGCTCCCATTAGATCCTGTGCGCTTCAGATTAATTTTGTGGTCCGCATTGTATACATACGCTGTAGTACATCCTTAAGTGCATAGTGAATAAGTCCCATGGTTCATTTGATTGTAGTTGATGCCAAACCCCCCGATCCATCACTTAAATATAGTATCCTGTATTTGGCTAAGGCTAGAACCTACAGCGGTTATTATAACTCACTAAAATTTAAAATGCCTCACAGCAAAGTGCAGATCTGCTCGGGTATCAGTTATAGTGACGTGGATAGGCCTTCCAGCTCGCTGGGGAACTCATTTAATGCGCCGCCTAACTGGACCTGTGGTGACCAGTCACAGTTGCTCTAAGACTGGTGCCTCTTTAGGAATGTGGGTCCCATGAGAGTGCTTTATTTGGCCTGCCTGGTTTTTTTTTTTTTTTTTTTTTGGCGGGGTGGTTTATCTGAATGTTTTAAAGCCTGGAATCTGAATAGGCAGTACTGTGGTAAAATCCAGTGAGTCGTGAGTCGGGTTCAGCCGCGACTCTTTGGTGCTGTGAGCGTGGGAAGCTAAAGGGAATCTAATTGCAGTGACCCCCCACATTCAAGGGAGGCGACCCCGTGAGAGAGCCTGCCAGGCGGATGCGCCGTGTGAAAAGACTTGGGCGACCTTTATGTGACTTCCATGCCAAGGCTGTAGATCCACAACTGCGTGGACAACACACAGCGCTGTGCTGCCAGCTAGCTGACAGCTGCAGTAGCCGTAGTACCTTTAACCCGAAATGACAGGTTGTGGTAAACATTAAGAAGAGGATGAGGATTGTTAGGACTGCAGTGGTGATCTGCTTCTGGGAGTCATCCCAAACACATATTTCCAAGAACCTCATTATCCGGAAAGCCAGGGAGGCTGGCTTGGATTGTGGCCACGACTCACAAACGTTTACCGGTCATGGCGGCTTCAAGTCATGACGGGATGATTTCTCCGAACCAGGCCCGAGGAGGCCGGTTACTGTCCTCACGGCCTTATAAGGCGTCTGCAGCGCTGGGCCCAAATTCAGTGACAGAGTGTGGCTGTAGTGGTCTCCCGTATAAGGCAGGCAGCTGTGAGATGAGGGAGACTGCGCTCGTTCCAAGACCCCATCGCCCTCAGCGACGCTCTCCTCATTTCACGCCGTCCCAGCTTGCCGTGTGCCGCACATGGCCCCTGGTGACCGGGCACCGACACACGTCATGCCTCCACTTCCCGATGTTCACTTCCTCTCCTCCGTTTGTCCTCTCCACCCTTCTTGGATCCGAACTTCTTCTTCGTTGATGTTGCTCTTGTTGTCAATGTTCTGCAGGCAGCATTACTGGGCTTGCTGTCCCTAAATCGTTAAATAAAATGAGCACGGATTACTTGAAAGACTTTTTTTCTCCCCCTTCTCTTTACTCTCAAGTTATTTGCCACTAAACCAGACCTCTCCTCAGCAAATCCTTACTTGTGACCATATGGCTGCAATTACATGGTATGCAGTGAAGGACATTATGAGGAGTCTCCTGCGTGCTGAGCCCAGCACAGCTGTAAGGAAGTGGCTTGAATGCACCGCAGCGACATGGTGGCAATAACGGAACGGCACCGTGTTATGGCGACTCTGTTAGGATTGTTTGTTAATGTATGAATGTTTTCTCTCTAAGACCGCACTACAACAAATTCATGACAACAGTAACGTTGATGTGGTAATAAAGTATGAATTGATTTGAATTGAATAGTCCAATCATCCCAGTTGTTTGCCCAATCAGCCAGCCAGCCTCTGGCTGCGACCTTGTATGGTACTGTATTGTATAACTAGTGCGAGAGAGGCTTGTTTCGGTGAAGACCTTCGTGTATGTATGAGTGATCGCTCTTTCTTCCTCTGCTTTTTCGAGCTGTGGAGTGTGAAAATGTTGCGCCCTCAACAATGTAAAAAGGAAATGCGATCAATAACTGTTTTTAGAACAGATAATCAGAACCCCCCGTCCCCCCCCCCCATCCACCCTTGTTCTTTGGACATGACTAATGTGAGCTGTACATAACTGTACATAATGTTCCCGTTTTTCTTACCGTGCAGTCCACTCGAGGACGACGCCCTGGGTTTGTCGCCTACCTCCGTCAGGTGCTCCAAATGCAGCTCTGTCCCCTCGTTTCTGCAGATGTGATCTGTTTCTGATCACCATGATTTCACTCTGAGCCCTACTGCCTCACATGGGATCAGTATTAGGGGAGGTACAGTATGCCGTACAGGGGACAGGGGCCTTGCAGTTTTGCTTTAGGCCTCACTGTGAGTGGGGGAACAGGGGAAGAGGGATGCCAAAGTAGGCCGCACTGTCAGTGGAGGATGTGCGGACACGCGTGGGAGTTTGTTTTGTGCTTCCGCTCCGTTCCAGTTGTCCGTGTTACCCAAACTCTCCTCTTGATTTATCCAGCCTGGCATGTGTTAAATGAGGACAGTTCTCCTAATCTGAACGGGCCGTTCCAGCTGAACGCTCTCCACCCTCAGCATGCCGCTGGAGGGTGTAGGCAGAGAGTGGGCCGCTGATGTCCTGGACAGGGCTGGCCTTGCCGCCAGCGAAAACCTGGCTGGAGCAGCAGGACACGAGTTACTCTTAATCTCCTCCCTAGGTGACGAAAACGCGGATAAGCATCTGAGCGGTTTGTGTAGTCACGATGTCAGCCAGGTGTAATGAGTGCTGCCTACCCCTGTGCAAACAGTGCAGTTTTAAGGATGAAAAGAGAACAGGCTAGCTTGGTCAAGTTAAGAGCGTCGTGGAGAAAAAAGCTACCTGGCTTGGTTATCGGGCCACTGAAGCATTATGACATGTGCAACGAGCCAAAGAAACAGTGCATCATGGGTATTTCCATCTGATCGCAGAAGTGCATCCATCAGTCTCTGCCATTCGTTCTTCATGGTAATGAAACAGTTGAGGCTGCTTTACTTTGCATTGATGCTAAAGCACCTTAAAACCCCTTATCCCATCACACTTTCATCCAAAAATTTCACATTATTTCAGTTCCTATTCCCTCCCCGAAACAGCACAGCTTAGGTCGATAAACAGCTTCTGTCAGACCTTCCAAAACTGATCATAGCGGTGCAGAAGCACCCCGACATTTTTGACAGCCGCAGTAAAAATGAATCACAGAGCACATCGTCCTGAGGCAGTCTTAAGAGAATGAGCACATATTCTCAGTGAATCTGAGGAGTAATCAAATAGCCTGGAATCACTGGATTTACTGACTACACCATCACCTTGATAAGTTGTTGCTGCTGGGGTCCATCAAAAAGTACAACTTAATGAGGTGAAAGAGTATGTGTGTAAAATGGAGAATGAACATGGACAATGAAGAACTGTCTATTCAGTACGTATTTGTGTCCTGACCACAAGTACGGAATAGAAGAGATTTCAAGATCCGTGGTTCTAATACACTGGTAAAGTTTGAAATTGAGACAGTCATGACAGCCATGCTACAACCACCTGTTAACAGAATCTGCTAGCCCAGGAGTTGCGAACCAGCAAGGCAGTAGTGTACATTTTTGTGAATGGAGTTATGACCATTTTACCTCAGACATCTTTATCATGCATCCTGAAAAATATGAGCAACTACGTCTTGAAAATACATGCAAGTGCACCCGCAGTTCATTTTCGAGACCTGGTAGGTTTTGTTCGTGGAATTGTGACAAAACCTGTATGTTCCAGAATGCACTCAGCATGAGAGGAAAACGCTGACCTTAGCCGGCCCAGCCAGCGACATTAGCTAATCCCTAGGTGGGTCGCCCTCTCTCAGCTGACTGTACTGGCCTTCTCTCAGGTAACCTACACCTGGGCTGGCAATTGCATGTGTGGGTGGGGGGGGGGGGGGTTGGGTCGCGGGGGTGATGACCTGGCCAGCGGGCGTTTCCAGTGACCCCGGCAGGAACGGGCGGGGGAGGGGGTACAGGCACAGAGATGTGTCTAATGGGCACTTATGGATTATTCCACTGAGAATCTCCTCTCTCCTCTGCCCTCTCAGACATACGCACAGGGGGGACAGCCTGTCCTCTGCTGCCCACACCGGAGTATTAAAAAACCCCGCACTGCTCTCCTGTGCTGGCCCTAAAGACAAGCAGATCGTGTACTGCTGTAACTTCCTACAGCTGGTGCGTTCTTTTTTCCCTGGGAGGGCTGAGTGCCCTTGCTATAGAATTCATCCCTTCGTGCTCACTGGATTCGGGTGACTGGTCGTTTCTCTTCAAAACGGGCGACTGCTGATGACAGGAAGTGCCGTTAAATAAATCGGATTATACCTGTTAGGGATACAGCCAAAGACCCGCTTCTATCTTTGGCTCACCTTTCACTCTTCATTCTCCTTGCACTGTGGAGCTGGAGAATTCTCCCACCGAACACACAGTGAGGTTCCTCTGAGTCCACAGCACTCCGCACTGAGACAGTAGATGCTGGTTTCCCGGACACGGATTAAGCCTAGTCCCTGACTAAACACTTTTTTTTTTCGACAGAAATCATTGAATTTTTCTTATAATCCAGGGCTAGGCTTGATCCTTATCTGGGAAACTGGCCCTCAGACTTTTAGAGAATCTTACCAACCCAATATACTTCTGCACTGGGACCCTCATAAAACTGCAGAGCTCTTGGTGAAAGTGCAGTGTGCATCTCTCTCTATTCCATTGCACAGTCCACTAGTGTCCTGCACTGCTAGCCTATGTCAGAGGACATTACCAGTGTTTACTTGTCACCAGCACTGCCACCAGGGCTAGTGCTTTCGGTGTGTTTACACAGCGGGACTACGCACCAGAGCTGTCAGAGACTGCATCGCTGTGTCAGTCCGCTTCCGAACCGGCCCGCATTAACGCTAATGTGAACACGTCAGACCCTGCGTGCAAATCCGAAAAGCACCCTGACATCTCTCGAAAAAAAAAAAAAAACAGTGCACAAGATAAGGCAAGGAAATGAACTGAAATTGAGTTTAATAGCAAGAAAGGCAGCAATAATAAACTCGCCAGGGTAATTATTTTATGGAGGCTAATTATGACCGTCATATTTTTTTTCTGAAGAATTGCTGTCTGGTGGGTCCTCCGTCGAGGGACCGGAGCAAGCGAGGATGGTGACAAATTGGACGAAAAAGGGAAAGAGGCTGCTGGTCCGTCACCCCCCTCACAGGCCCTGACTGCAGATTAAAACCCCTGAATAAATTATGCAAATATAATCTTTATCTACAGCGGTTAGAGTGTTCTGAGTGCACCGTTGCCATCGGATGCCAGAGCTGTGAGCCCGCTCTGGGTTGTGATTGACATGTCGGCGGGTCGGGGGTGTGGGGTGCGGGGGAGGCGGGGTTTGGTGGTCGAGCGTGGGGTGTGTGTGTGTGGGGGGCTGCACCGTCTGATCCCTGTCTTCCCTAGTGTGCGCTGCAGTGCAAGATGGGAGCAGTAGGGCACTGAAGGGGTCACGCCAGGGCTCTGGGGGTTGTTTGTACAGCGATGATTGAAGTGCGCTGCAGTAGGCACGGCCTGTGGCTCCAGGTCCATGGGGGTGGGGGCCTGGGGTTCGCTAACTCGCGGGGCTTCCCTCGCACTCACCCCCCACTCGCTCTCCCCCTCCACCCTCCCACCACTCTCCAGGAAGAGAGGGGTCGGTGGGGTGGGGGGTGGGGGTGGGGGGTCAAAGGCAAATAATTTACCCTGAGCTACTCCCTATTCGCTCTGATCTTTTTAACACACGTCTGAGTAAACAAGCCCCCACTTACTGCTGCCTAACCAGTCAGTGCACTCCTGAGATTGTTATTTCATTGCTTGTAAAAAAAAAAAAAAAAAAAGAAAGAAAAAGAACCTAATTTGCACCCGTCCAGTTCGCCTTTTATGTCTTTATATGGTTAAACAATAATATCCCTCGGGTGATTAAACTCCTTTGGCTCCCATTGGAGGAATTTGGCAGATACAGATGCAAAAGGATGTGGCCCTGTCCACCCCCAAAGCTCAGAGTGCAGGGGTGGACATGGAGAGAGGACGTTGTGGGTGGACCTACTGCTCAGTCCATCCATTTTAAGAACCTGCCCTCGCTGGCAGGGGCGTCATCAAACCCTGTTTACTTGGGCACGGGCCACAGTAATGATTTGTTGGTCATGAAAAATAACTAGTTTTTAAAAATGTATCATAAATTGCAAGTGTGAGGATGTGGGCACTGGGGGCCTGTGCCCCAGTAGTGTTAAAAGTCTAGCGGCATCCCTGCTCACTGGGCTGTTGTGTTTGCGGTGTCTGGTCTGGCGTGTGGACTTTAGACAATTGGCTCTTGGTGCTGACATTTCACCAGAGTGCTTTTCCGTCACAAATCCAGCAAGCGTGTTTTGTTTGGGCCTGACGTGTGTTTGCTGGGTGCAGAGTTAGGGTTAGGGTTAGGGTAATTAGCCCAGGCCTCTCTCTGTAAATACGAGATGGCAACTGATGAAGTTTTGGGGTGAGGTGGGGGTGCAGTGGGGGGGCAGGGGGTGGGAGGCAGTTTTTGGGATTAATGACATCACCTGGCATTCATACCAATGATCTTCTTTAGACCCCCTCATGATTCCGCCAGAAGCAAGAGAACTCTGTCCATTCCACGCGGCTACAAGCAGGGAGAACACTCCACTTTCAAAGCCTGCAAGAGATCACTTTGAAGTCTGCATCAAGGCCCTACCAGCATTGCCTTCCAGCTTTTGATTGGAAAAAAAAAGGAGCAAAACAACTTGGGGGGGGTTGGAGGCGGAGATTGGATCAGATCCTGCTAAAAAACAAGATGTGTGTGTAAATTCTAAATTTGCAGTATGAATGCCGCTTTGTTCGGTTCATGCTTGTGTTTATTGTGTAATTTCTCCATTTAAACCCTAAATGAGGGCTGTGGCCCATTAATGTAGCTGGTGGCCATGCTATCCCCTCTCTGTTATCCTCCATTATGTGGAGACTAGGGGCCTGGAATGAGCTGTAGGGTGGTTGCACATATATAATTTGAAGAGTCAGTGTTAATACCAGCAATAATAATAACATGATCCCAGGGGCGAGGAAACTGAGGCGGGCACACAAATAATTATTCCCTCCGCACCCTGGGATGCCTCACAGCGTATTTCCTCCATTTTGCTCCTAATAAGACTACAGCTCATCTGCTGTCCACCTCTGTAGCCACTTCGGACTTCATTTTGATTGGACCAAAACGGAGAAAAACTCCAAATGGTCAATGTTTATTTGGTTTTGGGCAGAGAGGGGAGAGGAGGCCAAGTTCGCCGTGGACATTGAAGTGTGTTTTTTTTTTTTTTTTTCTGTCCAATGAGACGATGTGAGTGCCTGCGTCCCGGGCTGAGTTATTGCAGGCTCAGTGACTGCTTTCAGAGCGTACTGGTGCGTCCAGGTCACCGGCTCTGTTCGCTTAGCACAGAATCTCTCCGCTGTGCAACGTGTGGCTGGGGGCTAATGAGTCATCAAGCAAGAGAGCAGAGATTGTCGGTGAAAAAAAAAACCAGTACAGGTATGCGCCGCATAACGTCTGTTCGGGCTACGTCCGACCGCATGTACATCTGTGGTCCCAAGGTTAAAATAGAGTTCAGAAATCCCGATCGGAGAACGGGACGTAGCGGACATACTCTTTTTAACCCATATATTACCCTTGCCAGATACATTAGCTGAAATACAGGACTGTATGTGTACAGTATCTTGGCTATTTAGTCAATACATTTACACTACAGTATCCCATGTAGCTTTGATAACATGGTGTTCGCAAAACGTCCAAATCACATAACATCCTATTTCACAGAACGTAGCGTGGACGTTAAAGGACACATGCCTGTAAAAGAAACGTGAGGTCATGTTGGCCTGTCCTCAGTGGTGGAGAACGCACACAAGTCACTGGAAACCCTAATGCAACGGCACTTGTCTGTAAGGACTGTTATGTAATGAAATTAAACACCCCTGGGGGGTTAATTCTGTCAGACTGCAGGGCTGATGCTCACTAACTTTTTCAGCAGCAAGTTTCAGGAAGTGCACTTTTTTCAGCACCAGAGCTGGGGAGTCAGTCAAACTCACTCAATGCCTTTAAGGGCTCATGCAACTCAATACAAACAGACCTGAGTTTCTTTGAGTAATGTACATTGCGCTGACGATAAGCAAGGGCGTCAGCTGGAACATTTTCTTTTCACTCTAAAATGGAACAGCATATGCCTTTAAAAAGACATATTCAATCAGTTTTGATTGAACTGCAAATGAGCTTAAAGGGTCTTAAATGTGTTTGATTGAATCTAGCTGTGTGGATTGGTTTGTGTGTACGTGTGTTTGAGAATGTGTGTGTGGATAGGTTTATGCGTATGCGTGTTTGAGTATGTGTGTGTGGATAGGTTTGTGTGTACATTTGTTTGAGTATGTGTGTGTGGATGGGTTTGTGCATATGCATGTTTGAGTATGTGTGGATGGGTTTGTGCGTATGTGTGTTTGAATATGTGTGTGGATGGGTTTGTGCATATGCATGTGTAGTATGTGTGTGGATGGGTTTGTGTGTATGCATGTTTGAGTATGTGTGTGTGGATGGATTTGTGCATATGTGTGTTTGAGTATGTGTGTGTGGATGGGTTTGTGCATATGTGTGTTTGAGTATGTGTGTGTGGATGGGTTTGTGCATATGCATGTTTGAGTATGTGTGTGTGGATGGGTTTGTGCGTATGCATGATTCCATTTCCACCACTTTCATTCATCATGTGCCAACCGCAGAATGTCAGAGCCGTTTTAACGAGAACCCGCGCCTCGCTTGTCCCCAGAATATGACGACTTGCAGGCCCTGCCTGGATAAACGGGCCCATTTAACCTCCGTCTGATTGCGTAAAGTTACGAGGATTTCGCCTCGCTGTGAGCGGCCGTGCTTGTGAAACGCTCCTCCTCTCATAGCGGGACGCGGTGAGACGGAACGTCTTTCTTGGGCAATTTTAGTTGGGCTGTAATGAGAAATCTGAAGGAATGATTAAACTCCCTCCCTCTCTTCTCTCTCTCTCTCCCTCTCTCTCTTTCTCTCTCTCTCTCGCTCTCCTATGCCTCACATCTCTACAGTGGCGGCGGGCGAAAGTCCTCTTTCATAAGATGGCACGTAATGTTGTAGCCTTGTTTGTGCTCAACCATGTGTGCAGGGACAAGGCTACATGTGCAAAACAAGGGGGGATTGTGGCTGGGAGGATTCAAAGCACAGGGGGACTGAAGGACTTCTGATATGGGAGGAAGATACTGTCGATTAGGATGGGGGCGTGGAGGAGGAGGAGATAACCGCGGGTCCAATACCGCACCATAAAAACTATGATACCAATAATTAATTTCGGTATCTGCCTCTGTCTTCAAATCCAGAGACACTTTTAATTGTGTACAGTGAGACACCATACAGTACGTGCTTAATTGGTGCGAACTGACACCCATGCTCTTGTTTTTGAGTATGCGCCGGCGCAGGAGCGTTTTCTGATGCGCGGTTCCCGCTTTATGTTCCCCTCTGATAGGTATGAGATTGGAAGTGAGGCTGTGTGTTGCCATGGCAGGTTATTCATGCTGATGAGGGGTTCTGAGGTGGGTGGGAGGTGAGGCGGGGGGCGGTGGTGGTGGGGGGCGTTTCCGCATCAGTAACTCAGACAGATTCCCTCCTCGAAAGTGGTCCTTAATGAGAAACTTAAACAATATTCTCCAAAACCGATGTGGAGGAGATTGCTCGGTGGAATGGGGGGCATAAAATATTCAGCTCTCTTTGAGCAGGAGGCGGTGACCGATGAGGGCCGGGGCCTGTCCCTCAGTCTGTCTCAGCCGCAGAGGATGATGGGAATGGGTGCGGTGGTCATGGTCCCGTGGTGCCAGCCTCCAGCTTCCACGAGTACGAGCGAGCAAGCGGGGCGGGGGGCCTCTCAGGGCCGTCTCTCTCTCGCACACTCACGTGGCGTATCCTCCCGTGATTACGAACTGTCTCTGCGGTGTAGCGGTCGCTGCTATCTGTTTTTCTTATCTCGGTCTCTTGTCAGAAATGTCCTTGGCTTTCACTCCTCTCTGCGCTGTCAGTCAGGGGAAGGAAAACAGCCCGGCCTAGGTGGCACCAGGCGCGAAGCTATGGACTCCCACAGGCCGGCAAGTCGGGGTCCTCTTTATCGCGTGGTCGGAATGTGTGGAGTTGATCACAGGTTGGAACATCTATTTCAGTTTGGGGCGGGGAGTCTGTGGGGCACAGGGTGGGTGCTGGGCAGGGGGGTGCAAGTCGTCTCCCCTCATGCACTGTCACTGGGGGTGTGGGGGCGGGGTTGGGGGTGCGGGGGCAGGGTTGGGGGTTGGGGAGTTCACAGGGTGGGTGCTTGGGGGGGTAGGTGTTCTAACCTCATGCACAGGTGCTCATCAGGTAAACAGGCCCAGATCCAGTGAGATATCGAACGCGGCACCTCGAGCCCAGTGACATGAACCAGCGGGTCTCCAGTCAATGCTAGCAATGGTTTAACAGTTACCGGCGTGTGAAATATTTGTAATCTTTCAGTAATTCTTTGATCAGTGCTTCCTCATTATCAGAAGCGGGATGGAGGGACTCATCGACCCCTCGCCTCTGCGGCTGTCGGCATGCCGTTTGGCCGAGCGGCCGCTCGCTGGGGCCCAGCAGGGTGTAAGGAGAATATGGATCCCTGGGGCCTGGATCCCCCCCGTGTGCTGCAGTCAGTGTAGCAGGGAAAAAAAACACACACTCACAGGGTGAAGGAGAGCATGTTACCGGTCCAAATTTCACATTTCTCTACTGACTATGACACATTTGATAAGAACTCTGTTTTGTGTGATGACTTGGTTTTCCTTTTTTTTGTATGGATAAGGACATGGAGTGAAGACTATCCATGTAGAATTGTGTGTGGATGTGAGGCAGGCTGGCTCAGCCGTGGCTATTGCTGCCCAGGTGCAGGTTTAGGAAGATTTGGGGAGTTTTGGGGGTAAGGGGCAAAGGGGTGTACATCCCTGATTACCATGTAAATTTGCTGCCGTTCCTCACAGACGTTCCAAGGTCATAAACGGGGGAAGCCCAATCATGACCTTTGACCTGTAGATATAAACCGCAGATTGAGAGAGGACTTTTATTATGAGAGCAGATGGGATTTATTGATTTGTTGTTTAACTCCACGGCTGCCACCGTTGTCATGACAAAAGGTCACCACCGATGTGGCATTGACTGTCCGCCTCTGAACCATCCGGTATCAGCTGGCCCTCCTCTCCAGCTGATCACCCACTGGATTGTTATTGTGATTAGTATTGATGACCAATACTGTTGATAAGGCCTCTGCCACTGCTGGATTACAAACATCAAAGACGGAAAGAACACATTGCACAACAAACATCGCTGCGGCCACTCAGTCGGCCAGGTAACCACAATGGTGTCCGGTTGCTAGGAGACGTGGTTAATGCTTCTTTTTATTTTCTTTTTTTTTTTTTTTTTTTTGGCACAGGCCAGGAAGTTCCACGGATTTGCTCTCTAGGATCCATGGAAATAAAGTTATTAACGAGATGATTACAACCTCTTTTACAGCATTTTAATGTGCCTAATTGATTTACTCTCTGATTCACGCATTATATTATGCTAAGCTGCTCCTAATCACAAAGCGGACTGGCCCCTTTTCTTGAGGTGGCGCTGTGTAATCCGGTCCAAAGCACTGGCTGATTACTGAGTGCCATTTCCTTTGCAGGCAAGGGGAGCCGTCAGTCAGCTCTCAGAGCCCTTTGGCTCCACACTGTGGAGCATCTCCACGCATCTGAGGAGATGATGGAGGATTAGGGTTGGTGCTGTTGTGAAACGGGGGTGAATCAAAGAGCCCGGAACCGAACAGCAGTGTTGAGTCGGTGGAGAGTCGATATACAGCTGCAGGCATGGCGGAGCTAGAGGAGCCTGCCCTATTGTAACAGGTGAGGCATGGGGAGGATCAGAGAGACAGGAGGGACAGGACTGGAGCACAAGCAACCCCCCCCAAAACTCCCTTCCACCCCCGTTTGAGGATGTGGAGCTCGGCATGGACACCGCCTGCCCTCCCGTCAGCGGTGCGCACATGATGGAGTCTGACAGTTCAGTCTCCACAGCATAACAGAGAGGAGGACTCCCGGTCACCAGCGCACAAGCACTAACACACAAACGAGAGGAGGAGGTGGAACGGACAGAATCTTCCTCTCACATCCCCTGGGATCTGCGCGGTCCAGGGGAGTCCTGCAGGCATAAAATAGATTCAGAGACAGGAAACAAATTTGGGCACTGTTCACTGTTCACTGTCTCAGGTTGAGTACAGGATAAATTTGGGCACTGTTCACTGTATAGGAAAAGGTCTTAGATTGAGTACAGGCATGAAGAAGCCACAATTTGATCATGCATTTTGAAGATGTGTAATATTCTGATTTTAATGCCACATTACAGTGTATTATCATCTGGTGACATTCAGAGAGGTGTCTACCCCAAATTAGAACTGACCCTCAAAGACTGACTGCGGATACAGTGAAAGAGCTGATTGGGCATCATTTTAGTATCCAGGGCTTTGATTGGCTGTTCCAAGGATGTGGAGAGATTTAACTGGATGAATATTTCAGCATTGACTGTCCACACTCTACACTGTATCATAACATTTCTCTGCTCATTATCGTGGCCTTCAGATCAAGAGACTAATTCTGTAACCATGGAGACTATTTTCCATAGTAACCCCAGGTGATATAGCATTGTTTCAATTCCAGACAGGGTCTTAATAACCGTAGACACATTACTAAAACAATAATTTAGCTCCCTTGTCCTAGCATAAATAACATTTCACAACACATTCCATTCTAAATACCTTGGGAAATTAAGACAGGCTTGCCACCTGGTATTTTACTGCCCAAATTACACACATGATTCATTATGTATTTATTAACAAGCAATTTATAAAAATGCAACACTGGTCTTGCCTCAGATCAAACTGTTCACTGGGGTGATGGGAACAACAGTAGTATTAGTGACCCTAATGATAAGAATCAGTGCATGCATTCATTGCTGACTGAAATGGATGCAGGCACAGCTGGCAAAGCACAGGTGACACAATTCCACCGAGGACGAGACGGGGGAGGCCAAGGCCGGGATCGAATTAACATTCGTCTTTAACTTTGACTAATAATTGGCTCAGAGTGTTTTTTTTTCTTTTTCTCACGAAGAGTTCGGCAACTTCACTTGCATGATTGCTGGACCGGCCAAACCGTGTCAGTGAAGAGGGAAATGAACATTTGCATGAAATTATTAAATTATGAAAGTTAAAGACAAATGTTGATTGAATCCTCACCCAAATTTGTATGTATTCAGAGCCATTGGGAACATACAAGGAAGAGACATACCATATGTCACTACAGCACCAAAGCAGACCATTATCAAGGATCTGTACAGACGTAGGACAACTGTTTATTTTGTAAACAACCCAATGTAGCAATATTTAAAAATCAATTATTTAACAATCAGCAACAGGCAATATGTACCTATCACTGTTGTGGTTGAGGTATTTGGCCTGCCCAGTGGCAATTGCTAAACATTGCTATCTCTTTTTCCATGATGTTGAACATCACAACACTCTTCACAAACCATTTATGAGTAGTATTATCCCTTTCATTTTTAGGAATTTATGTTCTGTCTATATTGATAATGAACAGTGAATTAGTGCCATCGTTTGAATGTGTACTATCTTTAATCATTATTTTATGATGAAAAAGCTGAATGAAAGTTAAACAAATTATGTCCTGATATAGAACAAATTCTAATGTGACAGGATAATCATAGTCCCTGCGTTGACAAGAGAACTTAATTTCGGAGAGCCTTGAAATTGTCATCAAGTGAAGAAAATATCATTGCTTGCCAATAAATGGCCGCTCCTTTGGTGTAATTCATTGAGAATCAACAGAATGATAAATTTGCATCATGGGTCAACAAAAAGAATAAGGCGTTTGCTGCAGTAACCCCTTAACTGCATTGTACATGTGGCCTCCTGTGAAACCTGGGAACGGTTTCCCTTCCTGAAAATAAACGTTAGCTCTCAGCACAGTTGTGCTAAGAGCTAATACGAAAAAGGTCCAGAGATAAAAAATAATGGTAATAAATAAATAAATAAATAAATAAATAAATAAATAAATAAATCCTTCCATTTCAGTGGACGTGTCAGGGTCAGAGAGAGGGAGGGAGTGGGAGGGGGGTGCAGACAGGGACACGTGGGGTGCATCTGTATTTGGCCCTGATCTGTAGCAGATGTGTTTACTTATGGAGTCTGGGGGAAGGCGGGCGGGCGGGCGGGGGTTTGTGCAGGAGGCACACTCCAGCACTGCAGTTACCCCAGGGTACACATTTACAGAGCCCAGAGCTGGGCTGGACCTGGGCCCCCAGCCAGCCCCAGAATTACTTCCTGGCTAACGCGGAGTCAGATTTCAGTGCTTATAAATAGAAACCCGTGATAGCGCCGCTTAGTAAACAATAAACAGCGCTCTGCCGCGGCAAGTGGGAGAGTGTGTTGTCACACAAAGGCTGTTCGGGCCTTTGGGACTGTTGGGGGCTGGGGGGAAGGGGGTAGTGGGGCGTGGTGGGGGCATGTTTTATCACACATAGTGGGGCTGCTGACCCAGGGAGACCCTCTCTCTACATAAAGGGCATGAAGGCCAGCAGCTGCTGTAGGGCTGTGTTGTATGGAGGGACCAGTCACTACATAAATACCGCATCACATAGAGAGAGAGAGAGAGAAGGGCATATGAATTACACCAGTAAGGCAGGGCATGGTGTATACAGAGCTGCATGCAGACTCACATACATATACATATGCAAACACACATACACACTCACACACACACACAAACACACACACACACACAATGATAGCACAACCCAGTCAACACTTGCAGCCCCTCTGCTGCTGCCATGGGAGGCAGCTTGCCCAAACTCCTATTGAGATGTTAATGAAGCCCCAACCAGCCATGCTCCGGGCTCCTGAGGGACCGGCCTGCGCTTTGTTTCAGAGGACGGCCCCCCGTGACATCATTCACCTGCCCTGCACATTGAGAACCATACCGCTAATTAGCTTCAACAACACGCCATTTAGAAACACTGAGGATCTTTACAATGGGAGCTCCCAAGATCTCTGTTTACCTTCCCGGCAACTGAGCACTCGTGTTATTTTGCACGTTGAATACATTTCATTCAGACTCTCATTACAGCGTCCGCTCATTAAAACATTCATTAAAAACATTTGTCAGAGATTGACTTCCTCCGAGGAGGTTTGCGAAAGCCTTCTTGGTTTCTCCAAGCTATTGCTCAGTGTCGCTGTTGAGTGTTTGTTCATGATAAACAATTGAATCGGAATTACTTTTTGTTTCAAGGTGCCCTTCAAAAGCATTTATCTGCGGGTAAATCCCCACGTGTCTGCACTTCGAAAACCTTGTTGTTCTAAACAGTTGTTTAAAAGGAGTTTGTACAGAGAATAACACTCCAGCTACCACCAAGCTTTCATGGCATTGCTTCCGTTTAAACACACTGAACATGCATCATCTGCAGACAATAGGAGAGATACTGTTCTGCTCATCAACAAGTTATCTATTGGCAAATACTGAAATGTATAATGAGGCTGAAATAATTAATGGTGCATTCTTTCACAGCTTTAATAATCAAGTCTATATAATTATGCATTGAGGGTTATGCAAATAATAGTCTGCTGCATTTCGTTTTGTTATGCATGTTTAGATAAAGGTAGGCCATATTTTATATGCATTAAATTAACAGCAATTAAGTGAGCAGGTTTAACCTCTGCGCAGACAAGCTTCTGATACATACAGTGAGATATGAACCATTAAGGTACAGCTTTGTAATGTGATAGGGTCATTTGTACATGGCACTGACATTCATACCGAGAGGTACGGCAGGTTCCACATTCAGCGGCAGATACTTGCATGCGTGTGCATTCACTGGAGGCCACTTCCCTGGATTTAACTCCTGAGCCACTCAGACAGGGCAGAAGAATTACGGCGCTTATTTACGAGACCGACCAATCGCACGCCCGATTGAGAGCCCTGTTTGCATTGCAGTAAATTTGATTGGGTGGGGCCCAGATGAAGTGGGGGTGGGAGGGGGTGAGTGGAATGAGTGCGGCGTAGGAGTAACTCTTAGGAGGGTAAGGGGGTCATGCTAGCAGCACACACCTCTCTCGAGACCACCTGTGGAGACTCTGCAGAGAAACCAAACCTGCGTTTTTTTGTCTCTGCTCCTCTTTTCCTGTTGTCAGGCAGCGTGGAACAGATTAGCATGGAGCAGGCAAAGCAGTGACACTGGTGTAGGTGGTTTCACTGCAGTAGTGTGGTGGCACAGGGGGCCGAAGCCCACCCCTTTTTGAAGGAGGAGGGAACCCGAGATGCCTCATCATGATTGGACCCTCACCGGCGAATGAAAGGGCCTTTAACCGGAGGGCCTCTCCGTGTCATGGTTCTACCCTGCCCTGCCTGGGTTGATCATCACTGAGGTAATGACAATGTCATTGTTATTCGGGCTGGTTCATTACCGTTCAAATCCCACGACCTCTGCCTCTGCCCTGGAGGGTGGCCAGCAACGGGAGACCACCGTTAGAGTGCCGGCGAGACCATGGAGACCCCCCACCTGCGGGCTTTGGGATGTTTTCCGCCGCGCGGATGAGGGAGTATCGATCGCTGGTTCAGTATTAATAAGGCTCGCCTGCTTCTCCTGTCACCACGCTGAGTGCTCTGTCCAAACTCTGCGCACGGTATTAACTGCAGAGCCACTTCCCTCGGGGCGGGGGGGCCCTTAAAACCACAAAGGGCTCACCTCTCTGCCACCACTGCTATACAGACATCTTAGAAAATGTGCTGTGAAAATGTGCAATCTGCAATAACAGAGCAGTCACTTATCAGCTCCTACCTGCAGTATCCCTTAAGTGCCAGGGGTTAATTCCCCAGTCAGGCACCTCTCTGCACTGGGGCTCCTCCTGTCTCTATTACCCCATTTTTCTTCACTCCCCCTCACTTTCTAAAATAAAGAAAATAATAATACTTAAGGAGTGTGCACTGCCTGCTCTCTTTTTTGTAAAAAAATAAATAAATAAATAAATAATGATAATAATAATGATGCTCATTTCAGGACATTCATAATTAGGACACAGAGCAGAACTAAACTAAAGACCTTTTAAAGCTCATTTGCAGAAGGGGGGGCTGGTAGAGAGACTACCCCCCCTGAATCAAATCTAAATGATGCACAGTACCCAGAAGAGCAGTGCTCTATTGGCTAAGGAAATGGCACCAGGCTGGGAGTGTTGCTCATTTGATTAGGCAGGGAACTTCACACAGGCTGGAGGCTGGGAGACATTGCTAGTTCTCCTTCAAATGCCAGTATTCCATAGTTGCTTGGAAAGGACCACCCCCACTGTGTTTATCCCTGTTTAATTCACAGGGTCGCTGCATTTGCACCCAGCAAGCAAGGGATATAAGCTCTCCGCTAATGCGTCGTTGACCTTTGTGCGGACTCCGTATCGCTTTACGGTGTCGTGAATGTCCATCCGTAGTGCACTTGAAATGTGAAGGGAAGACCTAATGTATACATAATGTGCATTAGTTCCAGGCCTAATGATTAATAGGGCTGGCGAAGGGGGTGGGGGTGGGGGGGGGCGCTATTTCTCTCACTCTCTTCATGGAGGAATTCGGTTGATCTCTGCTCCATTAAAATTGAGCCCTGCTCACACAGGAGTATTTATGTTTCTCTTCCCTTTGAAGGGGGGGTGTAAATCTTGCCAGTATTTCACTCTGTTAAGCTGCCTCAGAGTTGTGGATTCATGCCACCTCTGGAACTCCCAGCAAACCCTTGGAGCCGCTTTTATCTTCCCCGTGTCTCCGGAGCTGTGCGGGGGAGGAACGGACTCAGGAGCGGACACAAAACTCTCTCCACTAGCGTGGGGGGAGGGTGGGGGGTGCGTGGTGGGGGTGGGGGGTTGGGGTGAGGTGTAAGTTGGTATAAGCTGTCAGTCACACACCTCTGTGTGTTGTTTGCGGTGAGCATTAGCAGTCAGCGAGCAAGTGCAACACTTGGGGCAGGATTCTTGCACCTCCACCTACTGTTCCCGGTGTTGACGACGTGTCACTGACAAAGACGGCAACCTCTGACCTCCCCGGGGCCCTGCAGAGTAGCGGCGGCCGCTCAATAGCCCTTGGGGCACGGGGTTGAGCTCGCTTTCTGGCATATTTACTGTGGGAGAGCAGAGTGGGAGGTGAGGATAACCGGGGGTTGGGAGGGAGACAGATCCTGCGCCAAAACGGAGATGAGGCACCATTTCCTCCCCTCTGTCCCCCCCTCCCACCTTGAAATCGTCCCTCTCAATCAACTCCCCGTCCCATCCAGCGCACCCTAACGTGTTTTTGACATCAGGGCGGTAAAGTGGGAGTGCTCCCTAGAGACTTACGCTGAAGATCAAAATCTGGGCCAGGGAGATTCTTCTCTTTTCCGCTGCAATGTTGTTGCATTTCGATCAGACGATGATGAGACTTCTGAATATTTTATTTTTTTTATTTTTTCAAACGACCCTTTAATCTATATAGTGCTCAAGGTTTTTTTTTTTTTGTATTTACTTAAGAGTAAATAACTGTGCTCTCATACTTATGTTACGCGCCTTCAGGAAGCTCTAGGGGGTTATCAGATTTCATACGATAGCGTGTGTAAACTCCAAAGCTGCTGCAGCCTTAATGGTGCTAAATTGAATATTTTCCATATAACAGCTCTGGGACTGAGTCACAACAACTATACAATTTCTCGAGCTGGCATTCCTGCTGACAATTCAGCACATTTAAGAATGGGCAGAAGAAGCCGTAGTAATGTGTCCATTATGAAAATTGCACAGAGCGTATTTTTAGCAAATTAATTCATCCAAATTGGCAGAATTTTTGTGTCACTTTTTTTTGGGGGGGCGTATTTTTTAGCCGGCTCCGACTCTCTCTCTCGGATGGGGAGAACAATGCGGTCTCTGTCCGATCATCAGTCACGTAGCCAGGGGCTGTAAAGAGTCGGCCATCCGTGGCCAAACAGACCGACGCTTCCTCGGAGCGAGCGGGAGCTGGAGCGCCCATACAAACACGTCACACTGTCAGCGACACAGGCACCACTGTCCTCCTAATCCAGACACACTTCCACAAATCTTCCTTCTTTTCACATTTGAGGGGTCCCTCAGAGAATAGTGGGGAAGGGGGGAGTAGTGGTAGGGAGGGAGTCTTCCCCGCAAAGGGATGAGCATCTGGGAAACCAAAGCCCCCGGATCGGCCCAGATGTTCTACACACTGGGTCACACTCCAGCTTCATCCAGAGCACAGTGATTCAGTACTTGGAAATGTCTCTTATATCCGGCCAACGTATGAGACAGACAGACCAGCTCCATCATAACAGGACCAACACGTGACACACCGAGACTCACTGGGTTATAACCGGCCGACATGAGACTATAGGCTGGGTCTCGATCAAATGAGCTTAGTCTATTTAACGGCGTATGCAATTCAGTCAAAACAGACTTGACATCACAACAGATTTTCTACTTGATTGGAGACGTGCAAACAAGTCCCTTGGAATGTGTTGTTTCCATTCAAAAATAGAATAGCGTACGCCCTTTAAAAAGCACATCGAAGTTTTGATTGAATTGAATCGCATATGTACTTTCGTTTGATTGGGTCCCGGCGGTAGAGTGCTAATTCCACCGCAACAGGCGAACAAACAAACCCGTTATACACATAAAACGCTGAGGCAGACTCGTTTGTCAGAACAGGCCGACATATAAGACACCGAGACACACACTGTGCTATAAACAGGCTGGTACAAGAGACGGATTCCAAACAGATAGATAATGGAGTGTGAAAAATGAGGTCTTCCATTACTGGGTGGTCACACTGTGAACACAGTCTAGAGGGCAGAGGGGTAACAGCCACAGATGGTAGAGAGGCTATTCACTTAGGCTGGACATACAAGTGTTAAAGAAGGAGCTGTGACTGCAGATGAATATGTCATGTGGTACAGGAAGTGGTACAGGTTTTCATGCTGTTTGCATTATGCGCCATTATGCCACCCTTTTACATGGGAAAAAGTAGCATGAACAGAGGAAGACAAACACTGGGGCATTCAGAAATGTAGGGGTACCTAGAGCTCTAAAAAAGTTGTAGAGCTACTGCTTTTAACTTCTCATTGATGCCAGAGAGAGAGACAGTGTGTGTTTGTGTGTGTGTGTGTGTGTGTATGACTGTGTGTGTGCGTGCGTGTGTGTGCGCGTGTGTGTCTGTGTGCGTGTTTGTGTGCGCGTGTGAGTCTGTGTGTGTGTGTGTGTGTGTGTGTGTGTGTGTGTGTGTGTGTGTGTGTGTGTGTGAGTCTGTGTGTGTGTGTGTTTGTGTGTGGTTTGTATGGGGACACAGAATATTATAAAAGCAGCGGATATGATATTCAGTACATTAGGCAGCAGGAAGGGAAGTGGATATATCCTTCAGTAGCTGAGTTGTGTAGTGTATAGTCATATGAAATTTGTGACTTCCCACAGTCTGATTGATAATGGCAGGGCTGAGCCTTCAGTCTGAGGTTGGGTTTCCTGTGCCAGAACCAAGCGTGCTGGCTGTGGGGCATCTGTGGCTATTTGCTGGTGTTTTTCTTTCACTGAGCTGTAGAGCATCACGGCTCTGTGGTCTTGTGTCCTGGTTCACATTCTGGATGGGCATGTCTTTGAGCATCAGTATGTGTGACTGCTTTCTGAGCATGTTTCTTATTTATATGATTGCAGGTGTGTGAGTGCATGAGTGTGCATGTGCATTTGTATGCACATCTGAATGTGGTTGTGTATGTGTGTGTGCGTGTGTTTGTGTGTGTATGTGTGTGTGTGTGTGTGTGTGTGTGTGTGTGCTGTGTGTGTGGCTGTGTGTGTCTGTATGTGTGTGTGTGTATGGCTGTGTGTGTATGTGTGTATGCTTGTGTGTATGGCTGTGTTTGTGCGTGTATATCTGTGTGTGTGTGTGTGCGTATGTCTGTGTGTGTATATGTGTTGGTGTGTGTCTGTGTGTGTATGTTTGTGTATGTATGTATGTTTGTGTTTGGTGTGTGTCTGTGTGTGTATGTTTGTGTATGTATGTGTATGTTTGTGTTGGTGTGTGTCTGTGTGTGTATGTGTGTGTATGTGTTGTATGTATGTGTGTGTATGTTTGTGTTGTGTGTGTGTCTGTGTATGTATGTATGTTTGTGTTGGTGTGTGTCTGTGTGTGTATGTTTGTGTATGTATGTGTATGTTTGTGTTGGTGTGTGTCTGTGTGTGTGTATGTTTGTGTTGTGTGTGTCGTGTGTGTGTGTGTATGTTTGTATGTATGTGTATGTTTGTGTTGGTGTGTGTCTGTGTGTGTATGTTTGTGTATGTATGTGTATGTTTGTGTTGGTGTGTGTCTGTGTGTGTTGGTGTGTGTGTATGTATGTGTATGTTTGTGTTGGTGCGTGTCTGTGTGTGTATGTTTGTGTATGTATGTGTATGTTTGTGTTGGTGTGTGTCTGTGTGTGTATGTTTGTGTATGTATGTGTATGTTTGTGTTGGTGTGTGTCTGTGTGTGTGTGTGTGTGTATGTATGTGTGTGCGTTCACAAGAGCAGAGACAATATGAATCTGAATAAGGCAGTAGGGTAAATGGCAGAAGGGCGGCGGAGTTTGAATTTCCAAATAGCATATTTGTCTCCCAAAAGGAAGCACACAGCACTAATTGGGAAGTGTGTGTGTGTATGTGTGTGTGTAGGAAGAACGGGACAATGCCTGTTGCCTAGCAACCATCCCCTACTTCCACCTCCAGCCCTCGTTTTTCCAGAATCTGGAGATACGCTCATGGAGTGACAGATTACAAGCAGTGCAGGCTGGGCCGCCACTGAAATATTCATGAACTGCTGTGTGCAAACCTGCAGACACCATTATCCTCTATTTCCCACAAATACCTCCTGTGACATGTATGAACACAGCTCAAATTAAGGATGCTATAAAGAATGAACACACACACACGTGTGCGCGCGCATCTACTGTGCATCCACAGTACGTCTATACCGTGCACTTGGGTTACCTGAAGGATACTAGAGAGAAAAGTGTTTCTCTGTAAAGCACTTGTGGGGTTACCAGAAGGTTAATGCCTCCTGTAAAGACATGCACTGTGGCAAAAGTGTAACGTGGATGACCGTTGTCTTCTGAAGGGGCACAAAATGACAAAACAGAGGGAGACAGGGGTAGAGGGGGAGATTAAATGCTCTGCACGTAGACAGTAGTCTAAAACTTTGGTTTGAATATGAAGCACTTCCCCCTGTCAGTTAGGGAGATAAATCGCCTCAGGCCGTGTAAGGCTATTCTAATGTCATTTTAGTGAGCAGTTTTTTTATTCTGTTAAAGAAATAGGATACTCATTTCAGCTGAGCAAAGGTGTGAGTGGAACTGAATTCACAATCAAGGGTATATTCAGGGTCAAGGACTTTATTACGTTTAGTTCTAATTAACTGCTCAAAGTACAGCCCTGAAATAAGAAATAAGCACTACACACTACTTACGTTCTGGCTAAACTGCTGGCTGTGTTTTTCCATACAGTTTAATATACATGTCTCAGGATAATTACAAAACCGAGGGGGAAGAAAGCCATCATCAAAAACTATCATCCAACGGTTTGTTTGCAGTTTGTGATGCTGCAAGCCTTTTGTTCGCAATCAACAGAACGAAGCGATTTTTGGGCTGTATATCCAGTCCACCGCTCAAGATAAACACTATCTCCTTTTCTGTCCGGCAATGACTTTAGATTATACACATTTAACTTCTGTGCGAGGGAAAATAAATGACCAATAACAGAGGACCGCAGCGTCCAGTCCCTCCCGCCTGTTGCATGTTTGGCAGCCGGCTCCTCCGCAGTCTGTAATCTGCAGTCTGTATTATTGTTTGTAATCTCCAGGCTGTTGACATACTGTATCACAATGACAGTTCTGTACACATTTCCTTATCACACAACTGAAACAAATGAACAGACATTTATGCTGATTTTTTTTTTTATTGCAGTGTAGCGATGTACAGGGGCATGACAGCTCACGCTCTGCTCTTTTCATTGAAGTGGGGCCATTATTATATTAGATAAACCCTCATGGGTTGTTACCTGGATTTCATCCTTGTTATTTTGCGTGGGCTTTATTGCTTTTTTTTTTCCCCCCACCTCAGAGAGATAAGAGCGAATGCCCGTGAGGCGTGCAGAAAAGAGGGGGGTTTATACTGATAGCCTGTGGGGAGTAATCAAGTGAGGTGGTTTGGAAACAGTTTTGAAAATGCGATGGAGCAGGAGGGGTTGTTTTGAAAAAAAAAAGAGGTCTGGCACACGTGTGGCTGGGACATGGTGCGGAGGAGGAGGAGGAGGAGGGGGCGGGGGGGTGTTTTTTGGAGCAAGGCCACGGGAGTTTGGGGAGGGAGGGATCGAGCTGCCAGCGCCGCAGTTTTATCGTTCAGCTTCTGTGCAGCCCAGATCACCAGTGCCTGTGTTTCAGCGATGGTTTCATTTTTTGTGAAGCAATCATTCTGTTTTTGTTATAGTTATCCAGTGGAGCTCCAGCTTTGCGGACTTTCCACAAAGTCTAGCCTACAGGGACATGTACTGAGTGAGGGCAGTGGTGAGGAGAGAGAGAGACAAACAAATGTTCTCTCTGTATGAGGTGTCTGCAGTCAACCGAGGGAAACTGCAGCTTCACTGGGAGAAGTCTGAGAGTAATTATTGTGAAGAATTCCTGGGCAGACGCAGACAGCAGGCTCAATACTAGCCTGCAAACTCTCCATATGAACGCCTTTCGCATCCACTCCACTTCTCTCTCTCTCTCTCTCTCTCTCTTATCTGCGTTGCGACTGCTCGCTCAGAGGTGGACTACAGTGTGAATGAAGAGACAGTGGAGGCAGCCATTGATTTCTGTGGACCAGCTGCTCGAGGTCCTTTGAGTGTGTGTCTAGTGCCATAGAGACATTTGGTGGTTTTCTACTTCACAGATGACAGGGGAGATGGGAGGGTAAGAGGAGGGAGGGAACTGACAGGACAACCCCCCAAAATCTATGAAGTGCCAAGCTGTCACAGCTCGGGGACAGAGCTTAGGAGAGAGTGCTATTTCCCTCCAGGGAAAACTTCAGCCTCATGTATATATAGGGGTGCCATGTCTGCGTGGATACCCAATCAGCTACCTGGATTCCTTATTCACTCTGCTCATGAGGCTTGAATAGAGGGTGCCTCTGGGATACCCATGATGCACTGGTCAGATGCAGAAGAGAAATCTTATGCAGCTACTGGGGCTTGCTAGTACACAGGACTGAGGCTGGCAAGCAAAGGCCGACTCTGAGTCCCGCTGAGCCTGCAGGCTCTGCTGTGTCCCCCGCCCCCCCATCCCAGGGTCCTGCCACGCTGTCTGGGAAGCACAACCTTAACCTGTACTAGCACACCGGCATTTCCCCGGAAACGATGAGACCAGAAAAAGGGGTGGGGTTTCATGTCAAGCTCATGGTTGAGGAAAGGATGTGAGGAGCAGCGTACGGTGCAGGGTGGAAGTGTACTCACTGCTGTCGTCCCTGGAAGATATGGGTTTCTGTGCGAGAGGGAAGAAAGGGCCTTTTTTTGCAATACCAGCACCCATCTCACCATTCCTCCCTGAGTCTTCTACCATAGCCATACTTGCTCTATGACTGCAAATATGTTTATCTCATTACATTACAATCATATAGCTGATGCTTTTACCCAAGGCGACTTACAGTTGATTGGGCTAACCAGAGGCCAGTCCCCCCTTGGGGCAATTTTAGGGTTAAGGGCCTTGCTCAGGGGCCCAACAGCAATGGTGTCCTTCTTGTAGCTGGAACCACCCACCTCAGGGGTCCCAGTCTTGTACCTTAGCCACTAAACCATAGGCTGCCCCACGTTTTTGTGCTATGGTTGTTGTTGCTGTTGTTGTTGTTATTTATTCCATGAACAGGTTCTTTACAGGGTCCTCCTCCTATCTTATGTTGTCACTTCTTGTACTTCTGACTTTACTCCCCTCTAGGACTTTAGGCACTTTTGTCCCTATAACATGCACTTTTCATGCAACTCGCCCCAGATAAGAGCATCTGCTAAATGCCTGTAATGTAATGCAATGTAATGAAACATGACAGATGCTAGGAGCGGAGAAGCATGCCTCACGTAGCATGTCTTACTCCTCAGTACTTCATGCACTCGTAGGAACTGTGGGTTACATAGCTCCACCCATGTAGCATCATGCTAATTGCTGTATGACTGTGAGTTGTAATAGCGTAGCGGACAATTAGAAAGGTCTGTATTCATGCTTTTTGAAGTGATTTTAAACATAAGTCAGCTCATTCATAAAACAGAGCTAAAAGTAGGGAGAGGTCAGCCATGTGATGTCATAGAGATAACGTTTTTGCACAATGGCATCTCTGTATGTAATGTAGAAATTACACGACTCAAAGCAGCGTTTGTCCCAGAACTGATTTGGGTTGTTTTTTATTTTTTTTTGCAAACTTCTTTAAGTGCAATTAAAGTCTTTTTGTGTGTTTGTCAGCTCCGCTGTTTTCTCTTTAATGACTTCTCTAATGTGCGCTGTGCATTGAAAGGACTGAGCATCCCGGTAACCCACCTCTGTGTTGAAAAAGCAGACGCCTTCTGCAAAGCCCAGCACTGGTGTATGAATGGAGTAGTGCTTCCAAGGTCTCTACACTTATTCCAGCCAGCCATCTGTGCAGAGCGTACTCATCTTTCTAATGCATTGACGGCAAAACAGTTATATTTCACTGTGCAATTTGAAACTGTACATTCTCCTTTATTTTGAAAAAGTAGGATTATAAAGGCGGTGTGCTGTGTATGGGTCGAGTGAGTTCACTGCCATGCATCTATGCATGGGTTTGTGCATGTGACTGTTTGTGTTTGAGTGTTTGATGTGCGTGCGTGTTTGGGTGATTTTGTGTTCCTGTATCTGCTATGCATCACTGAATGTGTGCTGGCTGAGTGCACGGGATGGGATGGGAACGTCAGGTAATTAGGGGACGTGGTCCAGATGTGCTGGGTGTGCGCGGCCTGGGGGCATCCTAAGTCTACCCCTCCATCCATGGTGCCCCCCTCCCCCACGCCGATGCGCATGTTCTGGCCTAAAAATCCATTGTGTGCTGGTGCACGCTTATGATGCGTGTGGCCACCCAGAATGCCGTGCAGGGATGTGCACCTGTGACGCCTGTGCAACCTATATATTCCTCAGCGACGCCTTGTTTGCCAACCGTGCCGCGGTGAACGGTGGGCCAGGCCAGGGGTAGTAGAGTGACTCACCGTCATCAGCAGTCTGGAGAGGTGGAGAGTGGAGAGCGTGTCTGACTAGGGTCCTTGAGAACCACCAGCCGTCGCACAGCGTATTAGCGCAGACATGCTGTTTAAACGACGGTCGTATCGACACTGCAGATAGGGTCCTGGCTGCGGAATTCCCATCGTTTTTTTTCCTCATTTTAAGATGCTTCCACGGTTGACCGTGGGTGGGTCACACCTACGCGACGTCAAAACGCTTTGTGGAGGTGGTTATCAGAGGTGGGGGTTTGGGGGGCAGAAGGGGGGGCATTGCAGACCCAGAATTCAGTGGAGTTGGATTTGTGGAGCTCTGGGGTAGGGAGCGGGTGCATTTCTCTGACCTCAGTGCAAACCCCTGAGCTCCAACAGCAGGAGGAGAATGAGCGGACACGAGCTAGTGCAGATCAACTGTTCTCCAAACCACAAAATGCAGTGAAGATTACATTACATTACAGTCATTTATCAGACACTCTTATCCAGAGCAACGCAGTGAAGGGGAGGACATAAGCGAATCCACCTGATTAATGTGAGCAATAGTGCCACAGCGGGATAGCCACATTTCCAGAGCAGCAAGTATAAATGGAGTATCACTAAAGCACCGGTGCAAGCTGGCTATGCTACTCAACGTTTTTAATGCAATTTATAAATGTAAACTCATGGAAATGGAAAATACACTACATTATAAGAAAACTTACCATAAACCAAAATCTTATAACCTCAAATAGGGCCCAGGTGCATTCAGACCAGGTGAGCCAGGTAGCTAGATCAGGCAGGTAGCTCACTGGGTTCCCATGCATGAGCAATATCAAAGACACAATCTCCCAGAATTCTCGTCTTTACATCATAATGGTCTATTTCAAATAATCCAGTATGCTGTCACAGGCATGTTTTACAAGCTGTGCTAGCATGTCCCTCCCGCACCCCAGAATCCACCTGCTTTTTCACCCAAAAGGGAGAGTCTTGTTCACTCCACCCCTGCTATCAGCTAGGCACGTTACAGAAGCAGGTATTTAGTCAAAGACTAAATATTACACAATTGTTTGTGTTATGTTTCTTTATATGTAAAGTAGATAAGGTCCAAGTTCTCTTTACTGGGCTTTTATATACAGCAGGACGTTCTTTTGAAAGACCATCCCACTGGTTTCCTAAAGTCGAGGTTAGTCACAGATTTTTAAATGAACTTCTGTGCTTTGCAGTGACCTTTTTTCTGGCCATGCATTATGGTGGCCCTTCTTCTCAGTATTCAAACAGGAAGATGGTTATTCAAACATGCAGGACACGCCACATTAAAAATCCATTCTGTGGAATGGTCATGTATTTTAATATTAATAGCACCTAATATTAGTACCACTTTCTGCCCAGACTCACATAGTGCCATCTCTGGTTTGTCTGCATGTTATTGGTTTGGGTTCTGTCATCTCCTCTCAGCCCATCCCATAATTCAAGTCTCCTTTCTGCTGAAGCCTATTCACAAGTGAGAATGGCAGTGGCTAAATGGAGAGTAATTCTGTACACTGCCAGTCCAAGTTTTTTTTTGCAGCACGTTAGCATGTTATCTGCATAATTCAATACAAATAACATGCATTGAATTAATTTTCGTATCGTAGCACATGTTCATCTGGCATGCGTGGAGTAATTCAATTTCCCCCTGTGTGGAGCTCAATGGAATTCGATGGACTGCTGGTTTTGCCTCCTCACTCTCCGTCATATCTGTGTGAGTGATCAATGTAACCTCATCGCAGAAGACAGTCAGATGAGGGGAGCGCATTAACTATGTATTGAGGAATGCTGCCCCCAGGATTACAGAGCTTTCCTGAAAACCTCAGATAAGTAGAGCAGACTTAGCACTGTGAATGTTTGATGAATGTTTTATGAATGCCTCTAATAGAAAATGCACGTTTGTCTTTACTAGAGGCCTACCAATGCACTGTTTTTTTACTACACTCCAACATACTACAATGCGTGCGCATGGACTAGAGTGACCAGGTCCAAGTAGTTCTGCTGCCAGTTTGTTTTTCACAGAGCAGGTTGTATAGTGAGCTAGACAGTTAGCAATTAGCAGTGTTCCCAACAATGCTCAGATTAATGACTATGTGTCTGCTCATTTTTTTTTTTTTACCACCGCTCAGTTTTGCACAATTGTGCCTTTGTTTAGATTTTAAACAGTGTCATTGACACAAGGCTGAGCAGGATTAAACGTTATAAATGTTCAAATTCAGAGTGAAATATAAACCTTTTTCTACCTGCTGCTGCAGCAGTACCTGGGACAAATCTGGTCTGTCTACCTTGGATTCTGCGGTGATTACAGGTCGCCAACAGCTGTTAATCAACAGAGGGGTTGAGCAGAGGTACACGAGAGACTCTGTGGATCGCTGCCTTCCACAGACCTCTCTGTCCCTATTCTATTTCAGGAGGAATGAGTTCACTCGTGGTGCCAAGTATCAATATTTAAAATGATGTCTGGAATGAAACTCCCTTGGAATGCAGGCAGTCTAATGAAAAGATTCCCACTCCGTCCCGGGCCACCCCTCTGTGGGAGTATCAGGTTCCAGGCCCGGTTCTGAGCCCGATATCTCCATCTCTCTTAAATAAGGCCGTGTTTCCTCCAGAGGCCTATGAGAGAGAGAGATAGAGAGAGAGAGAGAGAGAGCATTCAGGGGTAACTCAAGGGCAGCCCAGGTAGGCCTCTCGAGTGGGATGAGACACTGCTAACATCACACAGAGAGCCATTGCGTTTTTTTATTATAGGGTGGAAACTATTATTAGAAAGACATTTGTCTGTGGAGTTGTCCTAACGGTGCTGAGCAGAGTTTACGGAGGCGGCTCCGGTGATGGGTGGTGGGGGGGGGGTGTGTGTGTGTGCACAGACTCAGGAGCCGGGATCCAAACTCTACCCATGTGTTCAGCATAAATGGGCCCAGTGTGAGCCTCTCACGGTCCCGTTGATTCAGTTAAGGCTTCCCAGCCGCGCTGTAAACGGTCAGCAGATGGAAGAGCGAGGACTGGGACTAGTGACCAGAATCCATGGAGTCACATATCGGTGGCAGGGAGAGAGTATCCAAATATGATTACAAAGTTCTAACAGGGAGGGTGGACGAGATGGAGGTTATTTGAGAGAAAGAGTTAGAGCGAGAGAGAGAGACAGACAGACAGACACAGGCTGTTTAGAGAGAATTCAATCTCATCTAGCATGTTTCAGAACATTTAGTTTACAGCCAGTAGCCGGACTGCACTGGATCGACTGTCTCCTGGGACACACTCACTCAGTGTCACGGACAGTCTGTGTCTGGGGTCTGAAGTTCACAGTACCTCATGCATTCCAAGTGTATTTTCTCTGTAGGGCTTGCCGTTTCCTCTGCAGTGATGGACAGCCCAGCTACTCTGAGTTTGCTCCGTTCCGGGAAGCTCAGAATGGTCCATTTGGAGCTCAGAATGCAGTGAAATCGGCGCGTTTCATTTGACTTTAAAATTCTAGACCAATCGGGATCACAGTAATTCTAAACACACGGCTTAAACCCAGTTGGTTTGGAATGTCAAAAGATACAGTCGATATAGTATGTCGAAACAGTCGATACCACATGTTTTAGTGAACAGGGGACTAAATTGCCATTCCCCTGAGTGCTACCGGTTTTCGTTTGCGCAGTTTTACATTTCTATGTGTAGACCACCACAGATCTGAAAACCCGAAATTACACCTTGCTGTTGTGCCCGACTCTCTGTGTTCTATGGGTCCTGTCACGTCACAGTCTGCTCACAGTATCCCGCTTGTCCGTGCCCGGTGTGTGGCATAATGGGGGTGCTTTAAGTGCCCTGGAACACTGCTTACCACCTGAGGCTATTCTCACTTACAGGTGACAGGTCTGTATTCCAGTAACAATCCGCTCTCACACTCCTCGCTTGTCCCCTCAGGAAAAGGACGAGGAAGGGAAAAAAAAATCTCACAGGTCTAACCGACAGATGGACTGGAACGCGAAACCGAGGACTGCTCGTTTCCAGTACGGGCAGGTCGTCCGTGTCTCCGTCCAAAAGCACAGTGCTCCCGCTCCCTCTGTTATGTTTTGTTTCTATGGCTGGTTTCGGCTACTGCTCTGCGCAGATGGTGCTTGGGGGGGACCGAGAGTCAGTTTCTGAAGCTCGTCAGACAATACTGTTGAAAGGAAAATTATGACAATGAAGGGAAATGACTCAACAAGGGAAACATGACACACACACACACACACACACACGGAGGTCAAAGGTCACAGAAAGGTCAGAGCTTCTAAAAAGTCCGCTAATGTAAATATCGTGCTCTGCATCGTTGAGTGTCGAGACACTATTGAATCTTGTGGGAATCTTTCGCTTCAAAGTCAATCGAAATCGGTTTAAATTGAAGCTGATTTAGGAGTTAAGGTCTATGGTTTCTTTCAACCTCCCCTTTCAAACCAACGCTTCAGCCTCAGCTGTAAGAAGACCACAGTGCAGCACTGTATCTATAAATAGATCTATGTAGTAATGCAGTACATGCCCTTTATGTCTTGAGACATTCCCTATGTAAAAGAAGAAGATGTATTCCTCTGCATAGCTGAGTGATTCTGGTTTGACCCTGCATGTACAGACCATTACACTCTGCTGAACTGTTTGACAGTGTGTCAAGGTCAAAGTGTTGGTGTGAAAGAGACTATAGATGAGAGGAAAAAGAGAAAATGAATGCCCCCGCTCTTTGCCTGCAGGCCTGCTATTTTCCACATACTTATCTTATCTAACCGGGCTGCCTAAATGACGTATGAGTCACCTCGAATCACTCTCCCCATTTTTCGTCTGTTGTGGAGAGGCCTCCTCCAGCCTGTCTCTGATTTAAGACTAGGCACGGTTTTTCGCGATGTTTTTTTTTTCCGAAACTTCCAGAGGAATTCAAATCCCAGTAGTCGGGGGAGCTCTTTTTGAGCACGCAATAAAAGCCTGTCAAGTTTCCCTTCGCAAAATCTGATGTACAACTTTCCACGGTAACATCTACTGGCTGGTTACCGTAGCGAGTACCGGAGTGAAGTTGTACGCTCTGTCTCTGGCCCTGTGCGGATTGCTCCATTGTTAAAATAAACGCTACCGGTGAAGTGTGGTTCTTTGGGCAGCATTAGCGATCTGCAGGATTATAAGGGCCAGGCGTTTTTTTCTTCAGTATGGTGATTCTTGGCAATGCCCCGGGGGACAGGCGGAATGAGGGGGGAAGGGGAAGTGGAATGGGTCTGTAAACACTGGCTCCGGCTTCACACGTGGCCAGATCTGCTCTCTCTCTGGGCAGGTGGCCTGCAGCAGCGAGCAGTGGGAACAGCTCGACACATCTGGACTGAAGCATTGTATCAATCACTGCCCCATAACAACCACGTTCATCTCTTTGCCTCTCTTTCTCTCTCTCTTTCTCTCTCTCCCTCTCTCTCTCTCTTTCTTTTCTCTGTCTTTCACTCTATAGCTGTCTTTTTCTTTCTTTTACTCTCTGTTTATATATGCATTTAGCTGTCTGTTTTCATACACACACGCACACACACACACACATACTCACACTCACACACACACACTTGCGCACTCACACACACTTGCGCACACACACACACACGCACACACACACACACACACACACACACACACACACACACACACACACTCACTCACTCAGAGCATCTCAGCTGCCACAGTCTGTAGGTATGATTACTCCATCCCTGGGCAAAGGAACATAATTGACAAACTGGAACATCCAAATAAGAATGTGCCCTCCTGTTCAGGCTGCAGGAACAGGGAGAATATGTTTTTAATTCAGCAATGAATTCCTTAATAGGGAAAGTTGTTTTGAATAATGTTAAAAAGAAATAAACAATAACAGTGCTTACATAACGCTCAGTGTTGCACAATTATACGTACCAGTGTTTAAATTTTTGACATTTTTTGCCATTTTTAGTTAACTGTGAGTTTTAAAGCTATCTCCTCCTCTTTCTCTTCCAGAGCTTCTGGGATCTGCCAAGAGGGTGAATGTCAACTTCCAGGACACTGATGGGTGAGTGAGAAGCAGCGCGTAGTGAGTCAGGTCCGCAGGCTTTGCACTTTTTGGTCTTGGTGAAGAACACTGGACTGCAAGAGGCACTGGCTGAGAGTGTGTGTGTGCACACGTGTGTGTGTGTCTGAGTGCGTGTGCGTGAGTGCCCGTATATGCTTGAATGCGTTGATGCTCATGTACTTTTGTGTGCATTTGGATGTGCGCAAATGTGTGTGAATAATATAGTAGCGTCCACAGCAGCAGCAGGAAGTAAACGCCCTCTCCCCAGCCCTAGAGCCTGTCTCTCCTCCGCTGAGCGGCAGCTCATTAATTTGAACGGCATGTTAAATTAAACATTTTCAGAGTGATAGCTTCTCCGCTGCGTCATTAAGTGTTGAGGAATTAACTTTTCTACTCTGTCAAATGAGTTATTACACCAAGGTAGCAGTTTTTCCAAGAGGACCAGGCTTGGCCTGTCATATTCTCCAGTGAAAGCACTGATTAACCAGATCAACAGGCGGTGACGTTGCACTTCGCGTTTAACTGACATCCACTCTAATGTCACCCGACATTTTAATATCAGTGAAGCTTCGGCTCTGCGATGGAGGGGGTGGCAAGCGGCCTGCCTGGCTTTTGTTATGAGAGAGATCACAAAACACAGGGAAAAAAAACATGAAAGAAATGTTTGAAGAGTTTGCCCTTACGAATAACAAGCTTTTACTACTAGGAGCTCAAGCTAGTTTTGAACGAAAATTAGAAATGAAAGGTAGCATGGTCCCATGCTTTGACTGTCCGGGGTTTAGCTGTATTTAATTCTAATGCAGGGTGACACTTTTTTTTTTCCAGGAGTAGAAACAAACTGGGGCGAATTTCTTTGTCTCTTTGAAAACGCTAATTCTCTCAGAGCGGTAGAGGGAATATAATGGGCCGGATTTTGACGATTTACAGTTGAATCGGGTGGCTGAGTTGTTTAGCTCAAAGAGAATCCTGAGGACATTCTGCTGGGCTGTGGATGGAACAGAAGGTTGGATGTCCCTTAGCATGCTGGACTGAGAAGGACGACACAGCCCTCTTCAGTGTAGTGTAGTGTCACTCCAGCCCTGCTGGATTCAGTCACAGAGCACCAGTAGCACCTTTTACGAAAGCATGCTAATCTCCAGTCAGGAAAGAGCCGGTGTCACACACAGCACATTAGCGAGTGCATTAATTGTTCAGGGTGTGAATTACAGAGGGGAAAAGACAGAAAAGCATGGCCCATTTTTCCTGCAATACCTCATGACATCATTTGTGATGCGTGTTCTTTCTGGAAGTCAGGCGGCTGACAGAAGAGGCACACGGGGAAATTATGAAAGTTTTGGTTCTGTGCATGGTGAGCCTTCACATGTTCTGAAGTCCAGTCTTTGAACAATCAGTCAAGCCCTGTTGTTTCAATAGAATCTTTACCTGGTCAGGTGGAGGAGGTGGATAAATCCACAGAATATAGCACCCAATATGATGAAAGTATACAAGCAGTGTAGGTATATGGCCAACGCTCCACCATGCTATGAAGGTAAAATTTTTGAGCTATAAATTGGGAAGCTAAAAAATCTAAAAAAATATCAGTACTCAGCTTTACTATAATCATGAACTGTTTGTCTGAGCTTAAGCTTGAAAATGATACTAAGTTTCCCTGTTTTACAATGTACCAGGAGATATGCTGGATAAAGCAGAACTTCTCACCTGTTGGTACATTCACACAGCTGCTGGCCTCCGCACACATCTTAGGGCCGTCAGAGATTAATAAGGTTGTTCATTTAATTTGACAGTTTCAAGGGGCCTATTCTCTGGTCTGCAGATAGAAACAGGAAGTCGATCCAGAAGATAGCACCCAGATAGGCTGGGTCATTTATTAGCATGCAGATCCACACCTCTGTGATGCAGATGTCCATTGTGACATCACCGCGGAACCATGGCTCACTGAGAAGGACCAATCAGGAGCAGAGAGCACGGCCCTGCCCCCTGGGCTATGGCATGCCCAAGTTGCCAAGGTGACAGTGCAATTACTCAAGCGAAGCACCACCGTTCCCCTCACACACAGACACCGCTGATGCAGGGACGATGTATGCGGACAACAAAGGCCATCTATCCCCAGCTCTCGCCACATTGTGCCACAGACTCTTTCACAATGGGCTTTAATTGGTGGGACTGCGGGACAAGGGGCCATGCTTCCGTGTCCTCATATTTAGGCTCGACATTCTGCTTAGCAAAGCTCTGTTGTGCACATTCATCACCACTGCACAACAATGCAATGCACGGTCATTTTTTTCCACGCTGCTGTGTCGCCGGGTTACCCCGTGAGCTCAGTGCTACGGAGTGCATTTCATCACAGTCAAAGCTCTATCCACCAAAGAGCCCTTGCATTGCCAGTGTTTATGCAGCAGCAGTTTAACAGAAGACAAGCGCAAGTGCAGCTGTGCTGCTGATACTCTGGAAATCTGTTGTTTGTTTTTACACCTAAAGGTCATAACGCCTCTCTCAACTGCCCCCTTTCCAATGCACCCCCACCCCCCCAAACCTCCCGCGGTGCAAGCTAAGTAAACAGCAGCAGCGTGGAGCTGCTGGGCCGCCCCCAAGCTGGCATCTTCACTGTCATTACGGCCAGTGCAGAACCACGGTCTCATACCCCGCATAACTGTCTGCTCGCCGATGCCCACAGAGTCCTCCGGGGCCCATATGGCTTCGGGAAGCAGCAGGAGAGGGAGCTCATTGTCTCCGTAACACTGCAAAAGGAAAAAAAAAAACAACAAAAAAAAATACAGGAAAACATTTACTGCAGCTATGCTGGAATGACAATGGCTGAGCTGAACTGAACACATGAAAAGTGAGGGAGTTCGACGGCTCCGTGAAAGATGTCGGCTTTGGGGCGTGTTCGACGAGTGCTGAGAATAGATAACCTCGGTCTGTGATGCTGCTCATCTGAAAGCCCTCTGGTAAAGCTCGGGTTGTGGGTGACTGAGGAAGAAAAAACTCCACTGGAATGAACCGACTGACTCAGCCAGAGAAATAAGCCATTGAAAGCAGAAGTATTTTAGCATCATTCTGGCATTTCAGTGAGGGATAAAGAGAGACTTGTTGGAATGCACAATGATTAAATAATGCATTTTCTCACTGCCCGTCTTTTTCCCTTTTGGCCGGTTATTTTGGTCCTGTCATCGGTCAATAACATATCTGTTGCTGAAACTCTGTTGCCACGTGTCGATTCTAGAAAGTATTGCATTCTTGTATTTCAGTAGCTGTAGTGTGATTTTGAAATGAATATATTACCTGGGTTGTAGAGTGGGGGTTTCAAGGCCGTTATCAGTGAGGGAGGAGAATGGGATGCTTGCCCTTTTGGCCCCGATGAGGATCTAATTGGATATGGAAAGTCCAGGTCGATGCTGCCTCCGTAAAGCGGACAGATAAAAATCGATACGGGGGAACTTGGTGCTGCGGCTGCCGGACGGCGTCTTGAAGGTCATCAGATGGAGACGGGGGGGGGGGGAGGTTCCTGGGAGTGCGACCCATCGTAGACGCGGAGCAACCTGGGGCCTCAGTATCATTGGCTCTGGAGAAAAGGCGTGACATGAGGCTTTCGGTAGAGGCGTTCGTTGGGCCCCGTGTCAGCTCATTTAATCCACAAAGAGCTTTGGCGTTGAGGGGACTCGAGTAGATTAAATTAAACCACCTGTCTGGGGCACAACACTGCAGTCATCTCCCTTTGCAATCTTGACCTTCGCTCCGGAGGACCCTGGAACCGAGAGAACCCCAGCTCGGGAGCATGCGTTAGCGCACTGGTAGCTTTACATTAGCTTAGCTGTCAGTCCACAAGCGTTTAGCGTATTAGCGCCACGGCCGTCCATTAGCAGGGTGTAGGAAGGCAAGCCAGTCCAGATGAGGATGCTGTCAATCAGCAACCATGATATATATAGATAGAGAGTGCAAAATGGTGCATGGTGCTTCCACTAGTGAACAGCTGCCAGGACCTTTTTGCATTAGCATTAGCGGAAAGCTAATGAGCTTCTGCATGCTTGCTAGCTAGGGAGCCTATAGAAGGTCATGGGGGGCTTGTATGCAATCAGCACACACCACCCAGCTACCCACATCACCAGCTGCACCAGTATGAGACATGTTAGCTGTAAATTCCCTCAAACAGCTCAGTCTGTACAGCCTTCATCTTCAAACCTCCCGGCACACACGTTTATCTGGGAGGCAGTGTTTGAGCTGCAAACACACATATACAATAGCATTTGTCTCTGAGCAATTGCACAGAAAAACAATACAGCATCTCATGGCCTGAGCTTTGTTTTTCTAGTTTGGAACGGTACCCTCTCTCTTTCTCTCTCTCTCACACACACACACACACAGAGAGAAAGGAAATTCAGCTCATTTTGAGCAGAAACCTCTGGCCCGCATTCTGCAAATACCTCCCAAGTCCACCGCAGTATCACAGAAGGAATGGACCCCTCTTCTTCTGGACCAGAACAATGGAAAGTGCAAGTCACTAGCTAAATCGGGCGACGTTCCAAAAAAAGGTTATACACACAGTGGTTTAATGGCCGTCCTCTATCAAGAGGGTTGCCGCTCTCTCTGATTGTGTCTGCAGCTTTTTTGGAGGAGGAGATCAATAACCCCAGCCAATGAAATGTCATAGCCTGTATTATTATTCCATGTGTCAGTATGAGTTCTGCTTGCATGAGCCTATGAGTTCCTGCATGATATATGCAGCCAATTAATATGTATAACGTTATGCATATTTGATAGGTTACTGTACCCTGACAGATTGTAGTTGTTGGTGATTGATGTTCACATCAGTAGATGTTAAAAAGGCTATCCTCACAGATTGATTCTTATCATGTGGTCCTGAAAGGCACCCTTGGTAAGATAGGGGGGGCTGTTTTAAAACAATGCAATTTGAAAATAATCTCGATTTTGAATTGAGCTAGCAGTCCATAAGACCAGTGCACCAGTCTGAATTGGAAGACGAATGTGTGGAAAAATACGATTACCCAGTTCTTCCCCCGCAGTCTTTGAAGTCAGTTCTAGTCATCTGGCTCCAGTGTAAAGTAATGCTTCATAAACCCCATATTGGGTGGGAATAGCCTCTGCACTCAAAATGACCGGCTCGCATGAACCTAAGAAAAAGATTCTGCCCCTGTGCTAAAGTTTGTTCCTCATTTCCAACTAATGAGTCACCGATTTCCCTGACTCATAATAATTCTAGTTGATGATGCAAAACATTTTCTTCCACAACCTCTTCCATGTCCTAACCTTTTCCCTACCTAAAAGGGACTGATGACACAGCAGGCCGGCCCCTTGGGTGCTAATTTATGTGATTCTGTAGGCCTCTCCGATGCTTCAGAGTAATTACCGAGTGACATTCTAAACACTGGCAGAAATTAATCAGTGCTTAGATATGATTCATGATGCCGGTGCCAGTTGCTTATCATCTCTAACAGTCTGTTTTTGTTAGAAAAATATTACAAAATATTTAGACAAATTAAGTGTATGTGTGTGTGTGTTTGTGTGTGTGAGTGACTGTCTGGATGAGGTTAAAGGCTTCACTGTAATGGAATATGCCTGACTGGAATATGGCTACCTTCATTGACTATGAAGTTATGATACTTGCTGAAACTGCCATCTTTTTAAATTAACGTTAAGACCCATGAAGACGTCATTTACTCCATGCCCTGGAAAGGGGGCGTGTCACTCTGACAGCAAATTAAACAAATTAAACGTTTTTCCTTCCTGAATCAAGTTCACAATCTCAACTCAGACTGTAAATTTATAGGCATTAATGCAAAGTAAATATGCGTCCATTTTGTTTGCCGTGTCTTTTAAAGTCCCTTGAACAGTGCTTAGTGGATGTGTGAGTGTTTCTGAATGCTCTGAATGCTTTCAATGCGAGCGGTAGAGCTTCTGAAAGGCACTGCTGTACTCCATCAGTAGATGCAGGGATAGAATTAGAGGCAGTGTGTGCTCGACGCTGCCCTGTCAGTAATGGAAGGCCCCACAGTGCCATGATAATGAGCTCCGTGGCTGTCGGTGAGAGCCACCTGTTCTCTCCGGCGATCCATCGACCTACGCATCACGTTAAAAAAAACAAGGATGTAAAAAGAAAAACAAAACAAGGAACCAGAGGTGCGTCTGTGGCCGCCGCCGGAGGCTGTTGGAGGGTCCTTATCCCCCACCCCAGCGGGGCTGCGATTGCGGCGGGGTCGAGATGTCGACATCCCCCATAAACAGGCCCTGCTAATGGCTGTCAGCCTGGCGTGGAGCTGACAGGCCTGAAGCTGAGGGGGGGCTGGAAGGCAGACGTCCATCCAGACATCGCAGCGCACGTGACAACCTGGGGACGGAGCCAGCGTCTGGCGGCGGCTCCTCATTACTCACCGGCGGTATGTCTCCCCGAGTAACTGAAGCGCGGGGCAGAGGTGACTGCAGCAAGCTGTGCGGAACGGCATCCAGGGCGGACCATTCCCGAAAGCGGGAATAACTAAAAACGAAAATAAACCCAGTGCAAATCTCCGAGTAATGTTTTCACCAGCATGCTAACGGACCGCTTGTTCCAGGACTGCCTGGCCGATTGCAGTTGGGCTGCAGGCTGTTTTGTTTTGTACATTTCTTTTTTCTTGTGAGGGGCCTACGTGACGTGACAGACACAGGATTTTAGGAGCAGATTGACATCTGTCAGTCAGTGTCGTTTATCTTTTTTTAAAAAAACAGCTTAGCAGACCTCAAAAGGGGTAATGCTATTACGAGCATTTCCATTCAGCCCTGACATCTGGAGCCATATGTGCTGCAGTTAAATTATTCACCATTATGCTAAGTACCCACCTGCATTTGTCTCAGTGACCCAATACATCTGTAAAATATGTTTAATGCGAGTCTGTATGCATGCAGATATGAGAGACGCATTAAACAGTCCAGTTTAGAGTAAACACACTGTGTAGTTTTAAATAGGGGGCAGTCTGAAGTCTTGTGGCTAAGGTGCATGACTGGGACCCTTCAGGTTGGTGACTCAATCTACTGCAAGATTGCCATTGCTGTTGGGCCCTTGAGCAAGGCCCCTAGCCCCACATTGCTCCCAGGGGGGGTTGGCCCCTGGCTAGCCTAATCAGCTCTAAGGAGCTTGGGATAAAAGTGTCAGCCAAAATGACTGTAATTAAATGGTGGCTCATCGTGTGGATCGCTCTGCTAACCGCTTACATTACCATCATTTAGCTGATGCTTTTATCCAAGGTGACTTACAGTTGATTGGGCTAGCCAGGTCAAATCTCCCTGGGAGCAATGTGGGGTTGGGGGCCTTGCTCAGGGGCCCAACAGCAATGGTGTTCTTGCTGTGGCTGGACTGGGGCTTGGACCACCAACCTCAAGGGTCTCAGTCATGTACCTTAGCCACTGGACTACAGGCTTATAAAAAAAACTATGGAAATTGTAGTGGGTCACAAATCAATGATCGGCCATGATGGTAGCCTAGGAAAGGACCTGCCACAAGACAAACCACCAACCACTGACCACAACAACATGTACAGCGGTCCCAATTCTTTTTTGAAGTGGACTTTGGGGAAGAGATGCAGTATAAAGACATGGGTGTTTTTTTTTAGGGGATGGGGATGGGGTGGTCACCTGGCTCACAGTCTAATGATGAAAATAAGAATAGGAGAGGGATCCCAGATTCCCATCAGAAACAAAAAAAGGGAACTGAACCAGTTATTCTCCTTGGAGGAAGAGCTGAAGGGGAGATCACTTATTAATGAAAATAGGTCAGGCCCTGGCGTGAAAGTAAAATTCGGGCCCTCGGTTAAAGTGACAGGCGCGGATTTGAGGCAGCAGATAGCTGGGTGAAGATGCTGCCTTGGCACAATTTGTGGAGCTCCATGGGGAACGCGGGCGGGCAAGAAGAGGGATGGGGGGGCTGGTGTAAGGGGGGCAGGGCTGGGGAGCGTTTTGAATAATGCATGCCCTGTGATTTTACTACTTTACAGCAGAGCTGGGTTTCCCTCGACAAAAACAAACACACCCACACACTCTCTCTCTCTCACACACACACACACTCTCACTCTCTCTCACACACGCACACACATACTCGCACACCCTTCCCCTCTTCACCAGACTACCCACTCTACAGACACACTGCGCTGCGCATTTGATCACTGGAGGCTCTGTAGTGTGTGTGTGTGTGTGTGTGGAGAGAAGCAGGTCAGGCAGGGTTTGTAGTTTAGTATTCCAGCTTTCTGAGGAGCCTTTCATCCTATCTGGGCCTGCGTACCCGTGTCAGCACCAGGAGAAAGCGTCCCGGAGCTCTGCCTGGCCTCTCTTCTCAGACCCTTATTTTCACAGAGCGACCTGGAAATTGTTTGCGTTACAGCAAGAACAATGAATACTGTTCTGCTCCGGTCATACTGAAGAGATTTGATGCACCAGCCTTTGTAAATTCAGTTGGAACCAGTAAACTCTTTAAAACAACTTGTGTTATTTTGAGTCAGTGTCATGACTACAGGCTAAGTGATGCATTTTTTTTTCCAGAATAACCGCTTTCAAATTCACCACTGATATATTTTCTACAGGAACTTACACACTTTTCCTGTTTCCCTGACTAAATCGGACACTGTAATTCGATCATCAGGAGTATTCCAGAATAAACAGGAGGCTTGTGTATACCGACATTTTTCCTTGAAGGGAATCAAATTCCTCTGGAGGCAATTTGCCAACATTTGTTTTTTCAGAAGCAGAAATAAGTCTTTCTTATCTTTGAGTTTAATGGCTGAGGACGTCTTGTTAGCACAGTTTAAAAGTGACTGATTCATTTCGCGGGTAATTGGATTCTCAGAAGCCGTCGTGTTCCCATATAATCGAACGAAACGCGGAAACTTTTAAAGTTATGGGTGCTGTCCAATCAAATGACCCTCTCCAGCAGAGCATATTAAGGTGGTTTTTCAGCGCGAGGGGACAGGGGGACTTTGGGAGAACTGAATAACCCTCTCTCGCTCCCCTGGAAGCCCTCCCGGGGTCTGATTTACCAACCGAAAGAGGAGACGCTGCGACTTTCGAGCGCGGCGCTGAAACCCGTCCAGCTGTTCTAACAAAGGGTCCACTGTGTGTTCCGAGCATGGCCCAAACCTGCAGAGCGCACAGTAACGGGAGCGGAAACAGTCTGAAGCGTCAATACGTCCCAAGGGGAGTGTTTTGCCCAATCAACTTCACTGAGTGGTGTAACATTAATTCCACATCAGTGCTGATAACATCGAACACACAACTGGAAAATAATAATAAAAAAAATACAAAGAACATATGGATGTAGCCAGAGAAGTTAAGGGCTGGGTTTTAATCAAATGCACTTACACTGTGATTCAATCAAATGCACTTACACTGCGATTCAGTCAAATGCACTTACACTGCGATTCAATCAAATACACTTAGGCCCTCCAAGGGCACATGCAATTCACTCAAAATGAACTGTGTAATTCAGTCAAAACAGGCTTGACATTACCACATAGGTTTCTCAGAATATTTTCCTATTTCATTGGAGAGCAGCAAGCATATCCTATGGATCGTGTTCTTTTTTATTCTTAAATATAATAGCATATGCCCTTAAAAAGACTAAAGTCCATTTAGATTGATCCACTTATACCCTTGAAGAGGCTAGACTTTGTTTGACTGCCACAGACTCCTCTCTTCTGAGTCATGCAATAGCTCTTTCAGTCGTGACACTTGGGGGCCTTGGATGTTCTGTGCCCTCTATAAAGACAGGGGGCAAACAGAGGAAGTGTGGGCTTAGCGTCGTTATGTCACGTTACCTGGCCTGTATGGTACCAGCTGTTTAATCAGGATAGCATGTTCAGGATGGAGGGATTTTTAAAAGATGGCGGTAGCGCTCGGCGGGCTGTCCGCGGGATCGGGATCAATTCCTCTGTCAACAACACCGATGACCCAGAATGCCGAGCGGTCTGCATTCAGCCGGGGGAAGGATGAGAGCTGCCGAGGAGAGGAGGAGAGGTGATTTAAAAAAAAAAAAGAAGAAAGGGATGTGTGGGCAGGAGGCAGTGAGGGTTGGGTGGGGGGTTACCTGTCATTTCCAATACTGATGTTAGGCTTCCAGGAGAATGTCTGGGGACTCTATCTCCTCTCACCCTTTCGCCACAGAGATATCCGTCAAAACTGACGTCCCTCTCTCATTATTCTCCCTGCCACTACAGCGGGGCTGCAGAATGGGTCCTGGCCTGACACTTTTCCTCATACTGAGCAGGTGTATTTTTATAGTGCAATGGATAAACCTGTGCAGGTGTCCTTAAACTGTCCGATTAATACTGTGTTCCCCATCATTTGTAAATGAGTGTGAGAAATTGTGGGTGTGTATGTGTGTGTGTGTATTTATATGTGCATTTGTGTGTATGCGTGGTGTGGTGTGTGGCATATTTGTATGTGCATATACATGTGTACACACCCATCCACCCATGCATGAATGTGTGTGTATGTGATGCATGCGTGTGTGTGTGTACGTATGAGCATTTGTGTGTGTGAGTGCATGTGTGTGGCATGGTTTGTGTGTGTGTGTGAGCATGTGTATGTGTGTGTGTGTTTTATCCACTTCTCCCCATCTCCCTCTCCCATGCCCCCTCTCTCTCTTTTAGAAGTCCAGTCACATCTCCAGCCCTCCGCCCAGTCCCGCAGACCAATGGGGATATTATCTAAAGTGCAAATTCAGTATTTTACAGGAAAATTGGCCGCTTTGCAGGCACAGAGAGCCCATAACCTGGCAGCTAGATCCAGCCACGGCCCAGCCACTCTCCTCACTCAAAGAAACCTCTCCAGCTCCCATTCTCATCAGATAATGTTAGCTAAACAGTGCCCACCATTTCTCTCTCCTAAACGTTTTCAATTTAGCATTTCTATTGGCTCAGCTGTCTCACAAACGGTCAGGGGGATTTGCTCCATCTATATGGTTTCCCTGAGATAACCCGACAATTAGTCTGTCTTCATGCGTGCGTGCGATGTCCGCCGTGAACGTTGGGATTGTTAGGCATCTCTCTCTCCCTTCTCTTCTCGCAGTTTGTGTTGTCAGGCCTGTCTGCTTCCACTTGAGAAAGTAGGTTAAACAGCGCGGGCCTTGGGCGCTTGGAACGGGAAGCAGCAGCGATGGTGGAAACGCGGCCGGGCCAGAAGCATGAGACCGATCCATACATCGTTATTACCACACAGGCCCGATAGAGAGATCACATTTTGGTGATAATGGCAGCTCCATTAGGACCGCGTCACCTGAGCACCATTTACAAAAATTGTCCGGACGAAACCGGCGTACTTATAAGATCCGGCAGCAAATTGGGGTGAGATCGTCAGCTTTGACGTACGGTATATTTTTGGGTGCTCATAGAGGATGTGTGATGTGGCTGCAGAAAGTGGGTCACTGGAGCTGACTGACCACTGGAAGAAGTGGGTCCACACAGAGGAAAGAGGCCAGGATGGGAGGGGGGGGGTGGTGTCATTGTGTTGTGTGTCGTGTTAGTGCACTTGTTGAACAGTAGCCTGAAGTACTGGGTGGTTCTCATCCCGGATTGAAGAAGAAGAGCTGTTCAAGTGGGCATTCAAAGATACAAAGCTCATTTTGAGTAAGCTCAGCAGTGAGGTTTTGATGGTTAAGGAGCTGGTCTTCCTGCCAGTTCCATTTCCAGGCTGGGTGCTGCTGTCGTGTCCTTGAACATGGTGCTTAATCAGAAATCGCCCAGTAGTAATTGCCTGTACAAATGCATAGTGTGTGGAGATGTGACACAGTGCAAGTCGCTGAATGCCTAATTGTAAGGTGCCAGGGGATCTGGTGTAGGAGTGAGCTCTCTGCTGTTTGGTGCAGTGACTTAGCAAAAAGGGGTTTGCAGATTCATCCCCCAACCCTAACCCTAACCCTAACCCCCCCCCCCACCCCCACCAATATTGACGGCACATCCAGTGATGGTTTATTTGCATAGATGTTTAAAACCAAAAAAAAAACGTTTTCCTCTTTTGTCTTAATGTCCCCGCATACGCAGTATTATTTTTATCATACGCTGGCCTCTGTGCCCCCTCCTCTCGATGCTGAGTCACCATGTTGCTGTTCCTGTGTTGTAGGTTTGCTGCGCTCCACCATGCCGCCCTCAACGGGAACATGGAGCTTATCTCCCTCCTACTGGACTCCCAGGCCACCGTGGACATGAAGGACCAGAAAGGTGACCGCCCTCCTGCCCCTCCAATTCTCGACTGCTGCCTCTCTTTCTATATCCTCTATTTTATTTCAGTGGAGTATTTATTTATACTTCCGGGTAGGAGACAAGAGGTAGAGGGGGAGTGGAGGAAAGGAGGAGATGAGCAAAAGTATAGGAACGCATCCTTAGATTTCTTGTCAGGGTAAACATCATCAAATCTCAACAGTGCACTTTTTAAGGTTCCTGTGAGGGACAAAAAGAAAAAAATGTACATAGAAGTCAAACAGGCATTATACGTTACCCTTAGATGCTAGATTCTCTTTCTTTTTTGTGATCATTTATTTTTGTATTACTTTCAGGACAAAGCAAAGCAAACAATGAATGTAGCATGTAGATCACTTTTAAAAGTGCTTCCCTGAAAATGAGACTAAAGTAAAGGGTAAAAATAGTAAATGGGAAGCTGAATGAGGAGTTGGGCACAGATATTATGTGAACAGAAGGTGGCGCTGTCTCTCCTCAGGGATGCGGCCTCTACATTACGCGGCCTGGCAGGGGAAGTCTGAGCCCATGAAGATGCTACTGAAGTCGGGGTCCTCGGTGAACGGGCAGTCAGACGAGGGCCAGATACCCCTGCACCTGGCAGCTCAGCACGGCCACTACGATGTGGTGAGCGCCCCAAAACATTACATCATGTTAAATTTAGCAAACGATCTTATCCAGTATGACTTACGAAGCAGGAGAACATTAAGTGAGTAATAGAGCCAGATGTAGCTAACCACGTTTCCCAACTAGCAAGGACTTAAGCAGCATCGCTTAGCAACAACGCAAGCCCTCAGGGCTGGCCACTCCCCCACCTCCACTAAAGCCACCAATCAGCACTCTCTCCAGGCAGTGTTCTAAGGCAGTGTTTCTGAAAACATGGTTCAGGACTGAAATCGGGTCCAGGATATGAGGTTGTCACCCAATAACAATGAAAGTAAACTATTATCTCTTCTATCAACTACAGGTAAATGTCTCTGAAAGACAATACTTTTTCACATCTTGATAAAAGTTATATATATGTGTGTGTGTGTGTGTGTGTATATATATATATGAATGAATGAAAATAGCTACTTTAAACCAGTTAGTAACAAATTAAATTGTGAATAATTGTAGATTGTTAATAAATACAGTATTTGGAGCACGTTGGGTTACTTGCCTGGTTTCCGTGCACTTGAACATGTTTATGAACCGCCTGCTCCTGGCTTTCTCAGCCCACGCCTCATTAAATGAGCACATATATTTTCTACACCTCACAGTGGAGCGCTGACACGACAAGTACCCCCCCAGCTCCTCTGAAACATCCAGCCGGTACACTAAGCCCGTGGCTACTTATAGTGATGGTTGCAATGAGGTTTCATCAAACTCGTTAGGGAGGAGCTACACTCAGCTATCAATCATTGCCTCATTTGAACCAATCAAAAATGTTTTTCCCTCATCAGCCAGTGTGGTCATTGGTGCACCGGTATTACTTGGTAGCTCCTGCCATTTTGGGCTCAGTGAAACCTAATTCCGCCCTATCATTTGTTATTCACATTTCTGAACCCATCCATGCCCCGTTTAATGAGCAGATACTCAGTTCTCTGTGAAACACAGTGACTTCATCGTGTCTTTCGTCTGCCTGTTTTTGTTTTGTAAAAAAAAATACAAACAGCAGGAGGCATGATAAGGAGAAAAACACAAAATAAAATTTAAAAAAAGCAATTCAAAGAGAATCAAAAGGTCCCTGGTTTGATGCTCAAGGTAATTGGTGGTAATTACATTTGTCTTTGTCTGCTTTTGACAAATGAAAGAATAAACTTGAACTCGTTTGAAAAATGAACTCTCCTGCTCGAGAGGGGTAATTTTGTTCATTCAGAGTACCTATCGGGACCATGTGGGAAGTCATATGTCAGTCCCGTATGGCTCGAAAATGCTAATTTATCCCCATGAACAGGGAGCCTGTCGAATATCCCGGATTATTTTTCTTAGTGCTGTATTGCTTTTACTTTTAAGTTTGACGTTTATATCATTTCCTTGTCCTGCTTTGTTTTTTTTAAATGGTAACTGTCTGCCAAAAATTCATTCCGAAGCCCTTTGTTGCCACACATTGAATGACTCTGCACTTTGCTTTGGTCTACTCATTTCCATAACCGCTGCAGGTAGCGGGAGCTGAAAGAAAAGACACAGTTCATTCAGATACCATCCACTGCTTCTGAACAATCCGTAATTATCTTAACAATAATCAGCACATTGACCTCAGAGGAAACTCTCCCCAGGACCTTGAGCACTAAGCGATTCGCAGCTGGTCGCAGAATCGTCCAGTCAGGGCGCATTAGGGCGCTCGGCGCAGATGTAAGATACGCAGAACGCACTGTGAGTGCTGCCTCTCTAAGTGAGGCAGAGCAAGGCATCATGGGTAAATCCGACCCATCTTTAATGCCTCCAATCAAACAGCTGGGAGAGATCAGAGCAGCAGAGAGCTTATCCTCACACATCAAGCAGAATAAGACACAGAGGCAGGCATTTTTCCACTCGCCTTGCCTTATAACTGTTATTTTTATGCATTTTTTAATCCTTTATTTGTCCAGATAGGTCAACTGAGAACTGACTTCTTTTTTTTTTCTTTTTCAAAAAACATGACAATCAGGTATGGGGATTGTTGATTTGGCCAGATGTAGAGAGATAATTTTGGAATTTGACCAGGACACAGGGGTTGACACTCCTACTGGTGTAACTGAAGAGTGCGGAGGAGGTTTTACACAGCGGTGAAAGGAGAATGTGCTGGGTTCTTACTCAGAGTGCGGCAGCCCGTCCCCGTGTCTGAGTGTGATAGTTAAGATTTGCATTCATAGGGAATGAGGAGGAGGAGGAGGCCGGCTCTGGGGGGGGGGGGGTTGTCCCGTGTGATTACTTTCATTATCCGAGGATCTAAAGCGTATGTTTCCAATTACAGAAGAACAGCGAGCGCTCGCGCTCATGCACGCGTTCCGTGGCGGGCTCTTCCGTGTGGCCGTGCTGCCGCTTGGTTTTTAATGGGTAGTCAGGCAGCTTCATCGAGGGAGATATCTGAGAGGAGAGCCCCCACCCTCCTTTCCATCACCCTCGGGGTCAGATATGCCAACAACAACCCCCACCCCACCCCACCCCACCCCACCTGCCCGTCAAATCTCTTCATTGTAACATTCCGAGCTCGTATTACCTGCTCTGGACGAGCGCTTTGAGGTGGCCGACATTGTTAAAAAGGGAACGCAATCTCTCTCCTCTGCGTTCGGTGAGAAGCATAGAGCACAAGCAGGCTTTCTCTGCGTTCATGTCATACACCGTCTTTGCCGAGGCATACAGAGCAGTGCACGGCTCTGCCAGCACCTCCTTCACTCTCTCACACATCTCCTCTCCACTCCTTATCCCCCCCCTCCCCTTCTCTCTGCAGTCTGAGATGCTACTCCAGCACCAGTCGAACCCTTGCATTGTGGACAATGCTGGAAAAACCCCTCTGGACCTGGCCTGTGAATTCGGCAGAGTGGGAGTGAGTTTGCTTTGCGTTGTTCTGTGTCTGATTAATGCACCCATGCCCAGGATGCACTGCTACTAAATGTATAAACCTTTTATGTCACATCTGTTTATGCTTGTGGCTTGGTTAAATCCCACAAAGCAGTTATAATTCAAATTTTACCCTCACAAAATGTATTATTTACCTCAATTCAAAGATACCAAAGACTCAAAGATACCATATTTTCCTTATGACAGATCACACTTCTTCGGTATAAAACATATGCACATTACTTCGTAATTTATATTCTGAATGTTCTTCCTGCACTCTCCTGCACTCAGTTTATACTCAGACAGTTTCTATGTACTCTGCTGGTGTGGAGATGTTTGTAAACACAAAAAAACCCCATCAAACTTTCACCCACCCACTTTTACATGTCCAGACCCCATAAGCTGAGGATGAAGCTGAAGAATGAGGTTACAAAATGACATTCCCATCATGCTAAATGCTGAAACGGGTCAATTTTGCCCGGAACATGAGGGCAGAAGGGCAGGGCTAAACCTGAGCCTGTAGGTTGTGAGTCACGCAGCAGTCAGTGGGGCTGATCTTTTTGTTTCTGTTGCCCCCTCCCTCCCCCCTGTGCCCCCCCCCCTCCAGGTGGTTCAGCTGTTGCTCAGCAGTAATATGTGTGCCGCCCTGCTGGAGCCCAAACCCGGCGACAGCACCGACCCAAACGGCACCAGCCCCCTGCACCTCGCCGCCAAGAATGGCCACATCGACATCATCAGGTCAGAGGTCACCGCGCTCATGAAAAGAAAAAGCGGAACAGGAACCTCAGTGTCAACTGTGTCTAATCGCTTAGCCCCCCAAAAAAAAAAGCATGGAAACTTTTTTACCTTACAGACATGCTATCACATGTCTGTGCTCTTTCCTTCCTCTTCTCCACGCTCCCTCTTTTCTTTCTCTCATGTAGTTCTTTAAAAAGGCTGACGGGGACGTTAGAATTCAGCTTCAGCCCAGCAGAACTATGGCAATTCAGGTCACAGTCCGGGGATACACAGAGGAACCGTCCTCTGTGGAAAAAAAAAAAAATTTGGGCCCCGGGGGTGTTCGGATATTTAATGGGAACATTTCTGGGCAGTGTTTTAAAGACTGTAATGTCAGGGACAGAGGCATTAAGGGGGAGGGGGGGCTGCTTATCACCCCCCGCCCAACATTTCAGAAAATAGGCAGTCGCTGCGAGAGAGCTTGTACACTCTCCTCTTCGCTTGGGAGATAAGACCCCAGGCCGCTCTCTCTCTCTCTCTCTCTTTTTATCCAGGACCAAGTTGGAAAGATTTCCTGTGGGCCGTAAGAATATAATACACTCTACTTCACAAAACCGGTGCTGTGCTGTGCTGTCCGCCAGGCACTTCAGGTTTAAATCAGACAGAGAGAGAGTGAGAGTGTAAAGCAGAGAGAGAGAGAGAAGGGGAAGAGGGAGGCTGGAACCTAATCAAACAAACTTAGTCTCTTTAAGGGCATACGATCAACACAGTCAGTATATCATGACCTAAGGTTCTTTGAGTGGTTTCTATGTTACTGACGACAAGCAAACATGTCCTATGTGATATGTTCTTTTCCATATATGCCCATTTGGAAGACTAAATTCCATTTTGATCAAATTGCATACGTCCTTAAATAGTGTATAGACTAAGTGTGGTTTGATTGAATCCCAGGGTACAAGAGAGACAGAAGGGCATAGAAGAAGAAGAATACTTTGTATGCTAGAGTATACAATCAGCCACCTGCTACCAGACAGGAAATAGAAAACAAAGGCCCCCAAAATCTCATACTATGCCCTGTATAGTAGGCAAAAATCAGTACGCGTAGCATGTAGTGAGTCCGAAATCTCAAACTGGTTGAATCAATACGCAAACGTTACCTGGATGGCCTACTGCTTCCATCAAAATGCTGCAGTGAGGTTGTACGACAGTTGTAAAGTTCCAGCTATCAGACTACAAAAAATACCGACAGTAGCATGTCCGAAAACTCGTACTACACTGGGTAGTAGGCGCTACGTTGACAAAAGAGCAGTACGCTTTTGTTCGAATGTAGTGGGCGATTTCGGATGCAGGGTACCTCTCTGTAATAGAGTGCTTCCTGTGTAGTCAGGATTTTGACAACAGACGGCACTCTGAGAAGTGTGGCGGGCTGGGGAGGAGATGTGTGAAGTGTTTCTACAAAAACCTGTGGATAGCGTCAGGAAAACATCCGTGGGGTGCATGGGGGATGGGGGGTCATCCTCAAGGTTGCAGTGTGCCTTCTGATGCGTTGTACTGACAGAGGCGTTGGGGATTGGATGTTGTCAGTCTGGGGATCAGTCACAAGCAGCCGAGCATTGTGGGTCCCAGAGGAGCCTCAATTGGATTTGCCGCTGTCAACGTACAATGACATGGGGACACTTCATTTAAGACGGGTGAAACACACAGGAGCGTGACGCTCCGGGCGGGGGGGGGGGGTTTGGGGGGCGGAAATCTGCCAGTCAGATAATGGAGGATGAAGATTGTGTTGTTATTTAATCAGTCTTGGTTTCCTGAGAGGAGCAAAAGAGAGGCAGTAGATTAATACAGTACTCGGTTTCCCTCACGTGGCACCTGACAACCTGCCCATCTCCGTAATTGAAATGGCAAACTGGCTTCAGCACCTCATAATGGGATCTCATTCATAGACGTTGCGAGCCACAGTGCACATGGAGCAGAGTAGAGAGCAGTGCCCATCTAAGGCAGGGAGTAGGAGGAGCCAGCCCGGGAGGGGAGGTGTCCGTTATAGTAGCGATCAAAGGGCTGTCTTTACCTGGTGGTGAAGACCAGCCTTAGCGTAGTTGGTGAAGTCCTGCCCCTCCACAAACACATGGACACCATAGTCTACACCCAGAGGCAAAATCCTATGGGTGTGTTTGGATTTGCTTGCTGATGTCACAGAACTGAGACTTTGACTCACTTTGATAGGCCAGGAAAAACCACCTGCTAAATTCCACCAAATGGAAAGAGCAAAAGTCTTCTACTGGAATTCTTATTACTATCACCGTTTTCATTTCACCCCCACCCCCACCCCCCACCCCCCGCTTTGCTGTACGGTTTTATTTCCGAGTTTGACGTTGATCCAGTTTGTTTGTTCCGTTTTGATTTTTTAATGATAATTTGATGGTGTCAGGCAGGTGTAGAGGGAGCGTGGGAGGTGTGGGGGGGGGGTCTGAAGGCGGAATCGCAGCCCCTGATGAGTCTCTTCCAATTTGTACGTCCATCATGTGATTTGCTGCCAGAAGCTTGCTGTTTTTAGCAGAGAAGACGATCTCGCTCAGAGACTCCTTCCATGATCCCCAGGAATCAAACACCCCAAATCTGTCGTTACCAACGCACCAGACCCTCATCTGTGCCGTCCGTCCATCCGTCTGTCCTGACTCTGTCCAGGTCATTTTCCCACTGACCCTCCACAGCTGCGAGTTGCCTGTACCTGAGGTGAACTGAAGGTGTTTCCACAGAAACCTGACCAGAGCTGACAGCGTTTCGGCAAACCCCAAACACCGCATAAGTTTGCCCGGAGCACAGATGAGCGTCCTCAGATTAGCCAAGTTTATCCCGGCTGAGGCACCACGGCCCGAAAGAAAGACCTTTTTTAAAACGTACTCTTGATATGCGGTGCGCTGGAGCGGTCTTGCCGCTACATTCAGATCCTTGATGGGGGGCCGAGCGGAGATTCGGCCTGGCCGCTGCCGCTCGAGGCTGTGGTGCATGGCCAGACGCAGACAGCTACGCTGAGCCGGACAGACAACGCGTCACACAACATCTCACAGGGGTCCTGACATGAAGAGACATGCTTTAAAAGCACTATACCAGGCTGGGCTTCGTTCTACATCGGCACTGATATAAAACACAGATAAACAGTTTCCTATTGGACCGAGCTCTGCTGAAAAAGGGCTCTGAATCCTGAGTCGGTGCCGTGCTGGGCCCATGGGACCGCCGGCCGGGCCTGGTCTTTCATCACACGGTCTCTGAGCCCAAGAAACAGCTGCACACACCTGCGTGAGGTGGAGCCGGCAGCCAGCTTCAGACAGGGCGTTCCTCTGCACCCGTCCGCGCGCATTTGTGTGTGTGTGTGTGTGTGTGTGTGTGTGTGTGAGTATGAGTGTGTATGTGTGTATGCGTCTGTGTGTGTGTGAGTATGAGTGTGAGTGTGCATGCGTCCGTGTGTGTGTGAGTATGAGCGTGAGTGTGCATGCGTCTGTGTGTGTGTGAGTATGAGTGCGTGTGTGTATGCGTCTGTGTGTGTGTGTGTGTGTGCATGTGCCTGTGTGTGTGTGCATGCGTCTGTGCATGTGTGTGTGTGCATGTGTGTGAGTATGTGTGCGTGCACGAACGCGAGTGCGCATGCATGCATGCATGTGTATGACCACCTGTGCACGCATGCACATCTCCTCTACCTCAGTGTTTTCTCTCTGGTGTTTTTAGTGCCTTTATGAGAAAGGCACTGGGCCAGATGTCTGTCTGTACCATTAGCTTGTCCATAAATGAAAATGCATGCAAAAAAGAGAGACTTTGGTTAACATGGAGCTCTCTGTCTCTGTTCCTTTAAACTGTACACAAAGCCTTCTTCATATGCCAGGCTCTGTTAGATCTTACACATTTTAAACCGGGGCTCATTTTTCAAATTGGAATGTCTTACATAGTGGAGAGGAAAGAAAGTCATTATTCAGTCACCTGCAGCTTGTTTCTGGATTCTTGTCAAGTAAAATATCCAGTGACATGAGACCCCAGTTTTTATTTCAATCCTGTTTTTTTTTTTTACCACGAGACTGCGAGACACGTAGTAAAATAAAGCATTTCCTCCTAACGCTAACTAAGCTAAGATGTTTAGTCAGGTGGGCGCACCCGAGCTCTGCTTATATGGAACATGTAGGTGTTTATGGAGTGTGTGTCTTGGTGGTTTTACTGTGTTTCTTGGCCGCAGGAGCACCAGGGCTGAAAGCCATAACACCACCAGCGGTAGTCTGGCCTGGGATGGAGGTGGGGTTTTTGGGAGGGGAGGGGAGGGGGTCCCCTCACAGAACACACTGAGGCTCCCCACAGAGGAGTCCGAAAGTGGCTGCGGACACTTCCTGTGCTGCTCGAGGTCCTGTTCCTCACCTGTGGCTGCTGGCTCCTGCGAAACACAGGCTGGAGAGCCCAGACCAGGTCAGGCCCAGCCACTCAGCATCCTCCGGTGTGCCTCGGGGTGGCAGTGTGGTGTAACAGTTAGGGAGCAGGTTCAGGTCCCAGACAGGGCCCTGGAGGACAGTGTGCCGCTGTAATTGCCTCAGTAAACATGCATAAATTGATGCTTAAAGCTGTTTGATGTGAGCAAGCTTTGTAATTTGCTCTGAATAAGAGTTGTCTGCTAAATGCCTAAATTGTGCCCGGAACAGAATACACCATTCACCTGAGGTGTGAAGGGGATCTAATGGTGTTGTGTTGCGTTGCGTTGTGTTGTGGAGTAACACTTCCTGCGTTTCCACAGCTGAGCTAGCACCCGGAGAAAACTAGAGCAAGCCACTGCATGCTACCATGCCACAGCTGTTTGAAGGCTTCAGCATTGCTTCAGCTTCTGAGGCCTTTGATACCCTCTGACCCCCTCCGTGGTCCTGATCTGGCCATAAAACAGTGCCAAAAAAAGTCAAGGTTGAGGGAGGGGTCACTGCAGGTAGCTTGTGGACAGAATACGAGATCTAGCCTTGATCTTTCGCTGGGCGTATGGCATTAACACCACAGAGGTCCATGGGCTATATTTAGAGTGGCATTAGCACCCGTGAGGCTACATGGTGGACAGGCGAATGGGCCAGAAAGAGGCGTCTGGCACGAGGCTCGCTCGGGCGCTTGGCTGGAGCTGGCCGGCCGACTGGGGCTGCGCGACGACAAGGCGGAGCGGGTACGCTGTTAACATCCGTCCGCGGATCCGTCTGGAGGGGGACAGGAACTCACACACTCTGATCGGAGCTTCTTGAGAGGAAGCCAGAAAAACAGAGAAGGAAAGTGAGGAGGAGGAGGGGAGGCAGAATGACTGCAAATAGAGAGGTGTGGCAAGGGGGGGGGGATAGAAAAAGGGGGAAGGGGGAGAGGGAGACAGGGAGCCAATAGCAACCCTCTGCACCATCGCATTGCTGAGAAACCCCCCCCCACCCTGGGAGGGAATGGAAGAGGGATTTATGCTGGCTGAGTAGTATAAATCTAGCTGGCTTACTCTCTATATGTCCAGGACTCCTTCTGCTTACAACCTCTACACAAACAGACACGCACGGGCACACACAAACATATATGGGTGCACACACTTACACAAATATACAAATACAAATACAAGCACTTGTGAAAATGAACACGCACACATGCAAACACATACATATGGGTGCACACACGCACACAAACACAAATATGCATGTACAAATACAAATACACACACTTCACACTTCTGAACACGCGCACACACACACATGCAAGCGCAGAAATGTGGGTGCACACATACACAAATACACACACGCAAACACTAATATGCGATTACAAATGCAAACACATGCACACATCCGGGCACGAACACACATACACACACGTGAATGGATATGTGCGCGCACACACACACACACACACACACACACATATCCTCACACTCTCCACTTGAAGCCTCTCTCCCTTGACGGACAGCCCTGTCACAGAGTGGTGACACACAACATTAATTAATCCCGGGTCCTATCTCCGCGCCCGCGATAGCGCGGCGCGGCACGCTCTGATCAGCGATGACCTGAGTTGGTAATTACAGTGAAGGGCATTACATCCCCCAGAGGCGGGGGCCGCCCAACCAACGCTGATGCCTCTTTGTCGTTGTGCAGCCACCTGTCCCCCCCCGGCCCCCAAAAAACCCCGCCCCCCTTCGGCCTTAGTCCACCAGACGGCCATTAAGGTGCCGCTAATTGTGTAATTAATCCGTTACCGTAGCAGCGGAGCTCACAATGTTATGACATCCAGCCCCACGCTAATTGATTGAGCGCCCCTCCGCTGATCGGATTGTGGCATGGAGAGGCCTCCCGTGGGTTTGGCAGCACCAGAACAACGCCCCCAGGGGCCCCCGTCCGGCCAGACCAAGTGACCACAGCTGTGTTTCTGAATACAGCATCTGCCAGGGTGATGTGTGCACAGCAACAGGCCCAACGGCTCAAAAATTGTGATTTTTTTTTGTCCTCTGCCCACCCCCACCCCCCCAAAAAAAAAGCGGCATTTATTGAAACAGATTCTTTGTGTTTCATCAACACAGAGGCTGAAGGCTCTCCCCTCTTTGAGGGAGACTCTGAAGGCAGGCCCGAAAACAGCATTCATTACGTAGCAGAGAGACGGCACAACTAAACCCCCAGGCACGGGTCCAGAGAGATGAGGCATGAACGCACCAATTATGTAACACTAATGTACATTTTTTAAGCTTTTTGCCAGCGATCACGGAAAGCCCTGGCAGTATCTCCTGCTGGCAGCTCTGCTCCTCTTTCTCTTCTCTGCGCATCTCTCTGAACCGGCTTCCCCCCCTACCCCCCTCCCTCCACCACCCAAAGATAAAAAAAAGCAAAGGATGAATGCCGGTGTGAGGTGGATGAGGAGAGAGAGAGAGGTTTAGGTGAAGTGAGAGATAGAGAGTGAGAGGCATGGAAACCCCTGGGTTTGTATTACGGGATGGAGGAAAGGAAAGGAATTTTGAAAAGAGGAGAAGGCTGTCAGACCTTATTATATCTTGTTCTCTTTTGTTATTATTTCTCCCGGGCGATTTTAAGTTGCGAGGGTGGGACCGCAGACTTGTGACTGGATAGAGTAAGATGGCTAGCCTAGATTGTGAAGGGTAGTACATCATACGGATTTGTATAAGAACCGTGACATCCTCTGTGCCTTGAGAAGCCTCTCCAATTTTTCGTTTTTTGGGAACAATACAAGAATAGAAAACTTGCATCAGCAGCTGTGTGCTGTCAATGTTCCCAAGGTCCTTTGACAAAAATATGTTATTCAAATCCCTGTGTGAATAACCCAGCAGTTGTCTAGTGTAATGTCATGTTACAATAAAATAGTATTTCTGGTTTTCTGAAAAAGTTGTCTTTTTCATGTAATTTGATTTTTACAATGATGAAAATATTCATAATACATGCATATAAGCATGTTCATTTTTATATTTTTTAAATATTTTTCATAACTTTATTAATATATCCATTTCTTTACTCCTCAAAATTCACTGGCAAAGGATATGTGACTGAAGTGAGATCAATTGGAACTTCACTTGTAAGAATACAGTGACCACATATTAAATGGAGTCACTGTTTTCTTACTTGTGAAGTTCCAATTGATCCCACTTCAAAAATTCCCGATGTTAAAAATGATGACTGCTTCCAACTTAACAAGCGATAGCATCTGCTTCCATGTTTTGCAGTGAGCTAATATGTATTTAAAACATGATTCATTTTTGTCATTATTAAACTCAAACTGTTGGGATCCAAGTTAGGTTTGCCTGTCTGAGAGATGAAGGCAATAGGGGAGTAAAAATTTCACCGTTTCACATACAGAGGGTTAAATATGGAAGATGGTGCAACAGCACGTTTCTGTGTTTTTCCACTAGCTGCAGTTGTTCCGGATCAGAGTTAGTTGGTAAATTGATCCATTTAAATGATCTAACTCATGGAGAATGTTGCCATCAAAAGATGAAAATAAGAAATAATTGATCTACCCTTTAAAGATGCGAACAAAGCTGATGTACCGCTGTTGATGCATTGCCTTTGAAATGGAATGAATCCTAATTTAATCAGACTGGGCTAATGCTTAAATGATTTCTCTCTGTTCTGTGTTGAAAGATGTACCAGTTTGTCTCTGTGAGTCACCGGTATGGGCTAGCTTAGCGAAGTTGTGAGGCTGTGAAATCAGTGCTGCCCCCTGGTGGTTAACATGCACCACCTCTCCCATCTACCCATGTCTGACCATAGACTGCTGATCCAGGCTGGCATCGACATCAACCGGCAGACCAAGTCTGGCACAGCCCTGCATGAGGCAGCCCTGTGTGGGAAAACCGACGTGGTGCGGCTGCTTCTGGATGTAAGTGACCCTAAAGGAGTGGGAGAGGGAAACGAAATCCTCATCTTTTGCATTACAATAAATTTGTTGGTTGTCCTTGGATTAGGACTACAAAGATGGTGCTCTCAGGAGCCACTGACCTCTACCCCTTAACCTTTAACCTTCTTATATCTCCGCAGAGCGGCATCAATGCAGGGGTGCGGAACACATACAGCCAGACCGCGCTGGACATCGTCAACCAGTTCACTACCACGCAGGCCAGCAGGGAGATCAAACAGATGCTCCGAGGTGAGAGAGAGAGAGAGGAAGAGAGGAAGAGAGGAGTGCAAAAGAATGAAAGCGGGGAGTTTTTGTCTGTATTGAGGCGTTATGATCTCCACCAGAGGGGAAGCCCACCCCTGGTGTATGGTCTATATGTGGCAGGCTTTTATTCACGGCTACGGGTCTGAGAATAATCCTCCAGTGTTAGTCCCCCAACTGTTTCTGCAAATGGGATTTACCAGCCATCTACAGCTATTAGCTGTTGGCGCATGATAAAGAAACTCATAATGCTGCCCACCCTTGTCATGCTCAGTGAGCATACATAGCTAGTCATGGTGCTCACTAGTCATAATGACTTGTATTTGTGTTTCCAAAATACTCACAACTGGGATTTTAAACATCGGGTGACATCATCACTTACCCTCCTATCACCCCCAGAAAAAGGAGGGAGGGATAAGCATGTTTCCTCACCTTTCCTTGGCTTCTTTTTATTTTTGATTGATGTGCATAGGCCTAAGTATCTGTAGTATTTACTTTTTATTAAGACTAATCATTCAGGCTCATTTTCAGATCTTTTTAAAACTACTTTAATAACCGTCATAATGTTTGTTGAAAGTCAGACTGAGCCTTGGCAACAGCTGTTTATTTGTCATGCTAATAAAAACCACTTGAACTGAAGTGAATTGACTTTAGAGGGAAATTTAAATGAGTGGGAAAGAGAGCGAGAGAAAGTAAACATTTTTCTATTTCCTTCGTGTGTTTCTTGTGTTTTTGTTTCTGTCTATACTAGTTTTTCTAGATCAGACAGAAAGAGATACAGCATTATGTTTCACTGCCTTTTGTTAAAAGCATACACATTTAGCTGTTTATAATGTGGAGAATATGCAGTGGAAATGTGAGGATAAGGTGAAGCCCTCTACTTTCCGTTTTTCTCTGTGCATAAATACTTTCATGAGTCTCACATTGTGCAACACTGTTTATATGTCTGTTGCTCTTTAGTAAGCCAGGTTCTTGTCTGACTCTCCTGGTGTATGAGCTATTCTGTTGTGGCTTTTTTGACTTTACGGTTCTGCTTAGTCTTCTGACTGTACCGGTGTGTGACCCGTCCTGCAGTGGCTTATGTGACTCTCCTGTTGTGCGGTCGGTTCTGTATTTTTCCCCCAGACGCCTCGGCCGCCCTGCAGGTCAGGGCCCTGAAAGACTACTGCAACAACTACGACCTGACCAGCCTCAACATCAAGGCGGGGGACGTGATCACGGTGAGAGTCCGGTGTGGCGCTGGCCACCGTTTCACCACTCCGCTGCCGGAACATTCCACACTACTGCTCCATTCGCTGCTAAAGGTCATGTGCTGTCCCGCTCCAGAGCTCAGCCTGGATCACATTACTGAATAATATGGAGAGTCATGTGTCTGACGGGTGCTCTGGATGCTGCCATAGGGAAATGTGAACAACAGCGCCCTCTGCTGCTGTGTGTGTGTCTGTGTGTGTGTGCACCAATGTGGTTGCATGTGTGTGCATGAGTGCATGAGTGTGTGTGTACGTGTATGTGTGTGTGTCTGCACCCATGTGGGCAAATGTGTATGTGTGTGTGTGTGTGTGCATCTATGTAGTTGCATGTGTGTGTGTGTGTGTGTGTGTGTGTGTGTGTGTGCATCTATGTAGTTGCATGTGTGTGCGTGTGTGTGTGTGTGTGTGTGTGCATCTATGTAGTTGCATGTGTGTGCGTGTGTGTGTGTGTGTGTGTGTGTGTGCATCTATGTAGTTGCATGTGTGTGCGTGTGTGTGTGTGTGTGTGTGTGTGTGTGCATCTATGTAGTTGCATGTGTGTGCATGTGTGTGTGTGTGTGTGTGTGTGTGTGTGCATCTATGTAGTTGCATGTGTGTGCGTGTGTGTGTGTGTGTGTATGTGTGTGTGTGTGTGTGTGGGTTTCTGCAGTTTCAGCCTGAGAGTAAGTCCAATCACTCACATGAATCCCAAAATAGAAATCAATCACAGACTCACCTGAAACAGTTGAAAGACTGACCTCTACAATAAAATATTGTAATTGGATCAACTCAATGAATCACTGATAAAACAATGCATTTTCAGTTTCATCAAGGTTCATGGTGTCTGTAATAGTATCTGTGGAGTAAACTGTTTGCAGTATTTTCCTCCTTTTTTGGAGGCTGTACCCTGAATTCAAGGAGAATACTGTATTTAGTTGCTTTGTTTCAAGTCATTTTTAATGACCAGAGAAGTTGTGAATGACATAGTCATAACTGGCAATGTTTTGTGTAATCTTTAAGGTGCTGGAGCAACACCCCGATGGCCGGTGGAAGGGCTGTATCCATGACAACCGCACAGGAAATGACAGAGTGGGCTACTTCCCCTCCAACATGGTGGAGGTGATCAGCAAGAGGGCAGGTGTGCAGGTGTTACATGACCTTGAAGAGCAGCGATGGGGGGCGGTGGTGGGTGGGTGGGGGGTTTGGGGTGTTGGGCAAGTATGCAAAGCCCAATCAAATTTACAAGCACAGAGCAGATAAGCTGTACTGGCATACCAGTCGTAACAGCCAAAGATGAGGTTCAGACAAGGACAAAGGCTGTCATCAAAGGCTTGTTTTCTGGGGAAAGGTATCAGTTATGTTTGTTTGTTGGTTGTGGGCCTTGATGGTTCTCCAGCACAGGGTGGTGTTGATAAAGGACAGCAGGGTTTGAGGAAGTACTGAGCTTGGAGTTCCAGCTTAGACTGAGAGGGAAGTAAGGTTCCCTCCCTGTGATTCATACACTCCTCACACACCGTTGGGCCGAGGAGGTGTATGATGAGGAGGTGAGTGCAGTCCAGGAAATGAGGTCATTGTCAAGGAGCTGACTGCTGCATGGCCGACACTGCCAAGCATCTTGTGGGGGCGCCTTTTCCAAAATGGCCGCTAAGGTTCCAGCCCGGGTGGAGCGTGCTGTTTGGGGAACGGGATCGTGTTCCCGGCATGTGGCCCCTGAAACAAAGCTGCCCCTTCCTATGTGTGTATGTGTGTGTGTGTGTGTGTGTGTGTGTGTGTGAAGGTGGGGCCCCTGTGTTTCAGGCTCTCCCGGGCCCCTTGGTCAGGTACACCCTCACCTTGCTTGCCTGGCACTGGGGGTGGCATGACCAATGACCTCAGCTTGGCTCGTCCCGGGTCGGCTCAGCCCCCTGGCATAGCCCAGGCTGCCTCCTCCATGTTGTTCTGCTTCACTGGTGTTGTGGGGTGGGAGCAGCATGTTCACACAAAAGCCCTCCAGCATGCCAGAGTGGAGGTTTATGGGGGGGGTGCTGATGCTAGCCCCCCGCAGCCTGTTAGAATCGTCTCTTTCTATTGGTCGGCAGCTTGGAGACGGGTGTTCATTTCGTCAGCGAAAATCATGAGGAAGGTGAAGATGATAATGGGATGAAAATGCTTTAATGGGCCGGTAACAGTGACTAATTAATCTCATTTACACAGAGTCTCACATTTGCCTACCCGAAGAGAGCTGTTTAAAAAAAAACAGATGGGCGCTCTTTTCCCCATATTGAGACGGGACATTTCTCAGGCTGTTTTTGGATCATCATATTTCGGTTGTTAAATATGCACAATTAATTATTTTCATCATTAAAAACGCTAAATTAATTAGTCATTGTCAACATCTTATTAAAACATCTTTATCACTCTATAGTCATCATCATCAACACAAGAAAAACTGGTTGTGCACTAATATTTCCATCATGATTTTTGTTGGTGAAATTAACACTGTTTTGATGGAAGGATATTTTTGATTTCTGGTTAAAAAGTGGGGTTCGGGGCTTTTCTGTTTGATAAGCTGTGATGGTACCTGTGTATGCACTGTGTTGAGCGTGTGTGTGTGTGAGTCTGGAAGTGTTTTTGTGAGCCTTCAACAGAAAAGCTTAAGTTGCCCTGCTCTCGCTCCTCATCCTTCCTGAGCTAAAACAGCTATCCAATAGAAAGAGCCTCCCAGTGAGAGAGAGACGTGTCAGTCGTCAAACGGCATGTTTGGTCATGATGTCATTGAGTGAAAACCGGCCTCTTGTTCGAGGAATCGGGGAGAAACCAGGCCTCATCGCCTCCACCTCCACACCGGACCATCACTAGTGGAACGGCTCGATGCCATGAGACAAAGACAGTCCTGGAAAAGAAAACCGGGGGCCAGTACCGGGGCTTCATTCTGCACAATGTACACCCTGCTCCTGAGAGACCCGTGCTAATACAGCGCAGCCACACTGTCTGAGCTAACACGTTTTCCGGGCCTTTCTTAGCAAATTGGCCACAGCTTTAAATAGACCCCCATGAGACGCTGCCTATTAGCACACATCGCACCTCTCAGGAGAGGTGAGAGAGGGACCCTTCTCTGATCATGCCGCGCTCGCTTTCTTTCGTAAAGTCTAGTTTTTCCAAAAGTATATCTTCTTCCTGTTTGGTAAAAAAAAAACATGACTTCACTAGCTTTCCTTACAGTTATTTAACTGACACTTGCCTTTAACTTTTCAGATAAACAGTTAGGCTACCCGGCGGTCACCTCTCACCTGGGAGTAATGAGGGGTTTGAACCACCATCCATAGCACTTTAACCACTTGGCTTTAAGCTGCCCCTTTATAATCACAATGGTGTGTTTTTTACAGCTCAGTTGTGCTGCTGCAGCAAGGATGGCTTAACGATGGTCAGTTTATCATTTATCGATTATTGATGTCTTGTAGCAGTGATTTCTTGCAAGCGGTCTGCAGGGGTTGACAGCCTTAGCAATCTCTGTCCCATAGCGCAGTGTGTCTGAGTCCCTATTGGCTGTGGCTTTGCTGGTGTAGTTTTTTTTTTTCAGAGCCGGGCTCTTTGCTGTCATAGCACAGAGCCCTGATTGCGAATGATACGAGCAGGAAAATACAGACGCAGGAGGAATGGAAGGCCGGGGCAGCTGAATGCGGTCCGCACGGGTCTGCGGCCCGCCACGGCGGAGTCGCCAGGGCGCGTCGCAAACTCCAAACGCCACTCAAGTGATTTTAATTAAAGCAGTCAGTGGGAGGCCGGCGGTTGAGACAGGCCGATATTTCAGGCGCGGCTGTGCGACAGACAGACCTGGAGCAGCTGGCCCTCCGAAAACGTGCTCCGAATCGGCATCGGCGTCACCGGGGGGAGGAGCGAGCAATTACCGCACCCCCCATACAGAATGGTGATTTTCATTCCTCTGCAGTCCTGCCAGCAAGATGGAGAAGGCTGTTTACAGCCCAGTGCGCCTCCTCCCTCCTCCCTCCTCCCCCCACCCCGCCCCACACGCTCCCCAAACCTGAGGGAGATCAATTAGGCGCTGACTATGACGAATACACCTGGATCCCTGGTCTGATTGCAAACTTTTCTGGCAGGAAAACGGAGGCAGGTGCTTTAGACTGAGCGGAAGCTTCAGAGCTGAGAGTGGATCCTATTTTTTTTTACTCTGAGGGAGTAGTTACCCGATCGCCTTATTTGGAAATCAGAGACAAGGGGAACACGTACTCTCTGGACAACACATTACGCAGCTGAAACTACTCTCCTGTTGGACAACACCGGTGCCATACTTTGGTTGTATGCCTCTGGGCCAGCAGCGCTCTCAAATTTGGGACTTATCGCTGGAGGAACCAGGACTGCTCTGGGACGGCCTGTCCCTGGCTGTGAGTGAAGAACAGCACTTCATTACCCAGGAAGCCGTAGGGCCTGGTTTCAGCGTCATTAGTGTCTCTGATCTGTCTGTCCCCTGTCTCATATGCTGCCACCCAAGTCATTCACGCCATCTATGTCTTCATCCCGCACACCAGCTCCAAAAAACCACTCATGCACCACACCGGCTTCGTCTTCTACTAACTCCCATGAGCCTCTTTCCTGTTCTATTTGATCTATAATTAACTTAAAATATCCCTGCCCATGGTACTTACCTCCCTGGTCCCCGCACTAAAATCTGCCCTTGACCAGTTTTATCCAATGTGCAGGTTTTGGACGTCTAAAATACTAAAATGATTTCATTTTAAGGGAAAAGATTACAGCAAACCTCTTCCATCCAGCTGTGTTCTCACTAATAATTACCATGAGTCTGGCTTTTAAATGAAAGCAATATGCAAACTTTTATTATTGAGTTTTCCCCCACAGCACTCAAACTATGTGACAGTCATGCAAGGCACACTCTGTGCAGCCAACATCATTACATAAGAGGGGCGCAGGAGGGCTCTGTTTCACAGAGCCTTTAAAACATTTGCTTGCCCGGTCTCCACCAGCCTGAGAGAGCAGGGGACAGGGCAGTGATCTCAGCCTCAGTGCCTTCGCCACACCTCACAGCAACGCCGTTTCCCCGGTAATAGACTTCAGTCTTACCTGAAGCAACTGGAGAATTGAGCATGTGGTTCGTCACCCACACTAAACAGCAGTGATAAACACTGTCAGAATGCAGACACACAAATGTCCCGAGTACAGACACATTTACATTCTGCTTAAGTTAATATAAATATATATATATGTGCACATATATATATGTCAAATCACTGACAACCATAGCAATCACAAAACACAGAATGCAGTGTGAATGCGGAATGAGGAAATTACAAATGGTTATGGCTCTGGCTTCTTAAAGCGTTTAAGTTTGACTTCTTTATTCTTTATTCTATTCGAGTTGTTTTTTTTTTAATAGTTTTTTTTTTATCGATATTTTGTGTTCACTTTAATTTGTGTTCTCCCTTCTCCCTCCCCCCCTTCCTTCTCTTATATATGTTTCTGTTGTTGTATCTAGGTTCATGGAACACAGTCATTTGTACCCAACAGTATCAAAAGATACAGGTCTGTGCGGCGGCGTGCGGCCCAGCCGCCGTCGCCATGGTGAACGGCGACTCTTACCATCAGATCCATATCCTGCCGCCTCCTCCACCTCCGCCTCCACATGCCCATCAGCCACTTTTCACTTCCTTTGGCTATAACAGGTCCCAGAGCACCTCGGAAGAGCTGCACTGTGTTCAAGGTACAGGCCCTGCCACTGTCTGCATCCTCTCTCTTATCTCATCATTATTATTATTATTATTATTATTATTATTATTATTATTATTATTATTTTTACTATTATTACTATTATTACTATTATTATTATTGTTATTATTATCTGCCTGTTTTCACAAAACTTTAAGGGATGTGTATTATTTTGGAATTTGTGCTTGGATTTATCCACAAGACAAATGCAAAACAAAAACACCCGTTGTTAATTTTTTAAGCAAGTCCTTTCAAGTCTGTGTCAGCCAAATAAAAGGAGGAAAGAAAATCACATTCCTTCAAGTTTTCTTCAGGGAGTCTATTATTTGTTAAGATACATATTTTCTCTGTTTAATTTTTGTTAATTCGTTTTTTTCTGATTTGCTTTTCTAAAAGCAATCACAGTAAATATGCCAATACACAATATACGATATGAATAGTCAAATGAAAATCCGCTGCCAGCCATTGCTTACTAGTAATCCCTAATGAACTCAAGACTGAAATGTTTTTTAACTTTAAAAGATTGGATTGTGCTGGTCAGGCTCTTCCCAAGTAGTTTTATTTTTCATCGTAAAATATTAGCATTCGTAATGCCGTGGATTTTAAGTCCAAAAAGTGAAGCCCCGAGCAGAGGCCTTCCTTCTTCTGGGCCATCCATCATATTTTTTGTAAACTCCTCTTGATGGGTTTCCTGCCCCCCCCACACACACACACACACACCCACCCACCCCCATCTCCCCAACGCAAACACTAAGTCAGGCAGGCTTAAAATCGCAAACGTTAAAATATCTCCTAATTCATCTTGTTCTTGTTGCAGTCCCCAAAGGTGATGTGTCAGTGCTAGCGACGTCTCCTAGTGCGGTGTGTCTCTTCTGTCATCCTGTGCCTCTCTGTGTCTGTCCTCGACCGCTCTGTCTGCTCCCCCCCCCCCACCTGTCCTGTCACCATCTCCGCCATCATCGCACACTTTTACCTGTCAGAGAGTGTCATTCCGTGTCTATCGTACCATACTCATTCACCTCCGAAACGTCCGGGGGAAAATCAATCCCCCCCTTCCCCCACCACCTCAATATTTCCTTTCGCTGGTGAAAGTTGACAGAGCGATTGTCCCTAATAGTTCCCTCGAGTGTCCATCCTGAGGTAACGGGCGCATGGATGCCTCAGAAATGTTTTTGCGGGTCTGATTCAGCGAAGGCTTGTCTGCGCCGTCAGGTACAGCGGCTCTCACATCATCTCATCAGTTCAGAGAAATGAAAGGAGCCGAATCAAGTTGGTATTCTCCATAACAGCCCCTGTCATCCTCTGTGCCTCGGTGAGACTAAGTGCCTTTTCCCATCAGTCTAGAGTCTGCCTAAGGTCCCTTCAAAAAGCCAAATTCTGGCTGTAGGCCCCTATGGTTAGCCTGATAGGAGGCTATTAGGCCCTTAGATTCAAGCCATAAGGTAAGCTGTTAGGCCGCTAATGATAGACAGCGAGCCGAACATGCCCCCATGTTCAGACTGAGGGTGGGTTATCTGGGCCTGCTTTCTGAGTTTGACGACCAAAGCTTTTCTTCCAAGTGCCAGCAGCTGCATCTACAGCTTAACCTCGCTTAACCTCCCTCTTTCCCTTCCTTCAGACTTCCTCCAAGGTGCCTTTCCATCATGGCTGCTCTCTGCGCCTGTTATGACTAGCCATGGTCAAATGCAGCAGGATCAGCAAAATATGTTTTGCAAGTGACTGGAGCTTGGTTGCAGCTTAGTACCTCCTCTGATGCCCTCCCCCTTCCCATCATACCCCATCGGCTTCCCCTCTATCAGTTTGATTTGCATGGTTTCTATGGTTTGGTCCATTCCTCAGCATGCCATCTGGATCAACTCTTTTATCAGGAAGGAGGTATCTACACTGCATGTGTGGATGCGTATCTCACTGAGTTCAGAGTAAATACAGAGTGCGGGGGGGAAGGGGGGGGGTGTGTGTTTGAAAGAGAAGGCCCCAAAAGGCATGTTACTCCTCCGCAGATTCCGACAGACAGAAAGGAAGCTGAAAAATATTGCTCTTTTAAAGAATGAAAAATGTCTGAAAACAAACACCGCTTAAAAGTATTTTTTCCCACAGAGGAAACTCAAACTGTAGGCATGAGCAAAGCAATTTAGCCTTGCAGTGAAGGTAAGGTTGTGGATCAATCTCCTGCACTCATACTGATGAATACATATTCAGCTGTGTAATATCTGTGTTTCGTGTTTCCAAGATTCCTGGTCATTTATAAACGACTAATCCAGCTCCTGTGGTTTATGAAGACCTTGCAATCTTTGATGTAAATTTTATTTGTAATGTAATGCGGTTCATACTTAAATGTTTACATGTACAATCCTCTATGTTTTGATATATATGTGCAGGGTATAAATGCTCTATATATGTATATGTATGTACACAGATCTATATGTATATACTCAGGTGTATATACATATCCCAGATCTATGTATTATTGCATGTAAAATGTACACACCTAAATTTTAGTCCTGTGAAAAATCAATCCTGCAACATTTTACTGGCTCTGAAATGGATAAACTGACATTCTCCATGGTTCATTATGCAGAGCTCCCTAGAAAATTCCTTTATGTGTCATGTGCCAAAATGTGACAAGACAAATTTTTTTTTTCAAACACATTTTTGTGAACCTCCAGACTGAAAGCATGATAGCGATTCCACTGCACGCTCTGTACGCACAAAATCAACAAATGTGAACACATTTTTACAGTGGAAAAACACATTATATGTTATGTACATGTCAGCACCTCTATATACAGTACATGAATGTAAGCACCTCTTCCGATTCTCATGCCTGCACTGGTATGAAGCTAGCTGTGTCCTGGACAGTTTGGTTCAGGTCCGCGTGTGAGACTGCTTCCAGCTAAACAGGGGTGCAGTAGGCAGACTAGTGGCCACTAGTAGCAAGGAGGACTCCCCCGAGCGTATTTGCCCCCCTCCTCACTTTCTCACACGCCTTTGGAGGCTAGGGGGCTGGGAATGCGGTGCTTTTGGGGAGCCGCACCCACCCCCCTCCACCGGGACGTTAATGCTGGTTTCTGTGTTGAAGGTTCCAGAGGTTCAGAGTCCAGCCCCCACGGCTCCCCCACCCCAGCCGGTGGCCCCCAGGGCGGCGCCAGCGAGGAAATCTGGGTGCTGCGCAAGCCCTTTGCAGGTAACGGTCGGGACAGCCCCCCCCCGTCCCACCTGAGTGGCCCCCATCTCTGCCACTGTGAACATTCATCCCCATTTCTAATCCTAGGCCAAAAAGCTGTCAAAAAAAAGCGACAGCCATTTCACTAACCAGGTAAACGTCATTGAGCTCAAGCCATCTGCAGTCCTCAGCGTCAAACTCCCACAGGACCAGCGGGCTGTGTCCAGCTCAGGGCCATCCGCACCCTCATCACTCACTTCTCACTCATTGGGTTTGGGTCTGTGGCCTGCCTGCACTGTCTGTCTGTCAGTCTGTCTGTCTGTCTGTGTGTCTGTCTGCCTGCCCCGTCGGGTGTCGTCCTCCCTCTGATGCCTCACCGCGAAGAGGCAGCCCCCGGCAGGCCCCTGTGAAACGGGGTCAGAGGTCAGCAAAACGCTGAATGAAACGGGCAGGGAGGCGGGGCTGACTCTGTGTGTTCGTGGCCCCAGGTGGAGACCGCAGCAGCATGGGAAGCTCGGGCAGCGTGGCCAGCGCGCGGTCCTCCGGGAGCGGGCAGAGCGCGGGCACCAACGCCCACATCCTCCATGCCCAGGCGGAGGGCGTCAAGGTGAGACCCCCAAAAAAAAAAAAAAAAACAAAAACGCTGAGAAACATGTCAGGAAAATTCCACAGTACATCCCCCTCTCGGGTCCATGATAGATCAACCTCTGCGGCCTGACTGTGATCGGTTATGCGACCTGCAGTCCCAGTGGTTCCATAGCTCCTTGCTTCTGGCAGTGGTGCTGGCACCGCGCTCTACTCTTGTCGGCTTCTTTATGTTCCAGCTCCTGGCCACGGTTCTCTCTCAGTCCGCCAAAGCCAAGGAACACCTACTGGAGCAATCAAAATCCCTGGAGCAGTCCACAGGTACACATTCCTCACCTACAGAGTCATCACTGAGCATGCTCCAAACCCACCAGACAACATGGCTGCCAGGCCAAGGGACAAACTCCTCTCCCTGGGAATTATCTATCTACATTTACAACTGAGCGTACCGCATCTCCAATGACATCGGTGAGAGATCTTTGAAGTGGGGGGACCTCTGTGAGCTGTGAGCGAAAGGGAACGGTTAGGGGTCCCGTATCTCACCCGTCCCCCCCGCCATTTGCGCCCCTGGTACTCTGTATACATGCAGTACTTAAGAGTACCTCTGTTGTTCGAAATTCATGCTCAAATTTTAGATAATTTAAATTTGTGGAACAATAAAGCAGAACAAGATTAATATGCTTGGAGGGTGCATTACCATGTGATGAAAAGATGTTTTTCAAAATTCTACATTTGAAAAATATGATATTGATTAAGAGTTCCTTCAGAGCTGATTGTCCTCATATTCCAGTAAAATATTTTCCAGAATAAAATTGGAAATTTTTTTTATTACATCTCAGACTTTCCAAGGCCTGCTATGTTTATGGCTTCTGTGTTGTGGTCCCACATCTTGTGGTGGAACCCAGTTTAAGTGGGGGCTTCTATTGCATTTTTTGAGTGAGGTATTGAAGTACCTCAGTTTCTCAGCAGAAATGGATCATAACGTAAGGTCTTTGAACTTATATTGGGCTTGAAACCAGATGTTGCTAGCTCAAATCTGGATATTGAGGTCGAAGCTTTGAGCAAAACATTTGATCTTCATATAAATTATACCCCAAATTTATTGTGTAAATTAATAATGCAAGGAATATAAAACCAATAATAATAATAATGAATTTAATTTAAGGAAGTTAATTCATTTTATGTAACGCATGAGGATAAACCTTTATTGTCAGCATAGACTGCTTCCTAAGTTTCATTACGAAACATTTTTTATCAACTATCCATATACAATATCTAATGAAAGAAGTTATTAGTTTCACTTTGTCTCCTAATAAGCATGTGCCTCTCTCAGGCTCCGCCTCTCGCACCACAAGTTCGTCCAGCTGCCCCTACCACGAGCCGCCGTACGGAGAGCCGGTGTCCCAGAGGAAGGGAGAGCCACCGTCTGATGGGAAGGTAAGCCCCATCCCCGTCCTTCCAAAAAAAAAAAAAACCCATCTCAATACCCCCCCTACTGCTGCCTGTCACCTCATTCCGGCCCGACACTGACACCACCCGATCGCCAGCACACCAGGACCCCACCCGAACGCCTCCTGCTCCCCCTGGTTGGCTGTGTTGCTCCCACAGGTGTTAGGGTGTGGGCGGGTGGACGGTGAGTGAGCCCTCCTGGACTCCAGGGGGCGCTGTGTGGCTCTGCTCGACATTTAATCCTCCCCATCTGTAGGCTTCACTGTTGCCACACAGATAATGACAAAACTGTGTGGAGAAATTATTTTATTTACATTTAGCTTTTTATAATTTGATACTTTTTTTTTGCTTATTTGCTTAATTTTTTTTATTTTGCTTGTTTTCAGCAAGTACCCGAAAATCAATACCCTTAAAACATGGGTGTCGGAGGTGATCACCTGATACCATGACCAATCAACTCAACGCAGTTTTAGATGCAATAGATGTTTGCTTGGTTTGTGAAGTGGATGAAGTGACTAGTGACCGCAGTGAAGCTGGCACAAACGTCACAGATAGGGCCGATGTCAGTACCATGACCTTTTCCTGGTCTCTCTCCGACCAAGTCCATACACCTCAGGCCCTCTAGGATTCGTATTTGCTTTTAGCACCCACCTGTGGTGAATATTGTCCTGGATTCAGCCATGCTAAATATCTGTGCTGGAACGGATTTGTAGGTATTACCGATGTGCTACAGCCGAGTAGCCTGACAGCCATTTTTCATGAGAGAGTTCTGTGGATCGATTTTATGAAATGCGTAAAAGTCCCTGTGGATTTGAATCAAGACTGGTCGGCTCATTTGTCAGGAAGAAGCCCACGAAAATCTTTCCAGGGCTGGTCCCCTCTGTCTGCCTGTCTTTCTGTCCGCCTGTTTTTCTCATCCCTCCTCTCTCTATCTCTCTCTCTGTCTCTATTTACTTTACTGTCTCTCTCTCTCTGACATTAGTATTAGTGCTGTGAGCACTGTGGTGATTTTTGAGAAGACTTGCTTTGCATGAGCTGCAGTTAGGGTGGGATTGCGTTGATTGCAGTTGCCCAAAGTGGTTTGGACCATCATGCTGGTCTCAGATTAGCCTCAGATTGGAACGCATTCCCAGGGAAAGTGTTAGCATTCAAGTGCTCAAGCATCTATAATTGATGTACTAAATATTATCTAGTGATCGTTTTCAGTGACTGGCATTTTTTACAGTTTCATCGCAACAGGACAACTGAAGGGCAGCCTCCGTCTTGCTACTGTACAGCTTTGTTGGGTTAATGTGTTATATTTAATAGACAAACACCAGTTTAACTGTATAGTGGTTTATCAGTTACCTCTTGGGTTCCATAGTATCCATAGCAACATGAAGTCATAAGGGTCCATTTTGACCATCCAAACTCATGGTGCAACGACAAAAAGACTGTATCATATCAAATGACTGGTGAATCATTTATTTTAAAAACTTTTATTTATATAATTCCTGACAGGGAAACATTCATTCTGTGGCATTTTCGGATGTACACTAACCTTTACACCCATGATGCTTTCACATTCTATCTGTGAGAAATGAACATGGTAGAAATTATCCAAGGTTATTTTTCTCTATTTTGACTGCGCCATCAGTTTGGACCATTAAATCGGAGCCGCTGGTAGCTTTCACAGTCCACCAGTGCTGTTGATTCAGTTCAAACTACTTCTTCCCCAAAGCTGCATGGTGACAGTGGGAGCCAGGCTAAAGCAGCCTGGCTGATCAGCTCTTTCCCTGAGTGGAGAGACACACTCTAATGCTTAGCCTGTGTCCTGGTGCAAGAAGCCTGAAATTAGCACAATCCTGGTTGAAGGAAACAGCGGCTTCGTGTTAGACTTAAGATGGTAGAAGCAGCAGAGGAATGGCAGGCCCGGTGGATGTGTGCCTTGGGCCAGCTGGACGGTGGCGTCGTTGTGGACGCGCCCCTCGCCGAAGCCGGAAGAGGTCCGGCCCCCAGGGCAGAGACAGTGACGGAATCCCGCCTATCTTTTCTTCTAGAGCTCAGAGGCTGTTATCCAATGGCTGAGTGAGTTTCAGCTGCAAGTCTACGCTCCAAACTTCATCAGCGCGGGCTATGACATTGCCACCGTTAGCCGAATGACCCCCGAGGTAAGATCAACCCCCCAAACCCCACACCCCCCCCTCCCCACCCCCACAACCACCACCCACTCCCCCAAACGGTGCCCTTAAAATGATCCCTCAGCAGACCCCCACTGCCCACCCCCACCCCAGCACACCCCACCAGCCAAACCCTGAACCCCAAAGCTCTGCTCATGTCTGCATGGCTGGAGGAGGGATAGAGCCGCCGCATGTCTCTCTCCGACCTCCCCTGAGCGGCGCTGACAGGAAATCCACGACTCGGGCGTCTCCGTCCCTCAGTTGCTCCTCTTCAGAGCCGCCCATTCCTCCTGAGACGAGCCCCACCGACGTCTCGTTACCCACAAAACCCTTGCGTCAGGACACCGCTGTCCGGACGCTCAGCCGTGCTCACAAGCTTCTTTTTCCCTGCCTGGGGGGGAGGAGAGAAAAGAAGCCATTGGTGTTGCGAGGGTTCCCGTGAACCTCCCGTACGCGGCGCGTCCCCGACATCACATGACACACATGACCCCGCCCATCGACTCCATGGCTTGTGCGTGTTGTATTTGTGTAGTGTATGTTTGTGTTTAAGTCAATCTGCACTGGTGAATGGGTGGGGCTGGGCCTTTGGGAATGCTAGAGGCATTAGCTTGCGGACGATCGCCTGTGTGGAGCCTGCAGCTTAGGAAGCGAATGGAGGTGGAAGCACTTTTGTGGTGTGACGGCATGTTCAGACGAGCGCTCGCAGGCACTGACATTGATAGTGTCATGCTCCCTAATATCAGTGTCACGGCTCCCCCATCATGACCCCCCCACACCCCCCTGTCCCCCACACATATCCCTTCCCAACCCGAGTCACAGGTTGTCATATGCGCCCCCGGTCTGAAATTTGGTCTCAGGAACCCCCCCCCCCTCACTGTGACTTTCCTATCACCCCCACAGAGAGGCATGCAACTTGTAGCATCTTCGTGTCTGTTCTGTCAGAAGCTGAAAAGGAAGTCGACAATAAAATAATATGCAGCCTTTTGCGTTTGATGTTTCATCTGTGTTGCAAAACGCTTGCTGTGTCTTTTCAAAATCAAACGCAGCATCTTATTTCTCCGGCTGGATTTGTTGTGCATCTGTTTCTCCTTTTTCTGACATGCATCACAATGTGTGTGTGTGTCTGCTTGTGTTTGTGTTTGATGCAGCGTTCTCTCACAGGGTTACTAAATCATCCCCAGAACAGGGAGCTACATTTTCTGTAGGTGAAAAAACATTCACCACACTTTTTTGAAAATGAAGAGAGCCGAACTACAAACAGCACCACTCAGCTGCCCGTAATTTAAAGCACACTGTGTTTTGGGGTACTCTGAAAATGCTCCTTGATCATGGCAAATTTTGTTTCATTTTTGTTGTTTTTTTTTTTATTGCACATTTACAAAAACCATCCAAGCACCCTTCCTTTTTCTGTCACTGTCTGCTGTCGGGTCCCTTCTGTGATACTCCTCTTCTGACACGACTGTGTGTGCATCTGTGTGTCTGTGTATTTACTGCGTATGTATGGGAGTATGTATGAATTACATGTGTGTACCCGTATGCATGTGTGTGTATGTGCGTAAACATGTGTCTGAGAGTGTGTTTCTGTATGTATCTGTGTGAACCTGAATGCGCATGGATGTGTGTTTGTGTGCACATCTTTGCGAGAGTATGTGTGTATCTGTGTTTGTGTGTGTGTTACATTTTATATGGGCCCGCATGTCTTACAGGACCTGCGTGTGTGTATCTGTGTGAGAGTATATTTATGTATGTATCTGTGTGTGTTAGATTTTATATGGGCCTGTGTGTCTTACAGGACCTGTGTGTGTGTCTGTGTATCTGTGTGAGAGTATATGTCTGTATGTATATGTATATTGCATGTGTGTGTATCTGTATGAGAGTATGTTTCTGTTTGTATATGTGTGTATGTGTGTGTGTGTGTGTGTTAGATTTTATTAGGACTTGTGTGTCTTGCAGGACCTGTGTGTATGTATGTGTGTATGCGTAAGTGTGTGTGTACATGTGTAGTTCTTGTGTGTCTGTGACTCAGTCAGGGATTGTGTGTCTTACAGAACCTATGTGTATGTATGTGTGTATGCGTAAGTGTGTGTGTACATGTGTAGTTTTTGTGTGTCTCTGACTCAGTCGAGGATTGTGTGTGTCTTGCAGGACCTGACGGCCATTGGAGTGACCAAGCCAGGACACCGTAAGAAGATGACCTCTGAAATTAACAAGCTTAGCGTCACAGAATGGCTGCCGGACCAAAAGCCAGTGAGTGGAGCACAGTTAACCCACACTGCGATCTCTGCCAATGGCTATACACAGCCAAGCTCAGCAGGCACACACACACATAAACACACACACTCACACACGCACTCAAACTCACACACACTCACACAGAGTCTTTTATTCAGTATGGGAGAAAGTCAGAAAGCATTTGCTTCCCCCCATGGTTTGTTCTTTTGTGCCTGTGCGTCTCGGAGTTTCTGCTGCGTTTTTGTTCCCGTTCCTCTGTGAGCTGAAAGGCTGAAGCTGCTTTTACCCTCTCGCAGTCACTCGGGGACAGTGCGCAGCTGGCGAGCTCCTCTGTCACAACTGTCGCTGCGAATCCGTCTGAGGACGCACCAAACACAAAGCCACGCCATCGTGTTAAGAATCACCCCCTGACATAAGGCAATTTGGTAGATTTGCAACTTCGAGATGGAATTGGATTAGATATTTACACAGGAGCATTTATGGTGAAGCAGAAATGCAAGTGAGAGGTGCTCTTGAGTTGAATGGTAATAGATGTGGTTGTCCACTAGGGGTCTCCACTGTCCCTTGAAGAATGAGGCATGTAAAAATAAGCAAGAGCTGTTGTTCCCTCATGTCCAAGGCCAGGTGTTTTTGGAGCAGACGGCATGGCACATGGGTCTCGTCTGACTGATGTTTTTTTTTTCCTGCAGTCTGGATTCACTCTGAATATGTTTGCTATCTGCAGGCCAACCTGGCAGAATGGCTGTCTATGATTGGATTGAGCCAGTACTATCAGACTCTGGTCCACAACGGCTACGAGAACATCGACTTCATCACCGACATCACCTGGGAAGACCTGCAGGAGATCGGAATTACCAAGCTAGGTAAGGGTAAGAGAAAAGGACATTAGTGACAAGCCCAGCCTTTAAACATGGATGCTCACATTGGTGGAAATGTGCACATTGCAGACATTTAGCTGATGCCTTTAGCCAAGGGGGCTCACAGCTGATTACGCTAGCCAAGGGCCAATCCCCCCTGGGAGCAATGTGGAATTAAGGGTTTTTTTGCTGTGGCTAGACTTGGGCTCAAGCCATCAACCTCAAGGGTCCTAGTCATGTACCTTAGCCATGAGACTACAGGCTGCCCCCAGAAGGAGGGCAACCATAACCATGTGTAGGATTGTTGACCATCACACATGAGCATCTGTTATTTATTTTGCAGAGTGACATACATTTTTGAAAGGAAGTTTTTTTTCCCCTTGTGAGACAGAGTTGCTAGGTATTAAATAGGGTTTTTTTTTGATGAGATCAAAAGCCAAGTCTGTCTGGATGGTTGTACATGCTTTGTTCATTCTAAGTAGATGATGTTATGAGCACTCACTGGCGTGCTCGGGGGTGGTGCCCTCCTGGGTGCCATTACGCACGAGAAAACATTAAGTGCCCTCTTGGGTGCCCTTCCAGTGGAGAAAAAATGATGAAGTGCGCTCTTTGTGCCCACATGCATCATGGTTAGTGGGCCCTCACAGTGTGGAGGAGGTGCCCTTTTTTTTCACCCCTGCCCCTCAGACAGCCTGAGCTGGTTATGTGTGAACTTCTGTTCATTGTGCATCAACATTTGCTTGTAACTGAAGGCAGTATGGCCTCTGTGTTACTGTGTTTTATGTCCAGTGTTCATGCCTACCTGTTCTCCTCCCGCAGGGCACCAGAAGAAGCTGATGCTGGCTGTGAAGAAGCTGGCGGAGATGCAGAGGGCATCAGAGGGGCGGGGCAGCCTGCGTAAGAAGGCGCCCCCGTCCCAGGAAGTGATGGCCATCGAGAGCCCGCCCCACGACAGCGCGGAGTGCATGTCCCCCAAAATGAGCTCCTTCCAGGACAGCGAGCTGAGCAACGAGCTGCAGACCGCCCTGTCCCGCGGCGGGGAGGCGCAGGAGGGGCCGGAGGTCAAGCCGGGCGGTCAGCGGGCGCGCAGCATGCACGAGAACAGCCTGGGCAAGAGCAGGGACATGGAAGAGGGCGGCGGCGGGGGCGGCCCGCCCAGGAAGGAGGCCCGAACCGCGCGGCAGGGGAGCCACAGCCAGGGGCTGCAGAGGGCCAACATCCCCCCCGCATTGGCAAAACCACGGCAGTCCTTCCCCCCTGGCGGAGGGGCCTCCTACACCCCACCTCAGACCCCCACCAAAACCAAGCCCTCCTCCCCGCAGACCATGGGGCCTCCGCAGGGCTCCGCCAAGGTGAAGCCCAGCCCGCAGCTCCTGGCCCAGACGGAGAGGCCCATGTCCCCCCGTTCCCTCCCGCAGTCCCCCACACACAGAGGATACGCGTACGCCGCTCCGCAGCACGCCGAGGTGGGGGAGGGTCCGGCCCCGCAGCCTGCCGTCTCTGTGCCGCTGCTGTGCCTGCCCCCGGAGGGCGAGGACGCGGAGGAGGGGCAGGGCCTGCCCAAGAAGCGTGCGCACAGCCTGAGCCGCTACGCCGCGTCGGACAGCGAGCAGGACCGTGACGAGCTAACCGTCCCCGACACCCCCAAATACGCCACCATGCAGCCCCGGGTGAGCCGCAGCAACTCCGCCCGCGGCCAGTCGGACAAGAACGTCAACCGGAGCCAGTCCTTCGCCATGCGGCCCAAGAAGAAGGGCCCGCCCCCTCCCCCGCCCAAGCGCTCCAGTTCCGCCATCTCCAGCACCAACCTGGCGGACGACGCCAGGGACGGGGACGGCTGCGGCGAGCTGCTGGCGGTCAACTACCACGAACGGCGGCGCGCCAGCGACCTGGGCGGCGTGGTGGACACAGGCAGCGCCGGGAGCGTCAAGAGCATCGCCGCCATGTTGGAGATGTCCTCCATCGGGGGTGGGCCCAAAGCCCTGGCGATCCAGCGCACTCTCTGTGGGAGCGGCTGCTATCTGCAGGTGACGGAGCGTGACCAAAACACAGACAGCGAACACGACCATTTAATTCCCAGTACAAAGATCCTCTCCTCCTCATTAAATTATTATAAAAGCCTGTTTTACCGGCATTGGAATGTTTTATTTTATTAAAAACTTGGTCTGCAGGATAAAAAGCCCCATTGAGATCTAACATGTTCTGGTTCATTGAATCCAGTGTGGTTTATAGGGTAATAAAGCTAAAACTAGGAAGCAACAAATTCAGAAATGAAATGAAACATGTTCAATGATTACTATTATCCAAAGAATATTCTGTCTATAACTATGTATAACTAGAGAGTTATTCTAAGAGATACAATTTTTAAAACATTTCCAGCTAATGCAAGTTTGCTGAAGACATTGCAGATGCTAGATCTAAAGCAGGCAGAAGAACTACCATGTATTTATTCCATATATGCACTAAACTGGCTGAATCTATTTTGCACAACTCTTCAGCCAGGTAGAGGAGCTCATTAGTGCACAGGTACAAACAAATACATGAGAGCACTTTTACCCTCTGTTGCCACGGTTTTCTGTCTCTGGGAAAGACATTAACAATAAAAAATTGATCATAAAAGAGCCATGTGCTGCTACTAGTGTGACCCAGGTGTTTCTCTTCTGATTAGTACATGGTAGTAAGTTTACTTTCTGAAGCTGGAGTTCTCCACCTACGGGAAAGACAGAAACAGTTAATCACAAAAAACGAGTTATGCTGCTACTTAAGTGTGACCCAGGTGTTTCTCCCTCCCTGCAGGTGAGCCCGGTGCATGGGAAGCACCGTGACGGGATCGGGCTGGATGGGGAGGTGGTGAACCGGCGCAGGACGATCAGCGGTCCGGTAACGGGGCTGGTGACGGCAGCACGAAGGGAGAGGGGCCTACGGGAGCCAGAGTCGCCCCGAGACCGCTTGGCCCCTGAGCCCCTTCCAGGATCCGCCAACAGCTCTGCGGAGAACCTGCCCTTCGCTGAGGATGGCAACCTCACCATCAAGCAGCGGCCACCGCGGCAGGGTAGGGTGGAGGGGGACAGCCTGGTGGACGCTGTCTACTCCCTCCCCCAAGAGGAGCTGTCCCGCATGGACGCCACGGCGACGCTCAAGAGGAGGGTGAGGCCCAAGCACCACCAGGACGGGGTCAAGTTCCAGCTCACCGAGTCCAGCACCGTCAAGCGCCGGCCCAAAAGCAGAGACAAGGAGGCCGCCGGGGAGGTGCAGGAGGGCCAGCTGCTCGCACCCTACCAGAACGGGACCAGCACCGTGAGGCGGCGGCCTGTGTCTGAGATGAGTGGTATGGAGCAGTCACGTTCCTATGACAACGGGGATGTGGCCCCCCGCCGGGACAGCGCCGACTTAAGCTCCCACACCATCGAGGCGGAGCACCGTAAACCCATCAAGCCCCCAGTATCCCCAAAACCTGTGCTGGCCCAGCAGATGAAGAAGCAGGGTCCCCCAGCACCTACCACTAAGAAGGTCCCTATCCCCGGACCCGGAGGCCTCGGCAGCCCAGGTACTCAGCTCATCGCACCTCCATGTTTGATGTGTCAGGGCTGAAATATTGGTATTTGTATGTACCTCGCACAAGTCTAGCCAACTACTGAAAGAGAACAAGGTGAGACTGGAAAGCTCAGGTGGTATAGCAGCCATCTCAACCGCTCATGTTCTCAGACTCAGCTCCAACTTTCTTCACTGTGATCCACCCTCATTTATACCCCTCTCTGCTTTCTAACTGTCTTAATAAAGGAAAAATGATTAATGAGGGTGGTCAGGCCACTTTCCTTAAAAAAAGAGAACTTGAAAAGTGCTCAGCAGCGGGATCAATGAAACATAAATAAGGGAATCCTTACCTGGGTCTAAACTGAATTAAGGAAAGATGGAGAACTCGTAGCTCAGAACCAGAAACATTTAGCCAAACTGAGTCGACCATGAATTTATAGGACATAACCTATTTTTTTTCATAGGTTCACTCTTATATAAAAGGCTTTTGTCTTCATTTTTTGAATTTTAATTATAGACTGAAAACTTACATCATCAAGAGCATGTTGTCTATGTTTCATGGCTCCATGACTCAAAAAATGTTATCAAATTGCCATTTTATTAAAATATGTCTAATATAATGTACTACAGTAATGAAACAATTTTCTCATTTCCTGTTGTCTTACTGGAGATGATGACAGTACTCTCAAATGAACATTTGTTTCACTTTTCGTCTTCTTTTTATCTCTTTGCATCTTTCTCTCTCTCTCTCGCTCTCTGATCCAGAGGTGAAGCGAGTGCCCCCTCCAGTGTCCCCAAAACCCAGCCCCCCTCCCACGGCTCCCAAGCCCGCCAAAGTGCTGCAAGGCATCAGCGTGACCCCCCTCCACCCCCTCCCCTGTGAAACAGACCGCCGGCACGCCCCCGTCACTGTCCGCGGGCTCCACCAGGCCCCACACACCCCCAGCACAGACGCCCCAGACCCCCGTCACCCCCGTGACCCCTGTGACCCCCGTGACCCCGCTGACGCCTGGTCCCATGCCACCGCCCGTCAAGCCCCCACGTTCCTCCATCAGCGGGGTGTCCGTGGACCTGGCCGGCACGGTGGAGGTCGCACAACAGAAGCTGGAGGAGACCAGTGCCTCCCTGGCAGCTGCCCTGCAGGCCGTGGAGGAGAAAATCAAACAGGAGGATGGGCAGAAAGAGTGAGTCCTTACAGCAGACGCCCCTCACAACGTTTCTACAGTCATGCCAGTCATTCAAATAATTTGCCACAGCTGTGTGTGCATGAGATAAGATACAAAATGTAATAAATCAAGATTTTTTTTTTTGGCACCCCATCAGTTTTGCTTTTTTCACTTTTCTGTGATTTTTAGAAAAATTACTAAGACTTTTCCGTGACAAAAGCATATTTTCATGATTGACTGCATGTGCGTTATTGTGAGCCAAGGAACTATTCACTTCTGTTAGCAAAACAAGGTGGCACAAATGGAAATTAGGATAATGCTGCACCGATGTCAGGTGTGTTCTACACAGCAAGCTACCAGTGCTTTCCAAGAGATTTCCAAGTCTTATAAAAGAGGCAAAGATTGTTAAGTGTTCAAGTCCAGGCTTGATGGATACGCCTTAGACTGCAGGTAAATGACCAGCTCAGATGGGCAGAATGGGCTGTGTTCATATGTATTAAGGTTAGGGTTAGGGTTAGTTCTGCCTGTTTTCTCATGTATTATGCATTCTGGTTTTCTAATGAATTAACCATGATTACGTTTGTAATGGTGCATGGCTTTAGTGAATGTAGAGTGTAAGTACAGTTGGAGACTGTGCTCCAGCCTGATAGTGTGGCTCCATGCCTGTGTCCACTGCTCTTTTCGCAGCTTGGTGACCGAGGACAAGACCACGGTGAGCATTCTGGACGACATCGGCAGTATGTTCGACGACCTGGCCGACCAGCTGGACGCCATGCTGGAGTGAAAGAGCACAGTCTGTGTCCGTCGCGGCACAACCTCAGGGCTCCGTGAGGGTAGAAGGGCACAAAGAAAACAACTGCAGGACCCCTCCCCGCTGCTCCCCTCTGACCTCTGACCTCTCTGCCCCCTCCCCCCCCAACCACCCCAAAAACCCAACTCTACTCTGTCCAGTTACTGTCACCGCGGCAACTCCCCCCAAAACCCAAAACCAGTCCCCTTCTTCTCCATCTCCCACCCTTCCTCTCTACTGGGTCGCACAGTTGATTCGGTTACTCCGAAAAAGAATTACCTCAGGATTGGCCAAAAGAAAAAAAAATCAGAAGACTGAGACAACAACCAAGAGGAGGAAGAGGGCTAGCGAGTGAGTTTTGCAGCAGAGAACTTTACAATCAATTTTTTTTCTTGTTACAAAGGATTATTCAAGCTATTGTAAAAAAAAAAAAATAGTAAAAATGAATAATAATACAGTACATAATATTACAATGCTATGGTATATGTAAATTGTAAGCATGAGGAAAGTTTATATCTTAAAGAAGTCCCATAGTGAAAATCATACATTAGTCAGTACAGTGATATACATATATATAATATAAATAAATTATTTTTATTTGACTTTTTGCCAAATAGTATAAATGTGGGTTATGAGTCAGCTGTTTGGAAAAGATAGACTCTGATAACGAAGTATGAATTTTTACTTGACCAAATTGGGACACAAAGAGGACATTTTTGAGATGTGTAATGAGTGAGAGTGGAGTTTTGCTTTTCTCAGTGTCTGCAGCAGACCTGGGTATTGTGGGCTTGGCGTGGGCTTCCATGTGACTGCTCCGAGTAGCTACAGCGCTAATGGTGCAGGGGGCTAACCCTGAAAACGGGGCGTGTTACCTTCCAGGTTCTCACCTATCAGAGAGCTGTCTCCGTACATTCCGTGCCCCTCCTGCCTGGCTGATAGGGAACGTACGCAAGCACAGCACCCCCTTGTCTACCCCCCAAACCCCCAACCCCACCCCCGGTGCCCATGGGCCTTAATCTGGGACAAGAAGTAAATGATGCTAACTCACAACAACGCTGAACCAACAGGGTCCGCCTGGAAACACAAAGGAATGCAAGAGTTGCACACATTGTACGTCTGCCCAAGACTAGTTAGTTGCAGCTGTTGCGGAAAACGATTCGGTCTAGGTTTTAAAACAGACTAGCGATAAGCGGTTTCAGGGCTAGCGCCTCAGACCGCATGACTGTGGTTTGACAGTGTACACACACACACACAAACACATGTACTGTACTGTAGCTCAGTCAGTGTCAGTTACAGCAGCACATCTCCCTAAAATTCTCAGCGAAAGGCCAGACAGGCATGGCAGCCCAGGACAAGCACAAAGAGGATGGATCATCCTCCTCTGTTTCATAAGTCTGAGCAAAGAGGTGCAGATTGGGGGCAAGGGCTCCCCCTGCTGGAGCTGTAAGGAGTGGCGCCCCCTCCTGGGCAAGAACTGTTCCAGCTGAACCAGTGCCAACACCTGCAAGGCAGGCGCCGTGACAGGTTACAATATGACTGTTTTATAGTGGTATACTGCTTCTTCAATGGCACAAAAAAAGAAAAACAAACAGTTCATTTTCTTAGTGACAGTAGTATTTTCCTTCATTTGGTGATCCGGCATCCCTGCTTGAATTTGTGAAAGACTGGTTGTGTCTCGACTCATGCTGCCATGCTGTGTTTGAATCCGATTTCCATGACCGTCCATGGTGAACCTCTGTAGGTGTCGTTCTTTGCGTGCGTATGTGTATGTGTGCCATTTTTTGTGAGAGTGTTGTGCGTGTCTCGTGCTAATCGTATGAACAGCACCTGAAAGGCTTGTGGAAAAAAAAAAAAAAAAACAAACGTGGATTTTTTTTTAACCGGCTGTATTTGAAATACAATGCAAAGTGTTTTAAAGTTGTGTTTTTTTTTCCTGTCTTCGTACATCAAAGGCACAATTAAAGGAGCGTTTGGGAGATGTTTTATACTCCACCAGTGTTAGCAGCTGTGTATGTCAGCAGTGACCCCTTAACCAAATGGTTGCAAAATATGTGTGTCCAACAGAAATTCGTTTTTAAAACCCAGGAGCTTAAAGTCCCTGCATATATTTACTCTTTCGTTTTGATGTTGACAGTTCCGTCGGTTTAATTGACAGAACGCTTGTCATTGTCCAGTCTGCAATGAAATCCCTCCATCACCAGCAAAGTGACTGAAGCTGAACTTCACATCACAGCGGAGTTTTAGACCTGACAGAAAGAGGTGCTAACTGTCGCTTCATGCTCGTCCCATCCCCCGTGGCCTTTTTGCGGTAACCTAACCCTCTTCGGCTCATTTTACGCCATTTCGACCGACCCACGTTGTTCATGTTGTGGTCGTGCAGACTGTGGGTGTGGTTATGTGGTTGATCCATATGAACGGTGACCTTTCCGTCCCGTAGTGCTGCTGCGCTCTGCCACTAATGTCCATTTTCCTGTGGGTGTCCATGAAACAGAGTAATTGCACAAGTTGCATAACACCCCTGCCCTCTTGAATAGCTGTTTTCGCCTCCATTTTGAAAGTGACATGCTATTCCCTCAGTGTGAGGGCTGTCATCGTTCTCTTCTTTGAGAGTTAGGACCGGTGTATTTACTTTTGAAGAAAATAAGTTATTCTGATAACAATTAGGGTGTAAGTGGGTACAGCGATGACTTGTAATGGAATCTGAGATGGCCACAGCCACCGTCTGCCCACTGTTGACCGGGGCTGGAGGGAAGGAGGGTCGAGCTCTCTATGAGACATGCCAACAGAACAGAATAACACCCCAAAATTATCTCTCGATCCCACTTTGTCCACGACTTCTTCACAATCGTCACAGCTGTCCGAGCCGTCCGCCGCCTACCTATTTACTCGCGGCCAGCAGATGTCTGTCAAAGTCAGAATCCTTACCTGTATCTCTGGCATTTCTGTTTTTGCTGTCTTGATCGCGCTCTGTTGCCATGACAATCTCTGTGACGATTCCGAGCACTGCCGCCGTATCCGAGACACCAGTTTCCCTCCAGTGGGGTGTAGCTACAGAGTTCCCAAGAGACTTTGCGAACTTGAAGACGAGACTTCAAAAATTGAGAATATTTAGCAGTTACATATTTCATACAATATTTTTGTTAAAAATACATATCCTGTTTTTCTTACTTTTATGATAGATGTCTACAAAAGGCACAAACCACTTGAAAAATCCAATTCTGCTTATGCTTCTGCCTTGAGCTATGAAATATTTAATGACTAACTTATTATAAATACCTAAAAATATATGAACAATGAAATATTTAATGACATGTCTCTCTTGGAAAGGCATTTATTTAAAGTTAGAAAACTTAATTGCAGAACTCAAAAGAAATATGAATTGCAATTTTTATATATGTTCCAAAAAATAAGACTATTGTAAAATATAATTTTTTATTCTTTATGGTAGCTCATTTTGCATACTTCCTCTCAGCTGACATGTCCATTTTATGAGTACTCATTTAGATTACTTTTATTTGTACTTTATGTAACATTTTTTACTTGTGCCTTGCTTTGTTTTATTTTTTCCTTGCTTAGGGGAAAAATCCCTGACTTTAAAGGGTTTCTGTGCATTCCGTAAAACACTAGGGGAAAAAAAAGCTGTGTATAAAATAACTCTCGATTTGTTAATGGGTTTCCACGAATGCCTCGAACTGTGATTGCAAAAACAAACATCTCCTGTTGCCCCATTAACCACTGAACTACAATAGTGTGGTCTACTGACCGCGTGCCATGTTATGTTAACGCAGGGGACTGCTCTTCCCATGATCCTCTGTCAGGTTCCTCTCCATTGTGCAAAAGCTATGCACCCCTCTGTGACAGTCCTGTGCTTAGATCTATCTGTATAGCTGGATGTTTTCGTGGTGATGTAAGATCTTTTGTCCCTTTTTCTAAACTTCTTTTTTTTTTGGTCCATTTTATGTTTTTTTTTGTTGTTAATTAGTATTCATTTACTTCCTGAAAAGAAAAATAGAAAATAGAATCTTACAAATTATTTAAGAGAAAATTAAATATATTAAGGAGCAAGGTAATGGCTCCTTTATTAAAAGAAAAAGAACAAAAAATTTTATTTTTATCCTCTACAAACACACAAGAAAAAGCTCCATATAAGCAGGCTGTTTAATGTGTTGAGTTGACATTCTGCCATTGACTTGTATGATACCTGCTGTGAGTGGCGATGGGACAGCGCTGTTGACAGCATCGGCAGCCATCTGCTTCTAAATAAATGTTATATACGAACAAAAGGAGTCCGGCTCATCTTTGCTTGCAATTGCTTCTTCTTAATGTTGCCTTCGGACAATATTTTTTCCACCACCTCAAGAACTTAAAAGTTGCAAAGGTGGTTTGTTAATGGTATGGATTCTGTATGATTTCTAGGAATCTGTAAAGGACCATTTATGACAGGGAGCATCTATAACTAAAAAGTTTCCTATAAAATTTGCATTTTGTCACCATTTGCAACTTCCATGTCATGACCACAAAATACACCCTGACACCCTCTTGTGGTCACAATAAATAATTGCAGACAAATAGTCTACTTTTTTTTGCTTACAATAGGGAGTATGCTCTTTGTGGTTCCAAACGCTGGATAAAACACAGAAATGTATTTTATGTCATTTAACCATGCTGAATTCTGATAATAACTCTAAAGTACAGGACAGGGATGTAAAAAAAAAAAAAAAAAAAAAAAAAAGGGGAGAAGGGAAACAAACAACCAAAGTTACCAAAGTGTACACTGCTTTAATGGTAAAATCAAGCTTAACATAATGTATACAAGTGAGCATGTATAACACGGCTGTGGGAAAATACTTCAGTCCTCTCCCAGTGCCCCCCCCGCCCCCCAGCCCTGCCCCTCCCAAATCCCACCCTTAACTCGTACCTTTGAGCTCCCCACAGAGCTGTGATATAAGCCTGAAATGAAACATGCGGCGATCATTTCACTGTTGGCACTGCAAATACACACTGCAGCGTACCCTCACAAAAAAATTAAAAACAAAAAAACAAAGTTCTGCTGGCCTTAAGACCCCATGGAAGGCCAAGGCCGAGTCTGACACGATTTAATTTACTACTGATTTTTTCATTGTTGTTTTCTTTTTTTTTTTTTTTTTTTTTTAAAAGCTCGCACGCTTTTGTAGTTAATTATTCGTCGCTATGGTGATTTACTTACGCGCTGCCCTTGAGCAGGAAGCCGCTAATTAAGATCTAACGAACGTTAAGCTCTGCTCAGTGCTGCCCAGGGCATTCTGATTGGCACTGCCAGCTTTCCGCCCTGTGGGCAAGGCCTACAGTATGAGGGGAAAAAAAAAAGCTAATAGAACCTTCTGTAAGGAGACACCGCATGAAGCATACAATGGGGGTTAAAAATATAGTTTACAAGACTATTTTACACATATTATAAAAAAAGGCCTATCTAAAATAGACAGCAGCACTTTAAGTTTAAAAATGCTTCAGCAATCACGTTAAAGCAGCGTTTTGCAGGTTGATCACTAAAAACCAAGAAGTTGAAATGAGCACAAGACACTTTGTTTTCCCCTCTCCACCCTGGCAACTCAAGAGTGGCGTTCGTGTGCATAATTCTGAGATTTTCTCTCTCTCTCTCTCACTCTCTCTCTCTCCTTCAAAGAACTACTGTGTGGGGGGGAAAGGTGATGCGGCTTCTTCGCACAGGCAGTAAAAAGCGTAAAAAGTCAAGCGCTGGACTTAAAAGCGGGTCACAGGTCCTCTACAGGGTACAGAGATAATAAACTGGGTCACCGAGGTTGGCGCCCACCAAAACAACTTCCTCCCCCGCCTGGCAAGAGATCCCCCCGACAGCAAACCTGGTACAGCAAAGCAGGGCAGCTCAGCAGACACCGAGGCCTCCTAACTAAAGGAGGGCTGGGATGCTGCGTAGCTACAGGGAAAACTTGAGGAACCGCCAACAGCAGGAGACTTCTGGCCTCAGAGCACAGAACGCATTGAAAAATGAAGGAAAATAAAAGGAATAAATAAAAAAAAAAAACCATTTCAGCACTTTGTTTTCTCTTGGATTTGGAGTGTATGTAGACACGTACACGCATACAGTTCCTTCTTGCTTGTTCTTGAGCCATTTTGACCAGGCGCTTTGGCCGGCTACTTTGTAGGGGAGAACCCTGACAATACAGTATCTTCTCATTCCTCCGGACCTCCCAGCTCGGAGGGGGCGGGGTTGTTTGGCTTTATCAGGACCAGAGCCACACCCACTCAGATAAGGGCGCGCCAACGGGGAGGGGTCAGAGTCTTCCAAGTGGGCTGGAGGCGGTGCCAGCGTTTCTCACACACATGCTCAGATAAGGCAGAGATTTCAGTCTTGCAGCTCTCTGTGCCCCAGTCTACACACATAGTCCCAAGGGCACGAGCTGAGGGGTGCTTTTTTTATACACCGCCCGATCGTCATGGCACTCTTTGTGGAGGGAGAGGCAGGCAGCCTGTATCCAAGGCGACAGTGAGAAAAGGCTCCAGTACCTTCACTGCACTGACTCTACAGTTGCATTAAAATTAAAAAAAAAAAAAAAACAACTGTCCGCATAGTAGAGTGTAGAATCACAATTCAGTCAACCAAGCAAATAATGAAACCTTTTTTTGTTTTGATTTACTTTTTTTTTTTTTTTTTTTTTTTTTGTTTTTTTAAAAGAGGCAACCGTTTCAAGCTTGGCATTGTCGATTCGTATCATCATCATCATCATCATCATTACCGTTACTGTAAAAGCAGTCCGAGATTAAACCATGTTCCTGTCGTAATGATGTTTCCTGGCTGCGTGCTAGCAAGAGGAAGTGGACCGTCACTTTAGCAGGTCCACACCTGAGGAAGAGAGGACAGGAAGAAGCTGTTTACAACACTGGACAGAAAGGATTATGCTGAAGGTAGGCATATTTTCAACCAAAAAACCATATCAGTCAGAACACAAAACTTTTACAGTTATTTCCAGTGACAGGTATTATTCTTTGCGTTGTACAACTGACCTTGACAGGGAGGAAAGGGAGGTTAGAATTAAACAGCAAAGGTGGAAGGACGCTTTGGACTACGACAAACATGACAGGGAGGACCAAGGGCATACCTTAACAGTGCTGTCCACAGCCCCGGAAAAGAGGCGCCCTCTAGAGACGGCCAGAGCTGTGACACTGCCCTGATGCCTTAGCAGGGTCTGGGTGCAGATCATATTGTCCATACTCCACACCTGCAGCAGGAGAAACTCAGGTGAGCAAAGACCTTCACTCTCCGGACGTTCTGTCACCTTGGAAGAGCCCAAAATGCCCAACTGTGTCTAAAAGCCAGTACAAACGGAGAATCCTTACTCTGAGTGAGCGGTCGTATGAGGCACTAAACACTTTGGTCTGGTCTGGCGTGGAGATGACGGCCAAGGCATACACCGTGCCTACGTGGCCCGTCAACGTTCGCACCTGCTCCTTCGACTCGATGTCCCACACCTGTCACACAATCAAAACGAGGTGCTCACATCAGTTATCAAAGCGGGCATGTTGTTGGGTGCATGTTCCCTACATCAACTCCAAATGTTGACAAGTTCTTAGGGTTCTTACATGGATGAGGTTCTCGTAAGTGCCACAGACAATGTGGTGGTTGGTAACTGCGATGGAGTACACACTACCACCAGAGGTCTGAAGAACGTGAACGCACTCCAGGGAGCGGATATCCCAGATCTAAGTAAAGTACCAGAGCAAAAAGATTAGACAGTATTCGTAATGTACATCTTTTACAAACACAAAGCATCAATTTTGTCAATAAAAGTCTGGCTGATGTATTCCCAAGAGAGCCAGTGGCTCTGGGGAAGAGTCTTCTGTCAGAATAAGATAACCAAAAAGCACTTATGCATCTCAGAACTGCACTAGAGCAGAAAGGGGGTGAATTAAAAAATTTTTTTCATACTGAGCAGACAAATCGGACTGCCACAGATAGAACGGGAAAATGTACAAAAACAAAGAAAATGTAAGCGTTCCATTCTGGGGGGGGGATGGGGGGTTGGGCTCCGGGCCATCCCCCCTCTTATCAGCTGTGGAAAAACTGAGCAACTCCACAGCTGGAAGTCATCAGTCACATCTCCATGGCAACAGCCCAGTGTTTATCATATCTGGAGTCCCCGTCAACCAATCACAGAGACAGGCTCAGCTCCACCCCCCCACCTCCGAGCAGCCCACTTACGTACAGAGGAGGGGAAAGGCCAGAATAGAAAGTAGAAATTCACTAACAGAAAGATGATGCAAACCTGTGAAACTGCCCCTGCTCTATTCTCGCTTCCTCTCTCTCACATTTTTTTTCCCCTTCCTTTCTCTCTGTCTGTAGCAGCTAAGGGGATGAAAGCACCACAGTGCTTCGTGCTGTAACACTGTCTGGTTCCTGTCTACTGTCCCTAGGGCTTTAATTAGACAAATGTATGATGACGAGGGGGTTTTGTTGTCGTGGTTTCTATCAGTGCCATAATAACAGGTTACCAGATATCAGTACAGTAAGTCTTTTTACTTTCTTGGACACCTAAATTCTTCTCTAAAAACAAGATAATGAAACCTTGTAAAGGCTGTTTATTGAAAAATCCATCCCGGCCTCAATGTCTGGAACAATTAAGCTGGTTTAATTTGAAACATTCAAGATAGTTTATAGTCAGTTTTAAAACTCTGGCTACACTTTAATATATTTTAATACACATAATAAACTGTGGTATTTCAGAAAAGGTCAAGGAAACGGCTGGCAGAGCTTGTGATTTGTTACTCTGTAGGTGTCCTGACCTTGATGGTCTGGTAAGATCCGCTGTACAGGTGGTTCTGTGAAGCGACCAGCGCCCGGACCCAGTGGTTCAATCCCGTCAGCTCCTTCTTCAGCTTGAGCTCGGTCCCCACGATGTCCCACACCTGGAGCGCCACACACAAAAGCACAAAGCCAAATCAGCCACTTTAACCAACGAGTCAGGCTCTGTGCTCTCACCTCCGACGCCTGCCAGACCTCAGCTCTGCGTGGGAAGCGTTTTGAGTCACCACGGGGCTTTGACTTTCGGGCAGAAGAAGGGAGTATGTAGCTGAAAAGGAAAGTCCCTGAAAAGAGTGACCTCATCCTGCATTAGAGCCCCCATATGCCCCCACCCCAAATTCCTTCCCCCAGCTGCTGCAGACGTCCTCGCCGTGTGAAAGAGCCTACCATTACACTCTCCTAACAGGCTCTCTGTGCCAAGGTACGACCCCGGGCCGATGAGGAAATCAATCTACCCTTGTCAGGCCTCAAATCACACATGAGTGCAGAGAGCTTCAGCTCCAGCCCTGGAGTCTGGCCAGAACCAGCCCCGTTGCACACTGGGACAGCCCTGCTCCAAGACCCAGCAGCTGCTTCAGCTTAGCGCTGTTATCGGTAATAAAACTCACACTTGTGTAAATGAAGGTAAAACATTTTTCCCCCAATTGTCTCGTTTTAATGTTTTATAAGCGGACTTTGCAATTCTGTAATCCGTTCTGTCTAGGCAGTGGTTACAGACAGAGCCACTCAATCAAAACTCAGCTCCCAAGAGTGGAAAATCTGTGCCTGTTTTCGTATGTGATTACCAACCCACACATAAAGCTAACAAGACATTCTTCTGGCTTGTTAGCTGAATCTTAATCATTGCTGACAAAGACAGGCAAACCACTCTGTGCAGTACGACTGTCTGCGAAAATGCAAAGGCAGATAGCTTTTGAGTGCATGATGCTTGCGATCCTGAGGTTCTAACCTTAATGGCTTTCAGCGAGCCGCTGAAGAGCATGTTGTGTGAAGACACCAGGGTGCAGACGGGGTTGTCATGAGCCCGGATAGTGTTGACTTTCTGTAGTGTCTGAATATCCCACACCTGCAAGCCATGACCACAAAAAGAGGTTTGTACATCAGAGATATTTCACTGGACTGGAGGAGCTACACAAAAACCAAATAACCCTCCCGTTACAACTGGATTCACCACTTACAATGATTGTGCAGTCTGCTGAGCCACTGTACAATTTGTTCCTGAAGGGAACAGAGAGAGATAGGGACCATAAGTTACAACACATTAAGATTGGTGAAAATGGGTGTTTGATCTCGGCCATTTTGTTGGTTGTCGGTTGTGCTTACCCCTGAATGCACAGAGCCAGCACAATGCCGTCATGGCCCTCCAACGTCTTCTGGCACTTATATGTGGTGCATGTGTCCCAGACCTGAAGATAAGGGGAGCACAGATGAAACTGGTGACAGAGGGACACCGGAAGCAGGAAAAGAGAGAGGAGGAGGATTCGGAGAGGAGCGTAGAGCTTGGAGGAACACAGAAAAGGCCCGGGAGCTGACGTACCTTGATGGTTTTGTCTGAAGAGCCACTGAAGAGCAGATCGCCGGTGGAGTAGACGCACAGACACCACACTGGGCCCTGGTGCCCCACGAATGTGCCTTTGCACTTGAATATCTGCTGGGGGTCATAGGCTGCGAAAGACAGGACACCGAACGTCACAACACGGCACGACGTCTGCACGCGGTGAAGGAGAACGACCGAACGACGGAGATACTCACATCCCAGGATTCCCATGTTGAGCCTGGCGTTGATGTGAGACAGTTCATCCTGCAGCCGCAGCAGAAAGAGGAAGAGAGAAGGGGAAACGGGAACGATGCGTTAAACCGTGTCGGTTTCAGGAGAAATGGCACACCGGCTGCGTGATGGTACGCACGTGTAGGCGCACTTACGTTCAGCATAGAGGCATCCCTTCTGAACTCCATCAGGTCTTCGCTCAGCTTACTCTGGTTCTCGTCCAGAACATCTGCCACACAGACACAGCACCACCACCGGTTGTGGAAATCAGAATATTTTCCAACAGTAACACATTCAAGTGTTGACCAATGAATGATTGTGTTTACATTGTATGGGGATGACAATGAAACAAACAGAGATGCTCTAAACTTCCACAAAAGCCCAGTGTGCTGCAAACATCCAATTTGGTTAAAAATAAAATTTTTTTGGTGCTATATGGTCTGACTGCATTGTTGGTGGTCAGAGAGTCCACAGCTTAGGGTTTGGACCATGCAATCCCTTCTCGACCCTCACCGAACTTCAGCTCCAAGTTCTTCTCCAGCTGGTCCAGCTTCTCGGACAGCTTGCCCAGCATGGAGCGCAGGAAGGCAATGTCCTGGTCCTTTTGCGCCAGTGCCACCTGCATCTCGTGGAAGCGGTCGTCCGTCTGCTGCAGGAACTCCTTCAGGCCCTCGAACTTGCACACCTCCAGGTGTGTCTCGTATGTGTCCTGGTTCCCGATGAAGGTGCACCTGGAGGAGAGACAGTGAGATCAGCTCTTGCCCTCACACCCTTTCACCTGTTGGAATGGTAGTATGGGGGGGGGGGGGCAGGTGTGCTTTACCCGTATTTGGAGTGGGGGCACTTGATGTGTTCGCACTCCTTCAGGTGAGCCTCCAGGTTCATCGTGAGCAGGGGGGGACAGCTGGGGTTGTTGGGGCAGCGTACAGGCCGGTAGTCGCAGCTTGCTTCGTGATCTCTACAGATGGGTGTGACACAGGGGGAAGAGGAAACCGATGAAGCTGAGTGAATTAGAAAGGCACTTTTATTGCTGATATAAAGTATTGTTGACATAAGGGAAGACTCTCACTTCCTGGCGCTGAGCTTTATGGTGAAGGGGCAGCCCAGGGGGTCCACCTCGAAGGTGCTGGGTTTCCCGGAGGTGGCTGGCTGACAGCCGTACTTGCAGTGGATGAAGAGCTCGCCGATCTGCTCCGCCACAGCGATGTTATTCACCACCACAGTGAGCTTGGCGTTGTCCACCGGGCACTTCTCTGCAGGGACAAACAGTACCGGAGCACTCACACTGAGCTCCAGGCTGGCAAGCAGAGGAGACTGAGGAAGGGGGGGTGAGGGGGGATCGTTAAAAAAAGAGAATAGGGAGTTCCAGACAGAGCCACAGATCAGCGAGGCCCAGAACAGGGGAAGAATAATAAATTATACAACCTAAACTCCAGGCTTCTGTTACACTGATGCTTTTTCTTCCCCCACTCAAGAGGAAACATGACAGAGAAGGGAAGAAAAGCATCAGGCTCTGTTTGGTTTATCAGAGGTATGTTCTGTAAACGTGGAGGAGACAGAACAGTGTGGCGACCTACCTGAGGTCAAGGCGCATCGTCTGCAGAAGGTGTGCTGGAAGAGAGAGAGGGGGGACAGGGATGTTAGACCGAGGCAGTCCATGTGTGACCACGTGTGAAAGTGTGCTGAGCTCGGAGGAGCACTGTCAGTCACTGGACTCTACTCTGACCGACACATGGCAACAACGCTACGCTGTCTACCTTCCCGAAAAAAAAAAGTTCTTGAGCGTGAGAGGCTGGTTACACTAGCAGCATACTACCATTCCAACAGGAGACTTTCCAGTAGGAAAAAGAACAACTGTGAGACACTCCAACGCTTCAGCGCTCAAGGAAAGTGCTTAATCAGGCATAGAGAATGCAACAGACAGAAAATCAATACGTCACGAAAACACAACAAGCCACCTCTTTCCTCCCTACTACAGGCCAGACAGTTGGGTTAGAAGGATAGGACTGCAGAGTTAAACTGGGGGTGGGATGGTGAGACTCAAACCAGTGTTCACTTATTCATTTTGAAATTTTTGTGTATTTCTGACTGTATTTAAGCCTATAATTATGACTAGGTGCCCTACATATACAGGAATAAAGACGGCAGCATTAACTAGGATATGATGTAAACAGGCATAGAGACTGGAATGTTGAAATGGGGAGAACTATAGATAGATATGAAGACTAGTGGTAAGGTGACAGAGACAAAGTGACAGAGATGTGTTAAGATGGGGCAGATGCATAGATGGACTTGCAGACTGTACAGCTAAACCGGGCGTGAAACAGACATGCTGTCTACAGTGTGCTGAAGGCAGTGATTGTGTAGACAGAGATGGTGTCTGTAGTGTTAAGATGTGGCTGGAGTACATTGACATGGAAAGCTACCTGGAGGTGACATGGACAGACATGGTGACTGTGGTATAAAGGGATGGTGTCTGTAGCGTTAAGCTGCAGGTGACACAGACAGGGACGGCGTCTGTAGCGTTAAGCAGACAGGGACGGCGCACATGGATGCACACTCACCCCGCAGGTGGTGATGACAGGATCCTTGAACACGCTGCAGCAGAGTTGGCAGCACAGCTTGACTGAGGGCTGCTCTGCAAACACTTGAGGCTCCTGGGAGACAGGGAGACATCAGGACCCCATTCTCACATCAGCGAAACACTCCACACGCCGCTGCACAGGGGCATCCTTCTCCCTCTCCACACGCTGACACACACTTTTTAAACCGGGGGGTGGAGGGGGCTCTGAGAGCCGAGAGCCGTGGTGGGAAACCGCACCATCGCGCACATGCCCAATAACATTTATCTTGTTTTTGGTTTTATCATCTCCTCTCTGACAAAAACCCACCCCGGAGCCACTGGTAGCAATATTTCAATATTACAATATTTCAGGATCATAAAGCCGCAGGCATAGCAAATTTTTCCGACTTTAAATTGAAAAGGAAAGACAGAGTAGGCTCCTCTAAACTCAACATCTGAGAGGCACAAACGACACAGCGGTGCAGTGTGTAGTGTGTCAGTAAGACGGCCGGGCTTCAAACTTGTAGGTTTTAAGCTGAGTTCCCCGGTTGGTCACGGCTGCTGTGGCCTTGGTCAAGGTAATTCACCTAAAGTGCGTCAGTAAGATAACCAGTTCCTAGTGCGTAACAATGTAAACTACGAAGGATGCTTTGGATTTAAATCTTAAGTCTTTGAGCAGATGGGCTTTTCCAAAGTGACTTAAAATGCAGGACAATATATTGATTATGTGAAAAGTAGGACAACATATCGATTATATGAGCAATAATGTGGCTAACCACATTTCCAGACCAGGAAGTGCCAGTATTGCGATGCATCAATGCTAGTTGGGGATGCTATAAGTTAGAAGGGTGTCGAATAAGGGCGTCCGCTACATGCCTGAATGTAAATGACTCAGAGGTCCGCAGGATGCAGGTAAGGAACTGCTGCGTAGGTGTAAGGGACGGGGGAGACAGCGGGATACTCACCGTATCCTCCTCCTCCTCGTGCAGAGAGAACGTGGAGCGGAGGGACATGTTGGACTCGGAGTGCAGGGAACGAACCGAGATGGCCGAGTCAGAGCGGCGAGGAGTGCTGATGGGAGGCTGGAAGACGGAGGGAGAGAGGGAGAAAGGGAAAGAGAGAGGGAGAGAGGGGGAGAGAGAGAGATGGAAGGAGAGGGGGACAGAGAAAGAGGGAGAGGGGGAGACAGAGAGAGATGGAAGGAGAGGGGGACAGAGAAAGAGGAAGAGGGGGAGAGATAGAAAGGGAGAGGGGGAGAGAGAGAGAGAGAGAAAGAGGATAAGCTAGTGCATCTGCCATGCTCCTATAGTGCTCGGGCTTTAGATCCCTAATCAGGGTAGGTGCTGTACTGTATGCTGAAATAACCATTACTGAGGTAGTGGGGTTTTTAATTCTCTCCCCCGACAAATGAAACTGATAAAACAAATTACTATTCACTTCAACTGCTGTTAATTAGCTGGTTTATGCAGCATTTCAATCCAGTTAACACTAGTTGAATTGGTGAAGATTTTAGCTGAATTCACATTTTAATGCATGCATGCAAGGCTCAAAGAATGCCCTCCAATGCCCCTTTGCAATGCATTCATGACAAAACACTTAGTTCTCCCTGACCATGTACATGTTAGCAGATGGAAAAGACAAAACCAAAAAAGAAATAACTGCAGAGTCTGTCATGCAGACTGGTTTAGACAGTGGGCAACAAGGAGCAAGATCTGGAAAAAACTGCACCAACTGTGGTTAAGGACCTGGAAGCTTGACCTAAGAGCAAGGTGTGTGAATCCAATGAGGGGTATATCTGCTTTACCTTTGCGGTAAGTATTCCAGGGGAAACGCTTTAACATGTATTCAGAGTAATTAATGATATGAATGTATGTATGTGAAATGTAAATTGCTGTATGTATGTTAACCCAGATAAAGGAAACGACAGAGGAAATGACATAACCTTGAGTCATTAAATATTCTACGGTACCCTTATTTTGAGGGCCTCTTGAAACTAGCAATACAATTATGAAATAAAGCAATGCTATTATGAAATTTCTTCCACTATGCAAAACAATTCTTGATATTACAGAACTTATTGGTCAAGTCAACATAATTCATAAGGTAAAATTAAATTAACAATTACACAGCGCACAGCTGTTACATATCTTCCAATAATTACTCGCCAGTTTTCCAAAAACATACCGTGTTTAGCGGATGAGAAAATGAGAAAATGATCTTTTTTTTTTTTAATTTGTGATGACTGGCCCAAGATATTTGCCATACTGACTTTTGGCAAGAGACCCAGAATGAATTTCATCAACCAACTGGATACATGTTCTGATAGAAAATTATATAATTTCAACTCAAAGCAAACCAAATTCTTCTCCAATGTACACATGAAAAAAGAAGGGCAAAAGCTTCAAAGTAATCGGCAAGGAATGCAACAACAGTAAATTGAAGATACGGCCACCAGCAGACTTGAGCCGCGAGTAAGATGTTAAACCACTACACTATAAACAAACAACGGAAAAAACATCTCAAATTCCCAAGCAACCAAGACCTCGTATTCATAAACAGAGAACTTAAATAACATGATGGGCAAACAGATGTGTTGGCTGCAATTCTTTTCCAATTTCAACAAGTACAGCTTATTGAGAAATACTCTAGTCTTTCTCAATCAAGTTATATCCTCCGTTGCAGTAATTCAGAAAAAGCAGGGCTGCACTTCTGCAAAAAAAGAAAACTCGATAAAACGACGGTGATTATGACATAATGACTAATGCATTATCTGACAAAATCATCCTAAAGTATTTTTCGCAAGTAAAACATTCAAGAGTGATGAACGTCAGCATGTACTGGTGAAACATCCACAAATTACAAGACATTAACTACCCCAATACAATTAGCTACCAAATTTTTAGAAAAATATATAGGGACAGGCAAATTTTTCTGTGCAAGATAAAATTTCCACTTTCAGAGAAGGGGATATTTACACCAAACTCCCACACTCCTTTCCTCTAGATGTGCAGCAGATTGGCCTCTTCATGGATCCTCCCAAAAGGAGACAGAGCAACAAACCAAAAATGGGGGAGGTGGGGGCGGCGTAAAAAAACTTACAGGATCTTTTTCTGGAGTCCCTCACCCACTTCACTCTTCTGTCCCCCTCAAATGCTCTTAAACTCCATGAGAATTCCTCAGCCTCTCCAGGGCACTCTAGCCCAGCTATGTCTCCTCTGCGCTCATAGCCACTTGTTGTTCCACCACTGCTCAATTCCAGTGCCAGCTTCACTGCACAGACCGGGGGGGGGGGGGGGGGGCGCTTCCTGCTATTCAATTAGAGCTGAATGTTGCCGCATGATTTCCTGTACTCTCTCCGTGTGTGTGCGTGTGTTTGTGTGTGTGCTTGTTTGTGCGTGTGTGTGTGAGATGAGCATAGAAAGGGGGCGAACAGAGACACAATCTAGGAATACAGGCAGCACAAAGCCAGGCCTTGATTGGGACTAAAATAAACAGGCCAGCTTACTGAACTTAAAAATGAAGCCAGGTCTCTGCAATAATCAAGGAAGCCCAGGCACCGCATTGTGATTCATCAGCAAAACAGACAGAGAACAACGGAAATGGACGGCTGACAATGCCAGATGGACAAAGCCAGTTCACACAAATGTCTGCTGTATTCAAATGTGGAAATATAAGATAAGGGCTGTTTTTTTCCCAGCTAAAATGTTGTGCGGAACATTTTATTAATAGTACCTGAAATAGTAGCTTACACACTTGAAAAATAAACATAATCACTCTCCCACTGTTATTAAAAACAGGCCAGGGCCAAATCAAAAACTCTACTGAATTAGCATCGATATTCATCAGCAGGGAAACGTTTTCAGAGAGAGAGAATGACAAAGGATTCTGGCATCTGGGGCATGCAGACTTTGTGCACTTATTAGTGGAGAGTGCTTTAAGAATACAGCAATGTGGGATGAGCTGTCAAACTGGCTCAAGAGGTGATAGTTACCATGCTGTCATCCTCGTCTCGTGGGGAGTAGGTCATGGTGCTGGAGGAGGACGGCGTCCGGCGGTGTTGCTTGTAATTACTGGATGCATCTGCTGGAATTGAAAGCCCTAGGCCCATTAGCATTCTACCAAAGCCCAGACTACGCCGCGCTGAAATTTTTGTAGTGGCACTCAAAACCATCAAATCCGAGTCATTTTTTTTTTTTTTCCCAGAGAACTGCTTAGTCATTTCCCTGCAAGTTAAACTGCGTCCGCAATAGTAATGAGGGATGCTGTCATGCAGACTCACCTTTAGCAACAGTGGTGACTGTTGAGTACGCAGATCCAAAAGTAGTCTCCATTCTGGTCTATTTTAAAGAATAAATACAGGATGTAAGTACCAAGAACAGACCCTGTGCAAGGAAAATGCTGGGAAATTGGTGAAATTTAAAGTAACTCAGATAAGCTGGCACATTCAGTCCTGAATCACACTGGTTTCGCCAGGCAGTGCAAGCAGGTTATTCATTATGTGTAAACAACTCTGTCCATCGAAACATTTTTTTTGCCACCCTGACAACAAAGCTGACTTCCTCTCTCACTCTGTTCCGCTCCATCTTTCTCCCCAAGTATATAGCAACGCTCTTTGCCACTGCCCGGCTCTCACCCCGTTGGTGCTGTCGGCTGAGGGAATGCTGCTGGGCAGTGCTGCTCCTCCAGAGAAACGGTTGTAGCGTGGAGTCTTACCGGAGCTCATAATCCACCACAGCCGCCCTGAACCTGACAGCTGTAGCCTGGGAATGGCAAACACTCGGTCAGCCCAGCTGGTCAAGCTCTCAGACATGTCCTGACCTGATCCACCAAAGCACTTTCAGTACAGCCATCCCATACGTCGCTTCCGGGGCTAAATGAACGTAACGTCCATTGTCTACAACGTGTCTTCCTTAATAAGATCCATATATTACTTAACAGTCACATTTAAAATTATTTATTAGATCTGATATTAAAATATTGGCAGTAACAGCAGTTACGCATATGACACTTTCAATTTATTGACGAATCTTATAACAATTCATGATATTCTCAAAAGTGTTCGGGGGCTCTGACAGACCCATATTAGCGGGACTTTCCAAAGCAGTGTGCAGACACATGGGAGACTACAGACAATAACAACCGCGAAGTCTGTACGGTGGTGTGGCTTACTTTTGAGATTTTTTTTTCGAAGACTCCACAATAAACCTGACTGTAAATGCCAAATATTTGATTTAATGTTCATGATACGCTGCTACCATATCATATCCACGTCACATATCTAACTAAACTGACATCTATGACACTACCTTATTAGCTAGATTTCACCTGGCTGGCACTACAGCTGTAATTATATCCAAACCTCAGCTAACATAAAAGTTACCATCATTCTCTTAGACAGCTATCTAATGTGATTTTAGCTAGTTACTGCAACGATAAAGATAAAAATAGTTATGTTTTCAGACAATCAATAAAACCTAATGAATACACTCTAGCTACCTTCTATCGGTAAAAGCTACCTGTTGCAAACTGGATGCGTGACTGTTAAACCTCCAGACTTATCTTGCAAGCTGGCAAACGTTTAAAGTTCATCTGGTTGCAATAGTACTAAGGTTTCACACTGCAATTACCATGCTGTCTCTGAGACTAGTGAACTGTAAATTAGAGAACTATAAAAATACACCTACTATACTTGAGGCAGCTGACTGGGTAGAAAGGTTAGCCAGTCAGTTAGCTAACGTTATCTAAACCAGAGACATTATAATCGGGCCGTGCAAACACACTATGTTCCGCTCTGTATGGCTGCTGTAAAACAGACACACAATGGAGTTGACATGACAAATCGAGATAAAACCATAACCAGCTCTTCGCTGAGTTAGCTGTCGCTAACGTTAGCTGTTTGCTATTATGATCTAACGCATACCACTGGTAGCAGCCACTCGTGATAGCTAGATAGCTACAGATGTCATTCGTCATTATCAACACAACACAATAAACGCAGATTTCAGTAAATCAGGCTGGGATTAAGATAGCGTGGTTCACGATTCCAAACAGCTCCGCATACTTATCAAATCTAGTCAGCCTTGACTTCATTACGTAACTGGCTACGGTCTTTCACGATTAAACAGCTACATTAGGACAGTAACTGGTATCTTAGGATAAAAAGCATTAATAAACTAGCATGATTTGGTACTTGGCTACACGTATTTATCAGCGAACATCATACGCTAAGAAGCTAGCTAGTGTTAGCTAACTGCACACGCAGCTGGACAGACCACCGAAACTAGCTCCTACCAGCTGACTTTTTAGCATGCTAGTTACCAAAACATTGGCCTCTAGATAAAGTATTTGCTTCATAAATATCAAACGTAAGGATAGACTGAAACATGTTACGGCTACATGTTGATGAGATGGTTTGATAAACCCACAAAAATATATTAAACGTACATGCAACCATCTAATTAACTGGCTAGGTGACTGTCTAACATATGTTTTGTGAATTTACTTGTTTTATAGCTGGCTAAGTTAGCAAGCTAATACTAGCTGGCTACCCAATAGTACTCGATCTGACAACGATTCGCCTGTAGACTGCTGCAGCTGGCTATCTAGCAAGCTAGCCAGTGTTAGTTATTGTAAAAGAGTATCTAGACAGCGAAGACAGTTCATGCTATAGCTAACAAGCTAACTGTCTTAACATTAGTGGATAAATTAGAAAACCATAAACCTAACGTCCGCTGTCGTGGTGGTTACAGAAATAAAAGCTTTCAACCATCAGCTGACAACTGCAGACAAACGAGTTGGATCTGATCGAGGAGCTATGTAGTAAAAACTATTTAGTAAGCTACATTACATTTGTCTGCAAACAAGGATAGCAGCTACCTAGCTAACATGCTAGACCTGCCCAATAACGTGCCTGGCTTTTTGCTTCTTCTGCTTCTTGTTTGTTCGCAACCTTAGCCATCGCTACCAAGGTAGACTGGAACATAGGAAGGACAATGCTCAACGAGTCGTTTACCATTAACTATGGCATATTGTCCTAAATCCCGTTGCAATACAAATGTAACTGTTTTAACTGTAATATGGGTATTTAAATAACTGTAAAATCTCTTACCAGCGACGACAGACTCAGCCTGCTACAGCGATCCACATCTTCCTCCCTGACAGTCGCCAAATTTTCAGGAAGGGGAGCCTCTGAGTGAGGACTTATGGGAGTTGTAGTAAAGATAATGAAAAATCTGTCACGTCCATTGCTCGGTTGAATTCCAGCTGTCGAAAGGTAGCACAGATTTCAGCGTTATGATTATTAACAAGCCACATAAAACAAACAAGGAGCACACTTTTATAATTCATGCACGTAAGGAAAAGCTTAGAAACTTTTAACTCTTATTTCGTGTTATTATGCTGTGGACAGGCACTGATTTTGTAGAAGACCTGATCGAATTCTGCTATACTCCTTGCCAACCTACGCCGATCCTTGAAATATCAAGATCAGAAATCCTTCTTTCGCCCCTAGGGAGTGCCTCATTAAGAAGTTTAATGCATACTTTAATAATGACACAGCTGATGATAACAACACGGTGTGTTTCTGGACCTATCATTAAAGTGTGAAAAGTCTTCCGCTCGGGTATATTTAAGAACTCGCATATTCTCTGACTGCAGTTCACTGACTGCAGTGAACAATTGGCTCTATCATCAATTCAATGGCTGGAGTCACGACTGAAAATCTCTTAGTTGCCTCTGTTTCTACGTCCCATTAAATGGCCTGACAAGGCGCTAGTGAATTTAATGTCAGCTGAATGACCACTGAATTTTATATATTCAATGACATTATAGGAATCAGATGTTATGTATGTATTTATTATCTTTTTAACTACGAGAATTCAGATAAAATGTGTAATGGTTCATGTTTGATTGTTGTCTAACGCCAAGGACAGCTTTTAGCGTCCCCTGCTGTCCGTTGACTTACATGTAGGCCAAATCTAATTTTCTCCAGCCTGAGTCAGGCTTCCAACGTGTTTGGTCCAACTACACCAATTATAGCTTAAAACGATCACATTAGTGCGATGAACACTAAAAGTGACACTACGAACATGACATATGTCCTGTTGATTCTCTTGTGTGTATGTTATATCGAACTGCTCGGAAGTTCAGGTTTTGTACTTATCACGCCAGGTTAAACAGTGTTGCTCACTGGGCTTGGTCAGAAGCAGTTTCTTAATGGCAGCCTAAATATAAATATTAGCTTTAATGCATAGACCTTAATCCCCCTCCTTAAAGAGACATTATCAACCTGTTTTCCTGTTATTAACTTGTTGCAAGGCTTTCAACCACAGTAGCATGTCATTGTGATATTATTGCATATTGTTATCCTATTTCTGTATTTCCTGTCCTTTTGTAGTACTTGTGGCTTCTAATTATTATTTTAGGTTATTAATGATCAATAACAGTTTAGGGATTATTATTTCTTAATGAATTAAATAAAACACGATATGATAAATTGAATTAATTAAAATACATTGTCAATGTTTTATTTGTTTACTGCATTTGTGTGGCACAACCTTAAGTTCAAATAGTTGTGAATTTCCATGATATCTAATTTCTGTTCTTTTGTAGATCATATTTTTAACTTTCATAATTTTTTACAACAAATTCTGCAAAGGTTCTGTGATGTTTAAAAGTATGTTGATAGAACATAAAACAGAGACTGTTAATGGACAGAGAATATGAAAAAGCAAAAGCAACAGTGATGCTAACATGCGTCCATACATTTCTATGCTTTTCTACGATATCTTCAAATATGGTTTTTTCCCATGCCAATGTGAAATTCAATTACAGTACTATTGGTTATTTATTACATAAATCTTAATATTCCCTGAAAACTCTTCTGTGATTGGTAAATGCAAAATACAACTAGCGTATGAGTAACCTATGCTCGATTTCCAAGGGGCGTTTTTAACTATAAGGTATTCTGTGATTGGTCAAATGTGTTTTTTAACGCGTCAATTTTACACAATGCGTCCAGTCGGATTTCTGAGTGTGAAGGCAAGATGGTCGCGTCTATAAATGCCAGAGGGAGACATTTCTGCGATCCTTTCTACAACCCACGGCCAGAGAGTCAGCAGGTAAGTTTTCTAACCAGTTTATGAGACTTTTTTTTTTTGTTTGTTTAAATCTCGTTGTTGTCCCTAAACGGTCCACGTTGCTGGGCTTAGGCAATTTAATTTTGCTACAGATAAAGTAAACTGACTGCATATCCGTAATGTAATCTTGCTACCAATCCAGTTTCAAGAGTTTGTGCAGCGCTGGTTGCCGAGCCAAGGAATGATAGCTCATGAAACGTTCTTGATGGAAGGCTAGTTAACAGCCTATTTTGTGGCGATGGTCAATTTTTTTTGAGTCAGATTGTTTTTTTTTCCGAAAACCTTTGTTTAGATGTCTTTCATCACCGTTCTCCGTGTACCTTGTTCGTTTGATTGCAAACCGAAAAAAAATACACCAGTCGTGGCGACGATGATTGATCAACCTTGTTGTTGGTTGGCTTGGCTTGGCTAAGTTTAGCTGGTTAAACGTAGATTAACGTGGGAGCCGCTACAACATCTCAATCGTTAGCGATAACTGCTGGTTACCCCACCACGCGGCTACCACGTGGAGCCATTCATGTGGCGACTTGTGTCGCGAGAACGTGTCCCTGGTTTCATGCAAAATTCGTGCTTAGGTTTGTCTCCCTCTTGTTTGCACGGTTATAGAAAGGTGATGCCAGGGTTAGAATTTATTTTGTTGAACAGGAGATAAACGACCCTCGAGGTATTTGGGGACGTAGGGAGTACATTGTGGCAGAATTTATGAGCCAGAACTCATACTGTGGTAGGCTTTTCCTAAATGTATTGGTAGTAGAGATGCACGTTTAGAATTTAATATCAGCTTTATGAACTTACACTTGAAATATAGATGCATATTTGTGTATAGAAAATTGGAGTTTGTTTAATGATTTCTTCAAATTGACTTTACCTTTCTTTTTAGGCCCCAAGATGCAAAACAAAGTAGAGGAAATGGTTATCCATAATATAACATGGAAGTTTGAAAATGTGAGGTGGGAAATGCTGGTATCCTGGAACTCAACATGAAACTAATTGGTATGTACTTGTAGATGTGTAACTCCGGTTTTCACAAATGGAATCTTTGTGGCCTTAATTTGCTATTTATGTGCAATTTGGATGTTGTATGTAGTAGTGAAGTAGTTGAAGCTCTGAAGTTCCAAGAATATGTGTATGCATTTTAATGTCTTGGATGGGTACTTGACTTTTTTTTTTTTTTTAGTGAGCTCTACTGGACATTCTTGGGTGTATACTGGTTAATGTCATCTTTGCCTAATTGAGGTTACTGAGAACCCTAACTTGATTCATGTTAATTCCAGATATGTCAAACATCAAGGAGTGAAGATTTGAAGACCAAATGCTGGTGGCTCTTCAGTTGTGGTGCAATGGTCCACTAGAGGTGAGCAGAGCAAATCTTGTTAGTATGTACAATTGTTTAGCCTGTGATGAAGCTCTTAAAAAAATGTTCTGACACCTCGTATGAGTACTGCTGCTGCAGTATCTGATTATGTGCACTTTCTGAGGCCGGTACGCAACACAGCCTGAAAGTGAGAAGGTGAAATTTCTGCTTTCAGTAACCACAGATCAACTTTTCTTCCAGGATTCATGCCATGGGAGGACAGGACAGGACAGAACTGACCCTTGTAAGTACAGGACTCGTCTTCATGCTCATTTTGCACCTGCTGTCCTGCGTCTTTGTTTTCTGGTGTTGGTTGGGGACACCAAACTGAGCCACTGATGATACTTTTAAAAAACATTTTCTGACACCTCGTATGACTGCTGCCTAGCAGCGACTGATTACTTGCACTATCTGAGGCTCACGAGTCGCTCGGTGAATGTGAAAAGTGAGTCTTGTGCAGTTATAATTGACTGTTTTTATTTACAGGTGGCTTTGGATCTGGGTCCCAGTGGTAGTCCCCCAAGGAAGGAGAATAAACAGGTGGAGTCTCAGACATAAAAGGCACCCCATCTATGCCTTTCATCCTCAGTGCAGATGGTGCTGTTCTCTCCATCTTCAGATGTAAGTGAAGGTGATGGGACTACTTGAGGAAATGTTGTGAATGAGCAAACTGTACATTCATATTGTGCATCTTTAAAAATAAATGAGAATTTTTCAGTATGAAATTGTGTGATGACTTTGATTTTCACCATATGAAGGTGGAGGTTTGTTCATTCTATGAATTAATCTCATTTGCCCACCATCTTGAGTTCTAGTATGCAGGTTCACATTCAAAACAGAAGAGGGCACCATTTGCATGTCAAACTTGGTACTGCATCTGTTGGGAGGGCTGGCCAGCTTTGATGCAACTAGAGCGTTTTCATTTTGAGTAAAATGCTTGCCTTAATCCCAAAATGCATTGCTAGCTGCTCTTCGGAAGGCCTGTGTTTCTAATGCTGATGGGCAAGGTCTAGTTTTTAATCCAGAGATTTTTGGAAATCTGTCTGCTGGCCATGGCTGATTTGGGTACCCAGAAACTGAACATGTAGAAACTACCATTCTACCCCTCTGCTTTGCAGATGGGGAGGTTTGTGTTTGTATGTGATTTGTGTTTGCATGTTTCTGGAACCACAGGTGTGATGCTCTGAAGTTAAAACATTCACATGTTGTGTACTGCAGTAGCGTGCTAGGCTGAGAACTAACTACCATTGATAAGGTTCAGTTTTGGTTAATGTGCAAATTTAGGGCTGAAAACCTTGCATAGCACTAATTGGAAGAATAGTCCCATAACACCCCTTTTAGAAAGGGGGGAAGTGGGGATGTCAGAAATATGGGGTGGCAGTATAGTATAATGGTGAGGAAGCTGGTCTTGCAACTCTGGCTCAATTTATTTAGATTAAGATGCAACTTGCCTTGAATCAGCCTCATATCCAGATGAAAGTTTATTAAAGCTGTCCTCCATGCCTGACAAATTTACTTGAGGGGGAGCATTGCCTTGTATTTATGAAAGGACAAAAGCATAATATGTATGAGAATATGTAGTAACTTATTAAATTCCTGCTAGTTCAAATACCAGCTGAAGTGGAATTGCTCCGGTGAGATATTCGATGCAGCTTGATTTCAGACCAACAGCTCTGGTTAAGACCGTTGAAACAGTCCCACTGACTGTACCCACGTTCATATTGGGCATAGTAAGTAGAAAAGTCTGCTGGAGGAGTTCCAATGGAGGTGTAACAGGGGCATAAATCGTGCTTTAAGGCTGGAAGGAGGCCACTTAAAATGTAGTTACTGGAGGAGAAAAAGGTCTGTAATCTCGCCTGAGGGGTGGACTCAAAGCCCATGCATGGTGGTTCAGTGCACTGGAAATATCGAACGCTGGAACACATGCATGCAGATGTCACCCATTCATTTGAGCTGATATTTTCATTTTGTTTTGTTTCCTTGAGTGCCCCGCCCCCCTCCCCACCCCACCCCACCCCCCTCAGGCCTGAATGTCTGCTAAGAGCATACTGTTCCAAATCCCTTTAAAATCCCTGGCTTCCATTAACCGCCTCCTTGGCCTCCAACAGTGTGACACTGACAGCTTTCCATAGCTGCTGAAAGGCCACTTTGCCCATCTGCACAACTGACCTTGATAGTAAGGCAGTATGGAGCCCTCCTCTCATTCACAGCAACCATTAAGCCAGCATTTCCCCACTAGGGCTTTTCTCCTTGCTGCAGCAGAGCAAACAGAAAGGGACTGGGTTTGAACCCTGCCTGCAAACAAGAGAGGACAGTGGGAGTGGGGGTGGGGGGGGAGCGACTTGTGATAGCAGACCTATGAATGCACCTTTATTCCAAGTGCTCCTCTTGACGCAGAGGCTTGAAAACGACCTGCGAGAGGACGACACTCACGCAAAGTCTAATCTAAGAATTTTGTATCCGAGGCTTTTGCAATAGTGGTCATGAATTAATGATCGCCGCTGAGTAAAGGGAAATGGGGACGGCTCTACTGAATACACTTTTACAGTCAGAAGACACTGGTCTGTGAGGGTGCACATTTTATATAGGTGTTTTTGAGGTCACATATTTTCTACAAAATGTTGAAATATATGACCCCATTGTCATTATTCATAAACCGTATTTAATTTGTATTAAATATGCTTTACTGATAAGGATTTTTGCCTACAATTGGTTTTAATAAATTGCATGGGCTATGATGAACACGTGGTTGATAGCTAATAGTAGTTATATCTGTTGGATTTAATGATTTTTGTGCATGGTACATTGTGATATTTAATACTTAACACTAATAGCTGTACTGCATTGCATAATTGAGATGGATTGACATCTGACAACAGATAATATATGGCTACTATATATTGATAAATATACTGAAGTCATCATGAAAATATGCCTGTATTATGCCTGCAATATATATTTTAAATACAATGACACAGATTTGACTGCAATTGGTACTCAAACCTATTGTGAATTCGTGTGCTCAGTCTACAGCTGTCTTTAACCCCTTAAATGCTTTAATGGAGGCCCAGTAATCGCCCGTCAGCGTCTCTAATCCATGCCTGGATTACAGAACTCTCCCCAAAACCGATCATATAGATATCCATCGTTAATCTGATCTCGGCTCCACGACATCAGATCGCACACCTATCACGCATTCAAAGACAAGGCAGACCACAGATGTAAAGAAACCGCAAGTCGTAGGTGTCAGTCAGAACAATATATCCACCAATATATTAGCTATAAATAGCTGTCCGATTGGAAGAACATTTAAAAAAAAAATCATGGTTGGGCATTCTCACTGTGCTTTCTGTGATTTCTTGTAGGTTCAGTTGAAAGACTCCCCTCCCCACAGTGCACGCTCATATTTGAATGTTAAATGCCCTGCAAGCAAATCAGGTGAGCACTTGTGCCGAGTATTTGCATGGCTCTCCTCTCCAGAGGTTGGATGCCTCCATCATTTTCATACAGGTGCAAATGAGTCCCGAGTCACAGAGAAACAAAGGTGGGCCAGAGACTGAGAGGAAATCGGTGTGATCCAAGTCTCAGCTCTTGGGCCTGTTACTCCTCTGCTGTGTAGCTGGAGATATGAATGCACTGAGGGTTTTAATCAAAAACAATGAGGGTTCTGAGCAATTTGGACAGGCAGCTCGTCGTGGGCTTTCCTCAAGGACAATGCCTGCTGCCCTCCCACCTTCAAACCCAGAAACCACACCGACCTCTTTCACATGGATCTGTTTACCATCTCTTGTTTGGACAGAAATTGTTTTTTTTTTTTTTTTTTTACTTTTGCCACATAAACTAACTTGCAAAAGTAGATCAAGAGTGCCTGAAATGGACCATCTTAAAACCGAGAATAACTTGGCCAACAAGAACAGGGCCTAAATCTCAACATAGAAAATACATTCAGAAAGTGCTTGACTTCCTCATTTCTGTGTCACACAAAACAAAGGGACTAAGTGAATATGAAGTTTGCTGGCAAATCAGTCAGGAAACTGTTTTTTATTCAAGATATAACATAACTGACACTTTAACAAACTAACAACATTGCTGATTACATAAATGAATGATGTTTACCTTGGTTTAAGTGATTATGAAAACAGAGAGCATATGATCATTTCCTTTTACAACTGAATTTCCATTTGGCTTTCAGCCCCTGCAATATGGTTGAGTTTATAGACTGTCCCAATGGAATGAAAACTTACAGCGTAAAGGTTAGATAAAGGAGTTCTGTGATTGAAAAGTAAGTATTTAACAGTATTGAAATATACCAGAAACGACTTTAATACCGAATAGAATTGGATTAGTCAATATAACGCGTGTCAAAGACCAAATATTTCCATCTTATAGTCCTGTTGAAAAGCAGGTTTCATCAACTGAGATTATTTTATAGGATGATTTTAAAGTGATTTGATGATTCGCAGAATCTTTAAAAAATTGGTACATTCCAGAGCCTTGGGTGAAGTAGTCCCGTCTCCAGCACGTATGAATCTTACATGTGAATTGTATCTTATATGTAAGACCGTTTACGCACTGGGGTTTATAAAAACCTATAACAAAATCAGACAGGAGAACAAAAAAGAGGGACCATTCACTTTCACATTTCACCCGCGCTGTCACTGCTGCCTGCTAAAAGACACCACCTCTTTAAAAAAAAAAAAAAAAAAACAGTCAGCTGGAGCTCGGGTACTTTCTGGCGCTGCAGTCATCACAGCGAAAAGAAAAGCTGCGAGTTTAAAAACGAGCATCCCTACCGGCTTATCCACTCGCCACACCAAACGCACGCGCGCGCAGACACGCAGGCAGACACACACACAAACACACACACACAGGACCTCAATACCGGCAGAGAGCGGCACACAGACACCATTCAACACCACTGCTGTCATTACCGCTGGTACAACAACAGCATCGCAGTCACTCTTACTGCAGCAAAAAGACGAACTAGGTTTACATTGTGGTAAGATACCCACTCAACTGGATACGTTTATATGTTTTGATTTTCTCAATTATTCTTGTTAAGGAGCCGGCAACGGAATACAGCCTATTTAGCATTTTTTTTTAATTCCACGGAAACTGAATTCTGTAAATTGCAAGAGGTACCCTGGGACAGCTGGTAGTTTCCAAGGAAGACATCATAAAGAGAAGGCGCCTCTCCCCAAAAAACGGAAAACCCAGAAACTGAGTTACTGCACCAAATTTTCGCCAAGGTAAGATATGAGACAGAAATGACTTAATTGTGTTGGCGCCCCACCATTTAAGCTACGTGGATGGACAGCATTAAAAATAGTACGATGACAGCTGACTTTGCATTTATTATAGATGAAATTAACACGGGAAATAGGCCTGTATTTTCCGGAGAAAATATTTGTATTCTGTTTCTGCCTACCGATCGTCTTTGGGGAAATGCGCTGAAAGGTGTGGAAGAGCACTTTGATGCCGGCGCATGTGCATCTCCAACTCCTTGCCGTATAGGATTCGAGAGGATAGTCGATACTCATACAGATGTGAGTTGAACGTTTCGCCTTGTTTTAAAAGGCGGGCGGCAGGGTAGGATTTAGCGCGATGTTGTCACGTTATTACATAATTGCTGAATATTCAGCTGCTCTTTTACTGAGATTCAACGGGTATGCTCGGTTCAGATCAAATGAGAGACGATGCTGCGTATACTGCGTACCGGGCGAAATGGGCTACCACATTCGAGTTGCATCAATTTGTTTTATAAGGCTGCATTCTCATTGGTTGGGTTCTAAAGATTATTCGTTTTTTAAAAAAATGTGAATTCTTACCATGTTTACCCATTCCAGCCGAGCGTGAAGTTGCCTTACATGCTATATACATTTTTGCTTTAAATGTAGCGACAGTGCAGGTTAAAAGCGTTACCTTGGCGCAAATGTTTCAATTAGTTAGGCGCATCCTCGTTCAGTTAGCTACCTGTGTAGAGGTGGACATCACTCTCATCCACCCAGAAGCCTTTCGCTTGCTTCCTCGGGGGGACTTGATGAATTGATCGAGTCTGGGAGTATCATCGAAGACCTGCAAAACCGATAGACCACCCCAACATTACAGTGGCCAGTCAATTGTTGTCGACATCCAGCCTACATGATAGAATCAGTCATGTTTAGAATATCTAGGAGTAACGCCTAGGCTGCTTGTAATAAAAACATCAAATTAACGCCATAAAACAGGTCTGTTCAAAAACCTAGTTTCACGAGAGGATTGAAAGACGGTCGGGCTATAAATAGCCTGAGATGGTGCTGGGGAACGTAACGTTTTATGCAGATGCACAATTACAGTCACACAGGGAGAAGTCGAGGAAAATCGAGTTGTATGAGTGGACCGAGAGCTCAGATACACGCAAGAAAATAAAATGTCGATTCGTGCGAAAGAAAACTTTCTGAACCTTTCTTTGCCATATATTTGATTATAAACCGTAACTGCCAAGCACATGACCATAGAGGACGAAGTTTGATCCCCCTTTTAAGGCTCTGCTATTAGTGACCTAAATCATCGGGCGACCTACTTCTCATCCCGGACATGGCCGGAAAACTTTACCCCTGAAGCTCCGTATCTCCCAGGGCAAATACGATACTACTGTCCCTACTGTCTGGAAAAAGACCGAGAATTTCATGTAAACATTAAGCGACGTACAACAGATTCCAAAATCAGTTCTGTACAAGGTAATGAGATAACAGAAATGTATTGAACTGTACAAAATGTAAGGGGTGAAATCCAGGGCAACATTTCCCAGGACCAACCGGTTTTCTGTTAATGTATGATACAAGAAACTAAAATTACTTTACCCATGTCTAAGCCAGCATCTGATAACGGCTACAATATAATGTCAGGACGTTTTGAGAATTAAAGTTTTTTTTTTTAAATATATATATTACAAATTCCATACAATCTGAATCATTTACAGCCTAGGAGAATGCATAATTAAAACTGAAGTATTTTATGCGTATAGTGTTTAAATAAGTGCTGCACAGTAAGGGGAAATACAGCTGAATAGGAGTTTGTGGAAAGAAATTCATAGCTATGTTACACTCTAGTTAGGACACAAATATTTCCTTCAGCACAGGACATCAACCTTGCTTCCTGGAGGGTTAAGAATATGATGTCCACTGATGTACTGTATTCTAAAATTACACTGTAAAGTATATTTAGAGACATGTGTAATTATATACAGTGTACAAGTATTATCCTAAAAAATGACGTATGCTTTACAAAACAAACGTGAAAACAAGGTGAAACTGGAAAAGCTGCGGGGATAATTAATTGGACCGATCATTAGCAGGTGTTTATGCAAACACCAACATAAATACACCCCTGCAGGAACTGGGTGTCACGCCTCAGTGAAAGCAGCCTCCCGGAGAGGCTGAGACAGGTCTGAACATGAGACCCGAGCATCTCAGCTGGGAGAGTCAGGAAGGTGTTTGCAGAAAGGGTTTTTTTTTATCTACTTTGCATTTGGAGGCCATTTTCTCCTTGTCTAAGAAATGGTATCATATTTCCGCTGGCTGGCTGTATGGGAGGACTACGCAAATCACCTCAGGAGCAAGGGATCGGCAGAAAGACATGAAGCGTCCGTGTCAGACAGATCGGGTGTACAGCGGACTTGGATGCACCATCATAGGTCACCTGACCCCACGAGGCTCCCCTCGGGCAAAGACGAGAGCAGGGACACAGACTGAAAGTGCAGAAATTTGTTTTCGACTTGCAGGTCCAACTGAGACCTATCAGTTACAGCCCTAAGACAAAAAAAAAAAGAAACATTTCTCAACTTGACAAAGTATTCTTACTTCTCAATGACACATTTAATTGTGGTCGTGTGAGGTTACAGACAGTGGAGCAATCTCCTATTAAAGTTCTGCTCCAGGCTAAGAGAGATACAGTAGGACTTAGAAATCTGGAGTTCCTAGCTTGCCCATCTTGTCACAATCTATTAAATCATTGAAGAATGTTTTTGTGCAAAACTAAAAAAAAAACACTATGCAGTAAAGCAGCCTTTTCTATTATGCATGATGCAGCACCACGGTGAGAAGCCCAGACTACAGCCGCAGCCATGGACGAGATGGACCTGCCCCAAATGAAGAAGGAGGTGGAGAGCCTCAAGTACCAGCTGGCCTTCAAAAGGGAGAAATCCTCCAAAACAGTCACCGAGTAAGTGTCCCAACTCCAGAGAGCCACAACTGTGCTGACCAGTCACAATATGAGCTTTCCGAGCTGGTCAGCAGATCCCTTATTAAAAAAAAAAAAAAAAAAAAAAAAAGGTGATATCATTATTCCCGCTGTCTCAGTCCGATCTGTCTCACCTAGCGGCGCAGCGACGCGGCTCTCCAGCATCGCTTTCCCCGCAGTATCCGAGCATTACCATGGCGATGCTCAGCGTTCCGTCACTCACTATGCTCTGGTGCACTCTGCAGAGCACATACTGAGTGCTAGCAATGGGGGGGGGGGGTGGTTTCAGCTGGGAGCCATTCGTCCAAATACGTTATCTCAGATGAAAGCTCTTCTCCCAGGAATTGAATGTACTTAGTGAAGTTGATAATGGGTTACGCAGATTTCCTGTTACTTGTCTGTCCCCCCTTTTCTTTTTGGCTGCAATGCCAGAGCTTTAAAGCCGTCCCCCACCCGACTGCAGTAATTAGCTCTGGAGCCTTTTGACCCCTGCAGTATCTGATGAGTGAGTTTAGGGCACCCCTCCTGTGACCTGGAAAAAAAAACGCTGGAGAGCAGATCCTGTTCTGTATCATTTAGGTCAACCTTCTCTGGTCCCCTTGCTCTCTCCATCACACCAACGAGCCAGTGACATGAACAATGTCTAACCATCCAACGGATGCACATTTATCTATATAAAGAATAGATTTGTCACCCTACAGACAAGTGTGAACTTCCTCTCCATTAATGAGCATACTTCTCGGTGTTTGTAACACATTCCTCTCTCGCAACGGTCACCTTTTTAACGAAGGTGTTCGCTGCGCTGTGTCGCTCACGGTCGGCTTGGAAACGTCAGAAGTGAGGTATGAAAGCTCCCGTGCCTAATGGAAAAGGCATTCCAGATTGGTAATAGCCTTGATGGGAGAGGAGGACGGGGCATGGCGGCGCGTTTATTCCTGGCAGCGATGTGCTCGGCCTGCTCCCCTCAGAACAGTTATGGCCTAGCAGACGGCGCTATCTGCCGCTGTATCTGAACGGCTTTTATCTGGTGTGAGAAGTGATAGCTGTGGTCCCACTGCTGGTCTGCTGTGCTCCTCTAGGTCCTGCCTGGGTGTAAACAGGCACTCAGTCAGTGTGAGATCAGTCACTAACTGACTGTGTGTTGTCACTCTCACAAACACACATGTACAAACATGCACATGCATGCACATGTACATGCACAAGAGTACATGTTCAAATGCAAGTGCAAATGCAAGCTTTTTTAATATCTCCTCCTGTGTAACAGAAATAGATCTCACTTTCACATGCAGTGTCACATTCTCTTTCTCTCACACTCACACATACACAGCAAACACACATACTCACACCTGCATCTCTACACAAAAACAAAAGACAAAATTGACTCTAATGAGGAAACGAGTTGAGTTTGGTGCTGATCAGAGCTGGTCTCCACCCATAAACACTGAGAGAAGAGGTGTCTTATTGCACAAAAAAGTGTGAGAAGGCCCAGGTTGGCGTCCGTAAAGATAACAGGGAGGATGCAGTTGTGATGACCCTGTTTCTGTTTCTCTTTCTCTGCCGCACAGTCTGGTGAAATGGATTGAGGATGGAGTACCAGAGGATCCCTTTCTGAACCCTGAGCTGATGAAGAACAACCCCTGGGTTGAAAAGGGCAAGTGTGCCATTCTTTAACAGAACAGCCCTGACAAAAGCAGCACAAACCCCGCCCCTTGACCCCCCATGTCCCGCCCCCCTGACCCCACCCTCCTCTCCACCCCTGCACTGTGCTGCACACCCCATTGCAGGACAGCGCCCCCTATCTCTCACTGCGAATGTACCACATCAGACATCGACATGAGAAACACAGAGACAAAAAAAAAAATCACGCTAACTCATAACCATTGTATAGCCATCGCAAGAGTTGGAAAAAGAAAAAGAATTACACTTATTTTACAATATACATATATGTCTATAATATGCAGTTCATAGTTTTAATCCTCGAATCTACTTTGGTGTTGTCGCTGCTGCTTGCGCATTTTAAAATTTATAGCGGCAACTCCACACTGCCAGTGAGGGGTGTTTGTTTCCCTGTAGCCGGTTGCACGTGATGTGACGAGAAATAGCATTCTCACTGAGACACCGATTTGTGTGCAAGTATCAACCTGTTTTAAGTTATTGACTTATTTATTTTATTTATTTATTTATAGACCGACGAACCACGTTTAAAAAAAACAAAACTAAAAAAAAAAAAAGCAAAGAAAAACTCTTTTGGGCTTTTGTCTGATTTCAAAAGTTACTGTAAAGCATTCTGTTCTGACCTCCACTCCCTTTCCCCCCCCACCTTTGAGAAACAATTAACTTATTTTTGCCATTTCACCATCAAATACTGCCTTGTACACTGGTTCCTTAAAGAGAATGTATATGTACTGCTGGAGGCTAGACAGCAATCAGCAAACCCCGCACCATCTTGTGTGTGTGTGGGGGGGTAGAGACAGGGGTTGCACTCCAGTTACAACTATAGCTGAGGTGTTCAACAGCACAACCTGTCCCCTGCTGACACTTCAGAAGGAAGGCAAGAATATGGTTTTGTTAACTCTCGTTTGTTTTATAATATAGATATAAAAACTGTCTATCTATATACCTAGCTACGTATAACTTGATAACTTGTAAGAGTGCTTTGGGAAATTATGCATAAGATCAAGTACTAGTTCAATGATGATGAGCAATAAATGACAATTTTTTATTGAATGTTTTACAAAAATGTTTGTCATATTGAATAAAGTAGAGGATTTTTAGACAGCTTGAACCATGTTATTTTTGTGTGAGGTATAAACATTGCGTGAAGTTTCCACATTATTGTATTCAACCAACAGGACTTGTATGGAAAAACCAAAACTGAACATCCAAAAACTAACCTTGGCAGAATGCAAGTCTCTACAATCACTAGCAACACATCTGTTTTATCACATATAGTACAAAAATTATAAAAAAAAAAAAAAGAAACAAACAAAGCCCAACATCCAAAGTCTACCTTGGACATAATGTCATGAAAATCTTATTTATGGAGCCATTGTTCTTTTTTTTTAAATACAAACCAACATGGCATCACAACAGTTCTTTGATGTAGACGTTTCGGCGAACCGCGTTGGACACGCCCTCGTTGAAGCGAAACCACACGTCACTGTTGCCCACTGCTTTTCCCATCTTCAGCTCGACGCTGACTTTCCCCTCCTCACCTACACACAGGAAATGGTGACATTTCAGTTTGGTACCTGCACCAATGTGTGGAAGGCCCAGATAACATTTCATTTATTTAATGATTATTCAAATCATTCATGGTCAATTTTAACATTTATAGTATATTCCAATGTGTAATGCTTGTCCCTAGATTGGCTTTTCAAACACACTCACATAAATCAAAACACTCATGGAAAACATGTATTTTAGCATTATTAAAATAATAATTATAAAACATAGAAGCCTAGTAATACTTGCTCACAGAGTACATGTAAGTACATCAAACGTAGCTTGAAGTGCTGAAAATTGTTCTCAGTTAGTTACAAAATTCTAAATGCATAGCGTCTGAAGACAAAAGACTGTCTGGTTAAAGGGAATTTTAGAGTGATACAAAACTTACTAATAATTCACATCATTCAACATGATGAATTTACCCAGTCCTCAAAAGAGCAGTACATGCCACCCTGTTTCCTGTTCACATAATCCATATGTAACAGAACACATAAACACACAAAGACAGAAAGGTGTGTTTTTCTGCCGCTTTGAGGAATGGTGTCACAGTGTCTGTCTGCTGGCCTAGCTCAGATCCACACCATGCTGTGATTTTGATCTACTAAGTGAACCCAACCCCCACTCCAGGCTGCCCATGGGCAACCCAGACCGGTCAGATATCAAACTAATGCAGGATAAAAACAGGCCATGCCCATGTTCCTCCATTCACTGCGGGATTAGGGGTCTTAATCCAGCAGGCCGTCACCACAGCCTCTCACAGCCCCACACACACACAAACACACACACTGTTGCTCTCTGCACTGCTGGAGCCCCGTAACGGATGACAATTAATCCACCCCATAATAATCCTCTCATTTAGCCCCCACTCTTGCTGCTGCGCTCCAAAATGCATGTAGCATCAGGCGTGCGACTCTCTCCTCTTATGGACACTCCCAACGGCTCTTACGGAGATCTTCCTATATCTGCAGCGACGCGATCTCGCTGCTCTGAGCTGAGCTGAGCTGAGCTGAGCTGAGCTGGAGTAGATCCAGCAGAACAGAGAGCGCACCAGGGTTTGGTGAAATCATCCGCATTTGCAATGCTATCCGCACAAAGGAGGGGGCGGACACCTGGGGACTCTCCCCGGTTTGTATTACCTGAGGCTGCAGAGGGCACCGGCTTCTCCTTTGGCACGATGGCGCGGCCGAAGAAGTCCACCTCCGGCTGAAACGACAGTAAAAAACGGCAGCGATGAGGAGCCAGCAGCTGAGTTAATGAGAGGAGATTCAGCACTCCAGATCAGGCTCTGCGCTGCTGTGAGCCGGCAGCAGAGTCACAGAGACTTCTGTCCTCACAGGACGCCCGCTGTGGTCCTCATGCTCCTCCACTGGGGCTGCCGGCCTCATCCCTGCTCAGTTCAAGGCGTACGTCCACAGGCATGCGTGAACACTCACACCCGATCACAAACGCAGGCAACAAACACACACCATACACGTCTTTCCCAGCTCAGTTCAAGGCGTACATCCACAGGCATGCGTGAACACTCACATCCGATCACAAACGCAGGCACCATACACACACCATACACGTCTTTCCCAGCTCAGTTCAAGGCGTACATCCACAGGCATGCGTGAACACTCACACCCGATCACAAACTCAGGAAACATACACACACCATTACACGTCTTTCCCAGCTCAGTTCAAGGTGTACATCCAAAGGCATGCGTGAACACTCACACCCGATCACAAACTCAGGCAACATACACACACCATACACGTCTTTATCTGCATGTCCACTGTTAATACACTTATCTGTGTTTGCACACAACATGATTCTTTTCCCCTCTCTTAATTTCTGGCAAGTTCACCAGTATTCCATAAAATACAATGGACATTTCCCAAATATTCAGATAAGAAATTCTTTTATGAAATTCAAAATATTAGTACATATTTATAACACAGAGAAAGTTGCTGCTAAATTATTTAAAGCTGTTTGAAAGACCGTCATCAAATATACCCTAGAGCAGCAAAATCCAAATAGCACAGTTGAATTTCTAAATGGTAATTTAATTACTTTTCCATCACCAGTGAAACCTGCTGATTAAACTGGAATGGGTGGCAAGTTTCCACAGTTAGCATTACGGTTCGGTCTCCTAAGCGCCGGCTCTGGCCTGCAAAGCTGGATCTGCACACCGCGGCGGCGGCGGCAGGGCTAAAGCCAAGCATCTCCCATTAACCTGATTTCTGTCCACTGGCGCTGGGATTAGGCAGAGAAATCCCGCCACATCGCCACGGCTACGCCATCTCCAGCGGCCACCACTCTCCTCCTCCTGTCTGGCTCCTTGCTGTGAGGCGTGCGGACGACCCGCTCTGCCAGCGCGATGGGGGAGGGTGGGGGGCCGGGAGAGAGGGGTGGGGGTTGGGACACTGCCGCCTGCTCTGGTAGAGTAGTCCTCTGGAGCGCAGCCAGGAGGGGCATTAACACGTTAAAAGTCTTCCTCCAGAACGGGACAGACGGCCTCTTAGTTCAGCTGCTTGGAAGCCCATTAGAGCTCTTTATCTGGGAGCTCGTGTGAGTGTAAACCTGATGGAGGGTTATCAAATAATGAGTCACGAGCCGCCGGGCTTGGGGTTGTGGGGGGGCTAAAGGTCAAACATGATGGTCATGCTTGGAGGCAGGAACCTCCGCTACGTCTGATTTGGACAGTGCCAGACAGGGGTGAGCATGTCCCTGCACCCCCCCCCTGCTGCTGCTGCTGACCCTGCTCCAGGGGAAAGGCATGCTGGGAAAAAAAATGAAGGGCGTGAGGGAAGTTCCACTCATACCGCCTCTATGCAAGGTGCATGTTCCCATTCATTAAACATTCCCAGTGCGTCCGGACGCTCCGGTCTCCAGACAGGATATGATCCAGATCTGTCAACGTGCCCCCCCAGAGTCCGGCCACAGCAGGAATATCTAGGCGCCGTTTGGCACCTGTACGTCTCTCACATTTCCACTGTTTCAGTGGCGGGGGAATCAGGTGCAGGTAAGAGCATTCATCGAGCGCTAAAATTAGGACATTGGGAACGATTCCCGCACACCCTTTTCCAGCGATTCTGCTCTCCGCTAATTTCATTTTTTTTTTTTCTGTGCAAATCTGCAATCGTACGTTGCAGGTAAGTTAAGATTATGTTCCCTGACACGACGCTGGAGGGTGCTTGGAAGATTCCAGAAAAGGTAAAATCTGAATATCACTGTACAATTAAGCAAATGGGTGAATTTTACACGCAAGCCTGTGATCCAGATAAGACAAACTTTATGAGACAGGGATAGCAGAAAGTATGTCAGGGAAGAAAACAACACATATATAGGACAATGGGATTTAGGTGGAACTGAGCTGCAGTCCTAATGTTTCCTTTGAAAAAGCATAAAAATAAAATACGAAAGCCTTCCGCTGGAGTGGGTCTTTAAGAAAGAAACCCCATCCCGAGCACGCTTGTTACCCCTCACAGACTCATTACACAGCTGATCCGTTCCCTGCGGGGCCAACATGTTTACGGTCTGTTTCTCTGCGTGTCGCCCTCCAGCAACCGTCGCCCGACTGAACCGAGCCGAGGGACAGGCCCGTCCTCTGCTTTAATGGGCTAGCGAGGGCTCCTCCCTCCAGCCACAAACCTCTCTCAGCTCCCAGAAAACCCACCTTACCCAGCATCCCAACTGCTATCTGTTAGCTAACATGGCATCTAATCAGAGATGAAAGAGACATTTAGCCATTTGAGCTCATAGTTATTCATTTATTGATATAAACACTTGCTACATCGCCACCTCTCTGAAGAAGACCTCACATACGCGTAGCGCACATAATCTTGCAGTTGTACTGGAACACGCTCAGGGGGCTTTGCGCTTTGATGGACAAATGCCATATCCCATCCCTTTTTGGGAGATTAAAGCCTGCGGATGGCAGCTCTTTAATCTCCCGTGTTTTTGTTAGCAGACCCCGTGGCGGGTGAGGGAGCAGTGGGAAGAGAGAGAGGTGTGGCTACAAACACACACACATATAAACACACACACACACACACACACACACACATATAAACACACACACACACTCATATACAAACACACTCACACACACACATATAAACACACACACACACACACTCATATACACACAAACACTCACTCACACACACACACACACACACACACACACACACACACACACACACACACACACACACACACACACACACACACACACACACACACACCTCGAAGAGGGAGTGTCCATGACAGGCTGAACCAAACAGGTATGCAAACAAATGCTTTTCTTCGATCACAACCAGAGATAAAAAACAAATTCAAGTGAACTTTATTACAACAAGGCGAGCTCTGGAAACGTTTTGATAAATGTACAGTAAGAACATTAGAAAAAAAAAAATCCGGCTCAAATATAGCCTACAGCTACATTAAAAGCCACTTCCTACACTTAACGCCTACTTTCGGAGATTTGGACTCGTAATATGAAATTGATCCTCAGCAACAATTGTATTTTTTTAAACAGAGGGCAACATGATATAACGGGAAAAAAAATGTTAAAGTTTTTAAATGATCCCCTTTTGTCCTGTGTTTCTATAACCTCTTTAAGTGTGTGAGATGATACAATTACAGATTGGGAACGTTGTACAGTTGAAGATCATCCACCAGGTAACACCGACTCAAAACATAACAGGTGACCTCCAGCACTGCTGCTCATTTGATGTTACCACTCATCGCTAACACCACATTTTTGAACATGTGCTACAGAATTAAACTGTAACCGAAAGTAAACCTTAATGAGGACACTAGTATGTTAGGAGTTGGTTTGCTATCCACCAGCTTCCAACCATTATACCTCCTTTTAGCAATCACTACTGACGAGTTGAAAGACAAAATATGCCAGTTACCTAGTGAAGCGAAGATACAGTTTTTCTAATCGGTGATCACTGCAGCAATCAATACATTTTTATTGGGTATTACTGGCTAATGTATTATAGCAAAGTACAAGTTAAGACAGCAAGGTGATAAATCTTTACATTTTCTCCCAGAAAAATAAAGTATGTATTTTATTAATCAAACTGCGATTCTTAGAGCTATAACCAATTTTATATTTAAAAGTGTAACTTAGGAGGATGTGATTATGGTTTGGCTGGTTATAGCAATGTTCAAGTGTGTATATGGTTTATTACAGAAATCTAAACAGTAATTTCACTGAATAAACACTCTTTAATTGTGTGATAAGTATGTGCTTGTAATTCCCATGACTGAAGTATGACTCAGATACTGGCCATTTTAGCTGACTGGATCCCATGAGGATAGTATGACTCAAACGTAACATTTTTCATCTGCTTTATTCAAAAGACCAAGATTATGATGGAACAAAGAATGCCAGCATTAACTCAGTGTTTGAGCATTCTATGCTATGACAGACTACTATTCCTTTAAACTTGCATACTGTAGCTACAGAGGATAGACAAGATAATAGAAACACCAAACAAGATAGGAATATTTATGAAATAATAGGAGTGGTTTCAGTCTGTTTTGAACGTTCTCATTGGAACACTGGACCCCTCTTGAAAGAGGAAAGCCTCCGGTTCTTTGTGAGATGAAGTAGGCTGAAATCTACCCTGGACAGAGTTGGACTTCATCCTCGTGTTGACAACACCACTCTTTAACCAGTATAGCAGGGTATATGGAGATATTTTTGAAACACACAAAGCCAACAGACACTGTGGCTCACCAGGACCTGAGTTTGACAACATTGCTGTAGAGATATCAGTGTTAAAGTTGAACCTTTAAGGGTTCCCCCAAAGGGACAAATGAAGAACCCTTGAGGGACCCTTTGCTTGTCCTTAGACTGCAGCAAAGTGCAGCTCTCCTGTAAGAGGAGTGGTTGAGCTGGGGTAACCGCCCTGGCACAGTGCGAAAGAGGATGCCAGACAAGCAGAATCCTACCCGAGGCCTGCAGGGCAGATGCCAGGCAGGCCCTGGGTCCATGCCATGCCAAGACAGCTGGCACAGAGTGCCGGTACAGCCAAGCTAAAATCCGACCCTGCCCTGGCATCTGCTGGCATTGGGGCTGCAGGTGGGCAGGTGGACAGGCTGTACAAATTTGCAAAATCATCCATGCTAGGGGAACTACGACGCTCCTGAAAGGGTCGAGTGTAAAGCCGGTGGCATCGTATCTGAAGCACCAGTGTGAGTGGAGGGCTGGGACAAGATCTACCGCTTACAATTCTCCGGCCGCTGCTCCATTTATTCCGTTATCAGCAGCATAATTAATGAAGCAGGTGCAAGCTGAGGTAAAAGGGAAAAGCACTTTCTGCATACTGCTGTTGCTCTCAGATTTGACAATTTATGTGTGTGTGTGTGTGTGTGTTTACGTGCACATAAACAAGATGGCATCATCTCGACCACGCCTCATCACACCTCACTTGTCAGTTGGACGAGAAACATCTGTACGGTTTTGATTTCACGTCTGAGAGACACAGCGCTGCGCGAGGGTACAATTTCACATACGCATTGATTTTATTTCGGCTCCGCAGGCTCTACCTCATTGGTACAGCGTTACCTTGTTTGAGTCTGTACAGGGGGGAGCTACGTCACCAAAGACACGGGGTACCAAAGTGTACCAGTTAGCGTGGCATACCTGTGGCAACAGCAGCAGTGCGCTGTATCCAGGGCCCTCAGGTGAACACTGCGGTCTCGGCGAAGACACAGCCCTGCACATGGACCTAGACGTAACTCTGGTTTTGAATGCTAATGCTAATGCAGTCCACCCTGACTCACTCAGCACTCAAACCATCCCTCACGCCTCATGAAAGCAATCACAATGTCCACGTTGGTTGCATGAAATCAAAAGATTTAATAAAGGATTGCTGCGTTAATCAGGGCTGTACTTTCCACCCCCCTGTCTGCAACGCACCCTCTTTCCGATGATGCGTGACCAGGATGTGGGTATGAAGTCTGTGACCAGGGCAACGGAGAGATTTCAGCGACGCACTTGTGCGGTGTAGGCGGATTCCCAAGGACCCAGAAAATAACTTGATTAAATAATAAAAAAAAATGTAAAAAAAAGTCCTTTCAACCACATAGGTCCCCCTCCCCTGTTATGCGTAACCTTTTCAAAATGTTATAATGAAAACGGCAGACATTTAAAAAGCTTACCCTGGTCTCCACCACCGTCTGCTTCACAATGTTCTCCAGTCTTTGCTGGTGGTTCCGGGCAGCTGGTTTGGAGCCTCCACCCTGGGCGGCCTTCTTCTTCTCTGCCTCTTCAGCCTTCTGCAGGTAATATGGAGGTACACATTTAAAAGCACACACACACACAATGTTAAAGCAAGTCAGCTTTCCGCTCAGGTTCATTTGCAGGATTGTGCATCTTCAGAACAATAAACTTGCTTTGTCACTGTCTAAAAACCCTGGTTCAACTGAACCTCTTCACCTCAACTGACAGTTTGATTTTAAGGACTCATTTGTACTGATTCAGATTATTTTGGAAAGTGATATCAACTGTCTGGAATTGTTTCAATTTTATGCGTATTTTGATATCATTTTGAAACTACTGGTAATGTGTTGAGAATTTTTATTCACTTATCATCTGTGTGTTAATTATGACAAATTATATAACAATAGCATGCAACCTCATAAACTGTAAACAGGGAAATATGATCCAGGAAAATGTAGCTGGCAAACAGTTGCTAATTAGAGGTCTAGTAACAGACAGAAAATAAAACAAACTGCTAATTTCTCCTTGAGCAATGTTTACAGCCTTTTATAGCTGTAGATTCTGCTTCATTTTCCAAGGCTATCCAGTATTCTTATATATACAGCCTTGCGTGATCATGAATGAATGAATGATCTGTATATATGTATATATCAAGATTTTTCTGCTCTAATTTATTGCTGACCTAAGTATCAGAAATGCAGAGAGGAGAGAAGGAGACTCAGCCCTGGGGCCTGTAAGACCTGGTCTCTCGATCATCGATATAAAGTAATTGAGACACATTATACAGCACGCCAGACTATAGATTTTTTGACCGGACGTCTCCTTTAACAGGTCTCAGGGTTCAGCAGCCTCCCGCCTCCCGCCCTCCGCCTCGGGGTGAGTGGTGACGTCCGTAGCGCGCACCTGCAGGCTCTGTTTATCCAAAACACCCCAACAAATGGGGCATCCTCACAGGAGCATCCTTCTCCCCAGCTCCCCGTCTTGGTGACACCACCCTTCTCTCCTCCCTCCTCCATCTCCCTCTCTCTCCCTCTGTCTTTCTCTCTCGGTCCCCCAGGCCTAATTAACCAGCAGAAACTCAGCAAAGCGCAGCCAGGCAATCCACAGGCATTAACAATTCATGGACAGGCATTACAGAAATAACCAGCCCCTTCTTCTCCACATACTTTGAGGGGAGAGGAAAGGAGGAAGACAGAGTGAGGGATGAGGTAATGTATGCGACTCTCCGGAAAGCTCCGAGAGCTGCAGAGCGGAGGCTCACCTACCATACATAACTACTGAGCAAAACCATGCAGGTGTGCATGTGAATTTCCTTTCAGGAAAAAAAAATTTGAAAAATGTATTATTTTTATAATAATTTTGTTCTTCTCCTCAAATAATGACAGAGCCAATAAATCAAATCTTTGAATCTTTGATGAACCTGAATTAATATATAATATTTCCCATGCATTCACTCATTCCTGTGAAGCCATTATTCTAAAAATAGATGGCAAAAATACATGCATAAGTAACTGGCAATTGTATTGGGATCGATTCAAATAAATCTGGATGACTCAGTTCCAAATGTACCGCTCTGTTTATGTAAGGTGCGTGTGCTAGATTGAGCTCCTTGAGCCTCATTTTTGGAGAAAAATGCTGAATATCCATGCAGGTTGTCCTCCACACAGGGTATGGTGCATCTAAGCATTGCTCTGAATCTTTTGTCAGGAAGTGACCTCTGGGTACTTTTCACAACAGAGATGCTCAAAGTCCCATCCCTTTCTTCTCCTTCTCCACCAGCCCAGTAAACGCTACTTAATAAAACATGGTTCTCCGAATCAATCTTTAATGGACGTCTAGGAGAATTAGCTCGCATGAGCATACAATTCCGCTGTAGAAGAGATGACTGACCATAAAGACCTCTTCAAAACAACATAACCAACTGATGTTTCGAAAAGATGACATGGGAATGTTTATTGTCGAGTGCGACCGAACCGAACCGTGCGTTGGCCGCGTTGGGGCGTCCATTAACTTCAAGACACCGCAAGGGTTAATGCGCCACCATCTTTGGTGCAGTGAATGTGTTTGAGCAGAGCAGGAGGAGAGTGGGGGCGTCAGTGGCACTCTTGCAGTCTCTCCCTCTTCTTGTGACTCTCTCGCAAAAACTGTGTGTGTGTGTGTGTGTGTGTGTGTTTGAATGTGACACAGAGTGTGCGTGTGAGACAGTAAGTGTGTTGTGTGTGTGAAAGAGAGAGAGAGAGAGACTGTGTGTGTGTGTGTGTGGGGGGGGATAGACAGAGCAAATGCATGTGTGAGAGCATGTATGTGTGTGTGTGTGTGTGTGAGTACAGAGTGCCCTGTGAGGTTTTCTGTCCTACCAAACGCAGTGGCTGTGTGTGTGAGTGAGACAGAGTATGAAAGAGACAGACAGAGAGAGAGAGAGAGCACGCGTGAGAGTGAGTGAGTGAGCGAGTGAGTGTGTGTGAGTGAGCAGAGTGCACTGAGAGGTTTTCTGTCCTATCAAACGCAGTGGCTGTGTGTGTGTGTGTGTGTGTGTGTGTGTGTGTGTGTGTGTGTGTGTGTGTGTGTGTGTGTGTGTGTGTGTGTGTGTGTGTGTGCCCGTGCGGTTTGCTGGGGGGCCTACGCTCCGTCTGTCTCACCCGCTGCGGGTTGCGTGCCTGCAGCATGGCCTCAGGCCGCCTCATCCTCTCCAGCTCGATCTCCCTGGCGATCATCTGCTTGGCCTGGTAGGTGAGCTGGCGGCGGGGGGGGAGGCCGGGGAATCGCACCACCTCCTCCATGTTCCTGTGGGGCCCCCAGGAGAGATGCACAAACAAGGCTCAGACACACCCAGAGAGCAGGCCCAGGAAGGCCCGGAGACCTAGAGACTCCGATTCACCCTGATATCCAGCCCTGTGTGTATATGTATATATGTGGATGTATATGCACGCACGCACGCACGCACGCACACACACACACACACACACACACACACACACACAAATATGTGCGCACGTTTAAACAGTCAGGAATCAAAGTCAGCTCAAGAAGAGTCAAACTTGGGTGAAATTTAAGTATAATTGCTTCCCTAACGTAGTTCACGTATTGCTCATACAATTGAAAAGATAACGCCAGTATTTGTTTCCCGATTTAACTGGATGCAAAATCTGTGGGAGGGGCTTGTTTATGCGAACCATCGTCCAGCCCTCTCTTATTCTACGAGAGAAAGAGGGAGAGCGAAATCGACGGAGGGTGAAAAGGGATTAATCTTTAATCTCGTCATGCGCCGTGCATGGAAATAAAAATAAAAATGGACTACATCTTCCTTATGGGTAAACTGATGAAAATCAGCTTACTTTTGCTGCTCAGAGACAACCAAAGGCAGCGATCCCGGGAACACACTGCGACTTTGATGTCCTCAAGAGTTTACAGGAAGGCCATGTGTTATCCCATCGCTGGAGGACACTAAACACTAAGGAGCTTACCCATTTACATATTCAATTCAGCAAATTGCTGGGAAACCTGTTATTTCAATAATTCAGTATGTCATGTAGTCACTAGCTGAACAAACAGACTGCACATACCATGATAACTGAGCACTTTTTTCCTGCAATTACGCAATCCGTTTGAGGTGACTGCTCTAATGTCCTTTGAGTGTAATTATGATCCCCCCAGGGACTTTTATATAGGAGCTTTCTGCTTTTGTTCTTATTATGAAACATGATCATTTTGTCCAAATGTAAAATCCGAACATGGGAAAACCGCCTGGGTCTTTGTGTGGCCGATGACATTCACGCTGAGTAGGGCAGAAATAAATATAATCTTCCAGTCCCTTGTATTTTGAGGAAATTGCGGCACAGCGTGATATTTTTGGCTTATAGGAGCACATCATGTGAAATCTGATTTCAGAAAATGATTCTCTGTGGGCACAAACAAAGGTGCTTAATGCCTGACAGACATTTCCATTTCAATTAAAGGCCAAACTGGGATCAGAATGATCGCAGAAGAGACCGAACAACACGACTCCGGGACATGATCGCTGATGTTTGTAAAATTTGCAGGTGAGAGTGAGAGGCAAGACAAGCCTTAAATTGTACAGTAGCAAGTGGCTATGCTGCATGCTTTAAAATAAACTTATGGACTTCAACATTCAAAGGACAAGGAGTGTCTGGGGTATTTTATAAATAGCACACACTGTATGTCAGGTAGTAAATGTGCGTGACCTGTTTTAAATAACATTCCACTGGAATTATTCCACAATGTGATGGATGACACCAAACCGCCTTCCCTTGCATGATGATGGAAAAGCTGGCAAGAGGATACGGGGGAAACGTTCTGCATCATGTTCACAATCCCTGGATCCAACTCTCCGGAGATACCAGACAGATCTGAGAACGACACGGAGGCCCCAGCACGACGCCAAATCCCCGCATCCCCTCCACTACCACTTCTAATTAACACTCATAAGGAATACAGCGGATACGCTGCGCTGGCGAGCGGGTGGAACAAGCACAGCGGAGAGTTCTCGGATGTTTAGCAACCGTGACAAGTATTCAGTGTCTTCAGTATTCAGTGTAACTTTCTCTTGTACAACCAGGTATCCGTAGTTAAGTCTCGAGCGACGGCGAACGACTGATATCCGCTTCACTACACTTCAAATGAACTACATCATTAATTCGTACGAACTCAAGTTTTACACATATGGGAAGACCGAAATCGAGGAGCACAGAGGAACTACAGGCTTAGCTAAAATCGGACCCATCACATCAAGATAATCTTTAATCCATCGTGTTCGAATACAAGGCAGGAGGATTAAATCAAATGTTGCACGTTTAAGCAAAGGCCAAAAGAGATGCCACGCAAAATTACAACAGATGATGCTAGTCTCGGGATGTGCTAAAGAATCAAACTGACAGAAAGGGTTTATGTTTCTCTGAAAAAGATATGCTGGCTGAATATGCTGCTAATATTTCTTTTTGAATGACAGCTAAATAAAAAAAAATATCAGAGACGATTTATATGCCCAATAAAGAATTCAAAAAGTTAGAATCATCAATTACTGGGAACAGTGCGACTCACTCCTACCTCAAACAGAACATTTGCACCCAAATTAAACATATTTATAATAACTCTGAAACAGTATTGAAATAGTGGCCTGATTAAAACACAAAAAAATACTTGAAAACTTTTATTAACTGTACACTTTAATACATGGTCATATTTTTGCTCTATATACGTTAATGAAATGACTAGGCAGTTACTAACAATGGGTAATTGTGATTTTAAATGCAAGCTTTAATTGCGTCACTATCTAGTTTCGCATTTGTGACTTGCTATAACATCACTGGTGACGCGCCCACAAAATTACACTGCATGACATCAGGGTTAGAGATAAAACAACGACCAACTGTATTATGTAGGAATATGTTCATGCCCCAACTTTTATGAATGGTTTTATGAATCAGATCCTGATTTGGTGACACAGAAATGAAATAAATGCAGCCAAATTCATTTTTTTGAAAGTAGGTTTCTCTACTTGGTTTTTGAATAAACACTGAACAGGTAAAATTAAATACCTTCATTTACATGATACTCATAAGCACATTTTCTGTGGCTGAGGTATAGATCAGTATATTAAGAAACTTTTAATATATGTATGTACAGATCATAAATACTGGACACAAATTATGTAAAATATTGCAAAAATTCAGGCCATCTATTCCATGTCCATCAGCAGCAGATGAATGGGTGTATGCATAATTCATTTACAGAGGGGATAAAAGCTGCAGTCATGCTAGCTGAATATTACACTCTGTTTCCCCTGAAATTCAGTAAAAAATAAGAAAAAAAAAAAAAAAAAAGGTCTTGGATGTGTCTTCTCTGTACAAGCTCCTGAGAAATTGTGCTGATCGTATTCCTTATTCGTCACTGGTGGCCAGATCAAAGGACATAACAGGCAGAGAGACATGGATCAGTCAGAGCTCTCCTCCTTCTTCATCACCTCCTCTTCCTCCTCCTCCTCCTCCTCCTCCTCTCTGCAGTGGCTGTGTGGAATTCCTCTGTTCAGCGCAGAAATACCCATCATCCTCTACAGCAGCGGGCTGACAGGGTGCTTAGCAACCGTCGCAGCATCGGCGAGAGGAGATGATCTCGAGCGGTTAAAAATAGGCATGCTCCGAGCCCACTTCTGCCGGATCGCCCATCCTCAATCCTTCCACGGCGAGCCAGGAAATGGCGTTTCAGACAGGTGAAGGGAGAACAGGAATGAGAGAGACCCACGCACATCAAGCTTCATAACGTTGTTGGTAGCCCCCACCACACGCCGGGTAGGATCTATGTACAAGTATTGGCTGTGATGGAAAACAGTCTGAGTGTGAAGCACTAAGGGTTTTTTGGTGAGCCTGGGTCACACTCAGCCAGCGCGGGGCTGGTCAGTTGCCCTTGTACGCGATGGCGATGCCCTCCGTCCCGTTGGCCGAGGCGGCCTCCAGCAGGGCCCGGTGCATGGTGGCGGGCAGGTAGAGGAAGGCGTAGACCAGCAGGAGCAGCAGCAGGGCAATGGCCAGGGGGATCCCCCAGTCTGAGGTCATAATCGTCTGATCGCACCGCGCCTGGAGGAAGGACTGCTGCATGATGTCCAGGGGACCGACGCCGTACACCACTGACCCCTCAACGCCCCCTAGAGTCCCAGCGGTGTCTCCTACAGCTCAGTGTCTTCGTCCCCTGCTGACAGACTTCTCCCTCTTTCGACTGAGTTTAACCGTGCCTTGGTCCACTGGATGGCACACCTGTAGTCCAGTAGTTTACACAGTGGACGACGTAGATTCTCTCAGTAATCCCAAAAGTGAAGCAGCACGACTGTCCTTACAGACCTGTGGACCAGCAGAGTTTGCACAGTGGACAGCGTAGATTCTCCCAGTAAGCCCAAAAGTAAAACTGCAAATGAAGAGTGTCCTGACAGAGGAAGACACAGCGCCTGCCAGTCCACACTCTACACCGTGTACATGAGACTGGCTACAAACCGAGAATACACAAGGGCAAACGTAGAATATTGACGTGGTGCAGGACAGAGAGAGAGAAAAAAAAAACTGAATAAAACAGAAGTGAACCAATGAAGGAAGCACTGAAGCCAAACAAGTAAACACGAGAGAGGGGGAGGAGGTGAAAAAACTAATCTTTTTATTCGTTAAGCCGTTCGCGGAAAATAACAAGAAGGGAGAAACTGGTGACCGCTGGGGAGTGCACTCAGGTAACCCATGGGAAATAAACAAGGCGTAAGACAACAGAGTCTCTGGAGCCCTTTGTCTGTTACGCAACAGCGCTCAATGAACTGCACACCAGGCAAATGCTAATACCCCAAATCACGGTTCCCAATACAAAGCCCATGTACCCCACCCATCTTATCTCTCTCCCCCTGCCCCCGGCCAAACCATGATTGGGAGTTTGGATTACTGCACCGTGTTGATTCCTGACAGTTACATAACCTGGCTTATTGAATTCTCAGCAATTTTATTACCATACAACCTTTCCTCCTCAAATAAAGTCACAGAAAACATCCTGTTAAAATATTATTAGTAAATATCAAAGGGAAAGTGCAACTAAAAATCAATAAAAAGTTTCAACAACATCAATATTTGCTTAGATTTTTACATAAGACAGGAGTCCGCTATTTGTTTTCCCTGGGGAATGGCTAATTTTAATCAGACTCAAATGCATGTTTTTTACACAGCTGCAATCAGGAGAAAATTGCATTGTGGGAGATGGGGGCTTTCAATAATTTCAGGAACTTGAAATCTCTATATCTATATACATAAAATATTTATATTTATACACTTTTCTTTGTTCTGTTGAATAATTGAATAATTCTTATAACTGCAAAAACAAGTGCAGAATATTCCACTGTGTTTCCACAACAGTAAGGACAAAAGACAATATTGAATACATCGCATATACGGATGATTCTCTATTAAATCAACAATAGGGGTTTACCTCCAGAGAAAGTGGTTGTTCCAATATCATGTGAACACTCTACTCATCATGAGACAAGGTGTAGCATGTCCTGCTTCTGCAGGCTACTGCTCATAGTTAGCTAGCTAACAACAAAACCCAGGCTCAGACTTGTCATTACGGCTACAGAGCCTAGCCACAACCTTGTACTGTACGCAAGAAAAACAGAACAGCGTCCATGAGTGTGTGATTTATAAAATTAAAAAAAGTGCAGCGTTCTTTATGATAGGAGATGCATGATGGCATGGGCTCAGGTGCAAATTTTGATCTCTGAAATTTATCAGCGAAGAGCGTTTTGTCCATGTCCCACTAAGCTTCAGCGTTCATTAATAGATGCCTTCGGTATTCTCACATTAGAAAACAGCAGACTGCGAAACAACTCTTTCATACTGTGGTAGGACAATGCCGGGAGCTTGTGTGTCTAACACAACCAATGATGTCATACACCGGAGTGGTGTTTTCCCTGCTGTTTTTCTGCTGTGTTGTCTTAACACACTGTTATGTTTACCTGATAACATCATCATTTGATTTCTTTTGGAACAGTTCTACGTTGCTAATTTACATTTTATACACATGCATATGCTAACTCAGATACGTATCTGTTTTCCACCGTTAGATTACGAGTTTACATTTTCCATCTGAATGCCTTTTCCCTGATCACTGCTAATGAAAGTGTGTCTATCGTAACAGACGAATTCTTTGTTTTCACTGGCCCATAACATGTTGAACATGAAGTGATGAAAATATTTTTGTTTCTGCTGAATTTCCACAAGACGCCATTCAGTAACCAAAAAAAAAAAAAAATACTACTTGCTACGGTAGTTATTTCCATTCTTTGACCATATTGTGACTACTCTTCAATCAAATAAAAATAAATTTCTATATGTTGACACTGAGGAAAAACAACAAAAGGGCTCTTAGTAAATTTATGCATTGTTAATTTAGGTGTTGTTTTGGGAAAAAAAAACACTACATTGATCTAAAGAAAACACATTTTGCCAAGTATATTTTGGCTATGGTAAGTATCACACCAGATGTGAGCCAGCACTGCATGTTGATAATTATAAAAACTCTGGTTATTAAATGACAGATTATATTGTCCATACCCATTTACAGAAGCCAGCTAGCACATCATGTACAAGTCTGCACAAATATAACAATAATTACTTTATATGAGCACACATTATTCCAAATATATTTTTTAGCCAGTGTGTTTTCCAATGTCAAAACAAGCCTTATGTCAAGGTCAAGGCGCACTCGAGAACACCTTGTCAATAACACGAGCCCTTTCTGAGAGCCTGCCGAACACAGCCCAGGCATGTGTGTTCTCTCCAAGCAGGGGCTCTGTTTCTTTTGTGCGGGGCTGCTGGATGAGCTGTTAAGTCTTTCACTGTTTCCTAACTCCCAGCATGCACTGTGCCCTGGCAGCGGGAGGCACCCGAGTACATCAAGCTGTGCGGCTCCGCTAAGAGCCGTGTTCGGAGAATAGGACTAGATGTGAATAATTCAGCGAGACAGTCCGGCCTCACCTCGGCTGAGAGACCTTTCCCCATCCCACAAAGGGACAGAAATCAGGTCAGAATCACTGTAACGTGCTGCCTCTGAACTGGTAGAGACAGACTTGCTGGCAACTTAAAATAGACCCATCAAGATGATTAACAGGTAAAAGGTCATTGCTCAGAAGTAATATGAAGGTACTGGTGTGGAACAAATGTGCACAACGTGTAGCACTATCAATGAATCAGGAGCCAGAGTATATTTAAAACTGTGAGTCCTGTGCGTGCGTAAAAGCTAATCGGAGATAAGTCCAATCAGCTGGTTTTTTTTTTTTTTTTTGAGTGTACCTGGAAGTCTCTCTTAATTATATTGCACAGATCACGGCCCATGGGGATTTATGATGCACTCTGGACATATTAAAGTCAGTGACCTCCTCAACGTGAGACTAGGACAAGACTTAAAAAAAAAAAAAATTAATAAAAAAAAAAAAAAAATACACACCTCATCAGTCAAATCAACCAGCACATGAACACACCTGGAAGCCCCTCTTAAACATATTGCACAGATCATGGGAGACGTGAATTTATGGTGCACTCTGCACATATTAAAGTCAGAAACCTCCCACAATGTGAGACTAGGGCAACGCCTGTCATGCAAATAGGATGCTTCCCCCATGTTAATCAACAATCCAGCCACAGGAGGGGCTAGAGTGAAGGGGCGGGGCTTGTGTAAGTGACGCAGGTGATGTGGGGGCAGGTACATGGAGCAGGTAGAGGTGTACTCACGGCTCCAGCTGGTACAGGTACTGTCCCTCCGGAGAGCGGTCCTGGCGGTAGGTGAGGTTGTAGGACAGCATGGTGTCGACCAGCTCGACTAGCTGCTGTTTCTCCCGTGTGCTGTAGAGCTGAGGGTTAACCTGGGGGCAAGGGGAGGCCTTATTAGCCAAAGGTGCCCACACACACACACACACACACACACACACACACACACACACACACACACACACACACACACACACACACACACACAAAATGAGCATCCCAGCCTCCCGGCTCAGAGGCGGGCTTTATGGGATAGCCAGCACTCGCGCCCATGTTGTTGGCGGTAGGTGCCGGCCAAATCCTATTACCATAGTCACAGAACGAAGGCCTGGATTGAGTTGGATCGAGTGCACTCAAAAACAGGTTTAATGGTTCAAAACGAACAGCGTGCGGAAAAAGCACCGGCGCGGCTCGATTAGAGCCGGGATTTCGGGAGACTCTTCAGCCGGCACAGACCATACCGGAGCATGAGTGCACACGCTCAGATGGGAGTCAGAAACGTAATGGAGTGGCTCGAGGTATGGAGATGAAGACAGAGAGAGAGAGAGGGGCCGACTGAGGTTGACCATATACGTGCAGCGGAGTGACCTGGGGTTGAGGAGCCGAGCGTTCTCCTCTCCTCTCCAGCTCTGACGTGGGCCGGAACTAATCATCCCGACACACCGGGGCTGCTTGACGCAGCGGTGACTCGCGCTCTCTCTATAGCTCGCTCTCCCCGCTTCCCGATACGATACGCGAGTCGGTCGCCCACGGGCTTAACGGAACGGGGGCCGGGCCGCGCTATCGACCGAGCCTTCAGAGAAAGGAAGCCTTTTGGCTGGATCCATATGAGCTACGCAATGGGCAGCGATAGAGAGCCCACACACTCCTCCCCTTAACTTCACATCCCCCCGGACACACACACACACACACACACACACACACACACACACACACAAACGGTCTCAAAAGAGGCTCCTCTGCCTTTTGTCTGAATTTGTTAAGGATTGTTGAGTGAGTGCCAACCCTGGAGCGGCTCAGAGAATACCCACAATGAGAAGTGGTGACAGGATTCAAGTTATGCAAGAGGGGAACCTGTGGGAGAGGAGCCGGGAGAACAACTCGCACGCACGCAAGCAAACCCAAGAGCCGTCAAGATTAACGCTGCCGAGTGCACCGGAAACGACAACAATGCAATAAAAATTCTCCTCAGCCGAGAGCTCGAAGAGAAGCCCAGTTTTGCCTCCTTCCATGGGCTCATCGGCGCGGGACAGCTGGCCTAGAACACCATGCAGATCTGTGGAAAACTGGCTCTTTTTGCGCAGGAGCGTGAAGAGTAATTAAAAAGGCGAGCACTCCGTAATTACAGCGTTAAGAAAAGTGATTAAAAAATAAAAACAAGGCCTGGGGATTTCCCTATGTAGGTTAGCCTGCAGTGACTGCGCAGCTCTGCTCCTGCAGGTGCTGATGGGAAGGCAGATTAGTCTGGCTGCGCGGGACTGAGAGTATGAGAGAAGGGGTGCTGTGGCTTTAATTACTGCCGCGTTTGGGCGCAGGTCGCTGGGAGCGTCCGATTTTAATTGAATTTAGATTACCTCTACCTGTGTGCTGGAGAGCGCTATTACCAGTTACTGGGCCCTAGTTTTTCTGATCCCTGGCCTGCAAGATATCTCATTAGACTTGCAGATTTGAGGACAGGTTCACAAGTGTATGTGCTGGACTATTCTCAAACTGGGACTATACGCTTGTGCTTGTGCCTAAACAGGTCTACCACGAGCGCGCTATAAATAGAAAACATCAAAGAGGGAGGGAGAAATCTCTGTGATTAATTAGCAAATGCAAATAAAAACAGCATTAGCAAATACTGGCAAATGATCTACTTAGAATAACCACCTACTTCTGGGAACCCCTGTGTATTTAGCTCCATTTTACGGATTCATCATTGTGTTTTATTCTAAGCATCCGTAAGGGAGTTTTCTGGCCCAAACCCAAATCCTCACCCTACCAAGGTGACATCACTAGGTCCCTCACACTAATGTTCCCTACACCTTTTTTATTACAACAATACATGCTAGATTTGAAAAGATTATCTGATTATCTATTAATTATTGTTGCGTAAATCAATTTCTGCGAAATCATGCTACTTTTAACACAGAATTGTGGGGATAATCCTAGATGCGGCACATTAATTCCATAACTTTTCTGGACGTCGACAGCCATATCACAAATTAAATTTGGTCCTGGTTAATGTTTCAGCCTGACAGGAAGTCAGTTTGTTAGATGTCTCAGCAGAGAGACGTTGCTAGACTTTATAGCAAATAACATGAGTGGCTCTCATGTTAGGTCCTGGGCCTCCCTGTTTGTAATGATTTTTGTTTCCGCCAATAACTCGAGAAATTAAGATTGTTGGACACATAATTGTTGGATTGTTGGACAACTACTATAATTATTTTCCTTATTTTGAATACACACACACGCGCACACACACACACAGACAGACAGACAGACAGACAGACAGAAGGACACACACTCTCACTCACACACACATATATCCAGGTAGACAGACAGACAAACAGGATGACTGATGCAAGGGGAAGAGGGCGGCGGGGCTGGCGTACCGGCCTCAGCTTGGGGCAGATGACCTCCAGGAGCATACTGAGCATGTCCAAGGAAAGGCAAAGCATGCCCACCCGACTCCGGATGGAGGGGTGGATCTCCGCCAACATGGCAACCAGCATGTTCTTTGTGTGCTGCGTCCGTGTCAGGGCCTGGACAAGGGGAAGGGGAAAGGAGACAATTTCCGTCAGTTCAGAGTTATGTAAAAACCTCAAACAAGGTGGCTGGGGTTCCTTCAAATAAACTTAGGCTGGTATTCAATAAGAATTTGCCCTCAACTTTGGCTCACAATTAAATGCAAGCGTTTATTTTAATTCTTCACTGACACAGTTTGGCAAGTTCAGCAATTATGAAAATTGACTCACCAAGCTGTTCTTTTAGAGAAGATGTTCAGTTAAGGACAAATGTTGATTGAACCCATGCCTAAGTCTCTCTACGAGCATATGCAATTCAATCAAAACAAGACTTCACTCCACAACACATTTATTTTCTATTTTACTGGAGCCTAGCAAACTCGTCCTGTGGAATGTGTTCTTTGCGCTCTAAAATAGAACAGCAAATGTGCATGAAGATACCAAGTTCATTCGACTGGGTCTCAGCCAGTGTTCCTACTGAAACGTCCCACGCTCAACAACCACAAGACCAATCGGTACGGCCACTCCATACCCAAAGCCAGTTCTCAAACAGAGAGTCTGACTCTGGGTCACGCTGATTTGGTAAACGGGGGACGGTGAGGGCTTCTGTGCTTTATTTTAATCTCGTACTCTTTCGCAGTAGCCTCTGCTGTAGGCCAAGCATGGAGGACCAGCATTCCCACCGACCATACAAAGACATTGCCCACCTCCCCTGCTGGAAGGAGATTAAGAAGCATGGCCCATATTTGGTCAAACTGCTGCATCGAGATTCGAGACATAAACGCCCCAATTCGTTCCAATTAAGGAAAATATACAGACAAGCTGTCACTGCTCAGCCAAGTCCCTTGCAGATTCTTTGGACCAAATCAGAGCCCAGACAGGCATCAGAGGACAGTGACAATGATGGGGAAGGTGGACGTACCACTCCTCAAGACGGGTGTTTTTCTAAAAGCAGCAGCAGAGCAGGACATCCACTTTTACTGTGGGCTGAGGCCTAAGGACTTTTCAGTGATTATCATGCAGAAGCTTTTGGACAGACACAACCAGGCAAATCTATCTGGGACATCTTAAGATGAGAGTTATTACTTTTTGATTCAGCGGTACAGGGGGTCCTTGACTTACGAACGAGTTCTGTTCCTACAACTTGTCATAAGCCGATTTTCGACGTAAGTTGGAATATACGTACATTTTACCTAAATTAATACCTTAAGTCACTCACACTGTACACACAACACATGAAGGATATATAAAATACAGTAATTAAATTAAACATTAATAAAAAAGAGAGAACAATTTCTTATCTTTATTTCTGTGGTCGTATTTACGAAACCAAACCGCTTAGGTCGAAACTAGGTTTTTTAAGTAATTTATGGGAGTGCGTCATAACCACGAAACGACGTAACTCGAGACTATCTTAACCTGAGGACCTCCTGTATTTTAAAAATGCCTAGACTATCATATTGCTCTGAAATACAGACAGGATACAGTGGATGAGACTCTCTCAGCAGTCGGAACAAAACTGTAACTTGTCTGGGTTTTGAATTCTAATATGTAAGGTCACACAAGCAAAACAAAGCTCGCATTGTGTAACAGAATAGTAGTACCCGGCTAACACACAGCTTAAAGCTTATACCCGAGCTCCTCAAAGCTGTGGCCTATCACATATGTGCGTTATTCTCGCATACAAAGGGATAAACAGGCAGCACGTGTCATAAGCAGGACACTTAATAAAGAGTATTCAATATGTCAAGAGCTGCTAGCCCATACCTCAGGTTTCAATTAGCTAATGTTACCGTGCACATGCAGCCATTCGTCAATAAATCATACAGCAAGACATTATTTAAAAATACACGAATGACTGAATTTTTTTGCATTTATGCTCAAACATGCTAAAGAAACGCAAAACCTGCAACGTACCTAATCTCTAATTCAATCAAAAGGCAGGGAGCAGGCGAGGTTTATTCATTAGCCGGCCTAGCTTAGGGAATTTCTAGTTCAAGGACAAAAAGACTATAAACGGTCACATTAACTCACGAGAGCCATGTTAACATCAGGGCCGTGCCTCTCGAGGTGCGAGCGACAGGGACCGCATGAGTGACAGGTGTTTATATCCTCAACGCCGTCTGACCCCGGTGCACCCCTACCCAGGGAACACTCAGAAACCATATTCATTTTCATGTCGCACATCCATTGCAGCAGAACTACAGCATCGAACGGTATGCTATTGTTAACTTTTTTGTTTTTCTTACACTGTATTAAAGATGCTGTGGTAACTACCATCTCTTCATGGCATGAGTAAGCGGTGAAGCGTATCCTGGGGTCATTCCGTAATGGAGTGCTCCATACGAGGCATTACTGCGGTAGCGCTGGAGGTGCGTGTGGAGCGATGGCCAGGGGTGGGCAGTGGGCAGTAAGGCATGAAGGCAGAAGCCAGGGGCAGCATTTCCTTTTATGCACACGGCTTCCAGAGCCCTCTGATCTGATCCCCCCCACCATCACCGCCAAGGTCAACGCAGATGTAAACCCAGCTTCCAAGAAAACGAGCTTAGCCGAGGTTGGCGTGTTTTCTGACTTTTCATAAAAAAAAGAAAAAAAAAAGAATATTTTTTTCTGGCACTGTAGTGGGTGCGGTAAGCCTACTGAAGAACAGATGGAAAAGAAATCTTCTGATGATGTAACCATGGCGATGGAGCAGAAAAGTGTGGGTGAGTCAGAGTGTTGAGAGGGTGATCAGAGACAGCAGCTCCGCGGTCAGCTAGCAAAGGTTCGCAAACACACACGGCTCTGCACGAGGGCCCCCGGATACCAACGCCAGCATTTCTTCAGTTACACAAGATATCTGATCTGCATCTGCGCCGGCCAACCTGGACGCCCGTCTGATAGCGAGATCACAGACAAAAATGAATAAACTGTTCATCTATCAATGGAAGTATATGCACAGCTAAAACACAGAGAAAGAGGTGAAGAAATATATTAACACAAGTGTGTGGCAAAAGAAAAAAATTATTAAAAAAAACAATGTGACATTACACTGTGACCACCAAGCCTCCTTCAATGTCACTGCTATGTCTAGGCAAACATAAACATACACATAATATACCTTACATATATTTATATGCATACATTTATGTTTGTGTCACTAGTGAGGGAGTTTAGTATTTTACGCATACAGCATGTAGCCCACACTCAGCACTCTTGCATAGGCTTGAGCCTTCTAAAAACGACCAGACAGAAATAGATAATGTGCATCACATGGCCAGGCACCGGTTTGAGCTGCAGAAAACAGCTTGAGTGCTTACAGGAATCTGGAGTGCCTCTCACATTTGTTAGCGCAGTATTGACATATCAGATTACTTTCATTATCGTTTTAAAAATGGTGTGTGTGTGGGGGGTTGAATCAGTAATGGGGGCAGAATAGCACAGTGAAGGCAGATACAAGATGGCCTCTCGCACCTCATAGTGGCTGTTGGGGTAGTTGATGCGGGGGACAGAGGTGGCGGCGAACAGGAGGTGGAAGGCGGCCGGTAGGAAGGGCAGGTATCTCATGAGGGAGAAGTTCTGGCCGTGAAGCATGGTTTCATTCAGGATGTCGCAGAAGCCCATCCACTCCAGGGCCAGGCACACGCTGTTCAGACTGTGGTCCTTCACCTTCATGTTGAGGAAGTTATCGTACAGACCCTGCACGGAGAAACAGAGAGAGCCATCCATATGGATGGACGAAGAGTGGGAAAGAGAGGAAGAGGATAATATAGAGAAGAGAAGAAAGAGGGAGAGAGGAAGGAGCAATACAGAGAGGAATAAGATGGAGTAAGAGCAGCCAGAGGAAGTAGGGAGAGTGAGAAAGAATGCAGAAGGATGAGAGGGAGTCACAGACTGGTGGACACACTGAATTGAGGAAGTGCAGTAAAAGAACAAGGTGGAAGAGGTAATATGGTGGATGAGAGGAGAAGGGGACAGCGTGATGGTACACCTGCCGTACCTGTGTGAGTTTCTCGTGCTCCCCGCTGGAGGAGGCCAGGTGCAGGACATGCTGCAGTCTCTGTGTGGCCGAGCTGCTCTGTCCGCTGACCTCCATGAAATGGTCCTCACCAATCCGCTTCCTGCAACACGAAACCGTCACAACAAGGCCTTGGACCTGGGCAAACTGCCGGCAGGTTTAAAGGCAAAGAAAGCACCGCCTAAAGAAGGACCACGACCATCCTACGTTAAGAGGAGTTTCACTCATGCCTTAAGAATTTAGAGAGCTGCGCCTCTGTGATGTTTGACGAGGTTCTAAGGAAGTGTTGGCTGTAACTATTGACAACAGGGATCAAAAGAAAATTTTGCCGATGGCTCTCATTGTTCATTCACTTGTGAGGAAGAGAACAGAAATGTATAAAGCGAGTCCACAAATGAGTCAGCTTTACAGAGAAACAAAATACAGTGGAAATGATAGGCAATGTAACAACAGATCAATAGAGTATGGGGCTGACCTTGAGAGTGACACACGGCCCTGGACGACCATTGTGTAACTTTGATGTAATGTGACAGATGTGAATTCGGGAGGATTACAGATGGTCTTACACAATGCAGTGACCTCACAGCGCTTATACAGGGCTGCAGGTGAAGAGGTTTGGACGCACGTCACATCTGCGTGTGCGTGCGCGCATGTGTGCTTTTTAGGGCACATGTGCCTGTAGCCACTGTGGGTTGCGTACCTAGTGACTCTGGGCTGCAGGTTAGGGGATTTGGATGCACGTCGCATTTGCATGTACATGTGTGTGTGTGTGTGAGCATGCACGCATGTGTGTGCACGTGTATGTGTGGATGCATTTGTGTGTGTGTGTGTGTGTGTGTGTGCGCGTGTGCATGTATGTGTGCTTGTGTGTGTAGGTATGTATGTATGCGTGTGTGTCTGTGCATGTGTGTGTGTGTGTGTGTGTGTGTGTGTGTGTGCATGTATGTGTGTGTGTGTGTGCGCATGTGTGTGCATGCTCTTAAAGGCAGGATGCTACAGGATGGTCGTGTACCTCTTGACTCTGGGCAGCTGGAAGATCTCCTGCCACACGGAGAACAGGCCCTTGTTCTGGTCCTTCAGCCCCACAGACATGGACTGCACCAGGCGCTGGTCCAGCTGCCTCTGGCCTCGGCCGTGCAGGAACTGCGCACAGGTTCGGAGCACAAACACAGGGGGCGTTAGGGGACGGGGATAGGCGACATATTCGGCGATTCCTCAAGAGCGCTTGCCTCCACCTCAATCGTTTTTCTTTTCTTTTTTTTGATGCTAATTTGGGACGTGTGCTGTTAATTCTTCCAGCTCTGGGTGTCGACCTTTCCATTTTTACTGCGCTCAGCAGAACAGGGCGGGGGGTAGGGAGTGTGTGTTTTAATTTTAAACATCCTCTGCCCTCAGACAAATGAAGGGCCCATAGGCCACTATTCAATTAGCCTTTTTTTTTTTTTTTTTTTTTTTTGCCTGAGAGAGACACTCCTTTGAGGGACCAAGCAGGGGCATGTGAGGAGAGAAGTTTGGGGGATGTGGGACAGCCCCATGGAGACCAAAGGGGGCGGGGCAGGGCGGGGAGGATGCTGGCCGTGGCCTCAGTGTCCTACCAGTCATCAGCTCTGAGGATTGTGGGCGGGGCGAGGGCGGAGCCTCACCTGCAGGGTGTTGATGCAGGAGCGAATGTCGTTGTCGGTCTTCTCACACAGGGCCATCAGTGCCCCTGTGTCCACCTTCATCCCTTGGCGCCTGGCGATCTGCCGCATCAGATGCATACGAGTATAAGAACGCATGATCACGGTCCTGTCCTAAACTATCTAGATATTGGACCATTATCTTTGACACACTCTCCAAGTTTTGTGAAGTAAAAATTGATCCATCATTTGCAATAGCCATATTTGGTGCTCCAGATGATGATATAAACTTTACCCATAGAAAACACAGTATAATCCGCTTCACAACATTATTAGCCAGAAGGCGGATTTTGTTGAAATCTGCTGCTCCACCCACCGCAGATCAATGGCTTCAGGATTTAATGTTTTTTTTTTTTTTTTTTTTTACATTTGAAGAAAATTAAATATTCTATCAGAGGATCACATAAATTTTACTCAGTGTGGAAGCCTGTGCTGAAATACTTCAATATTCAGTTAATTCCTAATGACAGAATGTAGTGCTGAGCTCTCCTGTCTTTGTCCAAAATAATACCATCCTCAACTATTCGAGCACTTGAATTTTGTTGTTGTCTGAAACTTTATTATGATCTCATAATTATCATTTTTATCATATTATCTTTCTTATTTACACCATATGTATCCCTTCACTTTGTCATTTATGAGCCTTTACCTTTGTTTACAAAAGGCAGTATGTTTAGGGGAGGGAGGGAGGGAGGAGGGTTATCATGTTCAAAAAAACAAAAAACAAATGTATCTTCTACTTGTATAATTGTATGCTAATTTTGCAAATAAAAATAAATAATAATAAAAAAAAGAACCCATGATCACAAGATCACATGATCAGCCCAGCTAGCTTAGCTATTCATCAACAATCAAAACAGTATCCAGTGCGGCATTAAGCCTGGACTCACACAGCCTGGAGCACACCAAAGGGTCTCTGGTTCGACTACATGACCTGGCAACCTATCCCAGGATGGCAGGAAGGACAGGGAGGAAGTGGACGTAAGAAGACACGAGGCCCGTGGCGAGTGCTGTGTGAGCGTCTGAGCAAGCGTTACTCACATCGGCGAGCCTCTGCACCAGGCGGGAAGGCTGGGTCTGGGGGAAGCTGAGGAGGAAGGCCTGCTGGCGAAGCGGGCGCAGGGCAGGGGTGTACCTGAGAAAACGCACACCTGGTCAGAGCCACACCTGGAGCTTAAAAACATCCAAACACTGATCTTCAATACTGCTGAACCTGTGCACCAAAAACTGCGAGAGTAGCCTCTGTTCTGAAGTGAAGACAACCATCACCAACACTTTTTTTTTTTTTTTTTTAATTTCCCAAAAGTTATTTTAATAGTTCAGGGCATTAGGGCAATTAGTTGAAAAAAAAAATTATTGTAATGAAAAGACATAAGGTACAAAATATTCTCACATATACCAAGATAAAGGACTAAGGCTTTTCTCTGACCAAAGGTACAAATATAATTTTCATTTAATTATCTATATCCAAATGGAGTTCAGAATTTTGTAATGAAAATAATTAAGTCTGTGAAGAAAAAAACCCCCCAGAACTCTGGATTTGATGGGAGGGACATATTGAGTGCACACAAAGGCCAAGGCCCTGATCGAGCTGATTCAAAACCTCTCAGCACATCCAACAAAACACTCTCCCTGCCTCTTATTCTCTCACGGAAAAATCCCAGATGACTCCGCGAGCTGATTCAGGCATAAAGCCGCGCCGTGCCGCTCGGCGTGCGCTTTCAGACGCAACGGCGCCACCTACAGGTCGTTGCAGATGCAGATGATGGGCCTCAGCAGAACGGACTCGGTCTTCTTCTTCTTATTCTTCTTCAGCGCGCCGATCCCCCCCGCCTCCGCGTCGGCCTCACGGCTCTCCTTACGGTTCAGAGTGGCTAGCAGTACGTTAATGGCCGCCTTGATGGACAAGAAAAAAGAGAGAGAGGGAGAGAGAGTGACAGAGAGATAATGAAATACAGGAATAGCAAGAATCGCAGGACAGTGGAGAGGGAAAAGAGGAAAGAGAATGAGTATGGGGGAGGGAGAGGCAGGTGGGAGAGGGTAGAGGCTGGTCCACAGGCTCATAGACATGTCATAGATGTATCGGAGCACATCATAGACGTATCATAGTGTATCATAGCGCGTCATAGACGTGCCAGAGCCTCTCTGAATGGCAACGGGACTCACAGAAGGCGCCCCGTCGATCTCGTCAATCACCAGGCAGTTGGGCCGCTCGTTGGCTCCCAGCACAGACTTCATCTGCGTGGCCGTGTCAATACGCTTCTGGAAGAGCTCGGCGCTGCGGTCGTCACTGAGGGACAGGGACACACAGCATGGGTAAATATGCATGTTTGACTTCATGGCCAACTAAGTCCCCAGACAGTGCAAAGTCAACCGACATGCCTCTACACCAAGCTGCTAAATGTGACACGAAACACAGCACGCGGTCTGGCCTATTGAGAACCCTGCCACTTTCCTTTTCTTTTTCAGAAATAGTTTGATCACTGTTGCACATCTACCTTACAACATTAGACGCTGATTTAAAATCCTGATTTAATCACACCCCACTAATTAGGACTAGCGTTAACGAACGTGGTTACAAGTTGCGCTCAATGCTATTTATGTACGGTGGTTTCCGGAATTTTTGGCACCCTTGATGAAGATGAACAAATAAGGCTGTACAGAATAAAAAGCACAGATAATGAGATATATTTACAATGTATCCATAAACTGCTTAATACTATTTTTATTTGAAAACAACATTCAAATTGATTCAAATTGGGGTCGTTAACTGTCTTCAATGTTATATGATGAAACGGAGATCTGAACAATGCCAGACTACTTTAGAGTTTCACATACCGCAGTATGGTATTCATATTGCACTTGTCTCAATTTGTATTTTGAAATATGAATTAACCTGGATCTCTTGAATCCTATTAAAAGAAATGATTACTTTCACTTTTTTTGCTGAGTTCCCCCTGTAACCCTGATTTAATATCATCTGATAGAGAGTTTCCTACAGCTGTGCACTGCTGCGGACATCTCGTTTGAATTAATTACAGAGGCCGGTAAGGCGGAACACTCCATAAATCGGTTGGCTGCAGGGCCCTTGGTCTGTGTGTCTACTACAGATTAGAATAATGTTACTATGATTTGAGAATAGATGGGATTTTAAAGGTAAGTGATGGTATTATTAAACATAAAATAAAGGGTTTTAAATCCAAAAACACATTATACATTATATTACATATACAGTACTTCATATGAGGGGAAAAACTGCACCTGGCATTCATCTCCACCACGTTATAACCAGCATGCTTTGCAATAATATGGGCAAGGGTGGTCTTTCCCAGTCCTGGGGGTCCTGAAAGCAGTGCCACCTGAAACACAACGACATGCGTCAAGGACAGAAGTTTCAGTCTGTGATAACTGAACTGTTTCATGATCTGTATGATCAGATCGATAGCAAAAGCATCTATATACAACTCAGAAAGACCGATCGGTTCTCAGCATAAAGGGGAGAATGACTGTATGTATGATTTTCACATTTAGTTTTTAGAACACCATAATAAAAGCACAAATTAGAGTAAAAGAGGGTTTCCCCAGGGGTACCACTTTGCATGTTGGTTACATTCCAACAACAAAAACCTCATTTCAACCGAATTTCAATGACCTGCTTACTGTCCTTAATTAGACAGTTTCAAGTCTATGATAAAGTCAATGGTTGCTTTACCATTTTAATGGGACGTTATGTCAGAAATAGCCATGTATGCCTCCAGGAATAAATGTCCAATATAGTCAAATCCAGGAACTTACAGTGAGTCACATCAACTAATGCTTTTATTGTCTGTTCTATATGAGTCATACTGCTGATAAATCTATTTGAAAGAGGTTCCATTTTGCACTGGTATGGTCAGAATTTGATATATAAATCTTTATAGATTATTATATTTCTCATGCATTTCAGAGGCAAGCGTTTCAACGCAATGCATATTTGTTTTGTTACTCAAATCAGTTTTTTTTCAGACATTTTTATTTGTTTTGTTCCTTTTTTCCACTTCAGTTTTTGGCGTAATCACAGGGACACACCTTGTACTTCGGCCTTTGGTACTGATCCAGCTCGGCCTCCAGGATCTCCTCGGTAATCTGAGTCTTGGTCTTGAAGCGGGGGTTCTGCTGGTCTTTCTGCTGGAAGGACAGCTTGTTATCCACCTGAGGCGGCTTGGGCTTCTTGGCGGCTTTCTCCCGGCCGAACACCACAGTGTCCCACTGCTTCAGCCACTTCAGCAGGCAGCGGTTGGTGAACTGCGGGCAGATACCCAAAGGACTTTGTGAGAAAGCAGCCTCACCTGTCAGTTAATCTGCCCATTATTTTCTCCATTACTCGTGTGGTGTATAAAACATCAGAAAACACTGAAAAATGCCCATTACAATTTCCTGGAGCACAAGGTGACGTCATTAAATGTCTTGTTTTGACTGTCCCAACAGTCCAAAACCCCAAAATATTCAATTCAATATAATGTAAGACCAAGAAAAGCAGCAAATTCTCATACTTGAACATAGAACCATCATTTTTTTCTGCGTTTTTGCTTCAAAAATTACTGAGACAATTAATCGATTATCAAAATAGTTGGCAAATAATTTTCTTTCGACTGACTAATCGTTGCAGCTCGACTTGACATTAAAACATCTTATCAAATTCGCTCACTTCATACCATTCTGCCCAATGTCTGGGGATGGACTATTCTAATTAACAAATAGTCATTTACTACTTCTGACAAATTCCACTGCCAGGTGGGGGCTTGAGGTGGTAAACCAGGCTTTGCTAAACCCACCCCTCTGAATTCACTCTCAGAAATATAATGCAAGAAACAACCAGGTAATCTTAGGCCACTAAAGTTAGCAAAGTTCTCCTGAGACTCTGTGCGAGAACATCTGCAGCTGAGAGCAGTGACAGTCCGGCTCTCTGCCCGCCGCGCACACAGGGCGACGGCATGGCGTCTGTCCTGGGGACTCACGTCATCACTGAGCAGCTCCGTGTAGTGTCTCGGAGAGAACTTATCCACCCAGAGCCGTGAGGCAGAGCCGTCCTGCTCTCCATCCCCTGCTGCCACTTCCTCCTCTTCCTCTGGCTCTCTGCCATCTATCTCCCCAAACTCCTCATCTATGCGACTTACAAAACAGACCAAAAAATAAATTAGCCACACGCTGCCATGAAGATATATGAACAAGCACAATCTGAGAGCTGAGCTATATGAGAGAGTTACCTGTTGATCATTTCGGTCATTCTCTGAGACTCCTCTACCAGCTGCTGATGGCGCTGTTACAAACAAAAAATCTTAAACATTCTGCACTTACATCTTTAGGGAAATACATAAAACAGCATACATTTTGGGACGTCAGGTCATCGCCTATGCAGATGTAAGTATAAGTGGCATGAGTAGAGGACTGTGTGCACACAGGGCAGTGCAGATTCCTACCCTTTCTTCCGCCTGCTCCAGGAGCACCTCAATGGGCACAGAGAGCAAACCCAGTGAATAATGAGCATTCCGTAGGGCCCTGCTGTCCACAGCCTGCAGACACACACACATACACACATGCTAAAACACACATACTGGGAAACTGCAGTGCTCGCTTCCGTTTCAAACATCACTCAAGCTTTACCAGCCCTGCCCTTTGCCAAACCCACCGTCGCTGTGCTCTCTTCCTTCTTGGCCAAGTAGACTCTGTTTCCAGAAGAGTCTGTGACAGAGATGTAATCTCCAGAGGCAGGGGGTCTGCGTAGCACGTGTCCCGACGTTGTGTTAACTCTCCGGGGGGACGCCTGCAGCTCTCCCAGCCCGCTGATATCCAAGGAGCGGACTGGCACAGCTTGAACTCTTAGAAGGGGGAACAGGAGAGGCACTTGGAAAGCAAGTTCTATGAACTGCTCACAGTAGGTAGCATTATTTTTAGGGTAGGCGCTCTGTCCCTACCTGTCCCTCATCGTCCTGGTGTAGTCTTCTGGAGAGGACGGAGGGGTGATTTCGCGTTCACCTTCTGACGAATTGAACTGCAGCTTTTTGGCAACGTCCTGTCTTCGCCTTTTAGATTTCGGGCCTGAAACACAGACGGTAACCCCACAGTGATTTGAGCTGGCTTGAATGGAATACTCTCATTAGCATATACAGGAGGGCAGTTTAACCTACTTACTGGGAAACTCATCGATGTCCAATAGATGCTCTGGGAAATCATGGTCATCCAGACCAGGAGATGGCTGTCTTGCTGGCTTGTTCACCGTCCTTTGCGGAGAGACGGCGGACTCTGGAGGTCTAGCGGCAGCCTTGTCGTTGGGGACAGGGTCCCCAGAAGCAATCGCCTCCTCAAATGTCAGTGGCTTCTTGTTCCTAAACTCAGACACTTTGGTTTTGCGAGGTGGTTTGTCTGCAAGGTAACATACATATACTGCATGGTACTGAGGGATATAACACATGCTTTGCACAGAGATCTGGATCTACATTACTTTTAACAACAGCTGTGGTGTAGTGTTAATTGAGTAGTTGAGTATACTATTTTTGCGAGTGAGCATACAGTAACCCCAAAACACAATAGTGGCAATTAGGTGGGTATACTCTAAACTGTTGTTAACTTACGTTGGTATAGTGTGTATACGTGCATACCCTCTTTACTACGTCACTGAGTAACAGCAACAATGGTTACTGTTATCCACTTAGCTGGCTACATTTAAACACTTTGCCAACATCACAAAATGAACTTTAGAAACTGTAGACATACATGTGAAAATAATCAACTTTAATCAAATAGCAATCACAAATTTGCCTGCACATCTTCGTTTGCTAAATCAGGAAACCCGACTTACAGTCCTCCTCAAACTCAGCCATGACCTCAAGCTCGTCCGCAAACTGCTGCTCGAAGTCATCTTCAATACCATACATTTCATCATATTCGTCCATTCTCGTGCTGACTGGGTCACGATTAGTGTGCGTTTATTTCCTTTTGTATGAATGTAATATTTACAGAATGTAAACACGTATATTCTTTCCTTTCCTGTCATTCCATTTCAACATCACCACTGCCACTTGATCATCTGCTCCACTTTCGCGCAAAATATTTGTGTGCGGCAATATGCTTCCGGGTCATCCCGCGGTGACCTCTTGGGCCCACCCATTGAACGTGAGAGCCCACCCTGTGCTTCTCCTATTGGAGAAGCTGTGCAGTCTGTGTATTGTCATTGGTTGCTGTTGTCCATCAGGATACTGTATTGTAACGTGACATAGATCATCATTTTTCAGTTGGGTCAAGTTTGTTTTTCTCTTGAATTTCGAGGTTATTGTTTCAATCAATATAACTACAGTTATGTAAAAATAAAGTCACTCGTTCTGTGAGGCTATGCAATCCATCAGCTTGAGTTATGAATAATAACGTACGCGTTTGCGCTGTATTGGAAAGCTGGATTGGAGATATCTTGTCATATATCGGAGGAACTACGTTAAGTATCCAAACAGAAAAAGGTATTGAAAACCTTGAGCCGAGGTATTGAAAACAAAATGCTTTGAGTCGACTAAAAATACACTGAATAATTGTGGATCTGTGCCCTGTAATCAGAGAACGGTACGGTTTCCCCCATCTGACAAAAATGTGGAAGTGCAAGTGCAGTTTTCACTATAGTTTTATGCATTAGCTAGCTGTCAGTGTTTTTTTTTTCTCAGAATGTTTGTAAATGCCTGATTTTTCCTCGCATCATCCTAACGGAACAGCCGGCTGTAGATTAAGTTGGAGCGTATTTCAGAAAGGTGGTTTAACAAACCCTTAACTCAATCCTGAACTCTGGGTTGAACAAACCTGAGGTAACATAGTTTCGGTTCCAGAGCAGCCGGTTAGAATTCGTTAAAACAACTCTGACAAGGTTGAACCTGATTGAAGTCCGTTCACGGTGAAAATAGTCATCATCAATGGAACGGAGATAACAGGATGCACCATGGCAACGAGTCAAAAAAGATGAGAGCTAATTACTAAACAAAGTGATAAGGCGGTGTGTGTGGGGGAAAAATTAGTGACCCAGTAAACAAGTTTTAAACAAGTTTTTAACACCATGAAGTTGTACAGTTGTTCAGTTCAGATGAACTGATGGCAAATCCTTTAACGAAGATGATGGATAGATGATTTACTTCAGTATTGAGAAATTATGAAAAAGAACATAAAAGCATTTTTATTTGCAGGAAATAAAAAGACTTAAAACGAAATAATGAATTTGTATAAACTTGCTGCCGAACTATCAAATCCACGATTAGTAACATTTTGAGGCTGGAGAATGTTGTTCAAACAAATTATTAATTTTGCAGAAACACTATTCGAAAGGATAATCACCAAGGAATGATAAAATATCTAATCAGTCTAAGAGATTTGTTAATAATTTGAGCTTCATTGGCGACAGGATCGCCAAGAAAAGGGCACAGCATGTCCGACAACTGTTTCCTACTTAAATGCTGCAGGCTCGACTGGTTTTCTGATGAGTAATTCAGGTTTTGTTGAAGTAAACCTGCTTCCGAGCAGGTTAGCTTCAGGGCGTAAGTTGCCATAGTAACTGACCTGGAGTTCAAGAATCAGGATTTCTTTACTGTCATTTTTTCTTGCACTTACGTACAATCAGAATGAAATACCGTTCCTCCTAGGCCAAACAGTGCACATACATTAAAATAGAGAAGAAAAAGAGCTTTTATATACAAAAAAGATTCATTTAAAATATAAAAAATACAATAAGCAATAAACATATAAACAACATGTTGCAATTTGGAGGGGAGCAGCAGCATCTACTGTGAATTGTCATCGTCTATACAAAAAGTGTATGGTGCAGTGTGAAAATTGTACGAGTGGAGAGAAGTGCCTGGTACTATGGGGGGATGGGGGCAAGAGTGTTTATGCTCCTCACAGCCTGGGGTATGAACCTGTTCAGAAACCTGGTGGTCCTGGAACGGATACTTCTGTACCTCCAGCTGGCAGGAGGGAAAACAGGCCTTGGGAGGGGAGGTCGGGTCCTTGGTGATGCTGGAGGCTCTGCAGTCGAAACGCCAGTTGAAGATCTACAGCAGGGAAGGGAAAGGGACACCGATGATCTTCTTAGCCGTTCTCACAATCCTGTTCAGCTGTTTCTGTTCGGAAGTTTTGCAGTTTCTGAGCCAGGCAGTGGGCAGTGATACAATAGGTCAGTACACTTTCAATGGTACCCCTGCACAGGGTGGTGAGGGCCAGAGTGGGGAGGCAGGCCTGCTTAAGCCTCCAGAGGGGATGGAGCCGCTGTTGGGCTTTCTTGACAATGGCCATGGTGTTGGTGGTTGAGGTCGGGTCGTCCGCCAGGCACACTCCCGGGAACTTGATGGCACCAACCCTCTCCACAGCCACGCCATCTATGGTCAGCAGGGGGTGATGGTCTGTGAGGGCCTTCCTGGAGTCGGTGACCATCTCCCTGGTCTTGTCAACATTCGGGGAGTGGTTGTGACTGTTGCACCAGGCTGTCAGCTCCTCCTCCTCCTCCATCCTGTATGCTGACTCATCACCTTTGCAGATGAGACTCACAACTGTAGAGTCATCAGCGAACTTGGTGATGCGATTGTTGCTGAATCTGGCAGCACAGTTGTGGGTCAGCAGGGTGAACAGCCGGGGGCTCAGGATGAGGAAGGTGTCTGTATTATGATAACATGGCTGCCACGGAATGAAAGGCAATGTGTACCTGTGCTACGTCACCACTGCCCATACAGGCACTGCGATTTGTGCTGTAATCATGTAAATAGTTTATATCAAGGAAACATTTCTCACTTTTTCTGAAAACATCCTTTCACGTTCAAAGGCATTGCTGAGGCAAATCAGTCTGAAGTTCCTGATAATTATTTGCTTCATTAATTAAATTGGTCAAAAAAGATTTCTGCTTTTGGGCCTCTGGGTGACCGTAGTAATAGCGACACAGCCTTAACTTCATGGTTGGTTTCAATGGGGATCTACCTGTCTGAACACCTGGGGAGTAGCATTCCATATTAGAAACTTTAGTATTACAATAATATATTAATATATTACATTAGTGATATATTAAAACCATATAGGATTACTTTAGAGAAGTATAGAAACACTTTTAATATACAAATATCACACTATCTACTAAACGCTTCTTCATTTCACAAAGGAGTCCTGTAGTTGTTTTTCATAGGGGACGCTTCAGACAGATTTGAAAATAAAGCCTGTCACATTTCCAGTGTCAAACTACAACATGTGTCCCTTTAATTGCACGTGCTATTAAACTGTCATTTTGTGTCATTCATTCAAATTCATGAATTCTGCTTTTGCGTTAAATCTTTCAACAATTGATTCAGGCCCATTTCTAGTATGATGACTTATAGGCCAGAAGCCGGACCCATGCACGTTTAAAAGCTGCAAAAATGAACACAGAGAGGACTTCGCCTTTCTGTTACAATCTCTATTATTCTCCTCAAAATGGACATATGCCCCACACAATGTGATGAAAGCATCTGACATTGTTGTTACACGTGTCTCAAAATGACATCGAGCTCTTTCCAAAGCCCGCCCTACTTCCGTAGTTAGACTGCCCTCTCTCTGGTTCTACAGCTTTTATTTGCAGAGTTTGCTGTCATTTTCGCAGAGGTGGGGTTTGCACCGCCGTTTTGACAGTTTTCTGTTTAGCGTGAGTGACATCACCGGTTCCGTCCCAACACGGAAATGAAAGATGATTGTTGTGATCCCGTGGATTGGTGTGCCGCCTCCTGCGTGGCTAATTCTACCTGATGCACATGCCGACGTAAAAGTTGGAAATGTAATGCTGAAGAAGTTATAATGCGCATTATTATGATACTTATTCCATATGTAGACGCATGGTGACAATTCGATCAAAGATCATTGCTTCACAGTTTTAATGAGGTAGAGCACGACTGCTGTTTAGCTACTTTATTAGCTATAATTTTGAAATACATGAAGGACAAACTCTTTCGGAAAATGAAGGACCTGAGACGATGGCTACCAACACTCCTGTTCCTACTCCTCAATGGCAACGTTTTTCAGGTAATCAGTGGGTCTTTATAGAAGGAGTTTAGCTTGAGCCACTGCAACGTTGTGTCCGAGTGCCTGCGACACGCACGTAAGAGGCATCTGGTCTTGCCAGTGTGCGACATGAATTACTTTGCTAGCTACAGTAGCTAGCGACCAGCCCTGTGTGAAGTTCCCGAGTTGGTCTATTTATGGAGCCGTGGAAGGAGGGATAGTATTAAAAGCACAGGGAGTAACGCAATGCACCTTTATAGCTAGTTGGCTTCTCTGGGAGTCTTGTTTTTGTTTTGTAAACAGGGGGGGTTTCAACCCATAACGTATTTATTATTGCCTGCAACATAGAACATTTCAAAACTCATAATAGTGTAAGTTAGTGGACTGCAGAATTTCTTTAAGTATATCATTAATTTTAGTGTCTGCAGCTACTGGACTCAGAAGTATCTTGTGGTTAAGACTAGTGAGTAGGAAACATTCTACTTTGTATGATATAGGTACTATCGCACGTATAGTTGAGGTCCCATCTGTTTCTTTCCTATTATATTACTAATTATAGTGTTTGACAGGTGCATGTTGCGTATGCAGCTGGATGCGTAAAGAAGCTATTCGAGTGAAATAATTCACTCAACAGTAATGCCTTGTGTGCTATTCAAACCTATGACCTTCTGGTTATAAATCTGTCTCAGTCTCTGCGCTGTAGTCGTCTTCAATCTGTGGTAGGAAATTGAAATTTTTATGGCTCTCATCTGCTGTGGTCATTCAAGGTATAGTCATTTTAATGAAGTTGTTCTGAAAGCCGTTTGGAATCAGTCGGGCCTGTTAGTGGGGTGCGGGATTCTTCGAACGTTTGACGCGTTCTTCATTGTGACGCTGAAGGTGTCAGTCCTGCTACGGTCCTCTGTTTGCGCCGGTCAGTTGCTGGCCTTGCAAGTCCACATCAGCTGCAAGCTTTGTGAATTGGAGGCTGCCAGGCAACAGACAACAGGGCTTTGTCTCACTTTTTTTCTCTATGACAATGCATGAGTAACTGTGATGGCTTTTCACAGTGCAGGCCTGTGTGTTTGACCTGTGCAACAAGGAGTGTTAGGTTAGATGTGATTTCAGTCCTGCTGACAACAGGTACATCTCTACCTGGGAACAGTTTGCTTAAAGTTTACCCTAACTTTGATAATGGTACTCTATCTCACAAAATGTTTTGTGTAAAATCAGTTTTTCTTAATGAGGTCTGTTTGTGTGAATGTAAATTGCAGAAGTAATCAGAACAAATTTGGCTTCAATTAACCAAAGGGTGGACTGATGTTTATGAGAGAGTAGCACAGTCCCTTCTCTAGCTAGGTTCTCAATACCAACTGGGAAAGAGCACTGACAAAATTGCACATGGCACAGGCTGTTTTGCACATATTTCCAGTGGGCTTACTCAAAGTGTGGGAGCTGAGAGGTCACCCGCCTTCAGAGGCTAATCGAGCAGCGTGTCAGATGTGGAGAGCCGTGTTTGGAACCAATAAAAAGCTCTAATGTGTATACAGGATGGGGTGAAGCTGAGCTGTGAGTTTGTGTTTGCCAAAAGCATACTCTTTACTGCGACCTCCCCGCTGTCCAAATGTTGGGCTGATATTGCCACCCCTCAGTAAGTAAATATGGGTGCGGTACCCGGTACCGTCCATGGGTTAGGTATTAGTTACTCACCTGTTATGTCTCCTCCGTCTCAGCTTTGGCTTCGGAGTGACCCTTAGGTAGGTGCCCAGTATGAACCATGAGCCCATAGTACATATTAATATATATATATTATATATATATATTATATATTTGCCTCATGGGCAAAAAAAAACAAAAACCAAGATTTATTAATGCAGACTTCCCTTTCTTGTGTGTTTTGTGTAAGTCACCAACGCCTGTATGAGCAGTTGAAGAGGAAGTAACATGGTTCCCCTGTCCAGGCTCAAAAGCGGAGAATGGGGTCACCCTGTTCAGTTAGCGCAAGTTTGGGGGGGGTGGTGGGGACACACAGTTGTTTATAACTGTTGCTAGTGTGTGTACTGGATTCTCCTTGAGAGTTGTTGAAACTCCACTGCTGGCGTAAGGCCTGTTCCCGGGGCACTGGGCCTGATGTCAGATCACGCAGTCTTGTTACACTCAGCCACTCAGCTGGTGGACGGACAGCTGTCTTTCTCTGAAATGCGACGACGAGTAGAACCTTCCCAAGTCACTTCGCTGTGCATATTCAGCTGGTCAGGCTCGGCAGGCCTCTCTCCTTTCACTCTTCCTCTCTCTCTCTCTCTCTCTCTCACTCACTTTCCTCTCATCTCTCTGATTCTCAGTCATTTTTTTCTCTACATGTGCTAATGTGGTATGGTGAAGATAAGCCACAGTGATAGGTCTGTGTGTGGTTTCTGTGAGCAGCACTGTCAAGCTGAAAGAGTAAGTGCAAGGGTGTCAATATCTTCATCAAGCAAAACCAACTTTAAGATGAGTATCAGCTCTCCTTACTTAACACTGCATTTGATCCTGAATTTATTCAACCGAATGAATTTGATACAATTAAGATGTTTTTGTGCTGGTTAAAGTAACTGTCCAGTAAAAATAAAATAACTAATCCCCTCCTGAACACAGATGTGTTCTCTGTAATTAAAACTGTGCAGTTCTACTGTCATGACTGCGCTGCATTTGAGTTGGACACTCCTTCGCCTAAGGGATCTGTACTATGTTGCAAGGATGGAATGCAGTCAAAAGTGAGCATAATTGCAAACCATTTACCTTTTTGCCATTGACATCGCTTGTTCTGTCCCCTTTCATTGTATTTGGGTTATTTTTGGTGTAGATGTTTTGAAAATCAGGGGGAATGGTGCAGGTGTGTCTAAAGCGAGGGACATTTTCCTACTGCTTCTTAAAAAGATTAAATAAATGTTTGAGGCACATAGCATTCCCAGGCATGTAACACTCCTGGCTTTCCAGGCCTATTAAATGTTAAAATAAATGTAATCATTTTCCCTGGAGGATTAGCACCCCAGCATCATTAGCACGGGAGCTGCCAGATAAGACAGCCGTTTTTGAAACGGTCACTCCAGTTTTATATTTCATAAGTTTGGCTAGACATATCTGACGCATACCCTGTATATTTACCTAATCCTGCTGCCCGTACAGGCCTTTGCTCTGAGTTTATTCTGAAGTGTTGAGTCGCTGTTCTCAACCCATGGGGGAGGGAGAAAGGGTGCCAAAGCTCCAGGATATCCTGTATGAGTGTACACACAGTGCCAGTAACGGCAGAGTTCACAATGACACACCGCATTCCCCTACAAAAAGAGGTCTCCCTTATCATATTTAACGTGCAGGTGGAAAATAAAGGGAGAGTTAGTAAGAGTGACTGATAACATTGGTGTGTAAAGCTGATTTTGAGGCATATTACTGTATTGAAGGGGATTGTCGCACTATGCTTGGAGTTTACCTGCTTCTGGTTGCCTCCAGTGCTGAGGCAGTGTGGAAGATTTCAGCGAGTGTCTTTCAGCCTAAGCCGTTCCAGTGACATTCCCATGATAATAATGGTGTTTTTTTTTTTTTTCAGTGAAAGGCACATTTTACAGGCCAAAACAGACAGACTCCAGTTCAGCCAGTATTACAGGGGGCATTATATTTGGGGCGTTTGAATACCTGAAGCAGCCTGGGGAGCTTAAGCTATGTGGTGTTTTTTTTTTTTTTCTTTTTTTTTTTAAACTTCAGTTCGCTAAGCAAAGCCTGTCTGTTCACAATCACCACTACCTCCTGGGCTGTCGTCCTCCCACTGGCTTGACTGGTGTGTCCAGGTTTTGTTCTTGGGCCCTGGAGGCAGCAAATATTTGCTGAAGCAGTGAAAGATAAAGTCTATAAAATGGAGTGAAAATCAAACAAATTCTCTTAAGCATTCAGAGATCTCCTTTCCACACCCTTCCTCCCACCCCTTTTTCTCTCTTCCTTCTCTCTGTCCTTTTCCCTCCCTCCTTCTCTCCCTCCTCTGCTCTCTCCCTCTCTCCACAGTCTGAAGCAGGGAGTTCAGTGACCCTGCCAGAGTCGCTGCTCTTTGTGTCCACCCTGGACGGCAGCCTCCATGCGGTCAGCAAGCAGTCCGGGGACATCAAATGGACACTGAAGGAAGGTCAGACCACGGCGCCCGAGAACCTTCTCATTTCATCTGTTTCACGGTCACCACCTGCATGTCACACATTGATAATCATCTAGCGATTCCTTCCTTTCAGACCCCATCATCCAAGTCCCAGTCTACCTGTCTGAGTGAGTATTCCTGCAACCACTGATCCGTGCAGAAACCTGCTTCGGCATAACCAGCAGAAGCAGAGGTCAGAAGGCCCTCACATTGACAACAGAAGGGATCATGAGGCCTAAAAATAGTGTGAACGGTGACACGCCCCCTCCCCACCCATTTGTAGCAGAGGCCATGGTGTGCGTTGGTTTGGACTGAAGGGGGATCTGTGTTCTTCTCTGTGCAGGCCAGGATTCCTCCCGGACCCCAATGACGGTAGCCTCTACGTTCTGGGGGGCAAAAACAAGGAGGGTCTGATGGTAAGTAGCACCTTGTGCTGGAGGTGTAGTTAGGAGGTCTTGATGGGGCTCTCACAGACTATGAAAGCCCTGGAAAGTTTTAGGAATTTTGGAAAACATTATAGTTTTTTTAATTGCAAATGGTGCATTGAAATTTGCATATTTGTAAATTCTTTGTGCAAAAAAAAAAATTATTAATGACATTTATGGTCCCAAATTTTGAATCAGCATGTCAGTTTTGTATCCAGTCATTGTTCTGAGGTCTTACCCTCTGAAAGTTGGGAAATTTATAGCTTGTGCACCTCTACTTGCATGTGATTTGGGTGATTAACCAGGTTCATGCCTTGCAAGGTATGCCTTATTGAGCCTTCGAGTTTGGGAAAGTGTAGTATTGAGAAGTCATTGAGAAGTCGTTGAGTTTGGTGCTGAGGAAGGTGTGGAGGCCCTGTGTTGAGGGTGGAGAAAGGGAGCTCATCGCTGCTCGGTCTCTCTCTCTCTCTCTCTCTGCAGAAGCTGCCTTTCACTATCCCAGAGCTAGTGCAGTCTTCCCCCTGCAGGAGTTCTGATGGAGTCCTCTACACAGGTGAGTCCCCTCCGGCTGCTGCCGATGACCACGTGAGACCGAAGTCTGACTGTTAAGGTTATTTGCATTGTGCAGTTTTTTTTTTTAATGTCTGGGGCATATTAGTGAAATCCCCTCGTTTTTCTTGGCTCTTTTCCTTCAATCAGTTTTTTTACTTTGATAAATGGTGATTGTTTGGCTCTTGTTCTGTTTTTGATATGGTCCACACAGAGCTCATCTGTCATGGCCTGTTATGACATCATTTTTGTCCTGTATTGTGCTCAGAGTATTGGCAAATATGTGTGTCTCTATGTGTTTGAGTGCCTGACACACTCACTCGGGCACGCACACACACACAGAAACCTGTACGGCATGTATAGTGTTTGCACACACACGTGTGTGTATGTATGGATGCATGTATCTGACTCTGTAACCATGTGAGTGCAGGGAAGAAGCAAGACACATGGTTTGTGGTGGATCCCCAGACGGGAGAGAAGCAGACCAGCCTGACCACCGGCTCATCTGACTCCATCTGCCCCTCCGCTCCCCTGCTCTACATCGGCCGCACAGGTCTGCCCTGCTCCCTCTCTCTGCACTTCCCCTGTCCCCTATGCCCTACCTGTCTGTGACACACTGTGATTCTGTCCCCTATGCCAGACAGTAAGTGTGTGACATGCCCCTGTCCCCTATGCCCTACCTGTCTGTGACACACTGTGATTCTGTTCCCTATGCCATGACAGTAAGTGTGTGACATAACCCTGTCCCCTATGCCCTACCTGTCTGTGACACTCTGTGATTCTGTCCCCTATGCCATGACAGTAAGTGTGTGACATAACTCTGTCCCCTATGCCCTACCTGTCTGTGACACTCTGTGATTCTGGCCCCTATGCCCTACCTGTCTGTGACACTCTGTGATTCTGTCCCCTATGCCATGACAGTAAGTGTGTGACATAACTCTGTCCCCTATGCCCTACCTGTCTGTGACACACTATGATTCTGTTCCCTATACCATGACTGTAAGTGGTTGTTATACCTCTGTCTCCTTTCTCCTAACTGTCAGTGTATAACATAGCCTTCTTGTAGTGTGACATAACTCTTCCCCCTTTGTAATATAGGTCTGCCCACCCCAAAAAAAAAAATTCAGTATGTTCAATGCCCTAACTGGTCGGTTTGTGTGTGTGTCATCGGTCCACAGAATACATGATCACCATGTATGACACAAAGACGCGGGAACTGCGTTGGAACGCCACGTACAATGACTACTCGGCCCCTGTGTACGATGAGAAATACGACTACAGTACGTACTGATGTCTCGAGCTCGTTCCCTGCAGATAGAGTTAGTGTCAGTCTTGTGTTTAATGGTATAGTATTAACTCATTTTCACTGTCTAAATAAATGAGTATGATGTTCTGTGGAAGAGGGCTTCAGTGAATTCTGTGTGTGGTAAAATTGTGCTGATTTCGGTGACTAAGCAACAATTACTGTCAGTCGCTGTGTCAGTTGGAGCAAATGTCATGTAAATGGCCTCCAAGCGGTCTCAGGGTTAATCTCTAGTAAATGCTGATAAATGACTAAGAATGCCAGGCATCAGAGATGCAGCGCTGTCCTGAAGTAAGTGTGTGTGTGTGTGTGTGTGTGTGGTGTGTTTGTGATCTTTGTGTGCGTGTGTTTGTGGGCACATCCGTGCGTCCATCTTCATGTGTGCATCTGTGTATACCTATGTTTGTGTTGTGTGCATGTGGTCTGTATGCATGCATGTGTTTGTTTGTGTGTTTGTGTGTGTGTGTGTGTGCGTGTGTGCGCACGTGTGTGTTTGTGTGTGTCTATGTGTGTGTGTGTGTGTGTGTGTGCGCGTCTGTGTGCAGAGATGGCGCACTTCACCTCCAGCGGGGATGGGCTGGTGGTGACGGTGGACCGGGACTCGGGGGACGTTCTCTGGATGCAGAACTACGGCTCGCCCGTGGTGGGCGTGTACCTGTGGATGCAGGACAGCCTGCGGCGCGCCCCACACATCAACCTGGCCATGGAGACCCTGCGCTACCTCACCTTCAGCTCACACAACATCCACACCATGAAGTGGAGCTACCAGTTCGTCAGGGAGCAGGCCAGCACCAAGACTCAGCTTGTGTAAGAGAGACCCACCGAGCAGACAGAGGCAGACGCTGGGTTCAAAACTCCTATTTAACATAGAGGGAGCAAAATTTACCCTTTCCCTTTCCCTTACCAATATGCTGGACTTACGTGTTAAAATGATAAGTATTAAACAGTAAACAGTTTAACAAAAAATCCAACAAAGGACACATTATATGCACAAATATATATGTGTACACATGTATACACACTATATCTATGTAAACATTATATACACAATATACAGTAATCAATAACATTACATATTGCACAACAGCAATGGGCAGTGCATATGGTTGTGTCAGCTATTATAATCAATAATGTTTTATTTCCAATCTTTTGTTACCAGTTAGATTATGTTTTGTTGCTTTTTTATATCCATCCATATCACTGTTAATTTATTGTTACTCTGTCAATATTTTCCAGTGATTTTCTGTTTCATGCAATGGTTGTTTTGGCAGTGCGCTAACACTGTTTTGGCTTGGCCATAAAGCATATCTGAGCTGAAACAGAGTTTGAGCGAATTTAGAGGAAATGTGGACTGTTTGATTTTATATTCTGGGCCAGAAGTCCTCCAGTGCCAGAGATGTTTCTGGGTTTGGTTCCATCTGAGCTCGATAAATTTGAGCCTGAATATTCAGAGTGGAGAGTCACAGACCACCGGCAGCACATGGTCACCTGAATTAATTAACCCTGACAGCAAAAACCAATTATTTATTTAGAAATGTGAATTGAGCAAAAAATCCAGGGACATGTTTTTGCACTCCAGGATCAAGGTTGTCTGGGAAATGATTAGGAGAAAGCATGACAGCTGGCCATGTTTTGTGTTCTCTCTCTCAGCCCCACCCTCTACGTGGGGAAGCTGGACTCCCACTTCTATGCCTCTACTTCGCTGGTCCATGAGGGCGTTTCGATAGTGGTGAGTGTGTCTGGCCTTCAGTATAGTCTACCTGTCCTGTGACTCATTCCCTGCCTCTGAAATTGCATACGAATCAGTGCCTACTAAATTCGAACAAAGGCGTGCTGCTTTTACGTCAACTTAGTGCATACTACCCAGTGCAGTACACCAGTTTTCGAACATACTACGGTCACTATTTTCTTCAGTCTGATAGGTGGAAAATTTACAACAGATGTACATCCTTCATCAAACTTCACAGAACTCTACTGTCTTCTTCTTTGATATCTATCCACCCAACGGCCTTGTGGGATAGTGCAGTGTGCAGTCCTTGCAAACTGCAGAATTTTGACTGAAGCAGTACGCCATCCGGGTAACGCTCGCATACTGATTCAGTCGGTTTGAGATTTCGGACACACTACATACTACGCGCACTGATTTTTGCCTACTATATAAGGTGTAGTGTGCGATTTTCGGACAGGGCCCTGGTCTTGTCTGTGTGATGAAGCATCTCTTTCCCGCCCCCCATCCCCAGCCACGAGGGCTCATGCTGGCTAGGATTGAGGGACCAACAACCGAGGAGGTGACGGTGAGGGAGAGAGGCGAGTGTGAGATCACCCCCAGCACGGACGTCAAGTACCCCCCGGGAAGCACCCAGAGCCTGCACAATCACTGGCTCCTCATCGGTACGTCCCGGCTTTTTACGGCACAAAGTGTCACAAAGCAGCTTGACATAGTGACCAAACCTGAGAGCCCCTCGCAGCAAGCCTAGGGCAACAGTGTTGAAAAGGGAGAAACCTGGAGCAGAACCTGGCTCAGAGAGAGACACAGAGCTCGTTGGCTTATGGCTGGCAGCAGGCAGTCAATGAGGTTAAAAACAGAGTAAATTAAATGCCATAAATAATAATCAGTATTGGCTGGCTTGGGGGGTACAGTTCCAACTGGAAAGATGGCAGAACAAGCTGGGTAGCTGAACTGGAAGCCAGGCTGTGGTGCTTGAGCCACAGGCTGAAGCTGTCAGAATACATTGCAGAGTGAATTGTGAAGGAGGGCATTTCTCTTTGTAACATGGCTCAGAGGAAGTTTGTCCTCATGTCTGTGTGTGTGTGTGTGTGTGTGTGTATTTGTGTTCCAGGTCACCATGAACTGCCCCCAGTAGCTCACACCACTATGCTGCGGGGTTTCCCAGAGAACCTCCAACGTTCTGGCGATGCTGTGATCCCACCCCGTACCTCACGCCCCCCATACCACCCTGTAAGTCCTACACACCCCATACCACCCTGTAAGTCCCACACACCCCATACCACACACACCACTGTGCTGGGTTGCTCACACAGTAAGACGCCTGTTAGGGAAGCAGGTGTGAGCCCTGTGCCTGGGGGGGGTTCAAGTCCCTGCTGAGCCAATAATGCAGACCAGTAACGGCTATGGCTGTTGGTCTGCGTTGTCAAGGTAACCATTACCTCAGCTTGACTAAGGAATATTAGGGGATTAAACTGGTCAAGATCATTAGTCTCTTCGCTCTCCATTAGCCAACCCAGGTCACATGGGCACCCGTAGATGTGTGTATCATTTGTATGCTGACATCATCGTCTCCTAGCAACTTAGGCAGTATGCAATTGCTTGTGCATCTGCAGTGTGAAAAGTACTTGTCAATATGAGAATCAGGGGAATTGTCAGCTTGTGCTGTTCAGTGACCGTTATGTATCACCCCTCAGTTCCTGGAGGTAAATAAGGACAGGGAGCCCCTGCCCGTCAACCGCAACGCCCAGCCAGGGGCCACGCCCACCCTGACGGCCATCTTGCCTGAGACCCTCACCCAGGATCCTCTCACCCTGGCTGTGCTCACTCTACTGCTGGGGGGCTGGCTGGCCTTTGTGATCACGTACCCTCGGGTGAGTCTGCAGACCTGGGACTATGTGTGTGTGCACTGTGTGTTTGTGCTACCTGCGCTTAAAGAAATGTGTGTGTGTGTGGCACATGTGTGTGACATGAGTAGTCATAATTTTGAAGGTGTATGACTTCTTTGTGTATTACCCATATGTGTATGTGTAACTGCTGCTTACTTTTATCGTGTGGGTATTGGATTGCTGTGTTTGTGTGTGTGTGAGGTGTGAGTGTGTGTAATGTGTGTGTGTGTGTGTGTGTGCGTGTAATGTGTGTAATGTGTGGGTGTGTGTGAGTGAGTGTGTGTGAGTGTATGCGTGTGTGTAATGTATGTAATGTGAGTGTGTATGTGTGTGTAACGTGTGTAATGTGTATAATGAGTGTCTCTGCTCCGGCAGCGTATGGCCCATCAGGAGAAGGTGCAAAGGCAGCAGCTGGAGGAGGCTCTGGAGTCCAGGCTGCAGAGGTTACAGACCCAGCAGAGCGCCCCCTCCCTCACTGACCCCGCCCCCTCCCCCACTGGCCCCGCTACCCCACGCAGCGGCAGCGACTCCAACAACTTCTCCAATGGCTCGGGGTCCCGGGGCTCCCCCCAACCTTCAGAGATCATGCCAACGGCAGGTCAGAGACCAGCGGAGTCACAAGGTCTGTCAGCCACCTCAGCTGTATTTGTGTCTGTCAGCAAACACACCCCAGCTGGGTTTGTGTGGGGAGCATCACTTGGCCTGTCTGTGTGTGCTGCCAGTTTACCTGTCATTACACCTGTCTGTGTGTGCTGTCAATTTACCTGTCATTACACCTGTCTGTGTGTGCTGCCAGTTTACCTGTCATTACACCTGTCTGTGTGTGCTGTCAGTTTCCCTGTCATTACACCTGTCTGTGTGTGCTGTCAGTTTACCTGTCATTACACCTGTCTGTGTGTGCTGCCAGTTTACCTGTCACTACACCTGTCTGTGTGTGCTATCAGTTTACCTGTCATTACACCAGTCTGTGTGTTTTGCATGTCAGTTTACCTGTCACACACCTGTCTGTGTGTGCTGCCAGTTTACCTGTCATTACACCTGTCTGTGTGTATGTCAGTGTGCTAATAACCACAACTGTATGAGTGTGTTTTATTGTACCAGTCACTACACCTGTCCGTGTGTGCTATCAGTTTACCTGTCACTACACCAGTTTTTGCATGTCACCATACCTCACACACCTGTCTGTGTGTGATATCAGTATGCTAGTCAGTCCCACTCTTTCTGTGATGCCAGTCTCTCTGCCTGCTCCACCTGTTTGTGGTGTCAGTATGCCAGTTGCCCCACTCTTCTGTAGTGCCAATAGGCTGGTCTCTGTGATGCAGATGGGCTGCACATTGACACCACTGTGTCACATCGCCACCTGCTGGCGTATGGTATGAATGCACCAGTCTTCATGCATGATGTCAATGTGCCAGTCGCTCCATTTCCCTGTTTGTGGTGTCAGTATGCCGGTCTCTGTGTTGCAGACGGACAGCCACAGGAGGTGGAGGTGGGGAAGATCTCCTTCAGCCCCTCTGAGGTGCTGGGGCACGGCGCAGAGGGTACCTTCGTCTTCAGGTGAGCACCGCCGAGGGGCCGAAAGGCTGCAATCTGCATGTGTGTGCATGCGTTTTTGTGTCAGTCTCTTTCCTTTGAGTGATGCTGTGTGTTAATCAAAGTGTTTATGTCACTTTGTTGCTTTGTCTGGGTCCTGCATGCCACCCTGAGCATGTTTCTGTTTGTACCTGAGAATCTGTGCAGCTGACAGTCTGTGTGTGTGTGTTTGCTTGCTTTTGTTTGTCAGTCCAGTGTTTGTTCTTCTGGGTTATAGTGTGTGTATTTGTTTGGCAGTCAGCTTGTGAGCCTGTGTGTGTTTGTGTGTGTATGTGTCTGTTGTAATTTTGTGTATCTGCCTGTGTGTCTGTGTGGCAGTCTGATCCTGTTAGATTGTCTGAGTTTCTGCTGTCTGTGCGCAGGGGTCGTTTTGACGGGCGGCGGGTGGCGGTGAAACGGATCCTGCCGGAGTGTTTCGACTTTGCGGAGCGGGAGGTGCAGCTTCTGCGGAGTCTGACGAGCACCCCAACGTCATCCGCTACTTCTGCACCGAGCGCGACCGCCAGTTCACCTACATCGCCATTGAGCTGTGCGCGGCCACACTCCAGCAGGTGAGACCACCCCACCATAACCCTAACATAGACTCACCCCATCCTTCCATTGGCTTTTGTTAATGTACAGGTATGCGCTGCATAACGTCTGTTCGGGAAACATCTGACCACATACGTCCTTGGTCCCATAAGGTTATAATACAGTTCAGAAATCCCGATCAGAGAACTGGACGTAGCGGACATAACCTATTTAACCCATATATTAGCTAACCTTGCTAGGTACATTAGCTGTGTGTGTGCAGTATCTTGGATATTTAGTCAATACAGGTACACAACAGTATCCCATATAGCTTTGATAACATAGTGTTACCACAATGTCCAAATCACATTACATCCTATTTCACAGAACATATCGTGGACGTTAAGCGACGCATACCTGTAAATTGTTATAACGTGTAAGTGGTTTTATAATTTATAAATTGATATTTGTGCCCTGCAGTTTGTGGAGGACCCAGAGTGTCCTCACTCCAGCCTGGACCCAGTGACCCTGTTACAGCAGACCATGTGCGGCCTCAGTCACCTGCACTCTCTGAACATCGGTGAGCTGCCTTTGGCCCATTTAGAAAAAAAATCTCTCTCCAAGATCGCAACAGCAAGAAATCATTTTTACCCTAAGGAAAAAAATAATTGCTTTCCCTAGCATACCTTATATAAAAATAGACAAGATACTTGAAGATACACCTGCTAAAACACAGGTGTAAAATAATTGTTACTTAGAGCAACATCCAACAGCATGCATACAATAAGGTGCGTGCGTTTTATTTTACCCGCAGTGCACCGGGACCTGAAGCCACGGAACATCCTGCTGTCCATGCCGGGGCCCCGAGGCCGGGTTCGGGCGCTGATCTCCGATTTCGGGCTGTGCAAGAAGCTTCCTGCGGGAAGGCACAGCTTCAGCCTGCGGTCGGGGATCCCCGGCACAGAGGGGTGGATCGCCCCCGAAGTGCTCCTCGACACGCCCAAAGAAAACCCGGTGAGACACCCTAAAAAACACAGACGGAGAAGCGGGCGGAGCCCGGACTCGAGCTTTAAACGCTCCTCCGAAATGTGCTTCCAGATGTTGTTAAGACCGGAGCTGACATCTTGTCACTTTTGTGTGTCTTGCAGACCAGTGCAGTGGACATCTTCTCTGCAGGATGTGTTTTCTACTATGTGGTCTCTAGGGGGCAGCATCCGTTTGGAGACACCATTCGCCGGCAGGCCAACATCCTATCAGGAGCCTACTGCCTTGACCACTTCATGGAGGATCTGCATGGTGTGAATTTTGATCGTTTTTTTTGTGTATTTGCATGACTGAGAGCTACAGATAAGAGGAGATAACTGCGCAATAACATACATTTATTGCTGCAGAGTACAGCATTCTGCAAAGAGCTTAAGATAAAACTAATAACATTCATCATTGTCATAACTGTAAGTGTTATAATAACTGCAATCACAATTCTTAATTACACTAATTAATCAAACTTAAGGAAATCCATTTTTTAATTCTGAGATGGGGTAGCATACTTTGCTCCTCGCTGACAAGCTTTGCAGTTACAGTGATCAAATGAGACGGTCACGTAGCGAGAAAGAGGCCTTGAATAACCAGTCTCACTCAATATTGAACAGTCACACTGGCCTTTGTTTTATCACTACACCCATTGGACAGAGCAGGTAGCAATGTCCTCACAATGTAATTCAGTTCAAAGGGATGATTTTCAATAAGCAGCATACAAGCAATTGCATCAATGCACTATGCCAGTGTTAGTTTCATAGTTAAATTTTCATCTAATCCATAAACAAGTCTTGTTTTTATTCTATGTGCTCATTGGCTACTCTGTAACGGTTAGACTGTTTCCAGTTCGACCAAGCAAACAAATACATCTCTTTAGCACAAACAAGTCAGTGTCTCTGCGAGCTGAGGATTTGTAGCCAGTAAGGATTTGACTCAGAGAATGCAGAGATACAGGTATACCATGTGTGCCTCACCATGCAGGTTTTCTGCTTAACATTTGACTGAGTTCTGAGGGAAAAGTCTCCCCCTTCTGGCCAACCTCGATATTGCACATTATACAAGCATGTAAAGCATATACCATGTGTGCTTCACCATGCAGGTTTTCTGCTTAACATTTGACTAAGTTCTGAGGGAAAAGTCTCCCCCTTCTGGCCAACCTCAATATTGCACATTATAGATCTAAAGCAATTTATGGTAAAACAAGGCAAGTAAGAGTAGTGAGAATAAATCATTAGCTGTTAAAAAAAAATAAAATCATAGCTATAGATACTGACAGTGCAGTTATGTTCAAATGAATGAATGATTCAGATGAATAGATAACTGAGCTCATTTGCCAGCCCTGGTATCTAGCCTGAGTCGGACCAAGGGAATGCATCCTCTTGGTTAATCCTGTGTAACGGTAACCGTGCGTGTGTTCCCATGTCAGATGACGTGATTGCAAGGGACTTGATTGAGCGCATGATCAGCGCAGATCCGCAGTCCCGCCCCTCCACGGCCTGTATCCTCAAGCACCCCTTCTTCTGGAGCCCCGAGAAACAGCTGCAGTTCTTTCAGGTCCGTCTGTCCCTCAGCGTCATGGCGACCGCAGGAGCATTCACTGGCATGCGCATGTAGCGCTAATCAAGCCTTTGCTCCTGCGATAACCTAGTGTTTCGACATTTCACTGAGTGTCTCCTTTTGTGCCAGCTTAGATTTCCATGCTGTGTCTTTCCTGTTGCCCTGAGTGCTTTGTGTTATACTGAAGTGAGTTTTATGTGTTCTGCTAACTGAATCTTTCGTGTTGCACCGAGTCTTTCCTATAGTGTGAAGTGAGTGTTCTGTGTTGTGCCGAGTGTTCCATGTTGCACTAACTTGAGTGTTTTTTTTTGTTATGCTAGCTGTCCTCATTCCCGCTAAAGTGAGTGTCTCCTGTGTGTGCTACAGGATGTTAGCGACCGGATAGAGAAAGAGCCGACGGACAGCCCCATAGTGGTGAGGCTGGAGACGGCGGGCAGGGCGGTGGTCAGGACCAACTGGAGGATGCACATCTCTGTCCCTCTGCAGACAGGTGAGTGTGGCGGCTCCGGTTACAGCGCTAGAGCTGAGGGACAGGCAAGGTGGCCAGGGCGGACCCCATCTCTGACCCATCTATGACACTTGACGCTTGGATGTTGTATCATGTTTATTACTTGGTTATGTACTATGTTTACTTGGCTATGCTATGTTTGTTTTTACCATGACTATTACATAGACTTTATTTTTAGCTTTGAACTGCTGTAGCAATGTTTAAATGATGCACTTTCTTTCCTGTATTTACGCTGACTGTATGCACTCCTTGTACGTTGTTTTGGATGTAAGCGTCTGCAAAGTGAGTTAATGTAAACGTGAATGTAAATGTCCCCACAGACCTCAGGAAGTTCCGCACGTACAAAGGAAACTCAGTCCGGGACCTGCTGAGAGCCATGAGGAATAAGGTGGGCCAGCTCAACTTCAATATCTCTTCATTTAAGGCCAGATTCAATCAAACACACTTAGGCCAAGATTCAATCAAACACACTTAGGCCAAGATTCAATCAACACTTGTCCATAAGTCTGGCTCACTATTAAATTGAAGTGTTTTTTAATTTTATATTCACCAACGCAGTTTGGTGAGTTCAGCAATCATGAAAATGAACCCGCAATTCTATTGTTGTCAATAAAGCTCTCATTCAACAGAACAAATGTTCTTAGAATCCTGGCCTCAGTTTCTGTAAGGGAATATTCAATTAAATCAAAATAGACTTTACATTGCAACATAGGTTTGTACTCCATATAGTGTTTCCTATGTTATTAGAGACAAGCATACATGTACTTGCTAGCATGTTCTTTTCATACTGAAATAGCGGAGCCCATTGAAAAGTTGAAAAGAGTGTTTGGTCTGAATTGCTTACGCCTTTAAAGAGACTACATTCATTTGGTTTGAATTGCTTATGCCTCTAAAGAGACTACGTTCATTTGGTTTGAATCGCTTACCACATTAAAGAGACTACATTCATTTGGTTTGAATTGCTTATGCCTTTAAAGAGACTACGTTCATTTGGTTTGAATTGCTTATGCCTTTAAAGAGACTACGTTCATTTGGTTGGGCCGTGGTCTTATTTAACATGGATTAAACTACAGTCATGGTACAAACTGACAAAGACTAAGGACCACAATTCTCAGAAGGCAGTCATGCAGTCGATGAATAAACATTTACAATCCCAAATTACTGACTAAACCAATAATACTCTAAATAATGACAATTTTCCTATAAAACCTTCTTTACTTGAAGAATGCCTTTGAACTGAATGGCAGGTAATTTTTAGATGAAGGTTTTGGAGGAGATGGATCTGGTAAAGTAGGTTAAGTAATTATAAATAATATAAGTACAAAACACAAACATTCCAAAAGAACACAAATTATGTTTCGCCATCCTTGCTGTCTCCTGTTGAACATAGTTTTAGTGTCAGTGGAAAGATCCTCAGCTCAGCTCTTGGGAAATACATATATATGAATCATTCATATCTTATCCTTAAATGTTAAATCCGTTATAAATGATTCATCGTCCGTGTCCAGTAAACATAAACACTGGTGTACTTGCCTATCCTACACAGAATAATAGATGTAGATTGATGTATAATTAAGGGCTGCGTTACATAAACCGTAGGATTCTTCCATGTTGATTCACCCTGGTAGCATAATGAATGTGAGTGCCAGAGAGCCATTACCACGGTGATTGCATGATTAATGTAAACATCAATTATATTTACATATATTTTAGCCTTGCAAATTAATTTCATTGTTATATGATCAGTTATATTTGTACTGTGTATATTTTATTTGCATAACAAGTGTTTTTACTTGTTGGTGCTGACCATTATTTTTGTATTTTATCAGTAGTAGAAATGCATACATTCTGATGCATTTTTTTAGATTTAGCTATAGTGGAAGAACAGCACTACTTTAAGTAGTCCACTTCATTTCTACTTAAGTATCCCTTGATTATGAAGAAGTCACCATTGTAAAAGTTCACCATTTCCCATCCTGGACAGTCCCATTGTGTATACACACTGGTTTCACCCGAGGAAGAATTCTCCACCAAATACTGCATTTTGTAAGTGTCACAACTATGTGCATGGAAATAGCAAAAAGAAAAAATTGAATTGTTTTAAATGAGGATGTCTCGTGTCCAACAGAAGCACCATTACCACGAGCTGCCACCGGAGGTGCAGGAGACGCTGGGCGAAGTCCCAGAGGGCTTTGTGCACTACTTCACCTCGCGTTTCCCTCGGCTGCTACTGCACACGCACGGCGCCCTACGCTTCTGCGCCCACGAACGACTCTTTCACCCCTACTACCCCCTGCCGGACCCCGAACCCCATTAAAGAGCAGCGCAGCACAGCCCCGTTTGGGGGGCAGGTGGGGGACCGAGGTGGCGCAGAGACTGTTAATCTAACAATTGCCCCAGCATACTCTGCAAAGAGGGAACTGCACGCCCCCCCCTCCCTCCCTCGTTTTGCTTCAACTCCCTCAGCAAACAAAACCGAAACCTGTGGACAACATCAGCGGACTGACTGACTTGCACTGTGAACGCAGTTACACACACTGGACGTACCCATGGTTACGGCGGGTACATGAGGAACTGCACTGAACTGTTACTGTCCTTCAACGGCGCCAGAGCCCATGGTGTCTCCTGGAGCTTACATGCATTTTGTAAATTATTTTTAAAAAGAATTTTTTTTAAAAAGTATTTTTACCAAAGGAAGATGTTGATGGAATCTATATCACTATAAAACACTTTTATCTGAGTGTATTAAGCCAGATGAAGATTGTACTGTACTGGACTAGGAAAATAACTGCAGGTCTCAGCCTAAGAATGTGATAATGTCCAGTACTGAGTTAATTTTATTGAAGACAGTAAACAGAAAACTCTATAGTTACTTTATAAAACAATTTTACCAAGAGTAAATGCCACTCAAGTATCAGAAATACTATTTTAATTTCATGGATGTCCCCCCTTTCATGCATTCTGGTCAATCAGGTGATGTTGAAGTTCTTTGCAAACTTCAGTTGCAAAATTCTTGGTCAGAAGGTGGCCCGTTCTCTCAGTGAACACAAAATACCTTTTATTGTATGGTTGGTATGCTTGATTCACTACCTGCATACTGACTGGCACCAGCTGATATCACCTTCATTGGATCTGCATAACATGGCAGCTTGCCAATTGGGGGAGGTCATGGAATATAATTGCTTTAATATTTAGCAAATGGAGGAGCTGCTAGTTATGGTACAATTACTCCCCCTGTTGGATCTTGCCAAGTACTTACAGGTGTAAAGATGCTAAATACTCTTGTGTAAACATCAATTTTACTCACGGTCCTGCACACCTTATTACAAAGGTCTGGGCTGTCGGAGTAAAACAGAAAACCACAAACTGTACTCTTCATGACCTTTCTGTAAAGGGGTCTAATCCTTATGGCTCAAAACGCAACTGCTAAGAAGATTGCTTTTGTATGCTTCAGCATTAAACCCGAGCAGCCAGTTCTTGCAGTGTTTGTCAGTAAGGAGAAAAAAAAGAAAAAAAAGTAAAAGGCTTCATAAACGGCTGCCGGTATTAACTTTGAAACGTTTTTATTGTATAGCCCAGGATTCAGAAGGGGCACATTTGCCAATCTATTGCGAATAAGGGATTTCTTTTTGTACAAAGAACATGGAATGGCACTGGGGACATTTTTATACTTGTTTTTGGAATAAATATGTTGCAAACGCTTGATGAGTGAAGATGATTTAAAGTAATTGTGGTGGGAGAAAAGGAGGAAAAAAAAAGGCTTAAACTTTCAAAAGGGTCTTTATTTACTTGGAATATATCAAAATTTAAAAACTCTTGTAAACATACACTTTTCTATTCAGGATTTTTGTACAGTGGAGTTTTGTACAGAATCGACAAAAACAACATTTAAAATAGAAGCACGCAAAGACAGACTCCACACAAAGACAAGAGCATACACATGATAACGTTCCTCACCCCAGCTGTCTCGATTGGCACAGTGAATTCGATTATTTCACTCAGAACCAAGAAAATACAGTGGCTGCATCTCCTGAGCAAATCAAAAAAGTTCTGTGCTGTGTTAAAAAAAAAAAAAAAAAAAACATTTACTATGTCACTTATTTTTAAAGACAGGTTTTGTGAGGAAAGCAGGAGGAGGGGGCGAAGGGAAAGGGGAATCAAGAACCCTTTGGCCAAGCAGTAGTTTTACATCTATAGGGGGAAAAAAAAAAAAACAAGAACACATAAAATGGAGGTGGGGGGTGGCGTATTTACAGGACTGTGCGGAGCTGGGGGGCTCAGGCCCGCTCCGGTTCCGTGGTGGGTTTGCGGGAGCTTGAGGCCTTGCAGGCCAGCAGTTTGTCCAGCATGGTGCGGGCGTAGCGCAGCCGGCTGGCCAGCTCCTTGGAGCAGCCATACTCCTCGATCAGGCTCATCTTGTATGTGCGGAACTCCCTCTTCTCGTCGATGTACGTCACCGCAGCCATGAGAGGGCACAAGATCAGTTTCGTGTGGTCCTGTGGGGGGGGGGACAAAATCCAGCGTTTCTGATACAAGATACAAGTTGCAAAACGCTTTAACCCAGAGAAAAGTCTGCAAGAGTTCAAGCTTCCTGAAGACAAAGCAAGCCATCTATAGGTTTCTGTTATTAATATGAATAAATGCTGACATGGCAACGAATGGCTTACTTTCCCATTCATAATGGACACGTTAACCATCCATAACAATAGGTGGTTTTACGACAATAGAATAGTCTCCGTTGTGTCAGCAATGCTGTCCGCAAACAAGCTTTAATAGTAGCTGTGCGGAGCTAGACAAGCCATCAGATCAACAGAATGACACTGACCGGATGGTGCCAAACTATAAAACCAGCCGAGGGCGTGGAGCTCACCTGGAAGAAGTTGATCTGCACCGTCCCGTTGCTGAGGTGAAGCACGATGGCGCTCTTCGTGCGGAACCAGTGGCGCAGGTAGGGCAGGCGCGCCAGCTCGTCTCCGTCCCGCGGGGTGATGTTAGCCCCGGCCTTCAGCAGGTGCTCGCTCATGTAGTTACGGAAGTACTTCAGCAAAGTGATCTGAGGGGAGCGGGACACTTTCTCTGTTAGATTCTGACTGAATGTGTGTAATATATAGGGGATACCAAGGGAGGACATGTTTAATTTCAGATAATTTACTTGACATTTCATAATGTCTTTAAATAATACAAGTTAAAGGGATGATTTTGCAAAAAAAAAAAAAAAAAAAAAAGGCAGAACACACGGCCTGGAGATGTGCAAGATCTGAGTCATGTTGCATAGACTGTATTATTAGTCATTACAATACCCAGAGTCTCAGAGATCGAATCATGTCAATCAGCAGAAATAACGGTTCAGCTCGTGTTTTTGGGACTCACCTTCTTGGACAGCATGGAAGGGTAGGAGCGCACGCTGAGGTACGACTCCACCGAGTTCCTGTCGATGTACTGCAGGCTGTCCCCGTCGTCGTACATGATGAGCCGCGTGGAGTCGTTGAAGAGCACGCCCACGCTGTTATCGCACAGCTGATAGCCTGTGAAAACGAGGCAGAGGCAAACACAGGTTAACCACGCCTGGGGGCTGGAGGGGGGAAGGAAAAACACCAAAACGTACTGCTGCGGCGCCCGTGGGGGACTCTGCTTACCCAGGCCATATTTATCGGAGTAGTCCACCCACTTGCTGATCCAGAAGATGGGAATACAGGCAGGATCCTCAGCTTCTTCTGCAAAAATAATAAAAACAACCATTTACCATCCATTCACAGAGAGGGCAAACCAGGCACAGTCCCACTTTAGAGCCCTCCCTGACTGGGGGGTTCATCCTTTGCTTACCTAGCCGAATGAGGGCTCTCTCTGAGGGCTTGGCCGCGTTGACGCTGTTGAGCTGCTGCAGCAGGTCGCTCAGGTGGCAGTCGACGGGCTCGGATCCCTCCCTAGAGGAGAGAACAGGTGGCTCAATATTATTTTACAAAAAAGGGCCATGTCTTAAGCACACTGTATTAAAATCTGAAGGAGGGAAAAAAAAAAAAAAAAACCAAGAAAAAAAAAAAGATCTGAGGACAGAGCTTGGTATCGTTATGGCAACCTCAAAAGACATGAGTGGCCAATCAGTCACGGGCATTGTAAACCACATGACCCAGTCTGACGCACTGACCTGAGTTGGGGCTCCTCCTTCTGCTCCATCTTGCCCATCTTCTCAATGGGACTCTCAGTTCCTGAAGAAGAGAAGATTGGAGTCAGAGTCAAGTATTGGAGACAGAGACACACACACACACACACACACAGACACAAGCTTTAAGCTCATGAGTGGCCAGCTACCATACCTTTGTTGAGGGCGGTGAGAGGTCGGCGCTGACTGGCCTCCAGGGAGCTGGGTGCAATGGAGAATCGCGGGGGCACAGTGAGGCAGGTGGTGGGAAGGCGCAGCGGGATGTAACCGGAGGTGAAGAACTCGTCTGTCAGCAGCTCTCCGATGGTGGGCCGGAGGGTGGGGTCGGCGTGCAGCATCTTCTTGATCAGGGCGGCCGCCACTGGGTTGATGTGCTGGGGGAGGGGGAGAGAATGAAATAAATTAATATATATATGAATAACTGGCGATGATGAGGCAGGTGCTGCTGTGTTTATCTGATAAAGGTGTGTGTGAGAGTCTGTGGGCGCGAGAGAATGTGTGTATAAGAACAGCAGGGAAGATAGAAAAACATGGGCTGGGATTCAAAACCAGGCAGTCACAGTCTGTTTGTTTGTTTGTTTGTGTGTGTGTGTGTGTGTGTGTGTATATATATATGTATATATATATACATATATACATATGGTGTTTCCAAGCAGGTGAGTTAGCACACTAGACAATAAGACATCCAGTGTCTTTACATATATATGCGCTATGCTGCAGCTCACCCGTGGGATAGTGTAGTCGTTTTTCTTGATTCGGATGTACGTCTCCTTCAAGCAGGATGTCTCAAACGGAGGTTTGCCCACCAGCAAAGTGTATCTAGGAAGGAGGGCAGGGAAAGCAGAGGAGATATTCATGACCAAACAATCAACCTCGAGTTAACGGTTTAACAGAGGAGTAAATTACACAAAATTTCATACATCTCACTCACTGATAAAGTTATGGGGAAAATAAAGGTACAGCTTGAGTGAGCTAGTAGACTGAACTCATTCCTAACTTGTGCTGGCACCAGATGGCAGCTGAAAGCTCTACTTAGGCGTTTCTTGTAGTAAGAAACTTTGGAACTACGAAGAGGCCATTAAAACTACAGCGCTTGGTTCTAGGAAACATTACACTAAACAATAGGCATGCATTTTATACTCCCAAAAGCCCACACTGCCATTACTTACAGGATGCAGCCCAGAGACCAGATGTCCACCTCAAAGCTGTGGCCCTTTTTGCACAGCACTTCCGGAGCAATGTAGTTTGGAGTCCCACACAGGGTCTTCTTCCTTTCGCCGTCAAACTCAATCTTTGTGGCCAGGCCAAAATCACCTGGCGAGAGGGAAAAAAGCCCATTTAACTCACTGACAATGAAAAATGAAAGCAGTATGCGTGAGAGAGAGGAAAAAACAAAAGGGATTTACCTATCTTGACCTCCATTTCATCATTCAGGAAAAGGTTTCCCAGTTTGAGATCGCGGTGGATGACTCTGTTGTTGTGCAGATACTGGCACCCCTGGATGGTTTGCCTCATGTAATATCGCGCCTCTGGCTCTGTCACTGCCTTCCTTCTCTTGTGCAACTCCAGGAGAGACTAGTGGACAAGATGTACATCTTTGATAAAGCTTCACCTTCAAATACACACAACTCATACACAACAACGTTATTTTTTTTTCAACTGAGTATTGAAGTCATTATTCTAGCCGCAACTTAACACTGAGAGACAGAGTGAAAGGAGAGTTACCGGAAACAAGACGGTGCTACATTTAAACTGCAATGGAATGTTGACAAAATGGAACCCTGGAGAAGCAGGAACTGCTGCTGGCCTTGAGGCACAATTCACGGCTCTTAAATGACATAAACATCTGCCCGCTGTACTTTCCCAGCTATCAAGCTCTCTTAGCAAACCAAGTATGTTGCCAGATATGGAACTTACGTTGGCAGACCGAGCCCTCTGCTAGACAGATTGCTCGCTAGCTGCCAGCCAAGCGTACGTTACTGATCAGTTCGCTTACCCTTCGCCGGCAGATCTCCAGAACCACGAAGACAAAGTCATCATCTTCAAAAAAGCCATGGAATCCCACCACATGAGGGTTATCGAGGCTCTTGTGGATCGTGATTTCCATGGACATTTTCTCCTTCTGATGAGGTTTGAGCAACATTGTCTTTGGGACTACTTTCCCAGCAAAGACTTCTTTAGTGTCCATATCTGTGATTTCGTAACATTTCGCAAATCCTCCTTTCCCGAGAAACCGTCCCCTCATGTATCTCTTCATGGTCCGAGGATCCACCAAAATATCTGGAATCTCTTTTAGAGGTGCAGATTTAGGATCAACGTGTGGCGTCGGCTTCGCCACCTTTGCCATTCCTGCGCTCATTTTGAAGAGATGTACCTCCCTTCAAATATATAAGTAGTAAAGTTACCAGGCAAAACAATTAAAAGTTGCAACACAACTTCTTGATGAGATTTGCGAACGATAAATGGCTACAGAAACAATAAATACTAAAGTATGTGCAAGCTAGCTGTTCGGAATAACTAGTTGTGCACTTGCAGTTTAGAAATGCTCTGAATTCGAATCAAAACTAAAGAACAGTAAATACGAAATCGTCGGAAAAACAAATACAAAACCCGTTTCTATAACCTTCCGCATATATCCACATCTGCTAGGATGAAAATGTAAAATAAAATAAATCCCACAGCTTTCCTTCCACCGTAGCTCCTTGTGGCCCTTCCTTCTCTCTGACAACACTGACTAATGCAACATTTCAAATCCAGCTCTGTTCGTTAGAAGCTCCTATGATTGGTCCACTCGATTTGAATTCCAAGCCGCCGCTGCAAAGCAGCATGGGAGCATGAACGTAGAGCGAGTCACTTATTTGAGATTCAAGCTAATACGTAGCTTCCTTGTCTTAATTAATAGTTCCGGTTATGCAGATAGATAGTAAATGATGAAAAAGTTCCTGCATGTGATAATGCTGTACTGTATAAACCTCACAGCGAATATACAACATCTCAATACCCTCATAAATCTTTAAAAGTTTAAATGTCCAGCCTTTTGAAATAACTTTATTGGTATGTGTCGCTGGTTTAAATCTAAATCTGAAGATTGTGTTGGTGACAAGCAGACTAATGACAGAGAATATGCGGGCCTCTGGTATCTAACGTTAGTAAGGAACGTGCTATCGATAAATCCACGGGATTCGCATTTAAAAGATGGTTTCTAACTTAGCCTAGATGCCCCTTCGCTCGGAAGCTAACGTTATCCAGTTAGTTGTATGAACTTTGTCAATGCATTTTGTAGGTCGCCGTTGAAAAGGGAAACCAAACAAAAAAGACCCAAACAAATAATGGCGACACTATGACAACACCAAAGACATTGCGATTATCACTGATGGCATACTACAAATGTCCAGTAGAGGGCAAGCGCAAATCTATACAAAATCTTAATGGTCTTATGTCATCGGTGAATATGCATTCCCTAATCACGAATTAGTCCGTTTAAGTGAAAGGGGACTGCATGTCAAAAGTGAAAGTGATGTTAAACTCTGCTAGGAAGGTTTGCCAGTTTCCTTTTTCATTGAACCCATGTGCCATTGGGAGGGGTGTGTATTTGACAGAGGGTCCTCTTCCCCACCCATGGGACTGGGGTCAGAAGCTCCAGGCTCACTGATCGAGAGACCCAGATGACAGTGGAGAGTTCCTCTGGTTGGCTGGGCCTTGACTTCAGGCTTCACAGGCTGAAAGAGCTGCAATCCGCCAGGAACATGCTGCTATGTATTCTGGCTGTGACCAGGGACTCAGTTAGAGGGGAGGCTGAAGGATGGCTTTCGCAGTATTTTTGTATGATGAGTGAGGGGTGGTGGATCTGTTTTATCTGGTACAATTTTCATTTCACTGTCCTAATTCCTGAGAGACATATTTTTGTCATCTAATGCACACTTTTTATATTTTTATATTTACATTTTCACATTTTATATTCACTATGTGAGTGGTTGTGTTCTTTTTTTAGGGTATACATCTGAGAAAAATGGACACATTTGTTGTTCTCTTACCTCTTACTCTTTTGATAATTTTGACATGTAAAATGTGTTTTACTTTGAATCAAATTTGGATCAAATAAGGATTTGAAAATAAGACACGATAATGACTAAAGCGAAATATAGAGCTCACGTGGACTTGATTGGACTCCTCGATGTTGCTTTTTTTACACTTGGGATAAATTAGCAAGTCATTTGTTCTTTGGATTTAAGTGCCTCTCTGGCTACTTCACAGATTTGGGGATACTGCTTTGCAAGTGGAATACCCTTGAGAGAGAACGAGCCCTGCTGTTAAAGAGCCACTGTGTGTAACCCATTGCTTTTATCAGCAGTCTGAATAGACCCAGTGTACACGTGAGCACGTTGTTTAAATAAGTTCTGGCCTGAATACCTGTCTCACATGCCGGCCAATAGATTTTCTAACCAGCGCACCATTTGATTGTAGCAATGGGAAGGTGAAGATTGGCCTGACACCCTTCTTCCTGCCCCTTAATTCCCACGAAACAGCAGTGCATTTCCCAAACAGGCTCACTGTAAGTGTTGAATGAAGTTGTTTTTGTGTGCCCATGTGTTTGACCACGTGGCAGAGAGAAAAGGTCAGTAAAGCACGGACATTCAAATACACAAACTCTTAGATTTACTGTAAAAAAAAACCCTTTGAAATGTCTTAGCCTCGAGTTTTTAATCATATATTATTGTCACATTTCTGGTAGTTTTGTGCCATATTTTTAAGAAACAAATAGGCTACATTGTTATCAATCCTATCTTCATAACATAATTCAGCTACAACAAATGTTAAAGCATATTTTTCATTGTGATCCCTGAGTTCTCCTGATTTCAGGCATTCCTAAAATTGAGGCAGAATAAAGACAATCTCACAGTAATATAAACCATGTAAAGCTATTGTATATACAATTAGGCATCATACTGATATATGAATATACTAGGAGATTAACTAGGAGATTAATTGATATTTAAGTTTGAAAATGGGATGTTAAGCATTGGCTCCTATAAGAATAGCTTTTGAAGGTTTGAATGACAGCCAAGGTGTTTTCTAGTTGTTCAGTGGGTTTGGTAAAGCTGGCTGCTGGTTGGTAGAGATGAATGGCCTTGGCTGAGCCATTTGTGAGAGACAGCGGTAGGACAAGGTCCGCTTGTTTACGCCGTTCCCCATAAGTGGTCATGCAGTGCTTTGCCTCACGATTTCTTCCTTTTCATTCAAAACGTGTTACCTAAGCAGCACTCCCGAGACATCCACTTGAGATCCTCGAGTCTGAACGGCCACGTTTTGTCTCTATGGTACTGCTCGAAATGCGTTTATTTTTAGAAATGATGGAAAGGTGGGAGTTTTGATTGGTCGGTTCGCGCCATGCGAAAGGAAATTCCTAACGAGGATGTGTGTAGGCGGCTGTCCCATTGGGATATAATTAGTTAATGTCCTGAATTTATTAAGGGCTGTGACTTAGCCCCAGTCTGTGAGAGCCCACAATAGAAAGGGGAAATATTAATATCCAGGCTCTCGACGCAAAACGAATTCAACAATCAAGAATCCCTTCCTGCCAATCTTATGCCCATATAGTTTGTGTTTACCATAAAGTTAATTATACAATGCCTCAAAAAGTGGGATTAGGGAGAGCTGTGGGCTGACCATAGACAATCACAGTCAGGATGAACCTTATAAGAATGATTTTTCATAGTACAAATTTACATAAGTACATATTTCTTCTCATAGAGATGCTATGCTTTGAGATCCAGGAAGGAGAAAGCTCAGTAATGTGCCGTAAAACACACCCCAAGATTTGCGAGAGATTTCTATACAGTTTTGTACTGTTTGACATCATGTTGACAGACTGCACATTTTTGAGTTTTATGCACGGAAGCAGGAGCAGATTTAGCAATTAGCAGTGCATTAGCAATCAATAGTGCAACACAATGCAGACTGAGACCTGCAGAGATAGTGCTGCATGTACAAAAACAGCATGCCCTCCATCTTCACCACCCCCCACCTCAGGGCATGTCTGGTGTAACAACAGGACAGCCTTGTCTTTAACACTCAAAGGTTGCTATAGTAGCTCCTTTTATCTTGCTCTGTTCATCGAAGTCCAGTTTTATGGCAGTCTGTAATTTTGTTTGTTGCTGGGACTTATCTGGTTGTCTACACCCTGTGGTACAGTTTTGATGTTATTGATATTTTGATTCCGGAGGATATTGGCGCACAGTTTGCACCTTCTGTGTTTTTTATTGCTGCAGTTCATATGTTGAGCCAGTGTGTTGACCAGAATGTCCTTATGAACCTTTGAATAGCTGACAGCTTTGAGTTTAGAGCATCAAACACAAATGACATACAGATTCTTGTGCTGCCCAGTGTATTATATAAAATTAATTGTTATCCAACAACATTATAGTGCTGTGATCAATATAGCATTGTTATTACCTGTAACTAAGCTCTTTGTATGTTCTGTTATGAATGCTCCTTTTGTCACACTGTATAGCAAGGTACCTCAATGTAGAATTAAGTGTAGAATACATGCATTAATATCTGTGCAACATTATTTGAATGGAAGTGTTTATTGTGAGGTGAAACATCTTTAAAATAGCTCTGACTGTTATGTTGAATTATGAAGCCATTTATGCTTGTGAGCCCAGAAAGGTAAAGGTAATAAGTACTTTGTTGGCACACATGAATGAGACAAAAATATGAGGACAGGAGATAGCAGCTGAAGTGATTTTAATGGGTTAATCAACACCAAAGGCAAGTTAAGTGGTTTAAGGAAAGATTTCAAATAATTAAAAGCTTGGAGACAAATAGTAAAGATCTGATTCTTTATTGCACATCTGTTGTACACTGAAGTACTTTTACACTTGATCAGTAGACATTCAATATCTTATAATGCACTATATATTTTCTATTCATGTTCTCATTCTCGAGTTACTCTTTATACTCCAATTTGGAGTCAATTTTCGTGGAGAGCACCAATTTGTTGGTGCGCAAAAAGTTGGCTTGCTGCTCAACAAGTCGCCTGTCCAAAGCCAATTTCAGTCTGCGGGCGCTAGGCACTGCAGGTGCAACGGGTGCGTCTTCAGCCTCTTGCTTCTGGCTTCTTTCACGTTCTCCGTCTCTCGGCCGGACTTGCTGCTCCACTTCGAAATGTGTAGCTTCGGTGTCTTGGAGACTTGGAAGCAGGTTTCACTTACGGCTGATGAGGAGACGAGGTTCATGAATTTCGTGTTTACATTATGAGTTCAATTACGAGAGAATGCAGCTGTTCTGCTTCTTCATCGGTGGCTTTTTTCGGACTCCAACATTGTCCTTGGGAATGGTCTCCCTGCGCCTCCGCAGCGCAGGGCTCAGGCGGCTGGGTAGGTTGACCTGCTGCAATAGTTCCTTAAACACACCCATCACATTGTCGCTGCTCTTTGCCGAAGCCTCTACAAAGCTTGCGTTCCAGTCCAGCTCAACAGTGGACATGATTTCGCTGGTGGCCACCAGTCTCTGGTTCTCCAGATCAGCTTTATTGCCCACTACTGTGATGGGAACTAACTTCTCATCCCTAAGTTCTAGAATCTCCTCTCTCAGCCTCTGCACTTCTTCGAAAGACTCTGGATCATCTATAGAGTAGACCAAGGCGAAAGCATCGCTGTTGCGGATGCACAATTTTCTCATGGCTGGGAAGGCGTAGCTGCCACTTGTGTCCATAATCTCGATGCGGATTTTTGTTCCGTCAATATCATATTCGATACTGTGCAGCTCCTCAACCGTGCGCTTATACTTATGTTCAAACCGGTCCTGCAGAAATCTCTGGATCAGTGCTGTCTTGCCAACACCTGCCGCACCGAGGAACACCAAGCGAACTGTGGTCTTCTCCTTCACTGCTAAGGATGACATGACTGCGTTAAGAAATAATTTGCGCTTGAAAGTTACAGACAGTTATTCTTAATTTTTTAGTGACTGAATTCGGAAAAACACACCGACAGAGTTCTGAAACGCTTGTGAATTAACAAAGCAAGTGCTCTTTGCTCTCTTCTTGCGCGTTAGACTCTGTTTTCCAAGCTTCCCCTAGCTGTGGTATCAGACGTCTATTCCTTAGCGCCACATGGCCAGTATTTATTCCTCCAAGATTTCTGCGTCAGTTGCACTTGGGACCAATGATAGAGCAAGGGCGGGTGTTAGCGCTGTCTGGAAAGCTCTTCTTCGGAAGAGGTTTGTTGACATGCTGTTTAAAATAGATGAGTAGCATAGTAAGTAGCCCGTTTTGCGAGTAAGACTTTTTATCCTGTTGCGTAAAAATACTGGAAATATTTAAACATATGTTTGAGTTACCTATGTTCGTTTAGCCGAGTATTGATATAGTTTATGTTATTCAAGTAAGTGCAGTTTGCATTCAATCAAGAGTCAAATGCATTTTTCTTACATCAAGGGTCGTGAACGGCTTTCACCAAAATACACATTAACAATTTTAATTCCAACTGAATTCCAGCTGTGGATATATCAATATCATCTAACACAATCTATCATCCAGTGACACCAAAGATGGAAAACTGGCTTCAGAAAATGAAAGCACAACCCTGTCTTTGTTCTATATGCACTAAAGCAGGTGTATTTATTAATTAGCTCACCTACCTGGCTGAAGAGCTGTGCTAATTAGAATCGCCTGAATAAGTGTACGGGATAAGCAAAAGCACTTTTACTTTCTGATGCATAGGTTTTCCACCTTTGGTTAACAGCGCCAGTCTGTCAAAATACTTTGTCGTTGCCGTTTAAAACCACAGGGGGGTGCAGTTCCAGCTTTGGGCCGAGGATTTTACATATCATAAATACACTGGCTTTTTTACCTGCTTCTTGACTACTTCTTGACTACTACTGTCTTCCCAAATTATCAGCTTTCCTCACATATTGATGATCCAGAGGACACTTTGTCAAATATAATAAATCAAAGGTTGTCCACATTGTCTCAGCCCATAAATAAATTTTGATTTTAGTCTTTTTTTCGAATTAAAAAATGTTGCGCATGTATACTCTTTACATTTCATTTTTTGGGTTTTATTCATCAACACTGCACAATTTCAAGTGTCATTTACTGCACACGTTAAGACAAGCAGGCGTACTGTATTCCACCGCAGTGTTGTTCTTGTGTGTTGCCATGGTCATGTTGGCATTGGAGAGAGGCACAGTCCATGCAATGCCCTGACTGCTTCTGTCTGTCCTGATAGATGACCTGTCACTGGGGGGGGGGGTGGGGTCATGGCTTAAGAAATACCCATCAAGGAGAAAAAATATGGCTGCATTGTTGGATCTTTAGAGTCGCTGCCTTATCTCTCCCTTGCCACAAAGCACTCAGTACCCTGTTATTCACAACAGCACCACAATAGAACATGTTTATGAGGACATGCTTTCCACCTTCACCCATTCTTTCTGTTTCCTTACATAAAGTAAAGGTTGTTTCTGAGGTAAGCATTACTCCATGGGCAGATGGAATATATGGAAGATAGATGGGTTGTACCAGCTAAAAATGTTTTATCAAAAACCGAAAAATCAATCGAAATCAAAAAACAAATAACAAGGAAGATTTGTATGTTGTCTTCTTTTATCGTAATTTTTTTCATGTACTAGTTGATAGAACATAGAGATACATATAGGTTTTAGGTCATGGTTTGCATCCAGTGTTGTGATTTATGCTTTGAAAACAGGGCATCGCCTTAAACAGGGCGACAGTGTAGCCTTTATCATGTCTGTGAGTTTTGATCCCAGATAGAGAAGGAGTGGCAGTCTTTGTGTACATAGACATCCTCTCTTCAGAGGAATTATCTCTGAAGGTGGAACTATGTACTGAAACACCTCAAAAAACAATATTTACATGCTTTTTACATGTTTGCCATCTAATTCTGTGCTTCTCAGGAAAGGTTTACCACATTTTTACCATTACAGTGTGAGGGGAATAAACTGAGCTGGAACGATGGAATGAAAAGTATTTAGCTAATGATTACAGAATGTCACCTCAGCTACCAGGAGAGAGATAGTGAGAGATGGTGCTCTTGTTTGTGAAAAGAAAAATGAGTAAAATTATTGGTTTCATGGCTGAATATGAATATTTCAGTTTAAAGAGTGCTGCGACAGCCATCACTGGTGGTGTAGATATGTGCTTAGCTGAGTGCTCGTCTCCTTCCAGAATGTTTCTGTAATTCTGTGACATTTTTATAACACTCATATGCATTTATTCATTTCTGCCACACAAACAATGTCATATATCATCACTGAAATATGGCATTATCAGGTACCAGGAAAGGAGGTCATAAACAGAACTTGTTTAAAATGTTTATTTGTTTATTCAGTGGAAAGTGCAGATACTGTAAGTGCAGTGAGTAATAATAAACTAGACAGATGAATTCTCAAGAACTTTCGCTGTATCCACATGCACAATTAGAGGGAGTATGATAAGGCTTCATCCCACGTGCAGCCGATGTGGTAATACTGTCTGCAGGGATGTAGCCTGGCTCACAGACCCACTCCCTCCACCCATAAATACATTACCTACACCATGAAGGGTGAATACCACTTATCATATCAGAGGTGATTCATATTTAAAAGTAACTGGGAGACTTTGTGGGGCACGGAAGTCACCGACACAACAGATGCACTGGTGATATTTTTCAGTCATGGAGCATGGAGCATGAAGCATTACATAATACAATCCTCTCCATATATTGTATTTTGAAAACGGAGGCAACAACCAGTCTTTTGTCAAGATACAATGAAGACACTCCATGGGCCATGTTTCTGTATAATCGGAAGGAACTGGATGTGTATGTTCACAAAACAGCACAGTCATGCAATTATACCCCAGCAAATCCATATTTTTGTGTGTGTGTGTGTGTGTGTGTGTGTGTGTTTATGCTGGGGTATAATTGCATGACTGTGTTGTTTTGTGTATTTATCCCCAGTTATGTCACAGTTGCGTTTAGCTGTTCTCCCTTTTGGACACATTTCACATATGAAAGAGAAAACAAAGCGCACCTTTTCGTAACAGAATTGTTTGGAAATATTGTGTTTTTCAGCCTCTTTTTGAACAGGCTTTTCTGAAGAAGAGGCCTTGAAAAGAAGATTTTGAAGTCTAACAAAGGAGTGGGAAAGACAATTATCAGTGACCCCACACTGCCTGGATGCGCTCTGAAGAGTCACAGTGATGCATTATGACAGAATGTGTTTGTTGATCAGCATGTATAATGACCTCTGACACCTAATGGTGAGGTGCAGAGGTGTAAAGAAAGAATACATAGTATTTTTTTAAATTTTTAAACATTTTAAAATAGTTTCAAAGTTTATCTATTTACTACCCAACAAACCCGCAACTAAACCTAGGAATAAAAAAAGTGCAAAATGTCAACACTAACCAACGCAGAGGTCACCTCTCCTTAATGTTCCCAAGATGCAATTTGATTTTTACAGCCAGTTAGCAATAAAACATGAACATACAAAACACATAGCACAGACATAAAATAACATATCACAGTTACACTGTATGAAAAAAATGTCCTACTATGAAGAACATTCCTAGAAGTGACCCCTGCCATTTGACACTCATTTTTACTCCTTAGCTGCCAACTGAGCTGCACGGTATTACATCTTAAATGTTTAATGTATTGCTTTCTAAGTACATAATCAATCTTCATTTAAAAACGTACTGTTAATGTTTGTTTAGTTTATACTTCTTTTCAAAGTAATAGTATTCTTTGAAGCACTGATTGGCAACGACTTGGGAATGGCTATAGCACGGCCTGAAACTGGAAAGGTTTTGCAAGAACTGGTTAAAAATGAGTTAAGACTGAGTCACCTTTCAGTTAGTTTTATTGAGCTTGGCTGCTCACTCTGGTAAACAATTCAACAGACCTTGTGGTTGACTGCTTGTTCTGTCAGATACCTCAACAGAATTTGTGGCTGCTTATTCTGTCAGATACCTCAACAGAATTTGTGTATTCAACCCTGTTCGCACCCTTGTTTATTCAGTGGAAGTGCAAATAACACAGTGAGTTACATTGCACTGGGCAGATGTACTCTCAAGAAATTCTGCAGTATGTATGTTTAAAACGAGGGGAAGATGATAAGACTTCACTTTATGAAGATGCTCCCTGGCTATGCCATGTTCTGAAGGGGTCTCGTTTAAGGTCACACACCCAATTCTTTCACCTATAAACAAATTCCCTGGACCATTAAAGGATGCAAGTTAGGGAAACCTCAACAGCTTTTTCATAATACGCTGAAGTGTTGTGATATTCAAGACACCCATTCGGTCATTTTATTGTCTAGCAATACTTCTCCCGTGTTTATACCTTGAGATTAAAAAATGGATGTTGAAGGGATCGTTGTTTTGAGTATTGTCAAACGAATTTAAGTTACATCATGTCAGAGCTGAAAGAGAGCAATATCAGTTAGCAGAGGATGCTATGAGTTGTGTTGTCCGTTCTCAGTCACCGCATGGTGATGAATAGCGGGACACTTCGAATAACTACCGTACTCAGAGAAACTCAGCCATGGGGCAGAAATAAAAGCCCAGAGGAGCATTCCCCATGGACAGGAATGCCCCAAATTGACTGGGACATAGGCCCACCTGAGGACTGAACTAAAAAGCCACCGTGACACTGACACAAAAGTGAGGGCCGTTCCCTGTTCATTAACGAATCAATGTTAATATTGTTTGAATTAGTGTCCAAATCCATGACAGGTGCTGCACTCAGTTAGAGTAGAATGTACTGTTCAGGTTTTGTTGATTCAGGTTTCCTGTGGTACATTATGTACCAAAAGAGGAACCAGCACAGCTGTTTAGATTTATTTGAACTAATAGGATTATAATGAATTGAGTAGCACTAAGTAGGTAGAGTGACTATACTAATGCTAAACCAGGTGTTTCAGAGATTGACCTTGGTTTTCATAATGCAGATTGTTGACATGAATTATATTGTTGTGTGAAAATAAGGAACAGAAATGAAGCCATTTTTAAGAAAGGCACGAAATAGATATACATAAAGGAAAAAAAAAGAAAATAGACAGATTGCAGCTGAATGTGAAATTCAAATATCCAATAAAAATAGCTGGCATGGTTTGACTGAATTTTTATGCATGTTTAATAGTATTCAGACAGCCATGCAAGTGTTAGGATTATCAACACAAATGGTACATTTTCACAACATTAAATTGAATCTCATAAACAAAACTGAGGTGTGATTCCAACATTGGCACAATTTTACTTTGTTAGTTGATCACAGCTTCAGGTTTATACAGTCTACAGCAGGTTGGGACCCGGGGGGTCATGAGACACGGGTGGGGGGGTTGTGAGATGATTTCCAGAATCAAAAATCCGATCGATGCATAGTGCCCACCCATCTCATTCAGTAAGTTTAATGTTACTTTAATACTATAGAAAATAATGCATTTATGGTTGTTAGGCTCATGTGTTCTTTTGTGTTATCAAAGCCCTGCACCCTGTATGAAAAGGCCTATTAGTGCGTGTGTGCACAAACATTTGTATGCTTCAACCACCTCCGGGGATAAGTGGGGGTTGCGAGTCTCTGGCGCCATTATTTTGGGGGTCGTGGGCTGAAAAATTTGGGAACCCCTGGTCTATAGAGTAACATCTTGCTTTTATTTGATCAGATCTTACCACTACTCATTACACATGCGGTCATATCATGTGTGTGCAGTGAAGTATTCTCAGTGGAAATGTATACATTTGGTGACATTCATTTATTGAAATAATAAAGAGGAGCAATTCCCTTTTTGCTGGTATCAGCACGTTCCATAACGTGCCAATAAAAGTGAAAGCCCAGTTTGCTGTCGGCTGGAGATGCAGTGCTCCACGCCGTGTGATGAGAGTTTAGTGAGGAGGCAGACAGTGGTGATGGTTTCGAGTAAATGGTGCGCTGAGGGTAACAATTCACTGTTGTTGTGTAATGCTCTGTACTGCTGCTACTGCCGTTGCAGCTGCTAATGCTACCACTAGCAGCCAGGATAGATGAGATATTAGCATTCCAGTTTGGAACGTTCCTTGCGTGAATGACACGGCTGGCACCCTCTGTTATTGTTTGATATGATCCTAGTCTGGAAACACAAGCCATTAGTGTCAACAGTGTCCACACCATGCAATGACACTTGGTGTTAGTTTTTCCTCTGTTCAAACCCCGCAGGCTGATTGCCGAGGGCTTTGACTGTGTGCCGTAGGATGAACCATCAAGTCTCTCACACCCAGTGTCCTCCGCAGAGTACAATGAACCACACAGCCAAAGCTCAGTGTTTATTTGCCTAATTGGTGCATTTACAATTGTGTTGTGTAGATCATGTGTGTCTGAATGAAGTCTGCACATGACTCAGTATGTATCCAGTCTAGTGTCTGTTGGGTGGCTTCTGCTTTGTTAGGCAGGAATCTGAAATGGAAAATTAGGTAACAGCATTTATTTGCTGTGTGCGAATGCTTATGAAGAGTACTACACTTCCATGCATATTATAAATAATAAAGCCAATCAATGCCTGAAGTAATTTTTGTACATTCCTTGATTTGACTCTTCATTCACTTCTGGATCAAGTGCCGTGTTGTGATTCTTGGGTTGTGGACCACGAAGCCATTTTACACTGCTTGCAATGCCTATGTGAGATTGTGTGTTTCTGTGTTTCTGCTAATGTGTGTACATGTGTTTGGGGCTTTCTGTTTTGCTTTGATCTGTTTGTAAAATTACCAAGCAGAAGGGCCCATAAAGACCCAAGTATTAAATGAGTGGGGTTTCCAGGAGACCAAATGGAGGCACTGATGTGAAAGGTAAAACAACACTGCGCTCCCGGCTGGCTGGAGTGACACCTGGGCCATTCTGCTAATGACCGCTGCAGGCTGAAGACCAGCCCATCATTATCAGCTCTTCAAACGGCTTCTTCACCTCTTCTCGCCACTGTTTGCCATACCTAATTGTTTCTCATTAAATCCACACACAATTACATTAATTTTGTTTTCAGACCCCCTTTACCAAACTCTCACTGCTTGGTCCGTGTAGTGTAATCGGGAGACATTTCAGGGTTTGGAAACTAAAGATTTACCTGCAATATCCTCCCCTGAGAAGAGTCGGTTTTTAGACGGAACCAGGTGATGTCCCACACTGTGCTGGTGGGCACATATCAAAGAGGATCTCTTGAAAGCACAGAGTGTTTCACCTGCATTTCAGGTATTCACTGGACTGATGAGTGGTATTCATACTCGCCAAGGTCGACTTCAAAGCACTGTGGTGTGTGTGTGTGTGTGTGTGTGTGTTTGCAAGTACGGTCCTAGTCTTCTCTGCTTCTTTAATCATGTAAGAGCGTCTCATTGGTGAGCCCACCTGGCCTACTCAATTCTCACTTCTTTGATCTGGGGGTTCATAAAAACTCAAGAGCTAAAGCAGGAACTAAAGCCTTATTTTACATTACATTATTTACTTGCTTTGCAGGGTATCATATTCCCAGGCCAATATTCCCAGGCAAACAGATTGCCCTTTTCATTAGGCTTTTTATTACTGTTCTTAAAACTGTGCATTTGTCAAAAAGAAGACAAATTATCGAAGTAACAGAGGTCCAATACTTCAAACTGATGCAGTGGCAATACAGGAAAATCACGCGAGTGTGCACTCGTTTTCTTCTATCCCCTGAAATGGGACTTTCACTTGACTTTGTTCACCTGTGCTTATTTCATCTTTTTGTGGATGCCCTTATCCAAATGATTTAACAGGATATTTTACAGCACTGTCCGTTTACGCAGCTGGACATTTACTGAAAAAAATTCAGGTGAAGTACTTTGCTTTAGCGTACAGCAACAGTGCTTAGCTAGGGACTGAACCTGCAAGCTCTGGGTTGCAGGACCAGCTGCTTAAACGTTACTACTCCACTGACAGTGCAAGGTAGGATTGAAATATCAGCCCCAAAGTCCCTGTGAAGGCCTTTTAAATTTTGTACTTTCAATGAATCATAAATTAATATGATTTTTTTTTTCATTTTTCTATCTGCTCATGAAAGAACTGTGGCCTTTAAATCTGTTTCATAAAATACCATATCCTAACGAGGGAAAGTTGTGTTTGCCTTCTATCATGAATCAACTGCAGAAATGAAAAAATACCCATTTATCACTGCGATAAACTCACTGAATTCTGGGCTGCTTTCCAGTACAAATAAACAACTCAGGGGCTATTATCGTTTTCGGGGGAAAACTGTAAATGACATCATGTAGAGTATTTCCCAGACCAAGCGTTCAACTGTGACAGGAAACCGAGCTATAAAGTATGTTTTTATTCAGTATTTCCCGCAAATACACCCAAAACATCTGGTGTTGCTATTTGATCAGCGTAATGGTCATTGATTTCAAAGACGGGCACGTGTGAGCAGTGATGCGTTTTAAAATGAGAGACTGTTGTAAATATGTAGCATGGATCGATGACACTGACTGTAAACCAGGTATGCACTGAGCCAGCAGAAACCTTCGGTGTACCAGCATTCTCAGAGAGCTCAACAGAAGCCTCAATGGCGCCACCTATGGTCTGTTGCTGCATAACACTGACCCTGATAAAGTTTATATTATCCATCAAAAGCACAGCAGTTTACTAAAATTTATTAAACTATAGCTCTGGGCCTATCCGTCTGGGCCTGCTCCAGCCAGTTTCAGAATCCTCAGTGCATCTTTTAAACTGTGTACCCAGCAGGGATTTCTGGTCCTACAAAAGAGTCTCTACAAATGAAACAAAGGATAGTGATGGATGCACTGATATGGATATTGGGGATTCCGAGAATGCATAAGTATAATATTATACAATAAGCTTGTGTTCAAAGTATATAGTAGTCAGCCTTTTGTCAGTTCTCTCAGTTTGATATGCAGCTGTGACAAACAGAATAAATGCCAGTCTCCAATAACTGCCTGTCTCTAATAAGTGCCTGGTGCATTATGATGTTGAGGCAAATAAACATGTTTTGGGGCCAGCACACATGTAGCTTGATGTGAGCTATTCATACAGTCCACCCTACCTGAGCTCACTTTGCACATGTGATACTCAAAACGCATACCCCATGCATATTTTTGCTCATGTAACAATTCATAAAGTATAGTTGCAAGACCTTTGATCCTCTACGTCCTGCTTTGAGGTTGTCCATTCACAGCTGTAACCTTAGACTGTATTTGTGAGTGTTTGTAGGACTGCAGAAAATGTTGTTTAATTTTAGCTGATGGAGGGTAATGGGAGTATTTCGCAATGTTCTGCTTGAACAGAACTCAGAGCTTTTCCAGCTCCCTGTCCTGAGCTTATGCTTTCAAAGAATAATTAATCTTGGAGTACTGTGTCATGGAACAGAGACTCCTAAACCGGATGAGCTGCCTTCACAGGCTAGTTGTCCCTTTCCCTCACTTGACCTCTCTCTGGCTCCCTCAGCGATGGGGACGTTGTGACTTTCACACTCCAGACCTGCTGGGCCAGCGTTGCTGGAAGCTGGCTGAGGTTTCGTGTGTCACTGTCACAGATGGGAAATGCTGTCGTCATGGGAGAAACGCTGGCATCAGCGCTGGAAGGGCTGGGCTCATCTCCCACCTTCCTCCCGCATCACCACCGCGTCCCCAGCGGGTCGGGTAACCAGCTCATCAATAGGCAGGTGAGTGGGAGGAAAAGTGCAGACCAGCTCCTGGCTGAAGGTTCTGGGCTGCACTATAGATGAATGAAATAATATGGCAGTGTATTATAAGAGCAATATCATATTATTTTAATGTTGATAGTATGTGTATGGGGTGTGGCTATTAAATAATTTGACAAATGCTGTAATTTGATTTTAATGAAGAAAACAAAAGATTCGGTAGCTGTTTGGTTCAATTTCACCAAAAATTTCAATTTTGATTTTTGAACTGACCGTTTTTATGACACGTCAGAAAAACACGTCTACTTAAAGCAATGCGTAACAGCGAAATGAAGACACAAGTGGATCGAAACTTTCAGGGGTCATTCATGCTTGTCCATTGGTCAATGTATACCACGTGGTTTGTGCATTCGTGCTGTGGTTCGACTTAGATAAACCCAGCCTTGTTATTCAATAGCCACACCACATATACATATATGCTGTTGCCACTTTGTTTGGTATCTAATAGCAGGTTCGTCCCCCTCCAGCACTTACAACAGCTTGAATTTGTTGGGGCATGGATTCTACAAGGTGGTGAAAGTGTGGCACAGAAATGCTGACCCATGTGGACTACAATGCTTCCCAAAATGGCTGCTGATGGATGTTAACTGTGAATAACTTGTTCCATGTAATCTAATGGATACTTGTTTATACTGAGATCTAATGACTGGCTGGCCAATGCAGTCACCTGAGTTCACAGTCAGGGAACCGTTCCTTGACAGTACTAGGTGTGCAGCTTGCAGCATTATCCTGCTGAAAAAGCCCATTTGTAGATGGACACGCTGCTGCCTTAGAGGGATGGCATGAAAACACACCCCATGCCATTATACTGTCACCACCAAACTGCATTGTTCTTATAGAAGAATGTTGAATTTCTATATGTTGATCAGAAACAAGTTTGTATACGTTTATACTGTATGACCAATTTGTATTTACATATCTCTCATTTTTCAGTGATTCATCCCTACTCTCCAGATACATGCTCACAGCACATGACAACATTTACATGTAATTGAAGAGGCTTAAAGACACAAATAAAATAAACGAAGTAAATGCATCACCTGTAAAAGATATATCGAGACTAGTTAGCCACAGAGGACTTTGGCAGCATGGCGAAGAGCCAGGCACTGTAATAGATTAAAGTATATTCTTCCCATCGATCTCCACAAACGGTTAATTCATCATAAGGGCACATGATTAGGAGAGGACCATCATAAGCACCGACGCTATCATCGGTTGCTATCGTCCTTTTGGAGAAGAAAGGCTCTTTTGTGTCGTACGTTGCCAGTATCTCAAAGCTCAGTCAAGGTCTGAACGTTTTGAACGAGGGCTACGCTGGCTGCACTGCGTTCAGCATGCGCCTTTGCTGTTGTCTTGTGTTGGTTTTTGGTGATAAACGCTTCGCACGAATCAGTAGGATCATGCCAGCGTGAGCAAACAGCCCTGGCCTGATCTGACAGAGTCTTAACGATGTGGTCAGAAAGGTCAAACTCTTTCAATACTCCTCTGTGTGAGACGAGGAAGGAAGGGCAGGCTGTGTTCTCACGCCGAGACAGTTTTCATTGTGCAAATATGTTTCATAGACTGTGGCTGAAACCTACTGTGGGTGGTACTAATACCATCGCTGTGGTAGAAACGCTTACCGTCAATTATACAGCGAATACTGCAGAATTACATGATAAATAAGCATTTTTCTTGTCACAAGTCCAAAGGATGTATGTCTTTAAGTAAAATTTTGTGAAATCTAATTTCTGACTGTGTTTTCACACTGAGACAATTTTCATTGTGCAAATACGCTTCATGACTGTGGTTGAAACTTACTGTTGGTACGTCTTCCATTACTGTGATAGAAACGCTCACAATCCAGTACACAGCTGATGATTATACAGCAAATAATGCAGAAGTGCAAGATAAATAAGCAATTTTCTTGTCTTAGGTCCATAGGATGTATGTCTTTAAGAAAAATTTTGTGAAATCTAAGAAAGACATCATATGGGAAAGAAAAGGGAAACAAATAGTAATTGTGAAGCCTGTGACCCTCACCCGAGCATGAGGTCTTTAATGAGGGATTTATTTCAGGTTGCTTGAGCGAAACCAATTTCAAATTTATCTTAGCTGCCTCCCGTAGGCTTGAGTCATGTGCCTTTTCTAAATGGAAGGAATATCACCTATCAAAGGTGACCTAGATTCATTGTTAGCACAATGGTATTTGTTGCACAATTTAAAAAAAACAATGATATTTGTCTCACCTATTTCGCAGTGCACATACTCATGAAAGTGGGCAGCCTTGTCATTACTGATATGCATCGTTGTTTGAAAAAAGATTAGATGTGAGAGTCTTGCAAAAGAGATAAAGTGAAATCAGTGACAATGCACTTCACACATACGGCTATTATATTATAGTTTCATGTGTTTGCCCAGGGTTAAGAGGTAATGTGCGGCAGACTTATTTTATGAAGTGTTGAATTTAATGGATGATTTGGTAGAACGTTTGTCATGCACCAGCCCTGACGTGACAGGCTTGTACTGTGCAAACACCTTTGGGTGTCTCAATGACAGCCGGCCTCCAGCTAAACAAAATGTTCCTTTAAAAGCATTTTATTTCCATGTTTATCAAAATGTTTTTTTTTTTTTTAGTTCCTTTATGGATACCAAAAGAAAAAAAAAAACAAACCCCAAGGAAAAAAAAAAAGAACACTTCAGCAAAAAAAAAAAAAAAAAAGTGAAATGCGACAAGCAGTTGACGCACCTGGGATTCTGCCAGTTTGTTTGTTTCACCTGAGGACAAAGCCCACTCTGCTACAGCATGCACGGCTTGTTCTGTCCCCAGCAGCATGCTGACTTCGTCCCTGATGCCTTCCCAGCAGCACTCAGGACCCCAAGAAACGCTCTAACACGGTCCCCTCTCAATCACCAAGCTCAGACTGAAGACTCACCTCTCCAGGATGCACACCCACCAACCCTTCTTTTCAGCCGTGGTCTACCTAACAGTGATCTAATGTTGCTGTTGTGTCAATGGTTGTTGTAACTGATGGTTTTTCGTAGGTTACTCATAAGGATTAAGTCTATGCTTATGGTGCCCCTTCTGGCACTTTGGACTTTAACTGCACTCTAGGAGTTTTAGCACTCTCATCCCTGACTAAATGCACTTTGAGTTGTTCTGGATACGAACGTCTGCAAAAAATGCCTGTAATGTAATGATTTAGATCCTCCATTTTCTCAAAGGCTTCGTTATGCTCATAGTATTCGCCTATGCAGTATGACACTGTGCTGCTTTCCCCTCAAACTTTTTTTCTAAGCTTATATGCTAACCCACCTTGATCAAACAGCCCTGTTCTCAAATTCTTTGAGGCTGAACACAAGGTTTACAATGTCACCCTTTCCTATCCAAACTGTCTTGAGATGACTCAACTAATATTAAGTATCGGTGTCTCAGTTATTATTTAAACAGGATTTTTCCACCAATGGCTGTAAAATAATGATGGATGCCATTGATGACATGGTCCAATGAGAAGCAGGTGTTGATTTTAGCTCTGTGACTCATTGCTGATTCACATTATCACGTTGCACTCCTACATCCTATACATATTTTGACAAAATAAACAAGATGGAAAAGTAACTTAAGGCTCTTTTATTCTTGTAATTATACTCCATATGGACATACAGTACATGTATTGGATGAGCAGGTGAAATACATTTCCTATCACTTTCATATAAAATGGTGTAATACAGTAGAAGCGGCTAATAAAAAAAGGATGACTATTTATTACAATGTACTGGAACTGTACTGCCATTGTTTCAAGTAAGTTCCAATCACAAGACCTTGTTTTGAAACGTCATTTATTTGCAAGATCTCTCATTCGTGAATTTGTTACAGTTGGACATTTGAATTTGTTAGTGTTGAATTGACATGACTGCGGAGGAAACGTATCACAAAAACAATAAATACTAGCATTAAATAAATGCGTGTGGGCTAAAACAGTTGGTGGCTTGAGGAAAAATGTCTTCTTGTCTTCGTTACACATGAGGTGCGGGGGGGGTGGTCTCATGTGACAGGCCTTCGGTTCGGTTGGGTGGGGGTGGGAGGGGCCGCCCGAGGCCAGAAGGCTTTGGGCGGAGACCAGCGCTGGCGCTGAAGATGGTGGGGAACTGAAGACACACAGTGGAGAGGAACAGTTTCTCAGCCTGACATACACTTCGGCAATAAGTGTCCACCACTGGAAGCTGGAGAAAGAAACTTAAAAGAGGGGAGGAACAAACTGTACCTTTACATCTATCATTATGTTCAATCTGATCCCATTTATCCTTCTCGATTAACAATAAAACAAGTAAGTTATGGAATAATCAACTCCGATTGATGTAAACGGAGTAAAAACATCCACTCATATAACAAACATAACACTAGTTAGTGAAGAACAGCTATTCTATTACATAATGAAATTGGTAACCATTTACTCTATTTCTGTCAGCTGGGGTGGATTACTCTGTGAATAATTTTTTTCATTGTTAATCAAGGAGGATGAAAGTAGTGATAGGTTTAAAGGTAAAGTTTGTTTCTCCCCTGTTTCGAGCTCACCAGCTGCCACTGATGTGCACTGTAGATAAATCGCAATTTTGATGAAATGACAGCATTGTAAAATTAACCTGCCGTTCACAGCAATCCAAAACAGAATCAACGGCATTGTAAAAGAAGGCAAACAAATCCATAAATTAAAATGTGGCTGGATGTTACCCTCCAGCTCATTCACCAGCCACGTCACCTCCACTTTAGAGAATAAATAAGCTTCTTATTAAGACTGCTGGCAAACATCAGCCAATGAGGAGCCACAGGTGGAGGGGTGATGGAGATTCATTGACTTACGCTGGATTGGTCCACGGAAAGCGCAGGGTCAAGCGGACTCTCAGATCTGGCTGAGGGGGAGGAACTTCTGGTAGTAGCTCTTGGTGACATCGATCATCAGTTCCTGTGTGCATTCGGGTAGCTCTCCAGAGAACAGGCCTGGAGCGGGGGGAGACAGGGGGCGGGGGCTCACTTTTGGGGGTTCACAGGCAGAATGTGGGACACCAGACAGCACTGTTCACTTTCAGACGGTTTCTCTGTACTAACAACCTCTAGTGTCATTGGATAGACAATGAAGATATCAAGGAAAAGATACGACCTCAACATTATTAAAAGTAGTAACGTTTTACATTGGGAGAACGTCACATTGTGATTCACACTATGCAATATATATAAATAAAAACTGTGCTGTAGGGAATTTCCAATAATAGTATTTAAGAGGCAAACAGGTAATAAAGCAGTGCTGATGGTACACCACATCCAGGGTCTCCTTTACCTGGACAGCCAGAAAATACTGTGAATGGAGGGACCACCGTCTCTGGAGGGAGGACCGTGTTGTCCAGGATCTTACAGCAGTCCTTCAGCACGCACCGTCGCCCCTGAAACAGAGGTGCGTCGGCATGGTAACGTCACTTCACCTCCCAGTACCATGACGTCATGTTTTGTTTGGGAGCATTGTATAACGATGATGTGTTCGAACTGCAGAGCTGCAGTCTACATGCATGCATGACTACTGGCAACGTGAGGAAGGCCTGCAGCCACAGCGTTTTCTCAGACGAATCACTACATCTCTCCTTCAGTTCTGAGACCGTGCTCACCCAGGGGACCCACAGGCACCTTCGGACTCGCTGTGCTAGGGCAGCAGAAGCCAAGACCGAGGAGAAACGTGAGAAACGTGTTCTGCCTTGTTCAGATAAGAAACACGCCACCGGTGAAATCACCTGTGTGTCGGCGGGTTCAGCTCAAACAACGGTGGCACACATCTTCTGGGACACTATGTCTATTATACTAGTGCCTCCACTTTAACACCCCGCCGAGCCCAGGTCTGTCATTGACACGCTGGCCGCGATCCTAAACTAAGAGTGCGTCTGCCAAAGTAAACTCCCCAAACTATGGCAGGTCTAATTATACAAGTGGTATGTATTAATTTTAACCTTATTGCCATTTAAACCATATTGACTTCAATTCAAAAGGGATTCCTGATAAGCCGGATATTATATAAGAAATATTTAAAAGCCTTTACTACTTCAAAGATATTAGCTGAATAAAAACCTTATAAGTAAATAAAAAAATGTTCAAATGTATCAAAGGTTATTTCTTGTAAAGCTTCCATTAGTGGAGTTTGGGGCATATTGTACATCCCCTGCCGAGATAAACTCTCTGGGTGTACCTTGTTTGCACTGGATCAGGGTGTACTGGCCACCTCTGGAGGTAATATAATATAATATAATATAATATAATATAATATAATATAATATAATATAATATGACACTATATTTAGATCTTCCATACAACATTGTAACTCAAAGTGGTTACAGAAAAGGATAATAAAGACAGGATATGAAGGTGCAGATCTGCGCATCTGAGACCGCAAACAGGTGCAGATCTGCGCATCTGAGACCGCACACAGGTGCAGATCTGCGCATCTGAGACTGCACACAGGTGCAGATTATCCAATTTTGGCTGCTCTCCAGCTGAAGTCCATTTTATTGGCCCCCTGCTTGAAACACGGCCTAATTATGGGCTCTGCAGAAAGCACCAGGCCCTCACAGGTCTGTAAACAGAAGGCTAGCCTACACTGCTCTGCCTGTCTGCACAGTTGGTAGATTTTTATCTTTTTTATGATGTTGCTGTTTTTTTTTGCTCTGTTTTAGACTCATATGACTGTACGGAGGGAATATTAATAACCCTTACCTCCATAACCCGGGGTGCCCTGCTAACCCTTCCGTAATCCAATATAAAAGCAGTAAATCTCAGAGGCAGAAGCAGGGGGACACACAGGGTTCGTAGTTGTGAATCATTAAACACCGTGCCCCTGAACGCCCAAAAACAGTCACGGCTCCACTGTGATCACGATGATATCGGTTATGTTTTCCCAGCTAATGCTTATGCACGCCCTGGCATGAGGGACATCAGGGGTGGGGGGCCTTTGTGCTCCTTTCTGAGGGCTTTCATTAATGCGGGGGCTTTGAATGCATCTCAGGCTGAGCGGTGGCCATTGTCAGGCACACCTGAACGGCTCTGATAAGCTGCACCATGCATTCAGACTAATCAGGGGCTCTAGCTGGCGAATTTAATTGCTTTTGAGAGCAGGTCGTGGCAGGTGCGCCCCCGTTTTCCTCATAACGGAAGGTCTTCCAATCCCACTCAGTTAGGAGGCAAACAACTGTACAGGGTTAGAGCTGACACTGCAAATAATTTTGATTAAGGGACCAGATTTTTGGAGAGAGAGAGAGACAGAAAGAGGTCAGAAGCGTGAGAGAAATAGTGATTATCATAGAGATAAGACCCGGGGGGAGACTGCCACTCTGTCTCCCCTGCTTGTCTTTCGGCCTGTAAGCAAACAGTCGGGAACAATGGTGCTCCCGTTTGCTGAAACCTTGAGCAAACGCAGCCGGTGATAATGCCCCCCTCCGGACCCCACCGTGCCAGGGAGCCCGGAGCACAAAGCCAGGGCAAGGCCCAATTACAGAGCAATAACCGCCAAACCCGGAGCTATAAAACCATTACTTCAGCCTCAGCGAGGGGCTGTCACCCAAAACACAGCAGGGTGGGGGGACAGGCGGCCGTCCAAACCACTGTGATAGGCTCCTGAGGATTTTTTTTTTGTGTGTGAGTGCAATTTGGAGAGATGGAGAGAGATTATATGGATTTGTGTGGCTTTCAGGTGAAAAACTGGCAAACATGAAAAAAAAAAAACGTCTGTGGAAACCTGTTTTTCAGCAAGCCTGAAACACTCTAAAAAAAAATACATTTCGGGTGCCCCTATGCCAACATGCTGCCGGAATGGGGGGAAACGGGGGGTGAGATCGCCCACTTACAATCACGCAGTTCTTCCCTATATGGACGTAGGAGCCGATCTGGGCTGCGTTGACCACACAGTCCTCCTCGATGAACACATGATCTCCGATGTGCAAGGGGAAGAAGGCCACACTGCGAAGGAAACACATGACACAGATCAGAGAGACCGAGGGGACTTTCTCAATCTGGCCAATGACAGAGGAGGGATTTTCTACACCCAAAAAAAAAGCATAGACTATTAAAGTTACCACGTTAGCCTGTGTGCCAGGAGGCAGTTCTCCAAGGTAGACGGGACATGGGACTCGTTCTGAAAATAAAACTTAACTATACTCGTAGGTTTGTGTCTTTAATGTCCTCAGGGAAAGCAGCTGGAATGACTCAGAACATGACGATGAGGTCCATTAGATTGTGTCAGCACTTTCTCTACGGTATACATGCCAAGAGCAGAGTACTGTGGGAAGCTGGCAGCCGCATATCCTCCTCCTTGCAGAGCAAACAGACCACCATTTTAAGCTCTGATAATGAACCCAGTTGCCATGTGTGTAAAAGGTGATAATATTTAAAAGATACAAAACTGAGAATTAAAAAAAAAAAACCGACCATTGTACATTTCTAGAGTTGGAGATTAGAAATTGGGTTCAGAGCTTCTTGTAAAGGGCTTCCATCCGGTCTGTGTTTGCCGAGTGCATTTCCCCATTCATTATCAATAATGGCATGATTCTGGTCCGAGATCCTCTCCTACCAGGCAACAGGCTGTCGCTGCACAATCAGAATAATCAGGGCAAAGGCAAATTCTGCACAAAGAGAAACATCGGGCTCTCTGTCGCAGTGTGAGACGCTTGAGCTGATTCTAACATTTGCATCAGTGAGAACCCCTGTTAACATGCATCCGACCAGATGTTTTTTTTTTTTTGTTTTACTGTTTTGTTTTCGGTTGCCTTTTTAAATTGACGTGTGATTTTTTTGACTTGTGTATTTCTTGTGAGGACCACAATGGAAATAAGCCCTACAGGCTTTACTGTGTTTAAATCCTGTATGATTTTATATGTATGTGATGGCTGCTCTAGAGCAGGATTATATGTATTTTGATCATTAACATCATCATCATCATCTTAATCATTGATCAATAACCTCCAGTAAACGGACATTGATTAAGCAGTGCATTTCCCCAGTATTGTTTAACTTTCCAGCAGTACAGTCCCTTCTCTATGGTCAAAACCTTGGCAGCAGAATCCAGCATAAAAATGCACGTCTGACACAATATATTTCTGCACCTCTCTGCAGGAACTCTTGACACACTTCCCTGGTGATGCTGAATATGTTCTGAGTGAGTCACTGGACACAGACAGGGCAGCTGTGCTAGCGAAAAGCAAAAGCAGGCTGCGTGAGCGGCCGTTCCATCCCACAGGGTGTCCTGATGAGGTCAGGCACCGCTCTGCACCTCCGCTCCCAGGCAGGCAGCGGAACTCCCCAGTGTGCATGCAGACAGGCGAACCCTGCACAATCTTGTGAAAGTAAAGGAAATGGGCATGCCTGCAAACCGAGACCTGCTGGGTTTATTCTAGACATTGCTCCCGCCCTGCACTGTAATTTCAGTGCGATATTTTTACAGCTCAGCGAAGCAGCTGAACGAAGACCGGGTCATTGGTAAGCACGGGATCAATTCACTCATCTTTAAACGTTCAGTTTTACACTTTAAGGAACAGATAAACTTTCACACTCATTACAAATTACCTCCTCAACAAAGCCAGTCATTTGCCAAGTCCAGTGCGATTTCTGACAAAGAAAATCAACACTAACACAGCTCAAATCAAACAATTATGTAATATTGGCCAGGTAACTTCTTACATCCTCGTAATGGGAACTGCATGTCATGCTTGTATTCCATCTCTAGTACATATTGCAGACCAATTTGTAGACTGCACATGTGGTTCATGTAGTTTATGAAAGGATTATTGATGCCCGTTAGAAATGCTGAACTGAGCACTGAGTAGAAAATCATGCATTCACCTCCATGTCCAGGTACAGCAGACAAATACCCGCTTCTTTTGCAGCATCTGTTCAGAAATGCAAACAGCGGTGGGCATGGCAACGGGCACCGAGCCCTCGGGGTAATTACAGGGGCTCTAATTGTGGCACGTAAACAGGGGGAAAATGAAGGCTGGCTGTTTATTTTTAATAAGGTTTGATTCGCTACTCTACTTGACTCTGCTTCCATATCAGCAGCGATCTTAGTGGAAGGCAGAGAGGAGGCTAATCCTGTGACCTTCCTGCCGGCCCGGCTCCCTACAATCCTCCGGGATTAGCTGTGCGAGGCCTGGGCAGGTGAGCGCTCTCCGCTCCCCTCGTACACACTTGTTGACAACACGATGGACGGCCTGCTGCCCCTGAGCACAGATAAGACAGAGTAGCATGTCAAACGCACTTATTCATCTCAGCCAAAATCATGAATACGGTCATCAGCATCGAGCCTGATATTTACCGCTAACCCCATTCGCACCCGAGGGCACTGAGGGAACACAGGAAGTGATGGGGAGCCCGGCCATACATATGAATCAGCTCATGGCTCATGTCAGAAACAGACTGACTCAAAGAGTTTTACGTATATCATAACTTGTATCTTTCTGCAAAACAAGGTTTTGCTTCGACACAGTTTCATATTATAAGTGGCAGATGGCCTTTATGTAATATATAATGAAAAGCAACTGAGTGAGAGGAACCTGTTTTCCTCACAGATCAGACACTTGTGGGGTGGGTGGGGGGACTTTGGTGAGGTCCTAAACTGATATTTTGAAACATGGCTGATTGGTGACCTCTAGTGGTCACTTATTTAACAACAATTTCTTGGCCTTGCCCAGCTAGACATTTTCCTCTCTGCCTGACATAGGACGTAAATTACGCATATTACGTTGGGCGTCATTTGAAGAATCGGGCTTCTAAGTAATTATACATGGCTTTACATTTTCCACATGTTACTTCAGCATCCTGTGCAGTGAATACCTTACTGTGATTGACTGCTTTGCAGCCCCAAAACTGAATATGGAATCTTTGTGACAATATTTACATCTATGCTCAAAATAGTGATACTGACATGCAGCAAACAACTACATGAATTCAATACATGATGAATTCTAAAAGGGGTTGTTGTATGGAACCTAAAAGCTTGGTAATAACTAAAGAGAACTCGCCACCATGCAGAAAAAAAGAGGACCAGCACGATGTATATCCTCTGGTATCTCGTGACACAGAAAATAACTACATTAGCTAGAAGTTACTGCTTATCGATGCCTTGTGTGGTGTGGGGATATTTCACTCACCCTTTGCTGAACTTTTTGAACGGTGGGCGAATCACGCTGCGGCTCTTGATAACGCACTGCCGTCCGACTCTGACGTTTGCAAGGTCGCCTCTAATTATACAGTCATTCATTACAATGGTCTGGAATAAGGAGCAGGGGCAGGAGAAAAATTAAGACAGCATGAAAATACTTGTGTTAGAGAGTCCGTTTAAAACTTTAGCGACACAGGAAGTTGACATTTGCTTTATAAAATTGTACAACATGTAGTGCTGACCTTAAAAAGAGACATTAATTTTCAGTGTAAACACAACACAATGCCTCATTATCTTAACAGCGGACAGCAGTACTCACTTTGCCATTGAGAACGATGTTCTGACTTCCACACAGTACGGACTGTCTGCTGACTTTATTGCCGGAGGCCTGAAAAAGACAAAATATTAACGAATGTTGATTGCAGTATTAGGATGAAAATGAGCCGACGTAGCGAGGGGTCAAATCGACAAAATCGCTTCGGCCCAGATTAGGTTACATTTAATCAATGATCGAAGCACATTACAGAATTAACAACAGCTAAACTATAAAGTAAGTGTCATGCAGCAACCACGAGAAATGATTATAATACATGATGGTCAGGCAGCTAGCTTGCAAAAGAGTAAGCTGGCTAAATGATGGACCGTCAATGTGAAGCAGACTGTCTAAACAGAAGGATAACTATTCATACCGTTTCGATGTATTCAGCTTTGTTGTATAGTATTTCACACAGCTCCATGTCTAAAACAACAGATATAGTGATTATAAAGACTGTAATACTTTTAAAAATAAATGTGATTCGAGCTAATATTCGGCTAAAAATATTGTATTATGCTTTGCTGTTGTCGCTCCCTGCACACTCCCTTACTTCCGGTCTCTTCAGGAAAGGCTTCCACGGAGCAATTCAGACTATGCTTGATGATTACCGATCTAGTTTCTGCATACTCCATCCCTCTCTTCATCTTGCTCCCAATATTGTGTGAATATGTTTAGTTTAATGCATCTGTTTCTGGAACTGACCTTATACATTTTTTATATTTCATAGTTTTATTTTGTTCTCAAAATGTTGACAATGGCAACATTTGTCGAATTGAATTTGCAAAGCTACAACACTCTCAACCCTATGACAGCAGTGTAGTGTGAGCAAACATTTCTGGTATAGATTAGATGTGCCTCATTCACAAAGTTGCGGGAACATGAAAAGCTGAAAGTCTCCCACCAAGCATTGAGGAGACAGTAGCCAACGTTCAGCAGATTATCTGGTAACCATGTATTCATGATAAGTTTTCCCTGTGTTAGCTAGCTGGCGAGTGATGTCTCAAAGTGAATTTAGTTTCTATTGATGTCGCTGTCGTAATTTATCTGTTTGAACTAACTGCTTAAGCCGCTGCGTTTTATTACTGTTGCATGATGTTAGCTAGTTAGCTTGGTAGTTACCACAGTCAGAAGTCAGCCAAATTAACTAGATGAGAGCACATTTGACAGCTGTTGATCAAGCAAAGACCTGTGAAAATAGACAATTGTATAAACTGAAGGTGGTTATCTACATCACAGGCAACTGATCACATGCTCCATGCCAGGATGGACGAGAACCTGACATTTATGCTACATTGCGATGACAAAGAGAAGGTAATATTGCTTTTTTCCTTTGTGGAGTTCAGCCAGATTAATGGAGATGCACACTAGCTTATTTTTTCGAATTGCCTAAAAGCTGAAATGTGCATCGTCACAGTTGCCAGCTGTGTACCTCAGTGGTTGGGGAATTACACCTGTATGCGTCTTGTGCGGGTGTCATGTGTCATTTTGTGAACTTACCTTCCTGCCGGACGTTGTTTTTCAGCTGAAGGAGAGACTGGTTTTGTTGCAGAGGGAGTACAACCGGACCGTTCAAAGACTTAAGGTTAGAAATTCTCTGGTCTTCTTCCTGAAGAAGACTTTTCAGTGAAGGAGGAAGTAGATAGGTGTTATAACAATCTGTATTCATGTAGAGAGCTTAAGAGTAAGAACTATATACAGATCATGCCTAACAGGTGATTGCAGGTAATGTGGATTTTTTTCTTGTGCTTTTTCTGAATATGTCCTCTTGACAAACTATCGACTTGGTAATTCTCCCCACAGCGGGCTGAGAGATATGACGCCGTGCGGAAACATGTCAGAGGCAAAATCGCTGAGCAGAACCTGCACCGGGAGGAACCAGAACCAGGGAAACTGTCTGAACACAGTAAGTCTCACATGGCCTTAATCATAACTGCCACAACTGTTATGGCCATTTATGTATTCTTAGCATCATTGCCACCAAACTAAATGTGCATTGTATTCATGTATGAAACAGAATTGTGAATGTTTCCACAGTCCCAGGGGATACAAAGGAGAAAGGACCAAGTTCTGTTTACCAGAGTGGCCTTGAAGACCAAAACAAAAGCCCAGCTGTCCGTTTCAGTCTTCCCCACGACGGCTTTGGACCCTGTGACAGCCCGAGAGTGGCGACGGAAGGCTTGTCTCAGTCTTCGCGGCTCTCTGACACCCCGCAAGCCGGCAGCCCCACGCCCGCCCACGGACACGGACGGCGCCCCACTAACCGCCTGCGTTCCCGGAGGAGCCGCCTGCGCTGGGAGAGCAGGGAGAGGGCGGCGGACTCCGGGGTCTCGGATACAGAGAACAGCGAGGACGGGCGGGATCCTAATGGAAACAGGGAAAGGGAGAGGGACAGCCTCTCATGTTCTGCCCCAGCATAGGGACAGGTCTGTCTGAGGCCGTCTCAAGGCCTGCCGTGGACCACAGTGGGGAGGCAGGGCCTCACAGTCCTGTATTGGGGGGAACAGGCACTGAGATGGGGTTTACACAAGAGAAACTGCTTGAAAAAATGGTTGTAGTGAATGTTAGTGCTGTTCAAATGAAACCAGAGGAAGTCCTATTGGACAGCAGTACAGCACCAACCTTGGAGCCAGTAGAGGGGAGTGGTAGCAGCCCCCCAGCTGCTGCTCCATCCCCCTCAGAGGCAGAAGGAGCTTGTCCAGAGCTGGTGAATGGGGCCCCTGAACCAGAGCCACAGGCTCCAATGGAGGAGGGTCTGGGCTCCAGCGCCAGCCCCTCAACTCCGGCTCCTGACCCCCTAGGATCAGGGTATCTGAGCTCCTGCACCCTGGTGGAGGGCCTCCTCTTCCCGGTGGAGTACTACGTGAGGACCACGAGGAGGATGTCGGCCGCCCAGAGCAGCGTGGACCTAGGGGCGGTGATCCAGAGTCAGCTGACTGGCGGTAGGAGGGGGAGGGGCCGGCGGCGAGGTCGGGGGGGTTCTGCCACCGCTGCTCGGGACAGGAGGGGTGTGTCCGTGGCCTCAGGCTCCCACATGGTCGGCGGTAGTGTGAGCCAGGCCACCCCAGATTCAGAGAGCAGCCAGACGTCACGGTCGTCCCCCACCGCCTCGGGCCCGGAGCCTCCCACTGTTAAACCAATCAGAGGCGGCAGCCGGAGGGGGAGGAGGAGAGGTGGCCGGGGATGGAGGCGGGGACGTGCTGTCCCCATGGCAACCCCGCATAGCGATGGTCCCAATGCCTCAGAGCATCTTATAGCTGAAGCCGATCTGCCTCCTGACACGGACCCCCACCCTGAGACAGACGAAAAGAAGCTCTATCCTATTTTCTGCACAAAGAGCCAACTGTCTGTGAGCTCCAGTCCACAAATATCCCAGATCTCCTTCATCACTGAGAGTTCACAGAGTAAAGGAAAGGAGTATCTCAGAGGTAGGGCCGAGATTCTGTGACTGTGTTTTTGCTGGAGCTATGTTCATGCGTGTTAATAAGCTAGCATCATTATTTTTGTATTTTGCAAATGTTATACCATCAATTCAATCAATGCTTACAAATGTAGCTGTTTATTATCGCTGTGAAAATCAGAGAACCAGTGAGGTCAAAAGTAATGTGTGTGTGTGTGTGTGTGTGTGTGTGTGTGTGTGTGTGTGTGTGTGTGTGTGTGTGTGTGTGTGTGTGTGTGTGTGTGTGTGTGTGTGTGTGTGTGTGTGTGTGTGTGTGTGTGTGTGTGTGTGTGTGTGTGTGTGAATGGATGTATTTTTCTCTTGCAGCCTCATGCCGCTCCTTGACAGGGGGTGAGTATGACTCCCTCCTCCTGCCCTCCAGTCCTGCCCCACAGCGCCCCCCAGTGTTCACTTTGGGAGGAACCCGTCTCAGCCTGCACTTCCTCCTCTCACACCTGGACGCCAAAGACTTCCACCTTCCTGACGATGAGTTCGGGATGCTCAAGCGGGACAAGCTCCGGCTGTTCACTGACGGAGACCTGGAGGCCTTCGCTCCTCTCCGCCCTCGGTACGCCACCCGCCAGAGGGCCACAGGGACACCCTCGGGCAGCGCCCGCCCCAGGAAAAGACTCAGCGCGGTTAGGAGACTGCCCCCTACAGATGGCCTCCGGAATGCACAGACTGAGGGCAGCCAGCTGAGCTTGCCTCGCAGAGCTCCAGTGGACAGACTGATCTGGGATCAGACAGGGACACATCTGAGTCACTGACTCCCAGCTTGACCTCTATTGAGGTCACACACCAGGAAGAGGAGAGGGGCTGTGACACACTTCCCCTGAGGCTGGAGAATGGAGCGGAGTGTGTAATGAAGTCTCTTTCTCCCCATGGAGAGTGTGCGGGGTCTGTGGAAACTGCAGCTGCTGTTAAATTGGGAGAAGGTGATGGGAAGGGACAGGAAGCAAGCTCAATATTGAGAAGCACACCTGTGGATTTGGGGGCGCCCTCTCCCCATGTAACGAACCTCAGCCCGGCCCCAGTGGTTCAGACCCAAAAAAGCCAGGTCCCTGTGTTCCCCTCGTGGGGGAGCCCTGCTTTCCCCTCTCTTGGGGTCACCCCTGCCTTCCCTCTCCATCCCTCCTCCCCCTTACAGAACTGTACCCCCACCCCCTCAAAGTCTCAGGGCCCCCCCTCCCAGCCCACCCACCTGTTCACAACACCCAGCGCACCAAGACAGGGTCCTGCCAGCTCCTGTGAGCCCAAGAAAGACACACAGCCGACCAGTGCATCTCCTTCCAGTACGCCTGTCTCAAAAGCACATGATCAATCCCAGAATGCACCACAAGGTGCAGTGGAAGAGTTAGAGCTGAGCAGAGGAGAGGACCCTGCAGATGGAGATCAGTGTCCAGTTCCTCCACATCTCCCTGATCCCACTGCGTTTCCTCTCACCGACTCACTGTCCTCCTCTCTCTTTTGCAGCAGTACTGTCTCTGCTCTGTGCCATAACCCCGCCGTCTGTCCCTCCGAAGAGGGTAAAGGCATTCACTCTTCCCCTGTTCCACAGCGGGAGGAGGGTGCTGACGCCCAGTCTCCCCTGCCTGGACCGCCCGAAACCCCCTGTGCTGACTCACAGCAGGGAGGCGAGGGAGCGCAGCGTGATGGAACTGACACTTCAACTGTCACTAAGGTCACGCCCTCTGTCCCTCTGAATGACGAGAGTGACGCTCTTCTCACAGACTCGGGTAGGCCAGACTGTAAAGACACACACATAGTGTCAGTGTCACCCTGTGTAGAGGAAGATGACTTTGATCCACTCAAAACCCCAGCTCAGGAAGCCCATTGGAGCTCAGCCAGGCCTTCCACACCAGGCCAAACCTCCCAGCCGTCACCCTCAAATGGGTTGGAGAACGAAGACAAAGACCTGGACTGCTACTTCACAGACTCTGCCTGGTCACGTGGGGCACTGTCGCAGCCCCAGTCTGGAGACGGTTCGCCTGGAAGGGGCTCTGCAGAGGGGCAGGTCAGCACGGCGCCTCTATCGCCCCCTGCTGTGCAGGAGGATCATCCCGCCTGTGGCCTGAAGCTCACACACACGCTGAAGGTAACAGCACCCCTCCCTCTATGAGAGCCTGTTTCGCTCTGTTTCTCAAACTGTGGGACCATCCTGACTTAGCTATGATCATTTGGTCCTCATGTTTCGGCCAGGGAGTTTCTTGTAAATGGTCAGTCTGCGTGTTACAGGCCTGTGATTGGTTAGGCTGCATGTTACAGGCAGGATGTCTGTATCCCGTGATTGGTCTGCATATTACAGGCAGGATTTTTGTGTCATGTGATTGGTTAGACTACATGATACAGGTAAGATGGTTGTGTCCAGTTATTGGTATGCCTGTTACCAGCAGGATTTTTGTATACTGTGATTGGTCTGCATGTTACAGACAGGGTGTTTGTGTCCTGTCATTGGTCAGTCTGCATGTTAAAGGCAGGATGTCTGTACCTGCAGGCCCCTCCTGGCCGCAGCCTGGTGGACTTGTGCAGTGTGTTTGGAGCCACGGGGTGGTGCATAGCAGCAGCGGAGGAGTGGGCCGTGTGTCTGTGGGGACAGAGCTCCCCCCAGCAATGGAGCCTACAGCACACCTGGACCTTCACTGAGGTACTGTCTCACCTGTGGAGTCTGTCACGACTAGTGATGGGAGTGAGCTTTCATACATCCATAAAGCCACCGTATACTATCAGTGGCTCAGTGATTTTGACCAATGCCTGCTTTTGCGTTGAGGGGGAAAAACATTTTTTGTTGGTTCAGACAAATCAAAAATTGACTGCTGCAGAATTAGCCAGACTACTCTGGTTCATGGAACTTCATTTCAGCCATCACTAGGGGCTACAGTACACACATACAGCAGACTGTGTCAAGATCATGTATTTCAAGCCATGAGAAGTGTGTCCATCTGAGTAAGCATTGTCTGTCACAGGATGAGAGAGGTGTCTTTATCAGAGTTAGATAAAAAGCAGAATGCTCGCAGGAGAATTCCCATGCATTTATCTGGCAGTTGCCCTCGTGCTGAATAACTGACATTAAAAGTTCTGCACTGTCAGGCACTTGTCAGGCCCTCAGTGACAGACTCTTAAATGTGCGTCTGTTTCAGCACCCAGTGATCGCCCTGCTCTCTGTGCCCGATGCCCCCAGCCTGGTCTGCGTCACTCTGGGCAAGCTGGAGATCAGGGAGGCCAGGTACAGGAGAATGAATCCGTTTGCTGATACATCCCTAAAAGAGAACGGGAAAGGGGGCGTTTTCAGTTGAGAAAATGTGTGTAGCAACCATAATAGTAAAACTAGGATGATATGAACACTGAAGTGCAGTTACATACAATACAATACAATACAATACAATACAATACAATACAATATGATATATTGTAAGTGTTGTAAAAAAAAAACCTTGTATCTCTGTTTCTTAAGCTTGATAGAGGAGTAGAAACCTTGTATCGTCAGGTCTGTTATGCATTCCATTGCTTTATGAGTAATTTTTCTATCATCTAACATCTAATATAATGTTCATCTAACAGTGTCTTTTTAAGAAGAGTGTATTTGTTCTGACTGTGGCTTGCTGTTGTGTACCCCCGGTGTGTGCAGGGTCCTGTCCTGTGTCAGTGCTGACGGGCCGCTCTCCCAGGCGGTGCTGTGCTCAGGGGAGGTGCAGGCTGTGCTTGGGGTATCTGGGGGCAGGGTGGCCTGCTGCGTCAACGCTGCGTACACACAGACTGTGAGCGTGCTCACGCTGACCGAGGAGGGCAGGTACAACACCACTTTATTCTGCACACACGCACACACACACACAGACTGTGAGCGTGCTCATGCTGACTGAGTGCAGGTACACTACCCCTTATTCCATGCACACACAATGAGGAGGGTTTTTGTGGGAGGCTAAATGGTTTTGCTGGGGGGGGGTATTAAGGGGAAAAATCCATTCTATCTTTTAGGGTTACAATTTTGTATCAAGTCAATTAATTTGTAGTACAGTTTTGAGGGCTGTGATATGGTACACTGTGCCTTTGCCTGGAAACAGTGGTGTTTGACATGCCTTTGTCTGGCAGGCTGAAGGACTCTGTCTCGCTGGTCTGGCCTGGGCTGTGTGTCCAGGCCCTGGCTGCTGTTGACGGACAAACGGATGCTCTGATTGGCTCCACGGACTCTGGCCACATTGTCATCTGGTGAGGGATGCTTCCTGTTTTCCAGCCATCAACTCAACAGCATGTCAGATAAATTGCACACTGTAACCGTGACTACAGTGGACCCTTTTCCTGCCTCGAGCACGGGAATCCATGATAAAGTGAAAAAGCTCAAGAGTTAATTTGATCTCTTGAATGAGTAAGATCTTGGCTGATAATGGCAATCGTACCATTCTCTGGGAAAGCGTACATGTTCTATGACCGTCTGACAGTTTTGCCCTGAAATCTCCCGTCCTCAGGAATATGAAGACTGGACACCTACTGCAGAAGATCCCTGTGGGGGAGGGTCTCTCAGGAACCGTGTGCCTCAGAGGATACTCAGAGAGTGTAAGACTGAAGATTTCAATAAAGCAGCATCGGAGATATACAGCGGACTCGGGGATGATAGCAGTAACAGGTTAAAAGATTGTTTTTCTGTGTGTGTCCTGCAGGGGGTGCTGTTTGTGCTGCTGCAGCACCAGTTTCTCCATAACCTTAACCAGGAAGAAGCAGTCCCGTTCTCTCTGATTGCCACTAACCCCGTCACTGCCAGATCTGTGGTGGTCCACCAGCTGGCTCAGCCTTCACAGTGTGTGGGCAGGTAAGGAGATGTGGATGACTCTGCCTACACAGGTACACCACAAATCACAGAATGAGAGTGAGTACTAACATCAGGGATCTTGAGCTTCACTCCTGGAGAGCTGCAGAGTCTGCTGGTTTTAACAATAATAATAATAACTTTATTTATATAGCACTTTCATACAGCTTTGACAGTTCAGCACAGTCATATCATCCCATCACAATAAAAGCATATCATAAAAACGAATAAGAACAATGAATAAAACAACTATAATAGAAATATAATAATCAAAGAAAAAGGTGAAAAGAGTAAAAGGCTATAAGTGATTTTATGTCATGTGAAAAAGATTTGTTTTCAGGTGTAATTTAAAAATGTCTGCTGAGTCCACTTCCCTAATACCTTTTGGCTGGCGGTTCCACAGTTTTGGCGCATAGTGGATGAAGGCGACTTCCCCAATTTTCTTTTGGGGAAACTTTGGTACCTTTGGCCTGAGAGGACCTGGGGGCTCGTGAGGGGACATAGGACACCATGGTTTATGGTTTTCTTTCAAGTCTGCAAACAACTAGATGAGATATATGGGTGGGAGGAGAGGGGATATTGTACACAGTTTTTGATATGTTCTACTGTATTGATATTCTGGAGACAATGAAAGCACTGGAAACAGGGTTTGTGAACTGTCTGTCCAGCAGCAGCTTTACAACTCAGGCACTGAAACACAGAAAACCAGCATCTACTGTCTGTGATCCGAGTTTGAGGTCCCAGGCTCATGTGGTCCGTCGATGTGTCTGTGGCGCAGGTTTATGGACGGGGACGTGTGGGAGTCCTCGGTGGTGGCGGTGTTCCAGTCCGGAGCTCTGGCGGTTTGGGACCTGAGGGACGGTGACAGCATGGCCAGGTTGTTCAGGGGCCCAGAAGAGGGGTGTCTCATAGCTCGCTGGGGCCGCCCCAACAGCCTCCTGACTGGGCACCTCAATGGAGACGTCTCCCTGTACCAGTACACTCTGCCTGGGGTGCAGTAATTCCCCACATGGCAACAAACTGCCCCAGGAACTACAATACACTTCCTCATAAAATGGTTGGTTACACAATAAGTAACCAATATGGCAGATCAATCTTCATGCCAGAGTACCCAAATAAAACATACGTGTGCAGTCGGTATGTGCGTCGTACCAACAAACTTGTCTGCTTTTCCTAGCTGTTCAAATGTTCTGTTGTTGCTGTAATACAATCAAGGGAACCAATGCAAACTGCGATGCTTTGTGGGCACTTTGGCCCAATGTTTGTTCTAAATGTGGGCATTACCGTTACTGACCCTATTTTATAAGCACTAAGAAGGTCAGTTCACAGTGGTTTTAGCTTTGCGCATTTTATCTTTGGCATGGAAGTTAAATGAATATGGGAGGGCGGTGTCATTTCATATGTATCCAGAGTACTGAGTAAAAAAACGGTTTTGATGTTCCTGCTAAGCAAAAATGTAGGTGAGAATGATGTTCACGATTTAATGCAAATCAAATATGCTTTATTTTACTTGAACTTTGTCTGTGGTCTGTTGTTAACGTTGATTTTAAATTGTTAAAAGATTTAAAATTATACAGAAAAGTATTTGTATCAATGAAACATTAAAACATTGCATCAAATTTTTGTACCTTTTTTTGTATTCATTCGTCACTCAGCATATTCACATTACAGTCAACACTTTTATATTGTGATAGCACAGTTCTGTTTTTTAATAACTGAAAGGTAATGCATTTTCTGTGTTTTAAATTTGGTATAAGAGTTCTGAATTCCAAGTTTTACTTATAACTGCAAAGGTTTTTAATGCATTTTCTGTTTGTAACTGAAACTGTTAGATCATAGCAATTTGGCCCAACACCTGTCCACTAAAAGATGATTGCTTTGAATGTCCAAGTTTCATTTTTAATTAAATTTCCAGGACACCAGCTAATTTAAATTTGAATTTGAAAGATAAAGGGTTAAAATAAGTTTACAAGTAGGGTTATTGAGAAACTTAAATACGTTATTTCTTGCATCCGACCAGGTTTTTCAGCTAAATCGCCGCTGCAATTGATGAAGAGCAACCCCGGCGACAACAGTCTCCTAATCGATATGTCCAGACGCCCCGAGTCGGTCTGCGGAGAACTGCAGAAAGAAAACAATCCTCAGGGATCGACTTCACACATGCGCACTCTGAAGTCAGACTGCACTTTGAATTGTGGGATTGAATTCATTTCACAATCACAAACATGGCGGCGTCCAGTGTCGTAGCTCGATGTGTCCGCTCGCTAGCCAAGCCGACAAGGATATTTTATACCGGCGGTTTTGCACTTAGAGCTGCGACGGCACCATTATCAACCAGCGACCATTCTCCTTCCTCTTCTGCAGTCAAAAAATACAACAAAATAAGCTGACATGGGTATATAACTCTTTGATAGCATCATGAAATTGTTGCCATTTTAGCCTGCGCAACTAGCTAGCTGTATGCAGTGACCTAAAATGTCCTATATCCGAATCGCCTCTGGGATGTACTGGGATGAACGAATGTTTTTTTTTTTTTTAGTTAGTTAACGTTAAGTCGGTTTTCTATTACCGACTTAAGTGCATTTTAACTAATTGATACCCTTTACAGAACTGCAGAATATAAGATTTGTGTGACATCTAATTGCTAGCTTTTCGTGCGCCTAAATTGTGTATCGTTAGCTAGCGAACAAAAGAAATGTGGAGGTACTATACACAGCACCTGTAATGGTACAAACTTGTCACTGAAAAATGCCTACTTCAAGCTGATTGGCAACATTGTGGGCTTTTGAGTTGTAACCCCACTTATATACCTATAAACCTTAAATAACTATTTTATTCCATAAAGTTTTAACGTTGATGGACGCATACTAATATACAGTGCCACCCAAAGACAGTTTATGACATTAGTTGTCCGCTATCCGCAGGTGTCCCCCTCGGCGCTCCAGTCCTGCAGACACTATGGAGATTCGCCGCCTCTCTCTCTTGAAGACATCAAGGACCGCGTCCTTCATGTTCTGAAGCTGTACGACAAAATCAACCCAGAAAAAGTAAGAAACCAGTTTCTGTCCGTGTCATTATGTGCTAGTAATGAATTCATAAATAAGTATTTTACTGGTAGTATTGGCATAAATGCAGTCACGTGTATTTTGATGTAGTTGCAGAAATTGAGTTTTTGACTGGTGTGATTTTTGGTATGCAATCTACAAAATATCTGGTAGTCGGTGGTAGTCTTTCAATAAAGATTCAATACTTTTTTGTAATTTAGTGAAAATTGTGACAATTAAAGTTGATTTTACAATGAGTGTAGGTCCCTCACAGTTTGACAGTGAATGTTAACATTACATAAATGCTAATAAAGTTTGTAGTACTAACAGTGGATTTGAAGAGTGCATGTGACAGTAAACTTAGAGTTCTCTAATGTCAGTACTATTTTGTATGTTTTCAGCTTGTAGCCACATCTCACTTTATGAAAGACTTGGGGTTGGACAGTTTGGACCAAGTGGAGATAATAATGGCCATGGAAGATGAGTTTGGTGTGTATACCTGTATGATGGTTTTCTTTGTGTTTGACCATATAATGAATAAGTGAATACCTGAGTGAGAAGAATGAATACCAAAACACCTTTGGAATGGAAATATTTTGTGATTGAATTATTGAGCTGAATCTATCGGAAAGCAGTTAATCAAATACAGTGTCATTACAAAAGTGATATTTTTTTCAAAGTGCAGACAGAAGTAATTCCCATGATCCTCTGGCTGGTTTGCAGGCTTTGAGATCCCCGACGCAGAGGCCGAGAGGCTGATGTCTCCTCAGGAGATCATGCGGTACATCGCTGAGAAGAAGGATGTGCTGGAATAAGGGCCAGTCTCACCTACAGTAAGACACTCTCCTCTGACCTCATTCACACCACTGCAGCTTTTCATTCATCATTTTCAGAGGGTCCTCTTAGGGCTGCAACTAACAACTATTTTCACTGTCGATTAATCTGCTGATTATTTTCTCGATTAATCTTTTAATTGTGTGGTGTATAAAAGATATTAAAATCAGAATACAGTGAAAAATGCCCATTACAGTTTCCTAGAGCACAAGGTGATTTGTGTGACCAACAGTCCGAAACACCAAAATATTCAATTTACCATAATGTAAGACCCAGAAAACTACCATATTCTCACATTTGAAAACATAGAACCATCAAAAATGACTTAATTGATTAATTGATTATCAAAATAGTTGGAAATTAATTTTCTTTCGATTGACTAATCAATCAGTGGACTAATTGTTGCAGCTCTAGGATGTATGTGAAATGAAATTTAGGTACTCAGCATGAAATCATTTGACTAAGAATGGCATGAATGCTGACTAAAGGTCTCAACAGAATACCTTATGAATGTGGAAAATTATTATCTGTGTTATGCATATTTTTGAGAATAGTGACAACTATGTTTCTTATGTAAATTCTGTTGTAAAGCTGTTTCTTCTTTAACCACAGGAAGGTGAGGACCCTAGCTTCCATGTGACCTGGACCCCAGACAAATGCAGCTGCGTTTAGGTTCTCACGTTGTGTGTTGAGTGTTAACTGTCTGCTGTACATTTAGTCACTGCTGTTGTTGTATTTAATAATCACAGACATGACCAAAGCATGTATTGCAATCTGGGGAAGAAAATAAAATGCTTTTCCTGTGTTGGACTCTTCATTAGTTGAATTGGCTCCATTCATATCACTTCTGTTCAGGCAAAATCACTGGAATCTGGCCCTACCTTGGACAATTTTGCTGAGGAATTTGCACATAACTCACAAATCTGTGCAAACACAGTCAGGATGTTAAGGAAATGTTTTCAGAAGTGACAGAGTGATCTATGGCCCTGAATTCATTTGGTGCCACCTGGTGGTCACAGAGTGTAGCCACAGCAGTGCCATTGAAGGAGACCCCCCAGTGAAACTCACCTTGACCTACATTAGAATGTTTTGGCCCTTTTTGCTACCCCTGAGCCAATCAGCATAACAGTTGTGATAAAGCAGCATGTGCCTGGAGACTGAGTGTTAATGAGAGAGGAGACATGTCTGCTCTGTCACAGCCGCTGGCTGTTCCTGTCCCCACAGCAGCTTGTAAGGGGCCATCTCCTGTCCGATTCCTCCACACATGTCCCCACATTTACTGCTGCTCTCTCATTTAAAATACCCTTACACATCATAAACTGGCTTATGCACTCCAGCCTTCAATGTTAAATGGAAGGGTTCAATTTTAAGTTTTTCATACTGGATTACTTTTCTGTATGCATGCCAAATCAAGATTACCCCTGTGGACATGTATTGGTTATAGAATGTTGATGCATGTAACAAACTGAATATTAAAGAATGATATATTTTCAAATAATTGAGCTGTATATGGTAAGATTACTCCTAACCCTGAGCAGGTTTGTATAAGTTCTGAATAAACACAAAAAGGTGTATTTTAAATGTATGTATGTGAGTTTCTTTAGTTTACAGTATGCTGTCACGTTTTGGATATACGTTTCACTGTATGCTTACGTTTATCCCCTCACAGATGTTTAATTTCGGCCACCACTAGACCCTGTTCCGGGGTCCGTAATATCACTGCTAATTATACATCAAGATGCTTTCATGTTTTAAGTCTCCCATAAACACGGGTTATTTCCTGACCGCAATTTTTACCCTATGCTAAACTAAATAATATACCCGCTGAAGTAATTACTGAAGTCCAGCGCGCAACAGGAACGGCCGCGGGCTGGTGATAATGTAATTCAGATGGTCATGGGACGTCGGATCTCTCGCCTGGCGATTCACTCGCGTGTACTTTGAACACACGTGTGTCTCATTTAGAGTAACGCACTCACCCTGTCAACAGAGGGATTTCCTTTAGACCAGAGAAAAAGAAAGCGTTTGGAGGGGTGGGGAGGGAAAGTCCGTTACTGTCGTCTAGAATGTGGATTAATTTTGGCAAACCGAAAAAAGTATTTTTGTGTACTTTGGAAGTGCGCCTAATTGCGCTGTTAGATTTTGGTAACCATTACATCAATAATTTATTAAAAGCATCTGTATGGAATTTAAAAAGCTGTCACATTTTTCAGTGGGATGTCTAAAATCACACAATGCGTCTCACTATTTACGGTCTATTTCTTCTTATTTTCAACACAGGTAAGTCGCACCTTTAAAGGCTTTCTGTGTTGTTAAAATTGTGTAGTATCTTCCTAATCATGTCTTAAATGTCCACTGGGCTACAATAATGTGATGTTTCCGTGTCGCAGTCGTGATTTTTTTCATATAGCAAACAGTTGTGGTTATATTTGCAGTGTTCTTAAAATCCAAAAAAAAAAAAAAATCGAGCATAGCGGTGAGTAGGTTTGATTTTAAATGTCCTAATCTGCGGATTCCAATTTTGTTTATTTACAGGTTATGTTTTTGCCGTGGTACACCGTGATTGTGGAGGAATTATAGATATACTTCGAGAGAGAAGCGGCTACATACGGTATTCTTCACCCGCAGGCCAAGTTGATTCAAATAGCGTTACATACTACAATGAGACAGAACAATCAGAGACTGAATGCACTTGGATTATTGATGCCCGACCTGATCAAAAGGTACAATTAGAGATAGTTTCCATCGACAATGTGTCGTCTCTATGGGCGCATTTTGAGAACAGCGGGGAACAGAAGGTTTTTGCGCAGAAGGAATCGTCACCGTTTTCTGGCGACGGCAGGACCAGAATTACCTGGAAAGCGAAAAAGTATTCAGACAAGCAACAGTCCGTGAATCTCTTTTTCACTGGTAAGTTCTAGGCCGCCCTTTTTAAAATTCAAACAGCCAGGAGCATTTTAGGTGAGCCAGAAGAAAAAAAAATCTTAACTGAAATTTCATATAGCATAAACAATGCAGTAAATGTGGTTGCATTTTTAAAATGAACACAACATGTTTTGACAGACCTTATGCTGTTTGTGTTTGCTGTTTATCACAGAATTAACTGAAAGGGATTAAATTTAGTCAGTACTAAACGATGTATGGAACATGTCAATAAAAAACATCAACAGTTCTGTTGCCTTTTTCGTACGTTAGAATACGCAGTAAATGTATGTCCACAACGAATAGGTGAACAGTTATAGATTTTTTTGACTGCTTTATTGTTTTAAACAGGTAATATCAAATGCAATATCACAACAGAATCCATTGATATTGACAAGGCACTGACCGTCAGATTGAATTTTACTTACTTACTTAAAAAGTGCATATTTTAGCATCAACACTTTTTTTTTTTTTTTTTTACTGTACAACCCCAATGGCAGTAGGCTGCATGGGGATACGTAGAAACTTACTTTTAGTTGAAATCTAATGTATTTGTGTTATTAGTGCTGTCTACCATAGCATGAAGGTGTTGGAAATTGTTCAACATAAAATTACCATCTTATTGCAATGAATCAGTTACAGGTCAGGATTCAGTCAATATTTGGTCATAACTTCGCCTTACAATTATATGCAAGAGTTCATTTTTATCTTCACTGGCACAGTGAGGTGAATTCAGCAATCATGAAAACTGTATTTCTATTGTATCATCCATTTTGTTCGTTTTTTTGGGACCATTTTGTTAATTAAAATAGTTTTCCCTTCCATTATTTCAGTTTGCGCCATTCTAGCACTTATCTATTGTTTCTGTATTACTAGGTAGCGCTTGCTGAATTGTCTTATTTTCTGGATTACAAAAATCAATGGAGACAGCTGTTCAGATCACTGTATCAAAGTAATTTGATTGGCTGGAATGCAGTAAATTTTAAATAAAAAATCATGTAATTTCTAAGATAATTACCCTTTTGAATGATTTTATCACAAAATGGATGCAAGAAATTGATATTTGCACACGGTTCTCTAACTGCTTTGGACAGAGATTTAGTATAAACACAACCTCTTAACCTCTAATGTATGTTATTTATGTTCATTCCGAGTGCAGGCATTTCCGTTTCTCACACACCTTGTCTAGATTTCCAGCAAATGTTCAACACGTGGAAGAGTATGCTCCGTCTCTGACTTGCATGTAAATTTATCAATGAAAATATTTACAAACAACAGTATGTTTATGCCTTGAATATTGCATGCCTTTGTAAGTTGCATGCATAGTAAGTGTGGATGCAGTCATATTGAGCTAAATTCAGAGACCCAAAAAATAATAATTGCATTATACCAAAAATGAATTAACTATTACTTTATAAACCTCTATGTGTCAGAGAGCTGGAAATTGTCCAGCTGTGTGCAAGTGGAAAAGACCTTGATAAATGGCATGGCTCCTATCCCGTTGGTCCTATCAGTAGTAAACACTGGTGCTGTGTTTGTGTTTTTTAGGTAGGCCTGAAATCAGGAATTTGTTGGAGGAGGGGAGGGGTGAGTCAGCTCGGACAGCTCATCCAGAGCATGGAGAGAGCTCCTCTCCCCACATCTCTGGAGCTCCCCGAGTTCGGAGGAAGTCCTGGCCACCGGCGTCTTCAGGGCCAGCCCAGCACAGAGAGGGCAGCGCCCACCACACCGAGGGGCCGGGGGGGCGAGGGTTGGGGCATGGGACGGTGGGCACATTCCCGAGCCTGACCTCGGCCCCCGCCCTCGGGCAGAGTTCCAGCGCGTCTGCAGCATCTGATAAGGAAGCGCCCCCCCTCCTTCAGGAAACGGCGAACAATAACCCGGACACGTCTGGCGCTGCTCGAGGCGCGTCGCACATCACCGCAGCCCCGGGCCTCTCGACCGAGGGCAATGGGAGGGGTACTATGGACCCTACGGGGCAGCGTTTACAAATTTGGGCCACAGAACCCGAGCCAGAGCCAGAGGCTCATCGTTTCCTGGAAGTGTCCGTGGATTCTCGCGGACGCGTCACCGTCGGTCCCCCACCCAAGCAAGACCCGGACGCTGTTTTCCAAGGTCCGCTCACTGAGCCAGAAACAAAACTCACAGTGCTCCCTCCCTCCCCTTCTGCTGCTGGTTCTGCTATTCCCATCTCTGTGTTACCTGCCGTCAGCCCTACCGTCTCTCCCAAAATGGACCCCCCTGGCTCCATGCAACCAGGCCAGCCGGCTGACAGGACCAGGGGTGCCGGAGTGGGGAACCCACATATCAGTGCGCTGCCCCTACACCACCCCCATAGCAGCGCCTCTCACCCCTCAGGTGAGGTCGATCCTCCCAGCTTAACTTCCCCCGTGGATTACCCAGCGGCTCTCACACCCTCAGACTCCAATTCACCAGCCGTTTATCTCACCATGGCTCTCTTAGATCCCCGGGGAAAGGATTATACTCACAGAGATTACGGGCTCCATTCTGTCAGCCCACTTCCTGGGGAAGGCAGAGAGGAAGCTACTGGAAAGCAGTCGGTTTCCAATGTTCCTTCCAGCAGTACCCTCGGGCTGTCCCAGGAGTGGAAGGTGCTCCCGCATACGGGGGGCAGTATAGGCAAGGGCTCCTGGAGAGTTACTGATATGGATCCTCCTGGTAGCTCTTTGCCTGAGGACAGTACTTACTTTGATACAGAGCAGGGGTCACACCTGGATGGGACCACTGGGGTTTCTGGGCTCTCCTGGAGCCGAGGGCTCTTTCGGGCTGTCCTCATTAGTCACCAGGAGCCTCTTGGAAGACAAGAGCTCCGATGTCCCTCTCCCGGACGTTTCGGGGGTCGTGTCCCCTCTGCCGGGCTCTACCCACATGCCAGGTGCTACAGCCAGTCTTAACTCTCTGGACAGCATCACTACAGAGGGTTTTGGAAATGGTGCTGATGCGGTCAGCATCCACAGTGAGGTGGCTTCCGTCTCTGCTCACGTTGGATCGGACTCACAGACGCATGTCTCCACTTTTCTTACAGACTCCGACAGGCGCAATGCCGCCACTGTAGTCCCAGAGCTGGGTGACGAGACGGAGACTAAATCTACGTTATCTCCACCCCGTAGCTCAGTAGACACCCACAGCTCTGTCTCTGTTGACCAGAATTTCACAGGAACTCTGACCGAAAGGCCAGGAGTCAAAGGCTCAGCGACAACATCGGCGGATGACAGTCGCCCACGCTCGGTGTCGGTGACTTCAGTCCCATGGCCTGAGTGCAACACAAACACGGCTCATGAGTCAGGAAGCTCAGACTCTACCCCGGCCCTCCGGTCCCCGGGGACAGAGATAAGAAAGATTCCCCCGCCGTCTCCACAGCCCCAGTCACCTCAGGACCGCAGCGGGAGACCAGCATGTCCAAAGGCATCTCCAGTGCTTCTCCAGGCCATGGCACCCCGACCACTTCCTACAGGAGGCGACCACCGCGCCCCATGTCCTCACCACATCTTTACCCCATAGTAGCCAGGGAACTAGAGGCACAGAAGTACTTACAGAGAATGGCTGGAGAGCACATTCGGAGCGCTCACCGACCGGCACTGATGAGCCTGTCCTACGCTCATTCACACTCTCACTGGGCCTGGTGGACTTTGACCCCGCCACCTCTTTGACATCAGTGTCCGTGTCTCCCAGCGTAACCCCTGCCATTGTTTGGCTCGGCCCAGGTGCAAGCACCACCGGGGGGAACTCAGTGTCTCCACCCCCTGGCCAAACCCCTGGGACTCCCCCTGCCCCTGAGGGGCCGCCCCCCTCGGGGCAAGGCGAGACTGAGGGGACCCCAAAAGTGCACTACGTCACGACTTTAGCGCCAGGGCGAACGTCTCGCACTCCGGTCAACTTGGGCCCCTCTATGACCACACAATTGACCACCAAAAGCCCCAGCAGAACGACCCGTAAAACCCCAGCCCCCCTGCTCCCTCTGACCCCCTGGCCCAGTCTTTCACCACAGACAACTGGTCACCTGCTTCCTCCCAGGGCTGACCTGTCCCCCAGCACAGTATCCACACAGCCAGCGACCGGCAGAGCTCCCTCAGCTCCCAGCACACCTATGAAACCAGCCAGGGGCAGGGTGTTCATCATGGAGGACCAGCCTGTCATCATTAAAGGTTAGCACTGGATATTTTTCCCATCTCTCCTCTGACCACATCATTAAGACAAACTCCATCTAGAATGTGTCAAACTTACATATATATATTCTATATATATATATATATATATACACGCGCACACACACACACACACAAACAAACACAAACTACAACTTAATGGGCATGAATCCTGCGATGTGCTGTTCGTCCCTCTTCACGTCGCTCTGTTCCCTGTTGATCTTTGCTATGCCATCAGAAAATACATTTGAAAAAGTGAAAAGAAGGTGAGTGTCCACTTATTTTAAGGAAAAAAAATGGGCGAGCTTTTATTAATATATATCATAAAAAGTTTATTTTTTGTGTAGATTATATAAGAAAAACTGCAGGAGTTAAAAACAATAAACATGATAAATAAATAATAAATAAATAAATAATCCATCATATGATAAATTCAAACAGTCCCCCCCCACCAAGCACAGACATGTTACAGTGAGGACAATAATCAAGTGCATCAGAGATTAACATCAAACTACTGTTAATCTTGTATAAAACTAAAAAACTGACTAAAAAAATGCTATCAGTGCAGGTTGTTGAGGAATGTGATGGGTAAGGCGGTGTCTCTGTTTGTGATTGGCAGAGGAAACTGTCCAGCTCCTCCTGCAGATGGTCTTAGACTGTGGGGAACCCGAGGAGCCCCTATCCCCACAACCTGGACACACTGAAGAGGATGCAGCCAAAAAGGTAAAGCAACATGTGTGTGTGTGTGTGTGTGTGTGTGTGCGTGCGTGTGCGCATGTGGTGTGCATCTTGCTCCTCTGCAGTAAATGAAATGGGTGTATAAGAACATCCCTACACTTTGAATTGTATGAACCAGGTCAGTTTCAAGTTTTTAATTGGCTGGTCACACACGCCACTCATTCAAAGTGGGTGGGAGCGATGGAATCGGCCTTCTTTAGTTTATCTCAGATGGTTAATCAAACCACCTGGACTCCTTTTACTAATTTTCATTCAGTAATGAGACTACGATCAGGAAAGGAGTGTAACTCACTTGCTGTGTTTGGCTGGTTTACCTTGCGCCAGGTGGGGCCATTCTTGGAGAGGGCTCCTGGGTATGAGAGGATCCAGGACTCATGGATCAGGTGAGGCGAGACAAAGTGACTCACTCGGCCTGTGTGGTATTGTTGCATAGGCTCTCTTGTAAGCTCTCGTTCCTGTGTGTGTGTGTGTGTGTGTATCCACAGCGGGAGCTGTGTCATGCAGACTGTGTCCGTGTTCGACACCGGGAGGGCGCTGTCCTGGCTGGGGGTGCCGGGGGGCCTCCTGGATGTGACCGGGCTAAAGGAGGCCGTGAGGCGGGGCTCGTTGCACGTGGGTGGGACCAAGGTGCTGAACATCACCGTGGGGGGTGAGAGCGAGCTCTAAACATGAGCGATTACCGGCGCGCGTTTATACATCTGTTACCACACGGGGCACACTCCGCATCACGCTGCGATCAGTCATCGCTCTCTGTGTCCACGTCGGGGCGAGATCACACATCCACACCGCCACTCTCCACTGCTGCCACAGTCCCTCCGCATTCCCCCATGTTGTTATTGTCCCGTCCTCAAAAGCCTCTGCCAGCTCTCTTCTGATTCATCATTCATCTTTCCCGCCCTCCCTCCCTCCCTTTCCTTCTCCCGCCCCTCCCTTGGCAGGGCTGCAGACGGAGCTGTGTTCCTGGCTGTTCCTCTGCCCTGCGGGGTTCCGGTGCGTGCCAAACGGCCTGGGCAATGCCAGCTGCACCTCCCTCTGCCACACGGACCACTGCAAGAACGGCGGCATCTGTACCCACCACCAGGGCCAGCAGCCCATGTGCCAGTAAGTAATCCCCTTTCGCCCTTTCTCTGCGGTTCAGAGCTTACGCTACAATGTGATACTAACCTTCCAAATATGCTGATCTTGTCTTGTTCTAAGTAACCGCGACCACACTCCTAGGTACAGCTAAATGATAATGCGGGCCCAATTGAAAAAGAAGCAGCTGTTTTGGTGTGCATGCCAGCAATAAATGAACCAGTAATTAATCCTGTTTCCCCTTTCACCCTTTCTCCGAGGTTCAGAGCTTAAGCTACAACACGATATCTGCTGTACGAATTATGCTGATCTTGCCTTACTCTAAATAGCTGCTGCCAAAACTCTAGGCACAGCTAAATGACAGTATGGGCATACTGAAAGTAAAGCAAGTGATTTTGTGTGCAAGCCAGTGACCAGCGTATCAGTAATTAATCTTATTCTGCCTTCAATCTTTGGGGTTTTTGAGCATGAGCTAGAACATGATACATGCTGTATAAATTGTACTGATTTTGTCTGTATCTAAATAACCACTACAACAACTCCAGGTACAGCAAAATAATGAATAAACTGATTTGCAGTGGAAATGTGAATGAGTGGAAGGAGAGGTGAAAGGTCAGTTTAGTGGAGGTGAAAGGTCAGATTAGTGGAGGTGAAAGGTCAGTTTAGTGGAGGTGAAAGGTCAGATTAGTGGAGGTGAAAGGTCAGATTAGTGGAGGTGAAAGGTCAGTTTAGTGGAGGTGAAAGGTCAGTTTAGTAGAGGTGAAAGGTCAGTTTAGTAGAGGTGAAAGGTGCGTTTAGTAGAGGTGAAAGGTTAGTTTAGTAGAGGTGAAAGGTCAGTTTAGTGGAGGTGAAAGGTCAGTTTAGTAGAGGTGAAAGGTCAGTTTAGTGGAGGTGAAAGGTCAGTTTAGTGGAGGTGAAAGGTCAGTTTAGTGGAGGTGAAAGGTCAGTTTAGTAGAGGTGAAAGGTCAGTTTAGTGGAGGTGAAAGGTCAGTTTAGTGGAGGTGAAAGGTCAGTTTAGTAGAGGTGAAAGGTCAGTTTAGTGGAGGTGAAAGGTCAGTTTAGTGGAGGTGAAAGGTGTGTTTAGTAGAGGTGTCCTGGTGGTGCCTCTGATGTACCCTGTGTCACAGCCTCGGGTCTCGCTGTACGCAGGTGTCCAGTGGGGGAGGATTTCTGGTACATGGGCCGGCGCTGTGACCTCCGGATGACCCGGCAGAGGCTGGTGGGCGTGTGCCTGGGGATCCTGCTCTTCGTCGCCCTGGTGATGGCCGTCCTGTGCTACCTGGCCATCCGTCGCTTCAAAGCCATGCTGATCCAGGCCAAAGTGGACCAGACACGCAGCAGGTACCCCCTCACCCAGCCCCCACCCCCAAAACAAAAACCCACAGTGCCAAGAATGCTGTATTGCATGAGATGCTGATCATTGAAATATATTGAAAATGGAAAAAGATAATCGCACTCTACTCTCCTAATATTTTTTTAACAAGAAAATGACCAACGTTTCTATGATGTACAAACCCTGACGAAGGCGCTCATCACTGAATTGAAGGTCATTTTCTTTTAATAAAAAAATAGGAGCAAAGAGAGTGTGCGCTCATCTTTTATTTCCCTTTGAATGTAGGATTATGTCATGTGGACTTGGGTCAAAAGCATGAGTATTTTCGCCGGCGGAGTCGAGAAATGTGATCACATGACCACTTTATGGGGGCTTGGAGATGGCCATTCTGGCTTTGTGGGCAGTTAACTGGGGACTGACCCAGCTGTTGTCAGTGGTGATGGGCTGGACAGTATGTGCAGCCAATGAAAACAAGCTGGGGGGAACAGATAGCACAGAGCCGAAAACATCGGGGCTCTGGGGGTATCGGGTCCCGCTGGAGGTCCGGGGTGGAGACAGAGCAATGGGTACAGAGCCCAAAAACACACTGCAGTGATTGTCTGATGAATGGAAAACATTGCCACAATAACAAACTGTATGGTGGTAAACACTCACTGCTGCTCACGCTTTGGTCTGACTGGGACAGTAATTCAATCTCCAGCATAGCTGAAACCACTGCGGTACACAGCGCACGGCAACTAAATAAATAAACCTCAGTAAGTAAACTTAATTTGAAGTTGTATATTCCTAAGGTGTTTTCCTGATCTAGGAAAAGGGAAAAAAATGAAGTTGTCCAAAACATTCCAGAACGGAACTATTGTCATGGCGATCTAACTATTTCCATGAAACAGTTTCTTTTTTCAGCGTGGTACTTGGGGAAAACATTGTTTAGCGTTTGTGTGTGTATGTGTGTCTGCGTGCGTGTGTGTATATGAGTATATGTGTGTGTGTGTGTGCGTGCGCACGCGTGTGTGTATGTGTAGTCCTGCTCCCCATTTCCTTTATACGTCAGAGAGGGTCACACACTCTCAAAGTAGAATCCCTGAGACCCTTTGGAGGCACTCTCTCGGTCTCGATCTTCCTGCGTTTCCAGGCGGCAGGAATGAGACAGCAACCTTCTCACACTTCCTGGTTGGTTGGTTTCTGTCTTCCTGTCTCTGCTTTGGGAATGCAAGAGACGTCTGTCCTGTTGAACAGGGGGCCAGCCCTCAGCTTTCCTCATGCTACTGTACATCACAGTTATTCATTTACATTGTTTAAATATAATATTATAAACTTCAGCTGGGATTCCAGTCATTAGTTTTCCTTAACTTTGGCTCATAATTAAATACAAGTGTTCATATTTATCTTCACTGACACAGTTTGGCGAATTCAGAAATCATGAAAATTTACTTTGCAAACCTTTCTAGTAGAGAAAAAGCATAACACTTTGTTGTAAGTAAACGGTTTGGACAAGTATTAATTGAATCCTGGTGTTTTTTTTCTCCTGCAGGAAACTAGCATTAAAGTGAAGTTTTCAGTAGTTTTAAAAGGAAGAGCTCAGGTTAGTCTGTGTGACCTACAACATTAGAGGACACCCAGTGTTGACAGAGGAAAGGGGCCATGTCCAGCATTTTTTAAAGTTAATTATGTGGATTATTTTAATTCAGTCTTGACCGATCCTGTCTCCCCTCTCGTGTGCAGCTATCGGAGGTTCAACCACTTCGACGAGCTGTCGGGCAGGTTCTGGCTGCGGTCCTGGCCGGGCTCGGCAGACTCCCTCGATAACCCCGCCTTCACCCGCTCCGACGAGCTGCTCCACCTCCGGGCCCTGGACCGCACCTGCTGTTACCACGATGACACCCTCTCCATTGCCTCCACCTACCCGGGTAGTGGAACACACCTCAACACGGTCTACGCGCACAGGTGAGAGACGCTAAAGATCTTCAAAACACAAGCAAAACATTCATGATCCGTCGATAAAAGCAGCTCAAAAGCAGCAATGGAGTATGACGTCCTCGATCAGGAGAGACACACCATGCACAAACAGAGGGGCACTACAAAAACATGTCCTCACCAGACTATTATTTCACCCGAGAAAGAATAAAATCAGTCCGTCTGTCGAGTCCTTATCTGGGCTTATTTGCTGCATCCTGTTTCATCAATAGCTGTATAAAAATTTGCCCATGAAAGTGTCGAGGTTGGGCCTGGACATCGCATTGTGGAGAGACGAATAACTCCTCAGGGGTTCGTACGCTGACGACCCTCGTCACACCCAGAAAGGGTTTGTTATGGAAAGAATGGCCAGACCAGAGGTGACCCTGGGGAGGCTGAAGGAAACCAGCAAAACAGACCGTGAAGTCTGACGACTTTTTCCTCTCATTTGTCTGTTTGCATTATCCAGTATGAAAAAAAAGGTGAAATTCAGAATCAATTTTATGATTACCCCCCCACACACACACATACACACCCATTTAAAATATTGTGGCTCTCTGTTTGAAATTGCACAAATGATGAACACATCTTTGGGATTGATTCTGGAAGTTTGGATTTGCATTATGGATTGAATCAGTGTGAAATGCTGCCACCTACTGGATAAATATAATAATACACAACTAATCATTCAGGCAATTTTGTTTTTGTATTAATGCAGGTTTTGGTTACATTGGGTACCAGATCTTGTCAGGCAGCTTTACTAAAACATTTTACAAAAGGAGTCATCACCACACCTTATGCTTTGACAGAAGATTTATACAACAGTGAGGTGTTTGAGTTTCTTAAGCCATCTAACGCTCAGGTTAGATCTGCTTATACAAGGTAAATGTGATTGGTTGGTTCGGAAAGACTTACATATTGAAACCAGAAAACAATTTAAACCTATTATCATTTAGTCCTGTGCTGTCAGTGACATCGAACTGGGTAGCCAGACAGTAAGGGGCACTAGGCTAGGTTTTAGCACCAAAGGCTAACTAAGCATTCAATTTGCTAATATTTTATTTGTGTAAAACTTTTCTGATTGGGATTTGTGAAAAGCAACTATGGTTATTTTAGCAAATTCTCATTAGTTTGTGTGAAAAATGATTCCTCTGGATAGAATTTCAAAGGATCCCCAATACTTTTTGGCAGGTCCCAATACAACTGGAACCTGAGTGATGGCAGCATCAACGACTGGATAGCCGACTCCGGGAAAGCCAGTGACCTGTCTGTATGCAGCTGGCCCATAGAGCCAATCCAATGGACTCCATTTCCCATACTGCAACAGCTGGGCGTCCACAGATCAGTGAGTACAAATTCCCTATTCACTCAACACTCTTTTGTCCAGTGTAGAATGTGTTTAAACGTCATTAACGCTTTATAGAATGTTAGTTAGATTCTTGACAGCTGAAGGCTGGGATCCAATCATACACACTAACGACAGCATGTTCCCCTTAAGTCTATTTCAGAAGAAAATTAACACATTCCAGGGGACATGTTTGCTTGCCTCCACTAAAATATAAAGACATTTATGTTGGTAGTCTTTTATTGAATTGCATGCACACCTATAGCCCAAGTGCATTTGACTGTGTCCCAGCCAAAGTGTTTTTTTTTTTTTTTTTTTTTTTTTTTTAAGTGAGCACCATCCCAAACGCATGCATTCTTATACAATTTTGCGCACAAGTGGAAAGAACGACACCAGAAAGCCACTGTTAGGATTTTTATTGTGGGTTGCACCCAAGTTATACAGCTTTGTGTGCTGATGCAGAGATCAGCAGAACTTTACAAACAGTAATCAGTCTACCAGTACAGTCAACAAAAGACCTAATTTCTAATCTACATCTTATTACATATTAGCACTAAAATTTTAAACGCAAGCAACACAGAAGAAAAAAAGTTAAAATGACAGCATCAATGGTAACATTCATCACACAATTGACAGTTTCTACCTTGTATTACTTATTCTTTAGTCAAAATGTTTACCAATACAAATAAGGATTGTCCTTCAAAAAGTGCAGTTCCCCACGATAAAATTCTCAAATGACCCCAAGAAGACACAGAAAAGGTACTTCCTGCTCATTTAAGTTGGTAAATTAGACTTATTGTTTTCTATACATTGTTCAAACAGTCTACCAAAGCAATGTGCATAAGTTCAGTGAGCACTTCAAACCTTTTCCCAACTTTTGATATATAGATATATATATGTATCTTTCTTTTTAAAAAAAGGTAAATTTGCCTTCACAGTCCGCCTGGGGGAACCTGTGAACAATGCATTGCAAATGCTGCTACTGGCCAATTTTTCAAAATACACCTTTTTAGTAATGGCACATGGCAATGATGAACGCAATCCCAGCTCTTGGGCAGGATTGTTTAAAGCGAATGGAAACACGAGCCTTGTTACCTTCACACTGCATAGACTGACTTCTACAGGAACTTCTTACAGGAGGGGTAAGAGTAGTCCAGGCTATTTTGATTTAGTTTTCTGGTTCTTTGTGCTGCTTTTTTTTTCCTTCTTATTTACTAAAGCTTTTACAGGGTTTACAAAAAGGACAAGACAGCAATGCTCACAGTATTAAAAGTAAATTGCCTCAGCACATTGTTACAGTAGGAACCATGTAAAAGAGGGGTGTTTAAAATTCACTCATAGGATACATCAGTAAAGAATCACATTTACTTAATACAAAAGTAGAATGTGTGGCCAACCCTTGTTCCTCCACTTCGACACTGCGATACAAAACTGCAGCGCTGCAGTGGGGATTGTACATTGCTCATTTTTTTGTTTCTTTCTCACAGTAGCTATTTGTAGATGACATTTTTCAAGCATATACATTGTCCAAGTTTTTTTTTTATTTTATTATTTTTTATTTTTTACAAATAAAGAAAAAAAATCCCTCTGCCCCCCCTCTCCCTCCCCATTTTGGCATAACAGTGGGTTTTTTTTGTACACAACACCCCTGTGAGATATTGTCCATCAAACAGCTCTACATACGTGCACAATAAAGCTGACAGAAAACCAGAAGGCAAAAAAAAAAAAGAAAATGTAGACAACAGGTGGGATAGCAGTGGCTTTTCCCTACTCTATGTCAGTTCACTCCAATACAGAAACAACATAAGCAATCAACAGTCGGGGGGGAAACGAGACACACTCGCACGCACGCACACACACAGCTAAAGAAACCCAGGTCTATGGTTTGAGGGTTGCACATTGCCAAGATGCATGTCTCAATAATACAGGGAACGAGAAAAAAAAAAAAAGACTACCCAGGGCAAGTAAACTCTACAGAACAAAGCACCCGAGCCACTTGTAGTCAGCATTAGAGGAGTTAAGAGGGCATCCCATAATCAATCTGGCGGGGGTCACTGAGACTTAACAGTAATGCCACGACGCTTTCTGCTTGTGTTCCAGGTTAAGACACCTCGGCCTCACTCCTACTGTGAGGGAATGGAGCTGGTTGACTTGGAGAAAACCTGGACTGCTTAAAACATCACGGCCCGACAGAAACCAGAGCACATAATGAACTGAACGTGACAACCATGCGACGAAAAGCCAAACTATCCGAAAGAACCTTCTCCACGTCCGCAGCAATGCTCCTGTCTCCGTTTAGGAAGTATACACGTACCATGTACAACTGAGTCCATTCTATACATCTATACACACACCAAGTGCAAATCCAAGGCTTTTCATCTCAATTCCTTATTATACATCTCTTTAAAAATCAACCTGGTTCAAATGTTTTCCGTAAAATATTTTGACAAAACGAGAAAAAGCAAGATTCTGGAGAAATCATTTTCATATTTGGTAGAGCATGTACTCAATGGTTCAATACTGGCATGCCTCTATCAAGTCTGGGTAATACTCAATGTTTTTTGTACAATGCTTTCAATTTATCAATATGGAGAATTGAACTTAAAATGCTAAAAAGAAAAAAGCTTTAAAAAATAAAAAAAATTAAGGTCCATGGCTTAGCCTAATGCTGAAATCTTTCTTTGAAGCGTTTATAAATTGTGCATCATTGTAGTAACTAAACAATCAATATTGTAAATATTGTTTGTAAATATACACACATTGTTTTCTGCATGTATTTGAACTACCAGCAAAAAAGATTACATTCACCACTGTTCTAGCCTTCTGAAGCCTCGTCAGCCTGAGGCTCAGCGTCTCAAAAGACAAACCAGCGTTCAAACACCATAACCGAGCAGCCAAAAACATGATTTATTAATGTAGAGGAAACTTCAGATTTCAACACAACCAACTGTACACAATACAATCACATTCTATTTGTAAACAGTTAAAAGCCACTTGACTTGTTGCATCTTCAGACACAATTTAAATCAAGGCAATGAAATGTGGGCGACTTCTGTACTGTTAAAATGTCAAAATCTTGTCTGCCTCTGAATGGCCAAACAAGATTTTTAGTTTTTCTCTTCCTCTTTTTTTTTTTTTTTTTTTTTTAATAGAACACCATCTGTGGCAAGGAGAAAGGTTTGCAAACAAAGCATTTGCAATTGGACATTTTAAAACATTTCTAACAAAACAAAAATGATTCTGTAAGCCAGGTAATCGCTGCTTACAGTATGCATAGTTACGGGTTTTGACTCTTTTTTTGTTTTTTTTTTTAAAGTACAACAGTTAAATTCGACAGTCACAAAGAGCAAAAAACACTGAGCCACTCCATAATAGGGAATAAAGGGAAGGGAAGTTACAAATATAGCGATTCAGCAAACCATCTCCACTCACTAATAAAAAGACAGCAATTCTGAAAGCAGTGTGTAGAACACCTCCATCTTAGAGCGGTTATTTGGCAGAGAGAAACTTACAGAGCTATAAGTAGTTTCAGTGCTAAAAGTTGGATTTTTCCTACAAGGAGTTTCTACTTGGGGAAACTGGGTATATTTCCTGAGAACCATGCTCGTTATTTAGCAGACGAGAGTAATAGATTAAAAAAAACAAAAAAAAAAAAAAAAAAAAAAAAAAAACAAAACATGGCCAAACACTGATCAGTATTCCCAGAGATAGAAAGCTTCGACTTCATCCTCAATATATTTTCTTTTTTTTTTTGCATTTTTGTTTCTTTTGTTTTTTTTTTTTTAGTCATTTTTTCCATTTTATATTTTTTTGGATTTTTTTTTAAATATATTTTTTTTATTTTAAAATGAAGGAAGAGTAAACACTTTTTTTTTTTTCCTCAAAAAGTCTGTAAACAAGAGGGCTCAATGTGGCGCCTCCAAATCAAAATTGAAAGCCTATTTGAAAGTGCTGTTCCCCCTGGCTTGCAGGTTCGGGGATGCAAGTCACAGCAGTGGCTACAGTTTTGTACACTGCAGAGCTAAACTCTTTAGTTTTTAAACAACAATTGGTGCAATACTTATTTCTTTAATATTGTCAAATAATCCTAAGTCAGCATTTTATAATCTTGATCTTGAAACTCCACAATACCACAAATAAGGTAGGCGTACATCAAGGCATAGTAGAGCGCACGCATCTTAAGAACATCCTTGAGTAAACAACTACACTGAAGCTGTGGGCTCTCTCTATATTGCGGATTATGCTGAGAAAAACCACATACAGTGCAAAGTTAAAAGCTCATACTCCAACAATTGTCAGCAAACAAACGCAATAAAAAAAAAAAAAACTGGAATTCAAATAAACATGATGAATAAACAAATGAGCTCATTTGAAGCATTTTTTTCCATGAAGAGCACTACCTGGAAGTGTAAGTGTATCCTTTCACATTATAATATTGGCCTGCATGATTCAAGTATTCAAACTGATATGTTTTGGGCTAAAACAAAGAGGAAAAATGTGCAGAAAAAAGTAACTTGTTTCCACAGGGTGACCCCGTTATTTTTTTTTTTCTTTTTGTCTTTTATAGGTGGAAAAAAAGTCAAACTAGTGCCATTTGTTTCCTTATTATTCTAATTATTATGATTATTGTTAATATTATTACACACTGAGGTCACAGTTCCTAAGTTAGAGGGTGAATGATGAACTACATGGTGTCCCCACCCCCGGTCAAGTGGTCGACAGGGAGGAAGGAGTTAATGGGGGACGGGCTGCTGAGGCCGCGACCCTCGCTGTTGTTGGGGTTCCCCCACAGGCTCGAGGAATAGTTAGGGGCGCCCCAGAGCGAGGTGCCGTGGAGGTCTCCGCTGCCGGCTCCTGACAGCCCAGCACCGTTCCAGTGATTTGGATCATTGCGGTTTGGGAAAGGGTGGGAACTCTCGATGGATCCGATCCGGTTCTGAGAGGAGCCCAGGGTCTGCCAGTTAGGCGAGGCAGCCATGGACTGACCTTGTGCAAAGAAACGGCTAATTTCCTCTTCACTAGCAAACTCAGCAAGAATAGTAGTGTTCCCTAAAACGCACCTGAGGGAGGAAAATGGGAGGGAGAAAAACATTCAGAAAACAGATTCATTTCAATATTTTGGTGATCACAGAAAATCAGAATGGAATAGGACGAGTCTACCACCATCCAGTAACTGTGGAAGCTGTGTGAGGCAGCAAACATGCTGCTCAGCTTTACGATTCCTCACACAGTGTAAAGACTGAGCTCGCACAGCTGTATACCAGCCTAGCTGTGCAGAAACGGTCTCCGTTAAGCGAAGAGAAGCTACGCAAGCCTAGCCGCTGTTCTCGACATGCGCTCCCCCCGTAGAGGGCCCCCACCCCTCCTTTGATCAGCTCAGCTCTCTGGGGCTCTGTTTCCGCGTAAAATCGCGCGGGGCCTGTACTCACATGTGCAGAGATTTTTGTGCCTTGGCCGCCTCCTCCTTTGAACTGTAGCAGACGACGGCGTTGCCGTGGGGAAGGTTCAGGTGGAATGTAATCAGGGGGCCGTGCTGCATGCACAGTGTTCGCAGGGTGGAGCCGTCGATCTGCAACGGAACGGAACGCATCTTCAAAAACTCCCCCCGCACAGAGGGACAGACACCTCATAATGTCTGCAGCACAGTCCCCGAAACACAAGCCGGGTCATAGACGATTATGTAACAGTTATCCATGTCAACGGTTTAGGACGTTCTGGTTATGTTTTAAAGCAGAATATGTTATACCAACCTGAGGTGTGAGATTTTTGAGAACAAGCCAATTAGTTGTTCTCCCTGAGCTGTTGTCGCCCCAACTGGAACCTGGAGGGGGAAGCCATGAACACAGACAGTTAAGATTTTTTTTTTTTTTTGGTAGAAAGGCCAGCTCACAGAAGGGGTTGCATAACTACCAATTTCAGTTGCCAGTCATTTCAAAAGAGGAAACTACATTAGTTATTCAGCCAACGCCTTTACCCAAAGCAACTAACCAGGGCCAGTGGGAGCAGTGTGGGGTTAAGGGCTTTGCTCAAGAGTCCAGCAGCTGCACTAACCTCACTGGGGCTTAAACCAGAAACTTCCTGGGTCCCAGTCAAGAACCTTAGCCTATAGGCTGTTCGCAGTCTATTCTTCGTCTTACGTAATACACATCAGATAAAATTGTATTCAAAACATCACGTATTTGCTAAGGCACAGGCAGTCGATGTCAGTAACAAGCCTGCGTTTTTCATGGCCCATGTGATGTCCCCATGTGCCCTAAACTCACCAGGGGTGAATCTGGAGTCTGAGGCACCCCAGCCCCCCAGCCGCAGCGAGTTATTGTCCCAGGACGAGGGGGGCTTGTGGCCGGTGAGGCCAGGCGGGGGGCGGGACGGAGCAGTGACGCCTTTCGGGGGGAGGGGGACCTTCCACAGCTCGTGAGCCAAAGAGGTGTTGGTGACCGGACCAGGGGACCAGGTGTATTTGGAGTCACTGTTTCTGGCTGTAAGAAAAGGAGGAACCCACGTGAAACTAGGGTCACATGCGTAACACAATTTTAGAGTCACAGATCGGGGGTGGGGGTCACGGATCAACTACGGTCCGTTACACCACAACATGAAACATAAACCCAACGACAATGCTTACATCACAGAGCACAGATACCAGCCGCCTGCTTTTGACCTGCTCTGGATCTTTGGCGCTCACCTGAAGTGCTTTGTGCTGTACTGCTGAGGGAACCACTGTAGTTGGAGGCACGAATGGATGACCAGGCACTATTTGAAGGCAGCGAGGTGTTCAGAGATGAGGTTGACCCTAGAAACATTACAAAAGAAACAAAAAATAAATAAAAATCAATAATGTTCTCTTTCGTCTCCTCAAAGTAAGATCCAATGATTCAGCCAAACACTGACTGTGAAAGTCATCATTTTTCTGTCAAAAAATGGTTCAGGCAGATAAAATGTTATTACTGCAGCATGCTGCACAGTGAAATTTGCTACGCCACCACCGACTGCACACCTCCATCACTGAAGGACCCATACAGGAGTAACAGAACTGAAGCTGTGTTTATGAGCTTTGCTGAGGAACTTTGTCGTAGAGAATCAAAAGGGGACGGGGACTAAAAGACAAAAGGGGCGAGGACTAAAGACGTACCTGTGTTCCTGTCTCTGAGGTGGTCGACATCCCGGACAGTATTAATGGACAGATTATTAATCACACTGCCGGGCGTGACGTAAGGGTCAGTTTCAGGGTCAATGTTTGGATATCCTTTCCAAGGCTCACCAGGGCGAAATTCTGGAAAGACGAAAGTGCAACAAAAACGTCAGATTGACTGTTACTTTGTAGATGTTACTGTCAGTTACACAGTCCAAGGTTTTCGCTACTGCATTCATCACAAAACTAGCAATGTGCAGAAATAGCGGTTCTTCACATCACCTCAATTGCAGTCAGGGCCCAGGTTTAGTGGTTCTTATAAGGGCAAAAATAAAACACATACAGGTCTTCCCCTGGCCTTGAAGTGTGTTCTGAAGAGTGTTTCTGCTCAACAGTTACGGTTAACTACAGTAGTCTTCCCAAGCCCGTTGTTTCCATGTTGAATTGGAAAGAGACCTGTATTTATGATGCTTGTCTCACCTGGCTTCACCTCGGTTCACAACAACAACTGCAACCGTCTACTACCAATACCACCCCACACACGGCGCACCTGAGCAGGTGGAGGGTATCTGAGTAATGACAGGTGAGGAGACGGGGCTCCAGGACCCGGACTCCCACTCACCTGGAGGCCAGTTGACATTGCTGGAGCCGTGTGGCGATTTGGCACGGTTGGGCCAGCCGTCCCCCACGGAGCCCGGAGGACTGACGGGGGAGGTACTGGTGTTCATGAAGTCATACGGACCAAAGTGGGAGTCTTCAAGCCTCAGTCCAGAGGAGATAGCACCTGCGCAACCGAGGCGACATTCTGTCATTCTCTCAAGTGTTTCATACCTCGCCCACTTTTGTTTTTGATAATTTTAAGTATACTTCATTCAACGTTTACATTTTCAATTACTATATTAGATTTGGTTCCCCTGAAAGGAACCAATCCTATACACTTCCTAGATACCTGATTTTTAAGTTTACTACAATATCCAGTCTAAACTGAAAAATATAATTTCAAGGCAGCACTGTACAGGAGTTACATTTTAATAGTCCGCTGAACATGAACTTGTGTTCATAAAAAGAAAATAAATCAATAAACGTCATCAGTAACACAGCTGATAAATGATAGCAATGGTGAACAGGCATCTACTGAGAGGTAATAATTAATGAACAGAGTTAAAATCAGATCTGGATTGAACTGGTCCCAAGACCAGTGATTCACTAATTTTTTCCTATGGCCAGGGAATTCTTGCAATACTGCTGCAGACCCCTAGGGGTCCCCAGAAACCACGCTAGGATTAACCTACAGAAGTGATGGAAGAGTAAAGCTGACTGAGGAAAGAAATGGGAGGAGCAAATTTTTCTTCAGTGTCTCAATGTTTTGGACCAATGACAACATTGGATGCAGTGAGACAACCATTTTGATTGGTTCAAACTAGTCAATGATTGACAGATGAAGAGTAGTTCTACTCTGACTGGTTCATGGAAAGTCTCAACCATCACTGACCCACAGGTGATCAACAGTTACTGGTTACGTGACTCACCGGGTTTGCTGGAGTTTTGATCTAGCGGTGAGTTAACGGAAATGTCCAAGGCAGTCCATTTCTTCAGCCGGGACTGGGGCTCTTTGTAACTAATACTGCCAATATCCAGATTGTTTACATTCAAGTTTGAATTCAAGCCTGTGGGAGGGTAGAAAGGGAGAGAAATATTTGGACTGTGAGACAATATAAAAAGTATCTATTAAAAGGCAGGGAAAACATCCAGCACATTCTGTCCGTGTCAGCCTGGCTTTTTACTCTCCGGGGGGCAAGTGGACCCATGGAACAGGGCCCAGCACCCCGATCAGGTTCATGTTGCCATGACATCATAAGATGCGGTCCCATTTCAGCTCGACAGGAATATAATGACTATTAAACCTCTCACAGAGCGCACAGAACAGAGAAAGCTGACTGAAAACTGAATATGAAGCACATTCTTTGCTTGGGGGAAGGGGGGTGGGGTTCCAGGCAAAACGCTTACTACTGCCAAGCTACGTGAATGTAGAAACACCACACATATCTGCTAAATACAAAAGTAATTATATCATACTAAAAATATGGACATATGTGGAGAGGAAACAACAATACAGACTGAAAAATATGGGGAAAACCCAAAAAACATTTTAGTTCTTTTGACGAATGCTTCTCTGGAGGGTGGCGGTCACAGTGGCCGTTTTGCTGTTGGAGAGAGGGATGAGTGAGAGCGGAATTTATTCACCTCTTGCTGCCACTGAGTTGCTCTCATGGCTGGCAAATGTCCTCCCTGCCCGGGGGTGGTTGGGTGAGGCTGGGGCAGCGTGGCCGTTGCTGGGGGGCGAGCTATGGAAGCTAGCGGTGTGATTATTGACTGCAGGGGGGTAGCCTGACACCTGTGGCTGGGGTATCACGGGGTGCCCTACAGAGGGACCGGGAGTGGGAGTGGGAGGGGGGAACCCACCTAAAGGAAAGTTACTGAACGAACCGAGCGCGGTCTGCTCTTTCTGCAGCTCCGGCGTGTTCGGGGGCATGAAGTTGTCCAGGTAGGACTTGAGGCCCGACTGGTGGAGAGAGGAAGGCAGCTGAGGGGAGGGCTGCTGCTTCATTAGGGAGGGATCCAGGAGGCGGGGGGGCTGAATCATCTGCTGTGAGGAGCCCAGAGAGCGACCCTGCGGGACACAGCGGGCCGTCAGTGACAGGAGAGCCATTTACACACACCAACATAACAACAACATGCATCAGCCGGCCTCTGCATGGCACCTTAGCGAAGCAATTATGCCGTACCAAATCATAACATAACACAACTACGGGGAAACGATCCTGCTGGGAAATAAGCACAAACACAAAGGTATCATCTGGCCTCACATACCACAATGGTTTATGATGAGAATAGCTCGTTCATATCGTCCTATTTAGGTTCATCACTTTGGCCCTCAGGTCTTACATGTCCACATTCGAATCATATCAAGGCTGGTCTCTTCTTGGCTAACCGAACATTAGCCCAATTCCCACTTCTGGACACAAACCTGTCTGCTACAATTCATTGCAGTTTTACGGTTTCTGTGCCACTGCTGTAGGGTAATTCAGCTGTGTCAGTTAACTTTCCGTTACTATGAAATATCATGACTGGCCATACCTTTGATAACGGACATGGTGATATGCCGCTATGCATAAGCGATGTTTTAGGCCTTATGTACAGTGGTATACCGTGAACAGCCCCATGCCTGATATCGACCAGGCAAGCGAACAGTACCGGAACTACCCATTTAACAAGCGTCAATATATTCATCCATCAAAATGGCAGGCGACTCTTGGATTTCTACCCCAAAGCCGTTGAAATGTGATGGATGACCAAGAGCAGAATCCCTGCAAGGTAGGCCGTTTGCTTTTGAGGCCTACTTAATTTTCTAATTATGCATAATCGCACCATTACAGTATAATTGTAATGCCAGAATGACAAAGAGTGCTCTCTTTTCCATAGTGCTGAATAGCCCATAACCTGTGTCTAGTCAGGAATTTTCATTATTGGAACAACAAATGGTGTGTGTGTGTGTGTGTTTTTTTAATTAGCCTACATTAGAATCAATATTGTAAGTATTATTAATGATTATGTAGGCCAGGGTTAAATGATGTATTGAAATAAACAAAATAAGTAAGAAAAGGAGTGCATTTAGCAACAACATTTTAGCAACAACTTTTCTGTGACTAGTGTGGGGGCAAACAGGGAAAAGTGGAAGCACAAAAAAAAGTACACAAAAAAAGTGGAAGCACAGTCTTGGGATTGAGGGGCAATAACACCCAGCTTCGCTCTCGTGCTTCAACAGAGAGTCCGAGCACGCTTTCCAATTCTCAAACCAATTTCCACCCATGGTCTGCCAGTGGAACTAAACCTAAAATGGCTGCTGTGATCCACTTTATTAATGGGTTTTTCAAACATAAAAACCTCAATCAAATCCCCAATTATCATTTGGCTGCGATTAAGAAGACTTAAGTGTCTAAAGTATTTATATTTAACTTTAAAGTTTGACTCCTGAAACAGGTTCTTACTCCTGTCGTAATTTGGCACAGACTGAAAATCCAATGCATACATCAAGCCTAAGGTTTGAGACATTTTTTTTAGTGTACTTAAAATCCCAAGAATTTAGTTTAGTGTGATCTCTATCTTTGAACACCACAGTGGCTACCCCTTACAACAATTTTCCTCTCCTAAGCAAAATTCTTCCGACCAATGAGATTGCAAAATCTAGCCAATCAGCAGGCATTACACTGCTCTGTTTGTAGCACAGAGAGACAGGCATACCTGGTGCTCCTGCTGACGGCCGCTGATGGGCATGTTTCTCTGGTTCTGCACTTTCTGCTGCTGCAGGAGAAGGTGCTGCAGGACACACACACAGGCGAGTTAAACAAGGTAATGAAGGTGGCTACCAGAACCAATTTCACAAACACTTGAGAAATTTCCAGTCACCTAGCCTATAGTACTGCGCTATTGTTTACGCTCAAGAGACTGTGCTACGTATAGGTGGAGGCACGCTGGAGGTGGCCGTACCTGCAGCTGGGACAGCTGGGAGAGCTGAGAGATCTGGGAAAGCTGGTTTAACTGGGACAGCTGGTTCAGCACCGCAACCTGTTGCGGCCCAAACAGAGGATTTAGGCCTCTGTTGTTGGGGGGGTACTTCAACAATGATGCTGGAACCTGGAGGGGGGGGGAGGGGAGAGACACAACCGTAGTGTATTAATTACTCCAGCAAAGGAGGTGAAAAGCGAAACCGAGCCGTGGCACAGGTAAAGGTGGGGGCCGGGGGATGTGGCGGTGTCGCTGCTCACCTGAGGGGAATGCGATGGTGGAGGCACTTGAGTGCGGAGATTAGGCTGCGATGAGTTCAGAGGCTGAGCTGGAGGCTGCTGCGCGCTCCGGCCTTGTGCTGCTGCATTGCTGCTACCGAACATGGGGTTGACATTCTGGAAAGTGAGAGGGCGAGGAACGGTTAAACCCGCCGATAAGCAGCTCGCACGGGCGCTATAGAAACCACAGAGCACAGCGGGCATGCTGCAAGCAGTCACAGGGATGGGTGATAAATATCTGTATCTGTAATATCAAAATTATTTTGCAACAAAAAGCTTCAGGGGGTGGAAAAACATCACTTGTAAAACATAAATGACGATTTGACAGCCAATCACCAACAGGAACAATCAGCACGCAGATTCCATGTCACAAATAAGAATGCACAGCCACAAGAGTTAACGGTAAGTGATGCTGTTTCACAAACTAAAAGGGAAGTTAACCAACATCATACAGATGTTTCTTTCTCCAGGAAGCATGTCACATTTGTTTTTGAAGCTTGGAGGTGTGCTGCCCTATCATGTATGACTGTAACAACAAAAAAAAGGAACTACACTCTGTGCCAGAGTATTGTGATACAGTTATATCACCCAGCCCCAGAGACAACCGCGCACTCCACAACACAGAGGTTTCCTTCATAATTTCACAGTCTGAGACTCACCTGCCTGCCCAAATTCAAGTTCTGATGGGCTGGCGCTGGCATGGAGCCAGGGCCTTGATTGGGTAGTGAACTGTTTGAAGGGGGAAGCCTGGCGTTCTGATTGGATGGGAACTGTACATTTTGGGACTCTTCTGCTACAATGCCGTCTTGGACAGACAAGGACAGAGACAGCTGCAGGAGCACGCCAGCCAGCCAGCCAAAAAGCAAGAGAGGGGTGGGGGGGGATGGGACACACAGAGCAGCAGCCAGAGGGAGGGGGTGGGGGAGGGGGTGGTAAGACAGGACAGCAGAGAGGAGAAAAAGGCAAGGTTTAGTGTGATGAGCAGCTACGAAACTAAAGAGACTCAGAGCTGCAGTGCCAGTGACTCATCCGTGTTGCGTTCACTTCAATTAAAGGACAATGTCCTCTCAGTTCAGAGACTACGAGCGCAAAAACGCGTACGATCCCAAGAGGCACTGCAGCTTTGATCAGCAAGAGCAAGAGCAAAAGCAGGACAAGAGGAGAGCAGTTGGAAATGGCCTCCTTTGACCAGGGCCAGACATGATTCTCCTTCCCTTGGCTTTGAGGAAATAATCCAAGATCAGAGTTGGCAATGTCTGGATCCCTGACAAAGCAGATATAAAGACACTCTCACAGAACTTGAAATGTCTCTCGATCTCGTTTCATTTGGGAGCTTTTAAACACAAGAAGGGAGAGTGCACAAAGCAAGATGACTGACCGCGAGAGCTGTGGGACTGAGCTACTGACCTTATCGAAGTAGGGGCTTCGCTCCATGGAAGACTCTTTGGAGATGGGGTGACGTGATCCCGGGCTCTTGCCGATCACGCCGTTGTACTCTCCCATACTGAGGACCGGCTTGTCCACCTCCATTCGCTTATCCGCCAGCATCCCTGAGCACAGGAAAACGATACTCCTGCTTTGAGTGCCATCACATTTTCCCCACATTTATTCATTTTATTAATCCCAAAATATGAATTTTCAAAATAAAAAGTTGTGATAAATTGAAAGCTTACCACCAGCCATTTCCATCTTGCCACTCTTCATGGGTTCTTCTGATTCCCTCTGTAAGCAGTGCACAACGCGTTTTCAAAAATTCACATAACCTTGTCACATCATTTAGATTAATTTAACTTTTAGGATTACGCATGTTCATCTTCACGCAGGTCAAACTCAATCCATGGACAAACTACTGCTGGATTACATCAGCTCTGCCTGAGCACACACAGAGAAAGAAGGCAGACAAACTTACTGTGAAATTCATGTTGTTGAACTGTTTCACAAACGGATTCATCCACACATCATCTTGCTTGTTGACCCCTTTATTGACCTAGAAACAAACAAATGATAGCACATCACATACGAGGTCTGCTCTGTATGCCTTTCAAAAGCAACACTGGATTGCTAGTGTTTACATTCTTTTACAGCATTAATGTGATCATGTCGGTCTTAAAAGCTATGAGTAATCCTTAATGATCTATGACTGTTTTCTGTTCTGTTTAAACGTTTCCAGCACACAACGGTAAACGGCACACCCTCTTAACTTACCTTCGGAGGCATCTTCTTCATGTAGGACCAGTTCCCTGACTGGTTCATCTCCTGGGACGGGTTGTTGTTCCACATCCCGATCTCCACTTCCTCCTCTTCCTCCCAGGTTTGATGGCGTGTCCCCTGCACGGGCATGTCCTCGCCGCACCAGGTGTCTTGCATAGGTTTGGGTCCTGACACCAAACAGGTAAAGGATATGGCTGTTTAGCACCCTCACTCACAGGTCACACATATCCAAAGCTTGATGCTGATCTATATCTATTTAGTTATTATTTATGTATTCATCATGACATGCGACCAAGATGAGGAGTCTCTATAACAAGGGAGACCCAGTGTCTGTATCCGCCTCCATTAGACTGACCAGGTTTGTGTTGGGTCTGCTGTCCCACTGAAGGGCCTCCCCAGCCCCCTGCGTTGGCATTCGGCCTCCCCGGCTCCTCCCAGCTGGCCCCCGTGTCGACAGGCTTGCCCCAGGCCGAAGTGCCGTTGTCCACGGAGACCGGGGGACCCGAGGGCTCGCCCCATGAGGACTCCGATTTCTGTGCGGATGCGTACGGCTCTCCCCACCCTGTGGAGAAGAGGAACACGGCTCAGCACCGGCAAGAAACATCTAGGGTTGATCTGAACACCTTTTCTATTCCCAAAATAACATCCATTAGGGCTGGGCGATAAGCCTTTAAAATGTTATCACAATAAATGGGAGACATTTTGGTGACAACTATAACATATCCCAATAAAATGTGTGGTCTCAATTCTGAATCACAAGCAGCTGACTTTCAACATATACAAATAGAAATTAAGTCAAACACATCAGTCCGTAAATATGTTTGTATTCTTTTACTGAATCATTGCCAAATCACCGAATGCGACCTTCTTTTGGGGATTAAATCATTAGCGTCGCCATCTGCAGCTTTGCTTGTCCAGCTCTCCATTTTCACCAGCAAGTAAACTTGCGTGCCGACTGTGGACTCGGCCTACGCAATTCTCGTGAGGCGATAGACTAGATCTTCTGAAGTAGGCTACAAAGCACATTTAAAGATGCATCGAGCTAAATGCATATTTATCGTGGTTAAATTCTTCTATCATGAAAATGACGATACTATCATCATACCTGTGATATCGCACAGCCCTCATCTCCATTAGGAATGAATATGGAGTTGATGTTTAATTCATGTAGGAAGGAAATTCTTAACGGTCATTACAGCGCACATTTTTCAACCAAGGGTCTATTTATTAGTTGTTCAGCACTATGCCGAGAAATACGTGTGGGCATTTCATCAACAGTAACCAGAATTTTAACGTACTTGGAGCTTAACACGAAGATATGGTGAAGCTCTAACACAACCTAATGCAGTACGTGTGGTGGGGCAGACAAGCTCCAAAACACACCCAAATATGTCCTTTACAAGCTAGGATGTTTGCGACATAGTGTTGATATTTATTTTTCCGTCTGTGTATTCATGACCTTAAATGCCTTTATCAAATGAGATGTAACCTTACACATTACTTTGCATTATCTTTCACAGCGGAAGCAAAAGAGGAAATTTCTCTCCATGCTGAGTGAACCCTGACTGCTGGTGCATGTAAACAAAACCCAAAAACATTCCGATTTAAAACTGATTTTTAAAAAAGCCTCTAAAGGGACATACTTTGTTGTTTTGGTGAGTTTATCTGCACTGCTGCAATCCCTCCATTGGACGATACTGGAGCATAGTATGAGGATATTGTGGAGATGCAAGCAGCTCAGAAATGGAAAATTTCATAGTTATTGTTTTTTTCACCTTTCCACCTAAGCTGGTGAGTGAACACGACAAGGAGTAAAACGATACGTCATTTTGGAATCTGACCAAATAGGTACCACCGAGATCTAATGAATACTACACATGGCGAAACTGACGCAGGTTCAGAGGTTGTTCAAGGTTGAGACAGGAGGAAAAAAAAAAATGTGAGGTGCTGATATCTGCTGAGAGTGAAAACAGCTGCAAAATCTGATCTGTAAAAGCCACATGATGGAAAGGGTTCAGGAGCCAAACGATCTGACGAACTGCCCGGAAGCACATCACTCCACTGCAGCTTCTGGTATTGTTTAAAACGACAGACATCTCAGCTGCGCCTTCACAGACAAAAAAAAAATTAACATACCTCAGCACATCTGTCTCACTGTGCACTCAGAGTTTTAAGAGAAGTATGACCGCATAATGCAACAAAAAAAAAAAAAAATTGACTGCATTACAAAGGTCAGATATCAACCATGCTCCTGGGAAGATGGGTCTCCACCCCCTGATCAAAGACACTCAGCACTGCTACATGACAGCAGGTGTTTAGTGTCTAAGACTGTGCTTTCTAACTGTAAGGCAACACATCTTCTCACTCCATGAGGGTTTCATCCACGACCTTTACAAAAGAAATATGCAGGGGCAGAGATATGTCACTGTGTCAAATTTAACCGCACAGTTGGCTGACACACATTTCAAATCACAAAAGACATGTCCAACCTGAGGTCATTTCAGTCGCAATGCATCCCTCGTTGCTAAAAACGTATTCATAAATGTGTATTCGTTCACCGATTAATGCAATTAGATGCTGTTCCCAAGAATCTGAGAAAAAAAGGTATCCTTATAAGTGCAATTAGAGGAAATTAGTTTTTACGATCCTAGTGGTGAGCTCTGTTGAGCTCAGGAGGGCTATTATATCAATTACAAATAAAACAATATTAATTATCATTTTATATTAAGCAGCTTATAAGTTTTATAACTTGGGACTTTTAATCATTTCTGATTATGATATTCCATGCTTACATTTTCACTGCCACAGAAAAACATTTCTAACCAGTTTCAAAGGTTACCTTTACTATCAACATGCCCACAATCTTCTACAAAGGTTGAACTGTGGGGTAGATAAGTACAGTATTTTCCGGGTTTACAGCCGGCAGCATTACATGCGCTACAAGAGCGAGAGGATATCCCAGATGTCATACATTTTAAACACCACACTGAATTACCACATTTCCGAACTGCTAGTAAAGCTGTGGAGAGAGACTCGATGTGAAAAATTTATATACAATACAAGTAGGCTGATCCTCTCTCTCTCTCTCTCTGTATTTGCAAGAAAGGAAATGTCCTTTGAAGTTACAGGTATTCTGGCTTTGCAGTGAACCTGGGTAAGGTCACATTCCAGCCTGCAGATATCCACACATGCTTATGCAAGGTTTGTTTACTCCAGCGCGCTGCTGAAATTTCAGCCCAACTTTTGACCATAGAGGTTTTCTTTTCCCACTTTCACCCCCCAACCGGCGCTCTGAATTCTTCCTTTAAAAATAGCCCTGTTCCTGAATATTCTGCCGCTCAAGTTGCTACCATATGACTGCATCATCAGCATCGATGAAACTCAAGCCCGTCTTTCTCTCTGTGGAGCCGCGACTGGAACAAATTCCAAGAGAAACGAGCTGATTCTTGAAGCACTGAGTGCATAGCATCACATTATTTTACTGTCATTTAGCTGACGCTTTTATCCAAAGTGACTTACAGTTGATTATGCTAACCAAGGACCAACCACCCCCCCCATGAGCAATGTGGGGTTGGGGCCTTGCTCAAGGGCCCAACAGCAATTGTGCTGTGGCTAGTCTGGGGCTTGAGCCACCAACCTCAGGGGTCCCAGTCATGTACCTTAGCCACTAGACTACAGGCTGCCCCCACTGTGGATATAGCCACTATAGCCACTGTGCTGAACACTGCGAATTGAAATTATCAATAACAAATAAAACAGCGCTGGTTGCAAGGAATTTCCTTTAAGGAAGAAAACTGCGGATGTCAACATTTCTCTGGCTAACGTTAGCAATGCTAACTGAACGGCAAAGGTGAAACAATAAGCTGAAACAAGAAGCATAAAATGAATGCTAAGCAGTGTCCTAACGTTTAATGGTAGCCTGAACACTGTAAGAGGAAGACGGTATGGAAAGCAGAGACATTTTCTGCGGAGTTAGACTTACCTAAGTTGCATGTCTTGTCCTTGCTAGGCATGGTGTTTGGGGGTAGCACAGGCTGCGGGGGGTGTGGCTGTGGGGGCGGCTGCTGTTGTTGCTGGGGGGCCATGGGTGCTTCCTGTTCGCCGCCACCATTCTTGTTCCACATGTTCACGTTGCTGTACTTGTACTTGTTGGGGTCTCCCCATGCCGAGGTACCATCGTCAATCTCCATTTTGCGCCTGATTGATTCGGGAGATGGTTCCTCCCAGCCTGTAGATTCTTCCTCTTTAAGGGAGGCTGGCATCGGCCCCCCCAGCCAGCCGGAAGGCTTGCTGGGGCCGGGGGCCCCCTGCTGCGAAGGGGTGACCCCCCAAGACGACTGGCCTGAGGCAGCGGCGTCCTGCGGCTTGTTCCAGTCTGGGGAGTCCCCGGGTTTAGTGGCGTCGCCCCATGCTGAACTGGCGTGGCTGGGTTTTGGGGGATCCCCCCAGCCCTGGCTCTGATTGCTGGCCTTGGAAGGCTCTCCCCAGCTCTGCTTGTGGCTGTTCTTGGCGGGCTCGCCCCAGCCGGTCGGGCCCCCGCTGCTGGGGGTGCTGCTCCCTCCGCTGCCGCACCAGGTGTTGCCACGGCCGCACCTGCCCTGTTCGCTCCATCCGGACCCCGAGCGGTCGCTGTCGCTGTCACAACCTCCGGAGCCCGGCTTCGAAGGGTCGCCCCAGTGATTTCCTCGGGAGGAGTCGGCTCCCCACCCGTCACCGCCGGAAGGGGCTCCCCATCCCTGGCTGGACTTCTGTCCTTCCATCCATCCCTGTTTGCCCTTTTGTGCATCGTTCCATGTGGAGGCTTTCTCTTCCTTGACGCCTCCCCAAGACTGATTGCTCTTTCCAGGTCCTGTAGCAGCAGCGTTGTCCTCCCAGCATCCTCCTTCGCTACTGGGGCCTTTGGCGTCTCCCCACCCGGTGGCGGGCTTCGGATCGGCCCACCCAGACACCGATGAGGTGTCCTTGCTTTTGGTGTCGGGCCCGTCCCCCCATCCCCCTGAGTTAGGTGCCTGGGAGACCGAGCCACCCCAGGCCTCCGTCCCGTTGTCGGCCTTTTTGTCGGAGTTGGAGGAGGCCGAGATGTCCCAGGTGGTGTTCTGTCGCACCGGGGTCTGGCCCCAACCGGTGTTGGAGAGGACTCGCGGGTCCAGGTCGGGCCTGCTCAGCACGGCCTGCACCAGTCCCTGGGAGTTGGGCTTGCGGCGACTGCTGGTGCGCGGCCCATCTCTGTCCCCGCGGCTGCCAACGCTCTCACTGCTACCCTCACTGCCGGTAGATTTGGCCCACGTGCCACCCTGATTGTTCATTTGGGGGGCCTGCCCGGCTCCCCCTTCGCACCCCAGAGCGTCGTCTTCCAGGGACATCCATCCGTTTGTTCCCTTCCTGCCTTCATTGGAATGCTGATTGTTGCTGAGCGGGGTGTTCCACTCCCCGTTGGAGATCTTAGTGCCAGTGTTTGAAGAGGAGGAGGAGGACGATGAAGAGGAGGAGGACGACGCGCTCCCCCAGGGGCGAGGGATCCCAGCGGGTCCGACGCCGTTCCCTGCTCCCCATGGCATGTTCTGGGAGGCCGCAGGCCCCGAGCCCCAGCCTCCGCCGCGGGCTCCCATGCCGTTATTATTATTATTATTCTTGAAAGAAGCAGCGCTTGCAGCTGTTCCATTCACTCCAGACTGCATTAGAGTTGCATTCACAGTGTCGCCAACAGTTTGGCCTTCTGGGGCTGAGCATTTGTCTCCGGAGTAATTGGTATCTTGCGGAGCTCCCCATGCCGTACCGTAAGACCCGCTGTTTATTCCCTCGCCGTTGCCTTGCTGCGAAATGGAAGTGCCATTAGAAACTGAAGAGGCCTGGAGCTGAGGCGAACTCCCTGTGCCCATGTGCCAGGCTCGGTGCCCCGTGGGCAGCTCATTCATCTGCATTGAACCAGTAGAGTTTGGTAAACTAGAGGTCATCATGTTAGTAGTGTTATTTGGTCCATTCAATTCAGTGTTAAGGTTTTGAGGTTGCCCGTTTAACGAAACCTTACTTGTACCATTGACTTCAGACTCAGCGTTGCTGTCCTGGAGGTTACCCCAGGGTGTGTGGGCGGACAGGCCCATCTTGGAGCCAATACTCTGACTGCTGGGCGTTTGACCTATGGTGCTACGTTGACTGTTGGTGCCGCTATTTCCGTTCCCCACAGGCCCATGTGAGTTATGCCCACTGTTTTCCAAAACAGGCCAGGCACCATGGTTGGCATTTGGGTTCAAAGTGCTTGGATTTATACCTCCATTGGTTGAGGAACCTAGGGTGCCCCATGCATTCAATTTACCATGGCTACTTTCGGTTAATTTGCCGTTGGGATTCTCCCCAGGGCTTTGACATGTGCTTAGCATTGAGCCATGGGATATCCCCCACGGTCCCTTAATACTCCCATTGCCCACGTTATTGCTGCCGTTCGCAACCATAAAATGAGAACCGTGTCCATTTCCTTGTCTATTGCCATTGCTGTCGCCGCCAGTGCTCCCAGAAGCCATTATACTAAGGTTTTTCTCGGACCCAGAGCTTGAGGCAGAGTCAGTGTCCATACATTCTGTGGCTAACTCTGGGTCGCTACCAGTGATAGAAGGCCAGGCTTCCTTGTCGCAGCCGTCTACAATAACTTTATCCCAAGCTGTGTTCGAGTCGCTGCCAGGTGAACCAGAACTCCAGTGGGAATTTTCATAATGAGAGCCAAGAGAACTGTGATTCAATTCTGTGGAGACAAAAAAAAAAAAAAAAAAAAAAAAAAAGAGGAAGTGTCAAAGAAGAAATTATCAGCAAGTTAAAAAAATAATAAATCCAAGGACAGACTAGTAACGGAACAATTACTCCAGGACAAAAGATTAAATGAGGTGCAATGTGCTATGGAGTGTGAATCCCATCATAAATAGCCTGGTGGACATGGGTCAACAGTGCAATGGTACAAATCCCAAGAAATTCACAGGAGGGGAAAACTGCTTAACACAGGGGGGTGCATGCCGAAAAGGGACAAAAAAAATGCAGATATGCAGAGATAACAAAAACGTTTTAAAAAGAAATAAGCTGATGCTTCAGTAAGGTATGGCACTCTCCAGTACTTTCCAGACAGTGAGTAGCACAGGAAAGGAGAGGGGAGTATAGTTGACTAAATACAGCTGACTGAACTATGTCATCATCAACCTAGAGCAGGCAGGCACACTACATCTTTAAGCACTCACCATCTACACAAACGACCGTTTACAAATCCAATTTTTCACTAGGTAATTATTCTACGGTTAGGGGGAATTCTACTTCTAAAACGGGTAAAATGACTTGACAGTCAAACTGTTTTTTGTTTAAAAAAAAAAAAAAATGCATGTTTTTTTGTGTTTGTTCAAAATGCCTTGCAGAGATATTCATTATCAATTTCTCCTTCTCTGAACAGATATGGGCGGCCGCAGTTACTGGGACAGACGGCCCTGCTGATCACCAGCACAAAAGGCATTCCCGTGGAGCGCAGCCCTGGCCAGCACTGCAGTACAGCTGTCACCATTTTGTAACAGCGGTGAGGGCTCCGCTGTGTGTTCGGGGGCAGCAGTGAGCACTAGCCCAGGCAGCTTTATTTTAGTTTGCAGTTTCCCTTCTTAGAAGGTTATCCCGAAACGAAACAAACACCCACATCAGGACTTTCCTCCAGTACAACACCCCCCTCAGTCCCGGTGGACGAACGTTCACAAGCGCTGCGGTTTTGTTTCTTTTTTTTTTTTTTTAAACTCCCGTCCCGGACGCCGTCGCCCTGTAATCAAAACTTCGACATTTCTATTCGCCTTCGCTCACATTTCATCGAGCACAACAAGATGGCTGCCAAAGCGCTCCAAAGTACACTCGCTGTTGCCAGTCTTGACATTCACCCCCAGCTCCAGTGTGAGCTGCAACTTAATGAGCCCTCAGTGCCGATCCCTGCTCTATCGATCAATGGCGGAGATTGACTGCTTCGTACATCAAGTTAAAAATAACACTGAGGAAATTTTTTCAGTTGTTCCTTTTTGCATCTGCACTATATTCTACAAATGTGTGTGCATATACATTTATACATTCATTCATATATATATGTGCTGCATAACTGCAACCATACAATAAAGGATGTATTTAAAACTGTCCTTCGTGCTTATTTTAACTCATGAAAGATCAACCACAGCCTTCAACACTGCTTGACATTTTGACATCGCCGGGAGAATTCGTGGCAACAGTCACCAGCCAGCAATGCACAGGCGTCCTGAAAAAGGTCATGGCGGGAAGCCTGCCAAGCCCGAGCGGAGGGGCACTCATCTATCACATGCCCGCCTGCACAGAGATGTCGTTTGACAAACGCCTGGAAGAACGCTAAACATTTCACCGCACAATTAGCCGCTGCAGTTTGCTTTTGATCTCGGGGGGGTCTAATGTCTGGGCAAGGCGAGGAGGAGGAGGAAGTATGTGCCAAAGAACAACTGCTCCTCCTCCTCCTCCATATAACACATTATGCTTTGCCGCAACGCTGTGTCTGCAGCACGCTAGCAGCACTAAAGCCTCCTGCACTCCTTCTCTTTCCCCCTTTCTTTTTTTTTTTTCTTTCCCCTCCCTCGTCATCCAGAAAGCGAAATGTTTTGGTATTCAGCTCACGCAGGCTAGCCTCTGCAGCAGTCTGCGGTGACTCACAGCAGAGGGTGCTGAAAGCTGCGACGCAGCTAACGAACAGCCTGCGCTCGGCCCTCGAGCCGGGGAGAACAGGGAGCACGCGCTCAGTGGAGGGGAGAATAGAGGCCGCAAAGCCTGCTGGGAACTAGACACATTAGCTTAGGGAGCGCCCAGCCTGGATGCGCTGACAAGGGGAAGACTGCAGTGATCACGTTGCAAATCTGATCTCTAATCAGATACCTACACTAAAAAAAAAAAAATGATGTTCATAATAAGCTGCTTTTTCCAACCCAAAGAGACGTTCATTCTCCCTCCATTTACCAAAGGTGTTACACAATCACTGCAGGACAGTCTCACTGCAGTATCAGGGCAGTCTTCTAAGGGTGGACTGATGTACTGAATACATTGGCCACACTTCCAAGACCTGAATATTTTTTAATGTACAACAGTACTAAGGAAACCTTACAGAGAGGATCAAATTTCATATACGAGTTGTATTGAATGGAGCCAGTGTCACTTGCAGTGCCAGAGTGATATGCTTAACTTCAAATACTTAGTAAAACAGATACTGAATGAGTGGTAACCCTGGGGGAATGTTTGTTAGCGATTAAGAATCAAGCTGTAAAACTGTCGGCCTGCTGAGCAGCATATACTACACATACTATCTATCTTGAAATGAGGTATGTGCTGTATAAAACACAGCCACAGGATGCTTAGTGAAAATATTGAGCAATATTTATGACATGCTGCTTGCACAACACACAAACACAGACAGAAAGATGCTTTCCGTGCACTCTTATGTGAACACAAATGGTAAACACAGACCAAGTGATTCACACAACAAAACAATATGGACCATATAACAACCAGGTAATATGGTATTACATGTACGCTCACAAGTCTAAATGTGTCCCTGTTTCTGAATTTTATAAAACTGCATGCAACTATGGGTATACTTGAGACATAATTGACTCAAAAAAAGCTGTATTGTTAAAAAGGTTTAGTTCAAGTCATACTAGCCACTTGACTTTCACTTCACACAAAGAAGTCTGAATCAACAAGAATAGAATTACTCTTCTGAGTATTACCTTCTTTCAGTCTAGAGAAGGCCTTACTTTATCAATTAAGACATTTTATGCTAAATGGGAAAATTATAAGGCATAAAGGCCCTGTTAATTACTAAGCAATTATACGTACCTTGTGGCAGCAACTGGCCTGAAGACAGAAAACACTGAAACCATGGCTACCAAATGCGTTTCATGCACCGTTATTAAAAATTACTCCACTTTCCAAGTTATTCATTTTAATCACAAGAACTTGTCAAGTTCTGACACAATAATCAAAATTCATTCAAAGTACAAACAGCACAAAAATACATCTGCCTAATGCGCAAGCAAGTCAAGCTGAGCTCCCTCACACCCAAGCACAATGCCCAGAACGGAAACGCATAAAAATGAAATGAATAAGAATCACAAGGCACTGCGAAAACACAAGCCAGAGAATGGGGTGAAAATAAAAACAAAAAATCGTATTCACCTGTCTGGTTAGGGGAGTGGCTGGCCAAATCCCGTATGGGGGGCATGCCTACGAAAAACAAAGACCACAAGAGAGATTGATGAGAACGAGAAAGATGGCCACCCGACTGGGATATATTAATCTCCCTGGTATCATGCATCCATATTGCAACCTCACTTTAAAATCCAAGTAATGGCTTCATAAAAGACAAAGGGGGGGCACTATTTCTGGCACAACGTGCCCTTCAGAAAACACATTTTTCATCTGACCCAACTGAGTGAATAGTGGGATGGTCCCAACTACAGGTGCAATCAGCAAGACTGCGAATCCCTTTATTTGAACGGTTAGGCACGCTTCTACATCATTACTATCATTACATGTACACATGTATCTAAGACATGTACGCACTAAATGTTTGCTTTCTGAGGCTCTTGGGAGGCTGAACTGTTCACTTTGTCATCTGAAAAGTTCAGTCCAGTGGCTTAAGCCTGGCAATCGTTTAAGGTCACAGCACGGATTCTCCCATCACCAAAGGTCAAAGGTCACGATGTGAGAATCCTTGTATCACAACCGCACAGGGTGTCATCAGGCACCGGCTTTGTGATCGGTTTTCACACCTCCCATTTCGCCGCGTCTACAGATACCAGGTCACAACCTCACCATCAGCAGTTCTGCGAAGAGGTGGAGGTGGCGACCCATTCACCGGCGTGAACTGCACACTGACTTTCTTTGACAAGACGCGATTAAAACGGTATCACCAATTCGCAGGTGAAAAGCTACGAAAATGTCTTTTTTTTTTTTTTTTTGTTCAAACAAGATTTTGTGTAAACCACACCGATACAATGTCACCAATGTCACTGAGCTTTAAAATCAGTGTACAATGAAAAGATCAACAGGTTCTCAATCCAAAGGATTTTTCATACAGGACACCCAGAAAGCACAGTGCTGAAAGCAGGTGAGATAAGAGAGGTGTTGATTGTGATTGTCATGACCAGGTGTTTCTGACACCAGTGATGTCTGGGGACCTCTTCTATCCATATATGGCACAAAGGCATACAAAGCAGCAGATATTTTAAAATCAACTAAATACATTGAGACGATGTAATATTTACTTTTCTTAAAGCTATATGCTTTCTCTGGAAATACATTCGTATGACCCGAAGTGTTTCTTTTGAGATATTGATTGCCTTAAAAACACACACAGCTAACACAGATTTCCTTCCAAATCTCTGGAGGGTCTGAGTGCAGCCTATACAGTATAACAAACCCCCATTCATTATCTTAATTACATACAGGAGACAAATTTCTCCTCCATGACAAAATGATACAAATTTACACTGTATTAAATAAGTCTTGCAAGGAAAACATAACGGTAGAAAACGAAATCCAGCCATTTAAGTTAGAAGGAAATGGAGAAGTAACTTTTAGGATACACATAGCCTTCTGCCAGCACAGATGATGTTCAATCCAAGGTAACATTCAGAGTAGAGAAAAGAGGAAAGAATGTGCGTCTTGACAATATTCTTTGCTGATAGTTTTAAAATGGTTCCAGAGAGGTTTGTTCGTGAAGGTGCTGGCACACATTAAAAGTGAAGCCCCTGCTGATTCAGGTTTGCAGTATGTTACTAGCCAGCTGGGCTGACCCACTGATGTGGAAAATAGTCACTGGCTCACTGGCAAGTGGAGTGGATGAGTGCATACTCTTTGGCTAATGCTGGAAGATGTCACTTTGCTTTCTTCCATACAGCAATACAGGAAAAAACACAAGGGGACAATGCCTGATTTGGACTCAAAATACATTACGGAAACCATGCAAAAGTGAAAGATCTGGGCTATAATTTACATGTACAGAGAGAGTGGGAGAATTGATATGTTAAAAATTGGATTACAGTCCACACAGCCACTGGCATAACGTGGAATCCTGGTATATACACTGCTGATTATCTTAAGGATTTATTCATTTCAAATACATTTATACAATCAATTACCACCACTTTAAAGTCAGGCTGACTTTTAGCAAGAATCTGGCATAACCTTTTTCTGACAAAGCACCCCCCCCCATTTTAAATTGACGCTTCAGAGCAGGAAGCAGAGAGGTTATGTGCTGCGGGGGGGCGGTTTGGTGATAAGCCAGAGGCTTCCGGTACCTGGGAGGTGAGTGTTGGTGCTATTTTGGAGAAGCTCCTCGCTGGCTAGTAGAGCGCCCCCTGGCTGGGCGGTGGCGAGCTGCGCTCGGGTTCCCAGGGTGTCAGCGGGAGTAGGGAGAGGCTGTCCGCGTTTCAGCAGCTGCTTCTGCTCGTGCTGGCGGAAACGCGGCGGGACTTCGCGGGGCGGGTATCGAGGCGGGACTTGCGCGTGGCTGCTGGCTGGGGCCCGCCTTGCATTGCTGACGATGCTGGTTACAGTTGAGGTGTCGCTCTTCGGATTGGCAGGCTGAGGCTGGTTTAAACTGGACTTGATATGTTCTGGCACTGCAAAAAAAAAAAAAAAAAGAGAAGGGTGTTAGGATTGCATAAACTCTGAATCAAAAGGGATTCACCTGGCACTTACAAACGGACAATGCAATCCAATTAAAAATAGCCTGTACTGCCCTTGGGAAGCGACGGCCATTTCTACAATGGCTGACATACCAATCGATATTTTACAATAAATATCCTCCTGTAAAAATTGCATTCCTGTCTTTTCCAATTTAGGCCAAAGCTGATGAACAAAAATTCTAACCCAGCGAAAAATTGTCTCTCTCTCTCTGTGGGGCAAGAGAGCAGACACTCAAGTCATTAGCGGGAGTGGCAAACACTGAAACAGAAACCCGACACCACTGTATCAGGACAGACAACCTTGCAATGGAAAACAAGAGGCACTGAAAATCTGTATTGGTTTCAAGGACCTAGAAAATGCATATATAACATTTCAGGCTTCTGCTGCTAGCCTAGCCTAGCCTCACAGATCCCCCCATCGTACAAACACTCTCCGTGCCCACAGCAGCACCCTAATTCTACTCAATTTCACAGATGAATGGAGGCTGACATGCGGCAGGCAGCAAAAAAAAAAAAAAAAAAAAAAAGGCCCAGACAAACATCAGCTCCCGAGCACAGACTCAGGGACTGGGGAAGAGGATCACTTTAATTACAAAACCCTCCAGGAAGTAAATGAGCTGCTGGGCTCGGAAAATCTGCCACACAACGCAGCTCGCAAAGTCCTTGAGGACACACACAAAAAAAAAAACCCTGCTATAAGGCGCAAAGCTGATCTACACAAAATAGGGTAACCCATGCGCCCAGCAGAGAGAATCATCCCTCCACTGCTTCATGATCCCAATAAGACACCAGCAGTGGATGGCGGCTCAAAGGTTTGATGGTCCTTTTATGCCTAATTTCATCCAAAGAGGCAGCCTTCAACACACTCTCCCCAAAGATGGAAGTTACCGGACCCACAGGCAAGCAGTTACTAATGCATTTGTTTTCAGTGCCGCCATAAAACGCTTAAAAAGGAGAGTTTAAACACATTACCCCAATGCGAGTGCAGAGAGAGCTCTCTGAGCTGCTGCTCTGCAGAGGAGTGAAATTGTTAAAAGGTTAAGGAGGAGACAAGCATGTCTGTTGCCAATGGCTTGTTATGGAAATGACAGACCCATTAATAATACTTCAAAAGACTGCAATAGTGAGGCTTTTTAAAGCATGTTTTTGTTAAAATGCTGTCAAGGCTAGATAAAGAGCCGGCTTGGAGCATATGCTTCAAAAATAAAGAACTCTTACTCTCTTTTTACATCAGCCTCTAAAACATTTAACACACAAAAAAAAAAAAACTAAAGTAAAATAAGATAATGCTGGTTTACATACTCTGAGCTAATACGGAAAAACTTGAAAGTCTCTAGAACTGACTCACTCAGAAGTTAATCTCTTGTTTATTCGACACCACCCTCGGGTCATAGAATTCCTCTATTCAATGCCAGCATTCGCAAACAGGGATTCAGTATTCATACTCAGTATGCATTTGAATTACAGCCGAGTCAATGCAGAACGCACAGCACAGGCTCCCATAGGCAGTAACTGATTACAGCAGAACCATGACCCCCAGTTATACCCTCACAGGCTCACGCAGATTTTCATTTCAACTTCTCTTGTGCCTTGCTCTTTAAGAATGACCTCACTCCATAACAATGTGATTCACTCTGACATTATAAGCAAAAGCTACAAAACAAAAAAATAAATAAATATCTCTCACTGAAACTTTGTGCGTCACTAAACCACTCTCGAGAACAACGGTCCAAACTATTCAGGAACACATTCACTACCTGGCTCGCTTCCTACACAAGGTATCGGTATGGAACGACAGTTGTTCAAGCTTTATTTTACATCACATCACAGAGACAGTCTTCCATAGGATTTTGAAACTTAAAAACCAAAGTATTTCAGCTAACGGTTTGTTTTTCCACAGTGCAGGACGGAGGAGAAGCATGAGGCAGCAGATATTTTGTGCGATTCAAAACAAACCTGAGCAATTAAGGCTGAGGAAAGGAAAAAATAATAATAAAAAAAAATAAATAAAAAAAAAAAACTGCCGCCGTTCAAGTAACAAAAGCCAAATGTTTATTTCCCTCTTCTGCTGTACACCATCCAGAAACAATTCTCATAAAAGCATGCTGAAAGCAGCCACTGAGCTTCCAACTTCTGTTGCTTTCCCACTCGGCAGATTTCATTAGAAAATGGAGGAGCACGGTGTCATTTTACTGCTTCAAGAGTGAGGCTTGCTCTCTTTGGGGCGGGAGTTGGGGGGGTTGGGGGGTTTGGCGGTGACGGAAGGAATCCTTTCTGCAGCTGCCTGTAAAGTTCTTCAGAACACAAGGCATCGTGTCTGCTAAAATCTGCCATCTGAAATTTCTCTCCGATCAACACGTTTAAAATATAACTGCAACAATTTTGCATGCATCTTGTGCAGAGGTTTAGGGTTTAATTTTACTGCAAGTCGCTTCCTGTTCATGCAGCACAGAAGTGTCAGCTGTGGAATGTTAGCACAAAAGCAAAGGAAGTCTTCGTGCTACAACATGTTCCTAGAAACTGGTTGTGCTGGAGGGTTTACAAATAAGAGGGAAGAAAAAAACCTTTCAGTGATGCTCTGCTACAATGTCACCAGATTCAAATCTAATCAAGCAATCTTTTTTCTTTTTTTTTTTTCTCGATTTAAGCGACAGAAGACTTCTTTTTTTTTAAATGCGGGAAGTATCTGGGTGGAAACGAACCTACTTAAAAAAACAAGACGGCAGAAACTCGTTATATGAAATCTATGAAAATTATATGAAATCTATGAATGACAGAAAAAAATTCATCTTATGTTTTTTTTGTGCTGATTTCAGTTGGGAAAATCAAATAGCATTTGGGTAGCCCCAAAGCTCAGACTGGTCAGAATGTTGATGGTTTACCATTTAAATGACAGGAATTTACTAAACCTAATTTTGCCTTTTCAGAGCATCTGTTTACCCTATAGGCACTGTTTATATACGATGGCGGAAGTACAGTAGGTTGTCATGTAAGGAATGCTGAATGACTGGTGTAAATTCCCTTTTGACCACAGCATTTACAAAGAGTCCAAAATGAAAACTTGGGGGAAAAATAGCATTTTTTAAAACAACACTTTTACCACAAATGCATATTACTCATATTTTCAGAAAAATGTCTTGTGCAGGAAGATAATTCTACACAAATAGTTTATTGGTTTAGAAATAACCAACTATGTAGTGATGATACAGTGAGGTTTCATGGGTAGAGGTACAAGGAGCTGTCAGTTATGTGTTAGAACAGATTAAAAAAAAAAAAAAAAAAAGGCACTGCTGGTATCCACAGCAAGACACAAGCTTCAACTCAGGCTGATCCTGGTAACATACAGTAGTTCCATCCATCTGTGATGATAAGACCCTAAATCTCCCATCTCTATGCAAGAATGAGAGAGAGAGAGAGAGTGTGTGTGTGTGTGTGTGTGTAACTTTATGGTTTTCTTTGTGTTTACTCAACCAACTTGCAGGGCCACACTGTTGCAGACACTCCGGTAGATGCTCAACCAAATACAGACTTGTGGTTTTAATTAGGCGACTGAGAGCAATATAACAACGTAAAGTAGAACACTATTCATCGCTCAAAATGCTTTGATTTAAGTTTCATACATATCATACCCAGGCTAAAACTTTTTTTTTTGGTCAGATGAAAAAATCTCTGTAAATATGCAGACTTTGTTTTTACAGCAACAAGCCTTTAACCCACATTCTTTCAATTAAATTTAAATTAACACAGAGGCGCATCAAACAGTAAGCTACTGTGAACAACTTTATTGGGATAAAAAGGCCGCTTTCATGATTGCCAGACAAATATTTAATATTTCCATGTGCTTGAAACAGTCTTACTCATGGCCGGCACATCATAGCGTTCATGTCAACTCAGTCTTGCGTAGCGCACAAAGAGATACCTGTGGCCGATAGCCTCTTATATCAGTCACCGTGGCATGAATGCTCGCTTAGCATAAACTAAACAACAGCACAAGCCTTTTAAAATATGTGGCATGTCTGGTTATGGGCTGTACCCATAACCAGTAAATACAAGAAGGATGTAGAAAACATCTCAGACCAATGTATTTTTACTGTGCACAGAAAGAAGGGTCAAAGCAGTATACAAAAATATTTTTGTTATATGCCAACAAATATATATATTTTTTTCCCCCACCATGTCTGCATGTAGCAAATCCACAACCATTACATTTAATCAGTTAAACAAAAACAAAACTCCTTCTACAGTAGCTTTGACGTAACATTGCTCACCGTGTAGGCACATACACATATACAAACCCATATTCCTTCTGCATCAATACAAAATGGGGTGAGCCTAAAGAAAAGTATGGTCTTGATGTCCTATGCTTACAACAACATGTGACACCAATATGGATCTAACCTTGTCACAACAGAATAACACGGTCAATAGCTGCCAAGGATGAGATGATTGAGTTCTGATAGCTTTGTCAGAGATTCATTAAGAACTGGTTTTAGATACATTACCAAGTTTTTTTGTCAACTGCCAGTTAAACACCGTGGGTGGGTGGGTGAGGGGGAAAATTATGTGTCGGTAATTCATGCTGACTGAGTGCCTTTACTTCAGATCACAGACTCCATACTCCATGTTGTTGTCTACTACTTTTTACTGTACAGGCCAATAAGAATCAGGAATACAGCCGACGCACTCACATAAGTAAGAACTTCCACCATGGTAAAAATTACAAACTGTAATGGCTTTCGTGTTATCAATTTTTCCATTAAATGTAAACAGTTTTCGGCATTGCTTAAGTTAACTCAGAGGACAAATGAGGACCCGAGGCCATCTGGAACTTGAGATAAGCCAAATGTCACAGGCAGTAAATGGGGAAGTTTGAGAGAGGGGGTTAAGTACTTTTTGGCTTTTGTCCACTTGTACAGTAACCCTTTAATAATGTACTACAATGCTGATTCTATAACCCATTCACCAAAAAAAGCAATGCAACGTTCCTCAATTTTTGATGCTCAGGTTCTACAGAACAGCAGTAAGTTTAGAATCTTTATGCTTCATTAAAAAAACAAGTGCCCAAAAAAAAAAGTCTGTTTCATTTTGTAATAGCTTCGCACATCTTACCTTACCGAAGGGGATCATTACATACATTTCAAAACTACAAAGGTAATCGGGATGTGCGTGCTTCTTTACTTGTTCGGTTTGAATTGACCAATGCTGCTTGTCACCTACACCACCTTATATGAATTATATTTAAAGGAACTTACAGAATGCTCCATTACTGCGGCGCATCTAAGAAGTTAAATATTTACAATTCCTGAAGGGCCTCATGGGTAAGCAAGCAAAATAGTCACTGAACTACTGAATTTGTCTGCAAAATCCAAAACAGCTTTCAGAGCAAAGCTAAATTCAAATGTTTAAGGTGCATTTTTAATAAGCTAACCAGGAAACCTTAGCAAAAAAGTTATACAAGAGTAGCACAATGCCCCAGTCATACCCCATGAAGCAACAAGATGGAAGCATGCATTAGCAAGCGGCTCAAGAGGGTCATTACCTTGTTACAGTGTTTTTAGAAATGTTCACTAGATACCACTGTAAACAAAAGCACTTCTTAACTGCCATCAATTCCTGCCAAATCACATTATATGTCCTTTCGAGCTCATAGGATAGTCTTGGTTTTTGGTAAAATGGCATTGAAAATTCAATGCTAAATGGAAATGGTTTGAGTGAAAACTGATTGGGTCTAAGTCAATATTACCCTTGACCGGTATGTAGGCGAGAATTTGTTTTGAATACTGTACTGAATAAAATGCTACAGAATTTCAAGTGGACACAAGTCATAATGGCTAGTGAAAGGCCTGAAAATACTGGATTAAACTTCAAACTTAAATGCATATGTACAATCAGTAGTTCAAGCTCAGCAGTAAGTTAATTTTTAACCAAGACATTACAGTAAATCCACAGGCAAAGGTTAATATACGCTTTAACAAGATTAAAGAAACCCAACATCAAGGAAAAATGTTTACCAAATCATCATGATGAACTTAAAATGTCTGTACACAAATGAGCATCATTCTTTCAGTGAGTATTGGGGGCAGTGTTTGGTGTTCTAGACTCCATACATTAATTAGCAGCGGTGTCTGGTGTTCTAGACTCCATACGTTAATACGTTAATTAGGAGCAGTGTCTGGTGTTCTAGACTCCATACGTTAATTAGGAGCAGTGTCTGGTGTTCTAGACTCCATACGTTAATTAGGAGCAGTGTCTGGTGTTCTAGACTCCATACGTTAATTAGGAGCAGTGTCTGGTGTTCTAGACTCCATACGTTATTTAGGAGCAGTGTTTGGTGTTCTAGACTCCATACGTTTTTTAGGAGCAGTGTTTGGTGTTCTAGACTCCATACGCTAATTAGGAGCAGTGTTTGTTGTTCTAGACTCCATACGATAATTAGGAGCAGTGTTTGGTGTATTAGACTCAATACGTTACTACGACTCCATGACATGGATTTTCCCACATTGCGAATGTGTTGCGAAATTAAACTGAAATTTCCTCCACCATTTACAAGCCACTGAACTCCAGAGAAGGGTCAAATGCATTTACCAATTAAAACCTGTGCTTAGACTGTGAGTACACTCAGAACCCAACGCCTCCAATCGGCCTAAAATGGTTTCAGGTATTAGAAACTATTGATAAAAATTTGCAAAGCTATTTCTTTCAGCTTGTTGCACTTTTATTGGTGATAAACATTGCTTGTTCAAGAAAATGGATCAGATAAACACTCCTATTCTTAACAGTGCTCAACAAACTCATCTTTGCATGCTGATAAACATGGTTCTCAAATTTTGTCACAATCAATTTTTAAAATCAGCTGCTGGAGATTTTTTATGGTTTCATTTCACTGACATTTACAGATGGATATCTCATCATAATCACTGAGCGTGACGACATGTCAATCAAATCAAATGCAGCAAAGACCAGTGCTTATGTACAACGTTGACCTGGGGGGAAAGGCAGTCCACATAAATTATAAAATATTATATGATAGTTATTTTCACATGTTGCCGGATGTCATTGCCAGCTAATACTGTGGTTGATAACTGGAATGCTAAATGTGTGTAAAAGGTGAACAAGCCCAAACTGCATAGCTCCAAATAATCAGAATTAACTTGCAAAGGCTGAAATAATCATTACATTCTGACCTGAACTGAACCTCTTACAGAATTCCAACATTCAGTGGGCCTAAAACATTCCAAGCAGCTATTGTAGTGACCTGGTTCCATCTAAGGTTCCACAATTCAATATTCACAGTACGTCTGTACCAGAGACTCATCAATTTGCCATCATTAATGTATGTTATACGTCTGTTTGAGTCCCCTAAGAGGATCAGTCTACAGCACTGAAAACAGCCCTTTTCCCCAGGCCATTCTATTAGCCAACCTATATATGTATGCAATGCAATACAAATTCTCAGCTACCTGTCTTTTCTGATACCCTTATTACCTCCCCTAGGCTGTAATTTTTTCACCTTACTTACAAATTCTAAACTGTAGAAGACATATCAGCTCTACTTCTTCAAGGACAAAATAACAAAAACAAAGATGCAGGCTGCTTCAACCTGCAGCTCAAGCTGCTGTAAATAATTGATCAAACCGAATCAGCGCCAGAGTACCAAGAGTAAATTTCGATTCGATAAACCCTTAATACAGCGACTCTGCCCTTCACTCGCTACTGTATACTTACTCAGTCACCATGCCCTATTGCTCAGCTAAAACGTCAGTCATGGCATTCACTGGCTACACTCCTAAGCCACTGATATAGAGGGAGGACAAGGTCAAAGATAAGGTCCTGGGCTATCTAGCTTTCCTTATTACTCAGTGGAAAAAAAGCCAAAGGCCATAAAACACTGAAGTATCGGAAAAAAAACTAAGTGAACAAATGCCAAACTGCCTACCTTTGTTTTTTTGTTCAGAGGCCTGAAACAGAGAAGGGAAGATCAAAAAAAAGTATATTAATTTATGTGTACAAATTACTGTATGCACCCTATACAGCAGCACACACTACCCCCCATGTGTATTTTCACCTGTGTCTGAAAATATATAAATGAGGAACGGATGGCAGTGAAAATATTCAATATCGTATGACCACTAGCCATGCATGTAGTACATTTATAAAAAAAAAAAAAAAAACCTGCTGCGTAAAACATAACACTAGGGCGCTTCAGTGCCAATGACTTCACTTGTTCACAGCTGAAATTCACCCTTCCACAACTTAGTACCGTCTACACAAGCACTGTCAATCCAGTAAATTCAGTCAAACTCTTTTTTTTTTTTTTTTTTTTTTTGCATTCACCACAACCAGAATACGGCAACAGCATTTACCTACATGTGACCACAGAGAACAAATTCATCATAAACCAACAAATCCACTTACAAGCAAACAGAATAACAATCCCTACCTTCTTTAAACCAGCTTCCTTCTTTTTCTTCTCGTCTTTCCGCTTTTTCCTTTCTTCCATCAACTGTTCTTCCTTCTCTTGCAATATATCCCTGAGGAGGAGGGTTAAATAAAGTCAATATATTGTATGGACGAGCTCCATTTTTACAAATTTCGAAGAAATCCTCCAACCCCTTTCTGACAGCTTGCAAGTTCCCTTTTTGTATAACAAAGTACATGATGCAGTAACGCAATTAGAAAACAGGAGAAAGCTCCCCGCTAATCTCCTTAAGGGATTACAGCACTGCAAACTGCTGAATTACTTCTCTATAAACAGCCACTTCAGTGAGGCAGGCTATATCAATGATTTCACTCAACAGTCTAACATCGCATACATTGCAATAGCACCTAATAATCTAATAAGATTCTCTAGCCATTTATCATTTAAAACTGTTTCACATTTTCCAAGGTAAAAGCTTGCATTGTAAGACCTTGCCATTTAATTTGAATACATCAAATGTTTAAAAAGAATCAATTGCCACCCAAGGCCATTACACTGTTAAATCTAAACAGCTGAATCACTACATTTCAAGTAGCTGGTGCTGAGAAAACAAAGAAACACAATTCACACATTATCCACATTACAAAATAAGTTATGGTTACTGATATGTGCCATGTTAATAAAATCTGCGATAAGTACCATCAAATGTAGTCTACTTTTAACTCCACTTGGGGGAAAAAAAAAACACAGATCTTGAAATCGACACTGGATAACCATATTCTGAATGAAGAATTCATGGAAATGGGAGAGAAGCCACCAACCAGTTATTCTATTCAAGCTAATTCTTGCTTACAAACACACAGAATCCTCAAGAGATACAAACCTATAAGGATTTTAAAACACACATTAAAATTGCATGATTTGCATACTAAAATTGCTCAATAAATTGTCCCGAATTTAGTGTAATTACACTGGGTTATATGGCTCTCTCTTCTGGCTACACAACTGACAAACACCCTCTGATGTTCAAAGAAACTGTTATAAGCCTTCTGCATGCAAAAGCTTGCTTCCAAATGGTTTGCCACATCAACAATGCTGCCTCAAGGACCAGCATATCTGTGCCAAAACAGTAGCCATTGTTAACACAAAACCAGAAATATTCTTCTGCACTGGCTGAATGGCAAAAAAAAAAACAAAAAAAACCTTGAACGCTGGTTAGAAGTCACTGATTATAACTAGCTGATAATTAGCCAAGTTTGCAACAGTGGACGCCACTGCCATCATCCAGCCGCCGCTACGATGACTTTAAGTCAACAAGGATTTGGGTTATGGTGACATTATTTCCTTCAAATGAGAGGCTGCTGGTTATCTTCAGTGAGATATACCTATCTCCTCTGGGCCACACTAGGTCTCCTGTAGTGCTGTGCAGATCTCGTGTGTATGTGTCATCGGTAGGCAAGCAAGGGTATCAGAAGTTTGTGCCATTTCACCTGCTATACTCTTTGATGAGTATGGATGACCAATCGACACACAAGATCATTTTTGCTTTATGACAATGTTTACAAAAACAAAAAAAAGAAAAGGCAAAATGTTGATGGGGATTGATCCACACTCATTTTACTGTGGAGTAAAGCTAAATAGATACAGCTGCTTCAAGGTTAAAATTGTCTACTGGACACAATATAGCATGGTGGACTGGACCATCTTTCCTCCAACAACTCTTTTGGAACTGAAATATAAACTAGTATAATTAACAGAATAATGGAATAACTTGTGTAATAAGGCAAATACAGCTACATTTCAACAAAGGCCAGAGCCAAGAAGTGCCACTGACTCATTCAAACCTACCTTACGGCTTCATTTTTGAGCCCAGGGCTACATACAGAGAGGCAGAAGTCCTGGCTCCTGATTACGCACCCCTCAACACTAGCCTCTTAGTGTAAGTGTTAAACCAGATGGTCATAACAACAGGAGGCTGAGAGACAATGGCTTAAGCATATGTTTATGAGTGTGGCACAATGATCACAGGTGACTCCACCAGTCAAAATCACATTCAGGACACTCCAAAGACCATCCGCAGAGAGACCATGAAGAAAAAAAAAAAAATGAACTACTTACAAGACCACATTTCAAATGTGTACAGCTAATTAGAGCAATTCACATGCAAGTTCTTTCATATTTTCACGGTATTCTTTCACAAACAAACAGCAACCGAATCTTCTGGCAAGCAAGACTGGAAATAAATACAGGCCTGTGTTGTAAGCCAATACAGAATTTCAAGACTGATTCCAAAGTATGTTATTTTCTCATTAGTACCCACCAATATTGAACCAACTATAAATACAGAATTACATCATTTGTGAAACCTGCTCAACCACAAGAAAATCAATCAATACTTTCATTCAAACATTGCATAATTATGTCAGTGACAAAATCAATTGCAATTTTATTTAACCTGTTTAGATCATGACCATTGAACATTATATTTTGCGCAGAACTACATTCCCAAGCATATCTGGTTTATTTTTGTAACTTCAGCAACAATGCAATACAGTACTACAACCCTACATATCCAAAGCTGTGTATCTGACATTGTTTAGATGTCAGTGAGTCGTTCTTCTGATAGACTAACGGCTCAGACTTAGTGCCAAGACATCTCAAAGAGGTACAAGCCCAGGAGTGTACTGTTCCACTGGCAATGACAGCACAATTGATGAAGAAAAGCACATACAATTTTAAAATTCTTTTAAAATACTGCAGGCTGCTGTATAAAGTCTATTAGACTGTATTTCAGGTAACCTAAATAACTGAGCATACGTTTTATTCAAACATCCCTTTTTAAAATAATGACAAAAAAAAAAACTGGGATAAAAATGTTTTATTTTTATAAACGTTATTTGAGGTTCACTACAGCACTTTGCATTTCTCAAAGTGCACGGAAAGAGGAAATGCAAACGTCACACACTTAAGTCCAGAGATGAAATGCATCTGGAGAAAAAACATAACCATTGACAATTGTTAAACTCTTTAAATAGCATACAAAACTCATCACCCTGATGATGGTTAGCAGGCCTAACTGTGCTAGTGTGACATTTTAAAAGATCTCTGCAGTACTTATGCCATGTGAATAAAGGTGTTTTAAAAATTAACGTGAGTTTCTTTGGTGATATTTTTTTTTCCAAAATTAATGGCACAAACTCATTCTACTGAGAACCTACAACGCCTCTCTTACACTATCACACACTCATGCTGAGTTCAATTAATATTCTTTTTGGTGCAGTTTTACACATGACCAAACTTGGTATGGTGAATTCATTCTATGCACAGAAAGCCTTCTTCACAATGAACTGAGACAGTTCTCAATCACAATTTACATATACTAAAGAACTAAGAATTTTCAACAGTGGCTTTCCAAATATGAGGTCATAATTACATTGACTCAGTGTCTCATTACAATTTATAGTCATTATTTGTGTTACTAAGTTTGTCTGCCTGAGCAGGTTTGCCTTGAGTAAGAGTATGATCACCATAAATCTAATGTGTGTCAAGAGTTAAAATGAACAAGATGGTGGACTTTTAACCTTAAAATCAATTACTCCTCCATTTTCATACCATTTTAGAGTCATCAAGAAAACTACAATAATTTGGGATTTCTTAAGTGCCAAATGTGAGTGTGCGTTCATCTGCGTGGACCAAAAGCAAAAAAGGCTGAAATTTTGCAGGGTCCATTTCACACTGCCACAGGAAGGCCAGGGGTGGGGGTGGGGTTGAGGCTGTGTTCAGGGCTATTGTTTTTGCCCATTCAGACTTGCATACTGTATTACTACAATGAGCTACACAAACACCACTCAGAAAGGGCGACCATGGGTTTCGTTAAACTTTATAAACGCAGTGACTGACTCAGCACTCTGTGCCCCTTTAATTCAAACGGAACTGCATATGCTTGCACTAGCAACAGCTGCTGTGACCAGGGGCTTGCTAGTGATGTCGAGCACAGGGGGTACATGAACAAAAGAAAAGGTCACAGGCGAAAAAATAATATTTTTAAAAAAGTATTGGGACAATAAAATACATCAATACTTAAAACACATGCACTGACCTGGCAAGAGAAAGAAACTGACCTGTTTTGCTTCTCTTCAGCTTCTTTGGTGGCTATAGCTTCCAATTCTCTACAAAGAAAAAAATATTTACATTCTTAGTCTTATTTTTAAAACAGGGACCCTTTCTAAAAACGTATGCAATTTATTAGACGTGACATCGAAAACTCTTGACATTACATGGTAACCCGCGTTAGCGTAACGTTATTTAAGCTGGATATCGTCTGGGACTCAGTGCCCATCTCTGCGAAAGAACGTGTCTTGCTGGACTAGCTAGCGAGCTAGCAAGTTAGCTAGCTAAAATTCGGCTGCATAGACATTCCGCTGATCTATTTCCTTAACCAGAAAGGTTGTCGCTGAGCAATAGTGAGCCCATTTATGTACAGAAACAAAACATTTAGTTGGTTACTTTTATTGTTTTCTATTCTACCTCAATTACTGGGAATATACAAAGGTAGGTCGTTTTAGCAACTGATACGGTACCTAGCTATAGATCATACAATTAGCTACCCGTTTTTTTCCAGAATGCGATTCTCACTGCGCTACACCGCAACTTCAGAGCTGTAGCACTACCGGCTAGCGGTAGGATACGTAAATCAAGTTTTTTTGCTAACTAGCTAGCTATCACAAGTTATAACACATGATAGCCCATTATATTCCAGTTGGTTTACGTAACGATGCTAACATCAAAATAATTTACCAACCATTTAGCATAGCTACCTATCGCTAGGTGGCTTGAACCGCCACAAAGCTTGGTAGCTAGTTAGCTGGATTGCTAGTTATCCTACAGCTTAGCAGTACATCGCCAAGCCCAACACTTGACAACTTCGACACTGGCCAGCATTGAAACTAGCATTTTGCAAATTTGCAGCTCGCTAAACTGTTGGCTAATCTACTGGATGGATACCGGGACATAGGATGTAATCCAAGAGAACACGGTTGAGCAGCACTATCTAATTTATACAATACATTCACGTTTCCATAATACAAAGTCTCAACCAAAATACAAATTAACTGCAATAATTTCAGCTATGAATATCTAATTAACAGATCTGGCTAGCGATCAGGATATAGCTAGCTAGTTAACAATAAATAAATTAGCTACACCACCCAGCCAAAGCTCTACCAATATTAATTCATTTCCAGACGAGAGAAAATGTTAATATTCGACGTTAGCCATCAAGATAACCAGAAAAACAGAGAGGTTTCGCTTGAACGCTATGCTAGGATATCTGCGATGTAGTCAAAAGACCCAACTAACGTTGCTGAGCGGGTATGCATCATTGCAAGTCAGCCAACTTCTGTAGATAGTTCAGCTATCAAATAAGACATAACGCAATTGCTAGTTAATGTATTGAATCAAACGATACCTTTTTAAATAATGTCCCAGGTTTGCCAGCACAATCACACAGCCGCCTTCCCGTCCGGCCAACTTATCCTTACGAAACAGAAAACTGACCTCTGCCAACTAAATATACGCTTTCGCTTTTCAGCCCAACCGGTCGACGACGACGACTCCATAGCCTGGCTACGGTACTACCAAGCTGCCATTCATTTGCATTGCATTTTCCGTTTAGGATTATAACCCGAAAGCCCTGGCTAAATTCCGTCTTGAGACGGAGAAATGGGTACAGTTGGGGTATTTTCGGTTATTACTACCAACGTAGCGAGTTGTACATTAAACCAAGCAGAAGTGAACAGTCATCGACAAATCCGAGGCTGCACAATATAATGTACCCAAGCTAACATTAGCTATCCGTAAAAAGTTAGCAACTTTAAAGCACCGTAAACGATCACTACATCCATACCTGGAACAGAAATAAAACACAGCGATGCGCTTACCTCGTGAATATAAAGTGCAACAGAGTGAATGTGGAAGCCGATAATAAGGCTACGGGAATTCAATGTGTTTGCAGCATTTGGGAGAGACACAGTCAACCTGCACACCCGCCATTTTCTTCACTCGCTAACCTCCCCCTGTCCTCCTCCGTCCCACAGGAAGAGAATGTGATTGCTATCGGCTGATAGGACCACTTCCTCTGCGTGTCAGCAAGCGCTATACCCAAAATGGTTGCCGTAGTATACCTTCTGCAACTCAGAAAAAAAAATAGTTTGTGATGTGCCTTTGCGTTATTTCTCCGTGAGTCACACTTAAATTAGATTATTTATCGATTTCGAAAACATGATCGCCATCATTGTATTTTACGATGCCACTGACGGATTCTGTCATTTTCCAACAATCTTTCACTGTTTTTTTCCAGTCGGTTGTACTCAGTCAACACAACTACAATGTACGGTCGAAAACATTTGCTTGTCTTAACAAGCAAAGTTCACACTTATTATGCATGTTTGGGGAAATCTTAATACATGTATGTCACCTATGTATAGTATTATAGCCTACCAGTGTTTAATGTGATCTACGGCTAAGTACTGAATAGGGTACAATGTTTTCATCATAGAAGGCAGGATCTGATAAAGTAAGTTAAGTTTATAAAGGATGTGGCAAATTATGGCTTTACTCGCGTATTCATGCAGTTCTTCGTTAAAATGTTACCAAAGAAATATAACCAGTAGCGAATGGTTATTTTTCACATTTCACATTTGCAACCCCTGAATTGTAGCTGCTACTGTAAGTAAGAAGACAACGTCGAGGGATAGAATACTGTCTTCAGCACTGTATGTCAGAAAAAGCTATATTCCATTAATAAAGAACATATTTACATCCCAAGACTTAAAAAATTAAGGTACACGAATACTGTCGTTCTCTTAATGTGCTACCAGGCACATTATTCCTTTAAAAATAAATTACATTTTTGAATATATTAATTTTAGATTTGGTATAAAAATAAACATTTGCAATAATCAATTGCATTGGATTAGTTTTTTCTCTTCTGTTTTTCAGTTTTTTTTAAATATATATATATATATTTATGTTTAAATATGTAGCCTACACTTTGTTTCAGGACCGGTTGTGGAAACAATTGTCAATGAAAATATTTGTAAAATACATACATTTTTAATTAAACTATCCAACTGCTGACTTTGTAACATTTGGCCTCCTAAAATAAAAAAATAGCCCAACACAGTTTTTATGGTTAATGGACAGCAGATGATTTAAAGTCATGATTTTATTCATTTTGGAGGAATTCAGCTTTCCTGTAAACCTTGTGAAAATATAATGCAGGAAGAAAGCTTATCTAAATTCCCATGTCAGACTAACATTACTGAAATCAAAAGATTAGAATTTATATACCTGCTCTTACTGTTGAATCGATAATAATGGAACTTAAATTCTGCACACATTCATGGCTTCTCAGTAGTGTGCGACTGTGGAAATCCAAACATGTTTACAATGTGGTCTTTTTAAGAATCTTTAAGAAAGATCCAAATACCTCTGCCATTTTTTAGCTCTTCCTTCTCTACCAAACCGGAACTACATGTCATTCCTGTGAGCTGCTTTTAAAGACAAACTTCAGAATGTAAACAGGGCAATGGTCTCCTGGGTGACAGTTTGGCTGTGGAAGGCAGCCAGGGCAGACAGGCCAATTGGTGCAAGGTCAGAGGCCCAGCTCTCACTTTTCTCCACTGCCCCAGTCTTGATTACAGCCATTCTCCCACCCAAAAAAGTACTCAGATTCCACTTTATAGAATCTTTCTTTTTGTGAATGGACAACAGCAAAGTTAGACTGTTATTGTTACGTATTTAAACGGACAGTCCCTCTTCCTCTCACGCTGCAGTGAAAGGATGAAGAGCAGAGTGCACAAACCGTAATGGGGGTGGTGGTGGGGGTGCAGTTATTCATTGCAGTATCCATTTGTTTGTGTTTTGTGTGTTGACCTTCAAGGCAGAAAAGCAATTATTTAGTCTTTACCAGCTCCACTGCTTCCAGATAGAGTGATGTCACTTGTTTACAGCGTATGTCATTGTGCGAGATTCTCAGTTCTCTCAATGCAGAGCACTGACAAACACACCAATGTCACAGCCATCAGCAGCCAACAACGGCCCTAAAAAAACCCTAAACAAATCGGTAACAATGTAAATACAGTTTGGCTTCTGTTCTGGAATTTGCCAACGTTTTAACTCCGTGCTGAACAAGCAAACAAAGCAATGGAGCAGAGATGTAAACGGCTCAGCACTGTTAACTACGTTAACCTTTTGAAGGAAGTCTTTCTGCCTCAGCTGGCAGACAATTTTGTCAAAACTGACTATTGTGGTGTTTGCCACAACACCTCTCTCTCTCTCTCTCTCTCTCTCACACACACACATACACACACACACGCAGTATTCTCACAATATTCCTAATCACCTTTGCCCTGATTATGTACAACAAACACCACATGCTTCCTAATGAGAAAGAGTGTGCTCCTGCATTTGCTGTGACACGGATAGGAGCTTTCCCATTTGCACCCTCTCCAGGGTATTTCAGTCCCCTGCACAACAGGAGTGACACTGTGCTGGAGACTTGTGAAGCCTCTCCTATGAATAGACACAAAGGACAGAAGCTGGAAATGGCCCAGCTGGTAAGATGGGTATTGTAGTAACATGATGAATATAAATTCTGTATGCTCCGATGTAAGCATGTCTATTTCAGGAACCCCTGCAAATAAAAGGTCCATACTGCTAACCTAAGTAGCTCTTGTCATTAGTCTAACAAGGTGTGGCCATTCACATCTGAGCTCATACTGACCTATAAACATTCCTGGCACATATGCACCATAGGAAATATGTGTATGTAAAGAACTACTCCCTGAACTAAATGTCAACAGTCCAGGCCTAAATTCATAACTGCATAAAAGCAATTGGATCGGATTTTTCCCAAAACAGTATGCCAGAGATGTGTTGCAATGGTTTACTTCACTTGTTTGTTACCCCACTCTGTTACACTCATACTTTATGAAGCAGAGGAAGGGATATTGTCGTACTGTTTTGGAAGGGGTGCTCACAGAGCAGCCGAGACGGAGCAGGGGCAGCACTGAGCATGCCCGAGCGGAGTTCTGGCCCGGGCACATTCCGCAGCTCTGAGGTCGGGATTCCAGAGCAGAAGCCTGGAGATGCAATTTCAGTGTCTTCTGCTGGGAAGTTTCATAACCCCAAACGCACTGCCCAAAGCTACGGTATGACGAGCGAGCTCTTTTATCCAACATATGGGAGCGCAGTCAGCAGCTCAAGATTCTTTCTGTATTGCAAATATATGAAATGGCTGAGTCAGAGGTTTATTTATATCGTTATTTGTTTTGTCGCTGCAGTGGGTGGCTGTTAATGTTTAAAAATAGGTTGGTGCTCTTATATCAGAGACTAACATGTAAACAGAACTAATATAGATTTATAATTTCAGTTGTAAATAATTCTTCATCCTTGTTTGTGTAGTAATCATATCATCATATTTAAATGAGCAGGATTTAACATTTCGTTATAAATTTGTTAACAAATCCCTGTAATGCTGTTGTCCTTTTACTTGCTTGAGTCCTCTGCATACAGAGATACAAATGTAAATATTAAGAACTGAATGAAACACTGATACATATAAAAAGGGTCTGGGTCACATGACTGTGTGCATGGATGTTTAGATTCTTTTCTCCTTTATAGATGAATATATTTAGTCTTTTACCTCATTGATTTTTATCCTTCAGTCACACTCTGATTATTATTTCAGGAAAAAGATACTGAGAGATCATAATTTCAATTCTAAATTTACTGCTCCTATCCCATGAAGAGAACGCAAAAGATAATACCAAGTTTTTAATGCTCAAAAAGAGGTAACATTTCGTATGAATCCACAGAGGTCTGTGTGTTCACCTCCCTTTGTGGAAGGGGTAAAACGAAAGTTGTCTTAATGATGAATACTGATGAGTGGAAGAGCCCTAGGCTTTTGATGTGAGGGGTCCCTCTCCGGGCTCGGCCCGGTGGTGTCTGAGTGAATGAGCTCACTGCACTGAGACAGAGGTCACGGCCTGTCAATACCAGTCAAACCAGCAGGCCGCTCGGGCCCCCCCCCCCCCCCCACACCCCCACCCCAAAGCCGCGGCGAACGGTTGCCTGGGAAAATGCGCTGCCCCTTTGTGTCATTGTGTGCAGACAGACGAGGCAGGAGGTGGGGAACGGCTTTGCATGACAAGTACTGAGGGGCTCAACTTCGCGAGGTTCACACAGAGCAACCTCACATGTTCCTGCTCGTAAAGCCTCTTATACAAAATGCTCAGGCACACACATGACTTTAACAAACACATGTATGCATAGCAACATGCTAACCAGAATCAAATGCAACTTTTCTGCATTAAACACTGGGTAATGGGAATATATGCCGAAATAGAACCAGCAACATTATGACGGGTTTACTAACAGAGTAACTCAATACACAAAATAAGAGTGTCAGGAATTAAAATACACACAATGCGTCTGACAAATACAGCAAATGTTGATGTCATAGCTCATTTATGAAGTTTTTTTTCTTTACAGAAGGAAAATATTCAGTTTTGTCAGTCCCATTCAGCACTTTTCTGACATATCTCTGTGTGTAAATGAATGTATACATTCATTGCATACAATATAAGGCCATATCTATAAACATACCTACAGTATGTGGTTTCATACAATGGGTACTTCCTCTGTCACACTCAGATTACACAAGGATGACTTGCCACTGGTGCATACCACAATGTCATGAAGAGGTAGATATATTATACCTGCTTAGACAGAACCATGGCCAACTGCACAGCAGTTCTTTCAATATTCCATGAGTAGTAATGCAAGGGGGAGATTATTAGCATTCTTATGTGGTACTGTTTGTACTGTACTTGGCATGGAACTGAACCTGCAACATTCTGGCACCATGACAAACACTCTTGCCCCTACAGCCACTGAACCATATGGAACTATTTCAGACATCACGTTTCTCTTTGTCTACATTTTTTTTTTGGTAATAGCTAATTTAAACAAGTTAATGTGATATTTCACGACCCCTCCCAACCCCACGCCTGCCTGTGAAGGGACAAGACTTTGCTGACGACCGCCGCGCAATCACTATTGGTAAAGCTGGGTTCCTAAGCGACGGAAAATTGCAATTACTTCCTTCCTTTGAGGCATCATCATAGAGCGGCGCCTGTAGTCCCAGGGCGGCAGATTGCTGTTTACCTCGCAGTCCCAGGTGCTGTCAGTCAGCAGGGACTGAGCCGTAATGAGAGCCGTCCTCAACACGGGGGTACAATGTACCGTCCCTCACACCTGACCAAACCACTTGGGCTTTGCACCCAGGAACGCATAAATACTCAGCAGTAAAAAAACATGCAGATGGCATGCACAATGCAAGCAGAAGCATGCAATGAAAGGATAAAAATGTATGCAGGGGATGTTAATGAGATACTTTACTCCTTACGGTGGTAGAATAAACAAACAGAACAGTGAGCATTACAATATGAAATGAAAATGAAGGAATTATTAAGGCAGATGTCATAAGGCATGATGATGATGATGATGATGATGATGATGATGACGATATTAGATTGCAGGATATTCTACTTCATACAGGGTACTCAAAGTAGTGTAAGACAAGTTTGGGTATTATAACTAGTGAAATTACTTTATAACAAGACAAAATGTCATTTAAAATACATGTAGATTTATGTACATTTGAATCAATCTTTGGCTGCATTCATAAAATCCATATGGCAGCTATTATTATTGTTGTTGTTGTTTAGACTGCATACATATAAGGAAACACAAACATTTTGTTTCACACGAAATCCAAAACAAGGTCATTTCTAAAGGCTGAGTGCACAGGCTGAGTTTTCCCTTTTTGAAGGGACATTATTTGGTGTGCCTGTTACCTGGCTTTATTCACAACAACTAAAGGTACTTTGAATCATAGTTTCAACTTTGATGCAATCAAATATTAAACTGATACACATTATTATATCATATATTTATAATTCTAAATGCGTGAAATTGCATTTTTTCTGGCTCCTCTTTTCCTCCTCTTGGCTAGCTTACCTTAGATAAGTCCATGGCATGCATATTTCATCCGCTCCCACCCCCCATCAGAACAAACATGGCTGCAGCACGGCTGGGTGTGCTGGACTTCAGCTGATCAGAGTCTAAAATAATGCAGGCAGCAGGTATACCAACTCTCCAGCACAGAGGAAACAACTGGAACACTGACTGTAATACAAAAGGTCCAGTTACAGCTCTGACCCACTCTGTCTCTGCCAGCGCCCTATTCTATTCTATTCTATTCTATTCTATTCTATTCTATTCCATTCCATTCTTACATGTCTGCCACAAGGAATATTTATTAAGATGACATTTGAGGACTGGGTGAACTTTCCTGAGCTTTGAGCATGAAAGGAGAGTGGAGAAGGTGATGTAAGCAGTCTCTCCATCACCAGCCCCATAAATCCAGAGCTTGGCTGTCGAGCAAAAAAACAGAATATGGAGCATTCGCTTGCCTCTTTCAACAATGAATTGATATTAAAAACAAATTAAAGAGGGAAAAGGGGCCTTTTCGGAGGAGTTTTTGTGAGACTGGTATTGTGGCCGACAAAAGCACGGCACTTAACCACGGCCGAGTTGATCTCTCTTTCTCCCTCGTCCCTCGGGTCCAGGCTTTATCCCTTTCCGTCCCTGGCCATTTCCATCCACTCTAGCGGTTCTCACACTCTGGTTTAAAGGGTTTGTCTGGCTATATCCCTTCCCCAAAACATTCCGCCCAGGTCCCTCCTTAGACTACCACTCGGGCCCTATTATTCACACAGCCAACCCCCACTCCTTTCCTGAACCGTCTACCACTCTCCTTTCCCCTTACATCCCCCACCAAACTTACATTCAATCTCAATCTGCCCCACCACCACATCCAACCCCCAACCCCCAACCCCCCTCCCTCCTCATCTTCGCTCTCTGCCCCAACCCCCACCCCCACCCCCACCCCCAAACTCGTTCAGTCAGGGTGGAAGAAGTGGGAAATCTGCCAGCTGTGAAATGGATTTATTGAGGCTGAATTACACCAGGCATCCAACCAATTACCTGTCCAGCTGTCTCCGCGGGCCAAACGTGCCCTGCCGTGACGCGCTGCGTGCACGCTTCCAGACTCCAGACATTTATCAAGGTACCATTTTGTGGAGGATTTATCATTTTCACACAGACCTGATTTCTGTCATTTACAGATTTTAATGCCTTTTCCTACTGCAGCTTAAAAAAAAAAAAAAAAAAAATAAATAAATAAAAAATAGCCCTACCCCCTCTGCTACTGCTAACCCCCACTTCGGGGATTAGGGACTGGCCACTTATTTGTTTGTTTGTTTCCATTTTTCTGAGTTATATGAGATAGGGGACAGATTGTGGCAAGGACGTTCAAAACCACGCAGACGCAAAATCGAATACACTGAGGTTTTCACAATAGGACAAACAACAACAACAACAACAACAACAACAACAACAAGAAGCAAGAAAAAAAGACATTTCAATAATTCTTCATAAATGAGCATATAACTACAGTGTGTGCAATATTCACATCAGTGTATTGTATTACTTTTTAAAACGTTTCATATTTAAGTTACATAAATAACACACTGCAATGTGTGAGGGGTGAGCTCTCTGGTGCTCGTTTATAGCAGGGTCAGTCCCTCTCTGTCTCTTTATCTCTCTCTCTCTCTCTCTCTCTCTCTCTCTCTCTTCCCTGACGTCAGGGCCAGCACTGGAGGGGAAACACATCTACTTAATCACATCTGAAGGAAACAGGTATCGCTGGCCTCAGCCCATTATAAACGTCATGCCTGGCCTTTCCTTCAGAGCACAAAACATAGGTGCGGAGAGGAGGGAAAGGGAAAAACAAGAAAGGGGGGGGAAGAAAGCAAGAGAAAGAGAGAATGAGAAAGAGAGAGATAATTCTAAGCTTATTTCACTTAGATCCAGGGCAAATTTCACATCACCGTGAAATTAGCTGGCTGGGTGTCTATTTTTTATTTCTTTTTTTAATCAACTTGCACTCCCATTATAAACAAACTTTCAGATAATTGTTAAATGCAAGTGCTGTGATGGAAATGTTCTAGAACTGTCTTCCGTTTACTGCGAACGAAACAGCCTTATATACGGAGGTAGTCCGGGCGAGAGGGGTGACACCTCTGTCTGCTCACTCATGAATGTGTTATCAGAGCTAATGAAAAGCATGGTCATTAGAAATGGCTTTGTCCTCTCTAAGTCCATTTTATCCCCTCCCTCCAGGTCTCACGCATTGGAATCTGACAGCCAATCTTCACAATGTACATTTGGCTGTGAGTGTTGCTGACAGCGAGCCTGTCTGCAGTAACGTGTAATGTGTAATCTAAATTGCAGTGTCACAAAGCAAGACTAAGTCTCCCCCTTGTATGGTTAGGGCTACTGCTAATTGTCTCCCTGGACTAGCTTCTTCCTAACCTATTTGCATGTGATAATTGGTGCGCTGTGCGAGACTGCTGTTTGCATTTGAATCTCGGGACTTAGTCACAAAGCTCCATTCGTATTTCCATGTCTGGCATGTCCAAGCATGGCTCTTGTGCGTCTAATCTGTGTTTGAAATCTGCATTTTGGGAGCAATATTTCACCTTGATGTGCTGCCTTTTTGATGTGTGTGGGTGTGTGTTTTGTGTCTGTGTATTTAAGTTTATGTGTGCGTGTGCGTGCATGTTGGTGTGTGTATGGGTGTGTGTGTGTGTGTGTGTGCATGTTGGTGTGTGTGAGTGTGTGTATGCGTGTGTGTGTGTGTGTGTGTGCGTGCATGTTGGTGTGTGTGAGTGTGTGTATGCGTGTGTGTGTGTGTGTGTGTGTGTGTGTGTGAGTGTGTGTGTGAGAAAGTGCAAGGCTGATTTCTGTCCCCAGGTGGCTCACACAACATCTCAGCAATACTGGAGCTCTGGGTGTCTCTAGTGCTTTGTGAATAAATTAAAGAGACATGCAGAGAAAGCCTTACAAAGGTTATCATTAAAGCAGAGAGAGACAGAGGGCGGTTTGCACTGAAAGCCAAGTGAAACGGATGAAAAAACGCTTCAATGGGAAAGCTAAACACACATCCTTGCCCTGCACTTAAGAGCTGTTGAAATGGCTTCTCCAGGGACAGCGTGAGGATGTAATGAGGAAGAACCATATGTTCATAACATTCTGAATAGTTAATGGCCACAGAGGACCTGATGCTATTGATATTATTGATCTATTTCCAAAAACATTTTCATATAAATTAAACCTATTCAATGGAGAGGCAATTTTGTTAAGAAATATGATGACAGACTCTTACTGATCTTTCATGCTTCTTATATAAAGACACACACACACACACACACACACACACACACACACACACACACTCACAGACAGACATTAAGTACACACAGATTCTGCCCAGACCACCACGGCAGTTGATTTTGTAGTTCTCTATATGAGGTGATAACATCTGACACACTCCCAGTGGGTTAGTATTGTAGACACTAACACATCCTGTTCTGATAATAGCACACACTTTAGGAGCGGTGCCATGCAGTTAATACATTACAATAAAAGACACAAATGTTGGTGCCTAATCAGCACCGCCATGTGTGGATTGTGAATCACTGTGGGAGCCGAATCACTGGAAGCTGGGAGGGCAGCGCTCAGTTTGCAGGCAAGCACAACGGCGCATACGCAGACATAGCTGTGGAGGTCAGGACGGGGAGAAGACGGTGACCTTGGGCCGAAAAGGGAAACGAGCTCCAGGACCGCGGGAGACAGAGTATTGATCTGCAGGGGTGAGGGAAGTGAAGGTGGCGGGAGCTTAGCGAGGCCGTGGTGGTAATGGGTGAGACACAGGGGCGGGGGAGAGGACTTCCCGCTGCTTAATCCCTCAGAGCGGGCTTCTGGCGGGGCACTGCTAACGCCGCCGGTGCCCCCTCTCTGTGTGGTACAGCGGTAACACCGCACGGGAGGGTCTGTGCAAACAGCCGAGCTCCCACCTCTGGCCTGCATGGACCATATGAATAGATGTGTGTGTGTGTGTGTGTGTGTGTGTGTGTGTGTTTTGTGTGCCTCTTTCCTCTGGTCTTTCCTGTGGTCATCTTGACTTCCTCTCCGAATCTCATGAGTGTCACTTTACCATCAGTAAGACCTTCCACACCTTAATTTCTCAATTAATAAAGCCATATGCACAACGGGGGAGAAGCTGAGTCAATGGGGGTATCAGCATCTCTTTCACCATATAGTTATGTATCAATGACATTTTTTTTGATTAAGAAAGGATATAATTGAGATATAACTGATAGTGGAACCTCAGAGATATTAAAATCGGATTTGTACGAGTAACTCCTGACTTTAGCCTTACATCTTTTTCCGATCAAGCAAACAAGCTAGCTCTTTCCAGAACATCCTAGAAAAACGCCTGATCAAAGTGCACATAACGAGCTCATATATAACGAGCTGTCAACAAAAGTGTTAACAGAAGTACGTAAAATAGCATGCAAAATTCAGAAGCCTTTTTTATGACCAAAATCACATTTTATTGTTTTTCCAGGTTAAGCAAGGCTGTGAATGGTCCCCCCTCCCTGCCCCTCATCCCCTCATTCTTAAAGCATTAATAGTATCCCTGAGTTTCTGCTGTTCATTGGTCTCTGTGGAGCTCAGAGATGTTGACCAAATGTGTGGTGAACTTGGTGGTTCAGTCTTATATTGTGTTAAATATAGCTTCGGTGAGCAGCATGGCTGTAGACTGTAGCTCCTAAAGGGCTATCCGGCTGGTTGTTCTCCCAAAGGAGGCCATTATCCTCTCATACATCTCTCTACTCATCACCCTCTCGCTCTCCTTCTTCCGTCCTCCTTCAGCCATGCTGTGCTTCCAATGCACAGCCCCTTGACAAGTATAAATTAGATTCAAACATAAACAGTCCACACCAACAGTTTATTTTTATCTTGGCAAAAGGCAAGAGTGGCAGTGGAATAGAGATGATTAGGAAGCTGATCTTGTAACTCTGAGGTTGTAGGTTCAGTTGCACCTACTGCCACTGTACCACTTGGGCTAGATACTTCAGGAGAAAAAACCAGCCTCAGTAAACACACAGTAAATGGATAGTGTGCGTAAACATTGAAGACTAAGTGAGCTACTGTGGTTAAGAGCAACTGCTAATTGCCTATAATGTAAATGTGAGTGTAAGATGAGAGCTTCCTCAGCTCCAGGCTGGGGTGAGGGAGGACAGGAGGGGGTACCTGGAGGAGGTGGCGGGTGGGGGCTTCAACACCTCCAGCTCCGTTAACCCTCTGACTGCTCCCCACCGACATGCTTATTAGACAAGTAGTTACCATATTGCTGGCCAGGGGCGATTCAGTTGTCAGTAATTGAATCTCATTGCTAAATTACACAATTAATGACTGAAACACTGTTGAGGAGAAAAGAAGTCCAGATGGCTGATAAAGAGCATCAACAATAGTCAAAAAAAATGTAATTCATCTGAAATTCAATAGTACAATGCCGGTAAATCTGTAGAAAAGCCTGTATAGGTATGGAGGTTTTAAGTAGGCTCCTGTGATAGAGTCCAGCATCTGAGACTCCCCATGGTGACCTTAAAGGGACGAGCGCACACCCAGAGGATTCTGGGGGCTCGGGCCCAAGCGACACGCAATTACGGCCTCTTTTCTTCCAGCGCAAGCCACATTTAAATCCTCATTATTTATTCATTTAGGCTCTGCTCTCATGGAGGCAGAAAAAGAGGGTTCCCAACGACATGTGTGAATCAGCGGTCAAAAGGCCACACACACATACACCTTTCTCATTGCCATTCATATATGCCATACATATTTTACATGGCCACATTTCAAACAGCCACCGCCCAGTTCTGAAACTTTTATCCGGGTGCGGATGAGCCTAATCTGCATATGGATGTCAAACCCCCCCCCCGCCCGCTCAATAATTCACACGCACATACGCACATACTTTTTCTCCTCTCGCTTTGTCCTCAGCACTGAACGCATCTAAATTTAGATTCAAAAACATATTCTCACATAAATTCTCTCTTTCACATTATCACAACCTACTTTTCTATGCCAAGGACCATGTGATTGAGTATGTATATGTATATGAATGATAAAATCAGTATCTGTTTTTTTTTTTTTTTTTTTTTAGCACAAGCCTGCAATACCGTAGGAAATGAAAGCGGGGATCTTTAAGGCGCGATAAGCTGTTGTTTGTTGTACCTTGGAGATATCATCTGTACACCAGAGGGATTCTGCAAATCTCCAGTTTTGCAAATCTATAGCCCTGATCAGCCAAAGGCTTTAAAGCCAAGCCTCCCCAAAGATGAGAGATGTTGAAGACATCAGACTAATCCCAATCCCATTCTCTTCATCACTATCAAAGACATTCTCCTCTGTTTCCTGTGTAAAGATTTGGACTGGAATGAAGGTCATTGGAGAATGAATCTGGGAACTTTACCCAGAGCTGCGGAAACCAGTCCAGAATTGTAATCGCCCGAAACTGTTGTGAACAAAGTCGACGGTTAGTCTTCATTCCGGGACACCTCGTTGATACAGCATATCAGAAACAGTCCCCAAAAGAGCCACAAAGGCACAATTTTAACCAAGTCAATAGAAACAAGAGAATATAATAAAACTAAACACAGTAATCTACTTGTCTTGTCTCTCAACAGTACATCTGTAAAGATTTATATTAGTCAATAACTGATCAGGACTACAGCTCTATTCCCATTTGGTACTTCATGGAGGGCTGCTCAAACATCAAACCTCATGGTGTAGAGTTTGGGATGCCTGTGCAGTTTGATTCACTTCTAACCCACATTTCACTACGAAATCCAAGTCACATTCTGTTTTTAATGAGGCCATTTCAAAATCCTGACGCCAGTGTGGTAACGGTAACCAAGCAGATCTGTGTCCATATCATGCAGAGGGACGTACCACTCTTTCTCTCTTTCACTGCCTGGCCTTTCTCCCTCTCTTTTCCACTCCCTGGTCTTCTCCTCCACCCTCTGCCGTGCTCTCCTATTGTTTCTCCCTCAGCAGGGGCACCTCTGTCCCAGCAGTGCACTGGTGGGAAAAGGGTGGTGCTGGTGATGGTGCGAGTGTGTGTGTGTGTGTGTGTGTGTATATGTGTGCATGTATGTTTGTGTATGTGTGTGTATGTGTGTGTATGAGTGCATGTGGGAGGGTGAGTATCTATGAGTGTGTGTGTGTGTGTGTATGAGTGTGTGTGGGAGGGTGAGTGTCTATGAGTGTGTGTGTGTGTGTGTGTGTGTGTGTGTGTGTGTATATATGTGTGCATGTATGTATGTGTATGTGTATGTGTGTGTGTATGAGTGTATGTGGGAGGGTGAGTGTCTATGAGTATGTGTGTGTGTGTGCATGAGTGTGTGTCTGTGTGTGTATGAGTGTGAGAGGGAGGGTGAGTGTCTTTGACTGTGTGTGTGTGTGTGCATATGAGTGTGTGTGCATGAGTGTGAGTCTGTGAGTGTGTATGAGTGTGATGTGGGAGGGTGAGTGTTTATGAGTGTGTGTGTGTGTGTGTGTGTGTATGAGTGTGTGTCTGTGTGTGTGTGTATGAGTGTGTGTGTGTGTGTGTGTGTGTATGAGTGTGTGAGGGAGGGTGAGTTTCTATGAGTGTGTGTGTGTGTGTTGGGGGGTGGCTGTGGTGAAAGTGGGGTTCAAGTCCAGTAACGGCAGAACAATAGGTCACTTGTCCTCCAGCATCAACACCAGGGCTCGGATTAAGTGGGAATACTAATGGAGTCAACCGCTAATTGTTAATTACAAAACATAGTCCTGATAGCATCTTCCAGTTGTTCCCTGCGAGGCAGACTTGCCCTCCAGAGTGGCTTTGGGTCATACAGAGCCTTACAGCTTAGAGACTAGGTGCGGCAGAATTGCCTCAGGCTTGCCCCAGTTAAACAGGCTGTTAAGAGACTGGAGTCTTTCATGTCGGTATGAACTCAAGGGAAAAGCGGACAGAGCACTGAGAGCACTGAACTAATGCAAGGCTTTCTAGCTGGTTTCCAGACTATAAAAAATTCTACCAGCGCTTGTTCTGAGGTTTAATATGATCTAAAGGAGATGGACCACAAAAAGCAACACTAAAAATAGCAGCCGGACAAAAAAAATTAACACTGAAAATAACGTCCATGTGATAGTACATCACATCAAGGGCCAAGTTTACTAAAGAATTTACGATGCACAAAACTTTTTTCCTGGCGCAAAAACTTTTAAGAAAGCGCATGATTGTTTAATGTAGTTAATTTGCTCTAATCACAAATAAAGTCATTGAAATTGCGTGAGCAAAAATTTTAACATGTGCTGAAGGCTTTGATATATCTGGCCCTAAATAAGTACCCTTGCCTAGTACCTCTTCCTATGGGAAGACCAGCTTTTTCATTCTTTGAATAGTAAAACACATAATTTGACCGCTCAACATCCAAGATAGCCCTTAACCATTTCAGTCAATGACTTCATTCATCGTTAAAGGTCCGGAAGTTGGGTTTATGTGGAGCTGGAGTTGAAGTTGTAACTGAGTGTTTGAAATGCTTGTGCATCTGTATTTTGTGTGTGTGTGTGTATGTGTGTGTGAGTGCATGCAAGTCGTGTGTGGGGGGGAGTGGTGGGGTACTATTAAAGAGGATACCACAGACATTACATGTGTCCAGCCAGTCATCTCAAAAATGAAACTCGACCACAAGGAACAGAACAAGTATTGTTAAGATTACTCAATCACATAGAGACACACACACACACACACACACACACACACACACACACACACACACACACACACACACACACACACACACACAGAAATGCAGAGACCCAAACATTTTAAACATCAAGTTACCAGTTACTTCCCCATCATAAAACCACACACAAAAAAACACAAACACACACACGCTAACCCCCACAAACACATATCACTGCACCTATGGAGTAGAATCAACGCCCCCAACAACAGATAGTGTGTCCTCTGTGCCCCCCTCCCCACGTCCCACCCCCCCAGCTTTCTCCTTGGTGAAGGTTGGCATTTGAGGGCAGAAGGAAGAGTGTCAAGCAGACAGACAGACAGACAGAAACGTGGAGGCCGTTGGAGGGGGCTCTAATGAGACCTCTGCTGAGCCTCTACAGAAGGGGTTCAGCCCTCACACTGCTTCTAATGAGCAGCCAGGCTGCCTACGCCATCCGTCTCCATCTCCCCGAGAAAAAAAAAAAAAAAAAGCGCCACGCCCGATCTCCGCCAGCGCCGGGAAGCCGGGATGATAAAGGGCCGTCAGCTTTATTGCCGACTTTTGCATATTATTCTGCATATATGCATTTTAAAGAGGAGCAATATTTAGATGCTGGCAATCAAACGCCAGCAGAGAGATAGACGCTTGCTTGTCACATCGTCGACCCAATATCCCCGTCCGGGAGAAATTCCAATCTGGTGAGTATGCAAATGGGATGGAGCCCAGAAACCACTCAGACAACACAAGACAAAAAAAAGCAATAAAAGCACCCAGATAAGAAAGAGGGCTAAACGTGCTGAAAAAATCTGATTGGGGAGTGGGTGGGTGGAGGGGGCGTTGTTTGCTTTTCGATTTATCTTCTGTTCACCCTTTCTGCCCTGCCTGCGTTTGGGTACGGCACCCTGTGCCAGAGCAAGACAGAATCTCCTTCTGCCTCCTTCAAAAATTCATGAATGATCAATAATGCGTTTGCCGGAACACTCTCATGAATGTTTCATGGCGCGCAGGTGCGTCAGCCAATGTGCCGGTGGCTTGCTGCGGAGAACCACAGGAATGTCAGGTAGCAGTCAGGTAGCAGTCGGCTCAAAGCCCTTGGATGGGGATGCGATACGTCGCCTTGAGTGTTCCCTTAGCATGTTCGTTTCATCGCTACACAGAGGCACGGCTGAAAGGTTATACTGACAATGTTTTTCCGTTTTGCCTCTTATACATTCCTCCTATGGATTTCCAGGAGTCTCTGCTCACTACTATACACCGCCTCTAATTCAAATCAGCTACACATGTGATTTGTGAGATTTGTCCTTTTCAGATTTGGCCAAACTTTACATTGTACGAAGAAACAAACCGTCAGTCTGACGTAGGGCAGGGATGGAGGTTTTCGAGGTCAGGCACACAACAGACAACTGGCTGCTGACAAACACACAGTACCAACTGTTTTTGTTGTGCCGGGTTTTGGGGAGGGGGGGGAGGAGGAGCAGGAGGAGGAGGAGGGTTAGTCGAATGGATGAAGACGTAACAGCTGACAAAACTAAAACTGCAGCGGGCAGCCGGGCTGGAGTACTGAGAGGCAGGCAGAGAGGAAATGAGAAGAGAGGGAGAGAAAGAGGGAGTGAGAGAGAGAGAGAGAGAGAGAGAGAGAGAGAGAGAAAGAGAAAGAGGGAGACAAACAAGACAAGCAAGGGAGAGGCTGTCCTGGCACCATGCCAAACGCTCATTAGAGACGAGCAGGGTGTGCAGCAGAGGCCAACACCATGGTCGTTACCCTGGCAACGGCGGAGCAGGCTAGAGACGTGATGCATCTCCTATGCATTAAAAAGCACAAGTTCCAGAGCCGAGACATATTCATCCAGCCCAGACTCAATTCGCTTTCCACGGATTCAATATATGAGGTGTCTTAGTGTGCGAGCACATGTGTGTGTGTGTGTGTGTGTGTGTGTGTGAGCGAGGCGAGGGATGGGTGGGGGGTAGGCACCAGGGAGTAGATTGTCAGGAGACCTTGAGTATGGCATGCAGATTTTTTTTTATTGCTTTGCTGAAACATTAATTTAAATATTCATGCCTCTTTCTTCTCTCTCATTTTTCCCCCATCTTTTTTTTTTTTTTTTCATTCCTAAGGTGAATTTATTGCATCCATGGGGCAGTGTGTCTCTGGATGCAGCAACATGCCGGAAAAGAAAAAACCCACTGCGTGCGGTAATAAATAAAATATAATTCTGGCTAATGTCATTGCTGATATTTTTTTCTCATTCATATATAAATTTGATTTATTAGTGGAGTTCTTTCATTTCTTTCCTCTTCCACGGGGTGATTGACTGTCTTAACCTCATGTGCGAGGCTCTTGTTTGAATACGGGGAAAAGCAAAAGCCTCCTTTTTGTCTTTCTCATTCCTTCCACTCTTTTCATTTATCCGTCCTTCTCCACTGATGTGGTAAAGGTGGAGGCACTGCGGGCACGAAGAGACGAGAACGGGCAATGAGGGCTTTGTCTCTGCCCTGGCAGACGCCAGCAAGCCCCGTCAGCACATAATAAAGCAGGAATTTTCGCACGTGCCGACCGTTCAATTAAAAGCTCCCTGCACTATCTCTGGTCTCTTTTGTGAAAGTCAAATATCAATTTTCCATCTATACAGCCCAAGGGTACTCCAGTTGTGTGGAGATGATCTAAATCTAATGACAAATGTTAAATTGCAGTGCTAAAATCTGTCTATTGTTTCTGTGTCTCTTGAAGAGGCTTGATGGAACATTTCTTTTTTTTTTTTTCTCCATCTATTTATGTCTCCTTTTTTTCTATTCCCATATTAGACATGGTGAGGTGATGCTCATCTTTTGAACACGGTTTTCAGGCCCATCCCTCAAGCCATCAGTGAAGTGTCAGGAATGATATGAATCCGAATGGGTGCCTCCTGCGCCATTTTCAGCTCCCACACACACACACACACACACATGCACGCATGCACGCACACACACACACACAAACACACAAGGAGAGGTATGCATCCACACACTCTCAACACAACATCATTAGATTACACATCCTTTCATATCAAAATAAAGTCTATTTATTTCCTCTTATTGAATGGCAGAGGAGACCTTCAGATCGCTCTGGAGTGTGTCAGAGGCAGATTATTAACACACAGCGCTACCAGCCAGAAGTGTGTGAAAAGGAGGACTTAAAGAGCAGGTGTTTTTCAGGCTGGTTTTTTTAAACCACAATCTAAGCCACGTAAGCCTCCAGAACAGGCCGTAACCCACATTATCAACATTCATATTTTTCACAGCTGCAATATGAATTCCATCACATTTACCGTAGCACCGCTACATTCTGTTTCTATTGAGATATGTTCGCTATGTTTGACGTGAGGACAGTGAGTAAAGACCCACCCTCAACAACAGTTTCACAGATTAGCTCCCTCTCCTCTCATCTTGAACCTGCTGACCTGGGAACAGTCTGGGGCCACCACAACTGTCCTGGCTGAATACCACTCCACTGGCCCAGATACAATAACCGTAGTGAACTTCACAGGCCTCCCTGAGAGACCGCGAGGGACAGACGCAGCAGCGGCAAACAAACTCCACAGCGCTTACAGAGACAAGCACACGGCGGACAGCCATGATGAAAGGGGCTGGCGTTTACATTAGGCCTCCCCTCCCTGCACCTCAAAGCGCTTTTGGGGAAGGGGTGGCCTGTCCCCCCGATGCCTCCCCTGGCAGCGCGCTCTGTCAGGCTGCCCTCCAGCCTCGGCCCCCAGCGCTCGCCCTTGTTTGAGCTTGCCGACGGGCTTCGCTTGTGGGAGAGCACAGTCTATTAATAAACAAGCTGTCTGTCTGCACTCAGCGACTGGCTGCAGCTGCAGGCTCTTCTCTCAGGACATTTCCTCACTGACTGATGATGAGGAGGCACAGAGAGTCAGCTATATGACCTCATCATCTATGTTTGTGTAAATGTCTTACTTATGTGTGAGTGTGTGTATGGGTCTGTACATAGGCGCGTGTATGTGTATGTGAATATGAGTGTGTGTGCACGTGTGTGCGTGTGTGCGTGTGTGAATGTGTGTGTGTATGTCTGCATGTGTGTGCCTGTGCATGTGTGTCTGTGTGTGTGTGTGAATATGAGTGTGCGTGAATGTGTGTGTGTATGTCTGCATGTGTGTGTCTGTGCGTGTGTGTGTGTGAATATGAGTGTGTGTGAATGTATGTGTGTGTGTCTGCATGTGTGCGTCTGTGCATGTGTGTCCGTGTGCATGTGTGTGTGTGAATATGAGTGTGTGTGCATGTGTGCATCACTGTTTATTCAAATCAGCAATTTTCATCATAGAATAGAAACAGCTCACAGCAACCATTTCTACAATTACAGCAATTAAAGGGAGAGAGAGAGAGAGAGAGAAAGGGGAAAAGGGGCCATGGAAAGAGGGAGGAAAGGAGGAAGAGAGAGTGAAAGAGAGACAGAGAGAGAAGAGAGAGAGAGCCACAAAGGTCTGGACACGCTTAATTTATTTTAAAATGGAATTAGCGCTCGTCAGGAGGGAGGTGTTTCATTTACAAACATAAAGACTGATACAAAAACGCAGAAAACACAATCTTTTTTTCATATGCTTAATTTCAATTAAGACTCAAAATTACCCGACCAATGGCCCCAGCTACTTAATGACCGCTTCACGGTAATTCATATCTATTCCCATTGAGAGGGAGCTGTCAGGCTCACGCTGGCTGCAGATGAAAGCCGGGCTGCAGGTGGGAGAGGAGCGGTGTGCAGAAAGCATCACCTGCTCTCCCCTCGCTCTCATCCACATTTACATCCCTGGGTGTGTTCCAGTACTCAAATTTGTCTCCTCGTTTCCGCCACTCGTCCCCTCCTCTCCTCCGTGCCCCGGAAACTTATCTATGTGTCCTCCGTCCCTCCACTGTTCCAAAAAGGTAGGAGAAAATATTTTGTACCCTTTACTCGCCTCTTCATCTCCTACAAATGGAGGATACATCGATGTATCCTCTCCTCCACTCGTGTCCTCCTTTCCTCCACATACTTCCGGGGTAGGAGACGAGGGGAGGAAATGAATGGAGGAAACGAGGAGACGAGAAAATTACTGGAACGCAACCCCTCTGAACCCTCTTACATCTCCCAATAATGCTCCATAAATATGGCTCCCTCCACTTACATAATGCACTTTTGTAATTATGACCATGCAAATGTCCTCAGATGAAGGTAATCATAACTAATAAAATGTACGACACGGCTGCTGTTGTGGCAAAGATGAATATAATGAGCCAACAGCCAAATTTATGCTTGCATGATTAAAAAAAGACATTGTTGGGTGAGTTGGTGTACGTGTCCGTTTGCGTGTGTGGTGAGAGTGAGCTTGCTTCAGCTCCTCTTGGTTACTGTTTTGGGTTAAGGTCAGGAAATGGCGGAAGAAAAATCAACGGCATTTAGATGCATGCTGTGAAAATGATTCATTGATCTGTGTCCTGACACTACACCAGGTGAAATGTGCTCTGAATTGTATGGCCTTTGTTCCTTATGTCCCTCTCCCGTTGTTCTTCTTCAGCGTACATCCTGGCACACAGGATGGAGTTGAGATGGATAGAGGAAGAGCGGCGTGAAGCCAGCCTCTTGGTAGGTTACACATTCTTAATTACACCGGGACGTTGTGAGGTGATTAACGACCCTAAATGAATTACACATGCTTCACCTTTTTCGTAATTGATATGCCGCGCCTCCCTCGGCAACGGGCTGCCTTGCCATTCAATCTCTCCTGGAGGCCCTCCCGGCGCCCCACCACACCCCCCGTCTCCACAGACACCCCTTCAATATTCTATTTATGCAAATTCAAGGAGTGTATATGCCTGTAACATCCATCCATCTGGTGATAGATTGGACTGGCTCGTTTCAGGGCATTGCCTGTGAATGATTCCACTCCATGGACCCTGAGCCTGCACACCCCGTGTCCTGTCTGTGTGTACAGGGGTGGTCTGTGATGTCATAATCGCACTGGTGCAGGAGGACCCAGATGGGGAGAAGGTTCCTTTCAGGGTTCTTCATTTGTCCACCCTTTGGAACCCTTAAAGGTTTGAGGGAACCCTTAAAGGTTCCTCTCGGATACTACTACTTCTAAAGAACTCTATGAATAACGTTGCTGTAAGGATTCGAAAAGGAACCCTTTACAGATATAAGCATCTTAGGAGATCCTTTTAGGGTTCCCCCAGAGGGACAAGCAAAGAACTCTTCAGGGTGCTAGATAGAGCCTTTTTTTCTTAGAGCGTAGGCTAGACAAGGCTAATGCAGCATTCTGGAGAACAGATTTGAAAGCTCCATCGAGCCAGTGGCACCGAGTGGGCTGCACTGGAACATATCTAAACTACTGTGAGCTGTTCACCAGCTCTGATGCTTGTACAAGACTGACTGTGCCCACACAATGGGTAGTTTCCCAAAGCCAGCAAACAACTGACCGGCAAATACAGCCTCATTGATTGTGACTGACCAGACCAAGGGTTACATACAAGGAAACAACAAAGAAGACAAATTAAGTACAACCATTTCACTGAGTCAATAATGATTTTTCAAGTCACAGTGTGAATGACCCAATGGGAGTGTGAGGATCTAAGCAAAATGTCTCTCTTGAATGATTCCAAAATGCTAATTTGCCCCAATTATGCTGTATTTAGTAGTCAGCATGAAGGACCACGGCCTTAACAGTCATGCTGTAAAGTGTTGAGTTTTTGTTTTCCTGCTACTTCAGCCTCCAACCTCCCTCCACCCAAACCTCCCCCCACCCGCCCCCCGTCCTGCCATGTGCTCCGGGTGCTGTTAACTGCCTGTCCTACAACTTCAAAGCATAATCAAAAGCATAATTATTTACATTAACTGCGCGTGTGCCGTGATAATCCCTCCAGCTGGGGTCTCTCCGCACTCAGAACCCCGCATGTTAATGACAGCCGGATCTCGGGACGTCCCGTCCTGCGGGTATAATGAACTTAAGCGACGCCGCCGCCTCAGTCATCCTAAGATGTAGAGACATTTCGAGCGAAGCCAGTAGTCCAGCAGTGCATATGACCCAGTTTTCACCGCGGGCGCCGTCACGGGGGAACATTAATGTCCTGTGACACAGACGGTTTTAATAATGCAGCGCTCGGTCGCACTATAGATGTTTACCGCCACACTTAAAAATATCTCACATTGTTCAGAAAAGCCTTGTTGCATTTCCAGGCAATTTCTTCTCAAGTCCAAGTAGAGAATTGCGATTTCTACTGTATATTCCGTCCTGTATTGCTTTGGGTTGTTTGTGCGAGAACAAAAGCTTTCTTTGTTCTTTACAGTGAGTGACTTTCTGTCTTGGGCTGTCCTCGTGTGCACGGGTTCACACGCCAAAAGCGCTTGTTCGCCCAGATCAACTCTGTTGTTTTAATCTTGCTAACAGCCTCCTCCTTATGTAGCACAGAAAGTCTTTGTTTGACATGCTGCCTGGCAAGCGAGACACGAGGCAGTATGAAGGAGTGTGGACAGTGTGTGCAGGACAGACAGACAGACGGACGGACAGACAGACATATGCTCAGTTTTACATACCGATGGGATCCTGTTGGGCTGACAGGGAAACGATGCTCCTCACGGCAGCAAGAGACAGTGCCTCTCTTTACCTGTGAGACCTTTACCTGTGAGACAAATGGAGACAATGTTGGCAAATAGGGACCTTACACCTTAAACCATTAGACAGACGGACAGAAAGACAGACGAGGCCACCTTACCAGGTGAGTAATGACCTCAACAAAACACATAGACCTTTAACTGCCAGTTAGACAAACAGACAGACAGACAGACAAACTGGCAGACAGACAAAACTAGAAGCACATCACCAGACAGACAAGGCCACCTTGCCAGGTGAGTAATGACCTCTGGTGATACTCGTCATCATAACAGGCAGGTGAAAAGGAGCTGTCTAACTTTGTGTCCAGGTGAAGGAGTGGCCTGTGAGACTATGGCTCCTGACTGCCTGTGTAATCTAGCCTCCACAGCACCTCCTCAGCACTTCCACAGCACCTCCCCAACACCTCCACAGAACCTCCCCAGAACCTCCCCATTCAGCTCTCTCCCTCCACAACACTCCCTGTGCTCCCACTTTAAACTGCTGGGTGCCAACATGTATATACGGCAGCCATTTTCAAAATAACATCTTTCATACTTTGTGCTTTACAGTAGCAAAACAAAACTGTTAACACATTATATATATATACACACATACACAGCCAAATTACCTATATATACTAATATTCAGATTATCAAACAATAAAATGATGGTTAAAACTAAATACAACAAAACAAAAGATAGCAAAATAAAAAAATATTTTTTCGCTGTGATTTGGAAAGTTGTAGCAGAGATTCTGATATTCAAGTTATTTCTGGCTGCTGGATATCAGTGATCTAGACTAGCCGTTAATATCCATGAGGGGCATGCCCTGGGTACCCTCACCACCTGCGGGGTGCCCAGGTGAAAGCCCTGCCACTCCTACAAGGCCAAAGCTGCCTCTGCAGATTATGAATGAAGGACACTTTAAAAATATATAAAAATACATTTCAGTTTGATAAAGATGCAGAGCTGGGGTGCCTCTCTGCTGCCCTGCTCACTGCCAGAAAGGGAATCAGGGCATCCCATCATACAGCACCATAGCAACATGCTCTCGTCATCACCGCCATTCTACCATATGAAAAAAAAACATACACACAACAACAAAACAAAACAAAAGGAAGTCAGCTGATGTGACTGACGAAGCGTGTCATGTGGGAATGATGACATAACGGAAGCTCCATGGTAGATGGATGTGAGGGAGAGTGGGGCCTTAATGAATGATGATTAGCCGGCCTGACTGCTGTAATGGATGGGCTCAAGGACGGCTCTTCACCTTAGTGGAGGGGGCTGAGCCACTGAGCCCCATGCCTGATCTCTCATTTCACAGTATTAATTATCATTATTAATTATAAAAACAACAACAATAATAATAAAAACAATAACAACAACAGCAACAATAATAATATTCATCATTATTATGATTATTATTATTATTATTATTATTATTATATAAGACCATCCTGCATGACTTCACAAAGGATAACAATGCATTGTTGGTAATTAAACTCAATCAAGATGGACAGAGGAAACATGCCCATTACTTATCTATAATGGCATACGTAAGGACCTGTCAACACACATACCTTCAATTATGTGTGTGTGTGTGTCTGTGTGTGTGTGTGTGTGCGCGCACAGCATTGACATGTTTTATAAGAAAAAAATAATGTGCACTTTTACGTATATTAGTTTGGATTTAAAAACAAAACGCATTCATCTTTTTCTTAATATTTTGTTCTTCATATGTTCTTCAGATTAATATAGAAAATATCTGTGTAATAGTTGTGGGTGAGAGAGGATTCATGAGCGTGTGTGTGTGTGTGTGTGTGTGTATGTGTGTGGTACATCTGCATATAAATATGAACATGTTTCTGAACAACATTTTTAACTGCTCTGGAAGGGGGGACGTATCACAGTTAATTATAGATGAGAATAAATAGCTGTGAGATGAATGGAGACATATTGTTACATCATAATCGGAAGGTTCTCTTCCCCAAAGGTTTTTAGGAAAGGCAATAATAGCCTCTAGAACGCAATATTGTCTAGCACATTTGTGAGACATACAGCAATTTACTATCTTTAGGTATGCCTTTGTGTAAATAAAGGCAGGCTAATGAACAGGTTTTATTTACACACGGAGCGGCTGGGTCTCATTTAATGACCTCAGTCCCTTTCCGTCTTTCCCTCTTTGTCCCCCCCCTCTCTCTTCCCTCTCCTTTGTTTTATTCTGTGAACGAGCTGGATTATTTATGTGATTCCATTCGCTACTCTACTCTCCCCTTTTCGCCCCGGTCTGTGTGCCTGACATGCCTGGTGAAACGCAGGGAGCTGCAGTCTCACTGTCCTCTGGTTTTTCAGGGACAATGAAATGGAGACAGAGGCGGGGGGCTTGGTGGAGCGCGCGCTGCAGAACGGGCCATGCTGAGCTGCTCCAGCCCGATTGTCACTCTGTGAATGATAGATGGGAGCCCCCCGAGAATAATTTCGCCTCCCCCACTCAAACACCCCTGTTGCCCCCCCCCACATCAAAAACAAACAGCTGCTTTTCCCCTTGCAGAGGCCATTTTATGATCTTTTAAACATGTACATGGCATATCTCAAACTTTTCTGTAGCGCAAGGTGCTTTACATATGCAAAACTAAAACCTTTACACATAATAAATATATGGACACATCATATATACAGAAGCCTCCCCCATTTAAAAAGTTAACCAAATATAAGTAAAACACAAGAAAACAATAAACGTATGGAAAATAAAACAAGATAAAAAGAATGAAAAGAATGTTTTAAGTTGTGAAATGTTTGGAACTTTGGAGTTTCTGACATTCTGTGAAAGTGACTTAAAGTCTCTAGGGAGATAAAAACTGAAAGCCGCCTGTCCCCGGTTTAAACTTCATAGAGCAGTCTATAATCTGATGACCTCAGCATTCTGTCAGGCTGGTATGGTGCCATGAACGTGTCTTTTACACACTAAAGTATTCAAAGTTTTCTGTAAAAAAAAATCAATAATAAAATTTTAAAATAAATTCTGACACTGACCAGACATGAGTGCAGCGCTTTGTGTATTACTCTTGAAGGAGATGCACACGGCTGTGTCAACTTGAATATTTATGCGGCTCGACATTTTTCGATTTTTGTTTGTGAATACTGTGAGGTTTTCTTGGTGGTCTTGCCTCCTGCTTTTGGGGGAGGGGAGGGGAGAGAACATGGGGGGTCGGTAATGAGAGGACCACGGTCTCACCTGCTCCAACACGTCCCTCATTACTCCAACCGGATGAGTGAGTGGTAGGGACTGAGGGATGAGGAACAGTCTGGGGGGTGACTGTCCCCATCCATCACGGCGGACAGTGCGAAACCGCTCAGCCTCTGCAAATATCAGCCAGGGAGCAGGCAGCTGAAAAGCCCTCTATTTGTACACCGTCCTTTTATATATGCATGAATGAAAAACTGAAATGAGATTATAAATAAGGTTGATTCGCCTCTCAGGTTTTTCCATTCCATATTTCACACCCCCTCACCCTCCAGCTCCCCCCCACCCCCATTCCTGCTGACTGCTGCTATGGCAGAAAATGAACCACAGTGACTAGTGAGGGGTCAGCCATTCCACCCCCCCATACCCCCCCACCCTTCCATCGTGGGAACACGGCACGCACTCCCTGGACAATGGGAGAGAGCACTTCTGGTACTAATTATGAGTGGAGTTGTATGGTGCTTTTGATATGAGCCCCTAATGTCAAGTGTGTGATTAAGTGAGACAGAGTACAGGCGGAGTATCGGGGGCGGGGGTAATGGCACAAAGGAATATTCACAAAGCTGCTGAAGGATTTCGCTCTATTTTATCTACGGCTTGTCTTTCCCCCCAGAGCGGCGGCCCTTTTCTCTGAATCAATACCGCGCCGATGTATTGGGCGCAAGCAGAGCTGATAAGGGCTAAAGGCAGCGCCTGGCCTGTCTCACGCTGGCTTAGTTAGCTGTCACAATAATGAAGTCAATGGGACACTCACATGAAGTACAGTTAGAGCTAATACACAATATCGCCAAGTGATATTCATACACTGTGCTATACTGTATAGTCTTTTACTGAAGATGTCCAGCTTCTACTCAACTACACTGCACAGCCAGATTGTAGTACTGAAAACTAAAGTTTTCCCACCTGGGTGACATTAAGAAGGCTGAAAACAAATGAACTGTAGCATGCAGTGATATGCAGGTGTTCACTTTTAACTTCGCTGACACAATTTAGTGAGTTCATTTTCATGACTGCTGGACTTGCCACGCTGTTCTTGTAAAGAAAAAAGCATGAAACTCTTATTCAGGTGTTATTAAAGGTTAAGGACAAACTGTTAAGGACAAACTAGGGGTGTAATTGCAATTCAATCGATACAGACTTTCTAAGGGCTTATGCTGTTCTATTTTATAAGAGAGAAAACACATTCCAAAGCACATGGTTGCCTGTCACCAATAAAATAGAAAATATGCTACAAGATAGGTATACTATAATGTAAAGTGTGTTTGTACTAAATTTCCCTCAGAGAGACTTGGATCATTTGACTGATTCCTGGCCACAATTCATTTATTAGATAAACCAGTGCCTAGTATATCGTTTATAATACTCACAGACTTTACAAATGATGACTAACAGAACCATGAGCTTCCCGCTTCAAATCTCGGTCTTGGTCTGAAAAGTCACCCGCGGGCTGTACAGAACTATGACTGGAAAAGACTCAACACGCTCAAATTCTCAACACTGGAGTCTGCAGGAAACCTGAATGACACCATCATGAATTTCCTAGTTGTAAGAGCACACACTCCGCTAAAACGAGTGCAGGCTTATCAGTTCTGTTGAGCTGAATTGAGTGAGTCTGGGTTTCTTCGGTGGGTCTATATGGGATAGGCTTAGGAGCTTTAGACCCGAGACACCACGAAACAGTTCAGCTTTCGCTGTGGTCGTATTGACCTTCATAACATGTCGGGCCCTGAGTCTCAACACACTCAGGAGAGTTCTAGGAAACGAATACCTCACATTTTCATTTTTGCTAAATATTGTTTTAACAAAGTGGGACACAGGATTAACACTTTTGCAAAGTGTTTATTCCATTGTTGACCCACTGAAAAAAAAATCCGGAATTGTGAAAACCAACCCTTTACATGGGGTAGTTAACAAAAGTGAGAAAACTTCAACCTGACATTTTTTAAAAAAATCAGATATATTATTTCTAGCAAATCCCTCAACTGCAACACAGAGAGTCAGTTTAAACAGTCTCCACCATTTTATCCATCACCTGTTCTCTCATGCCAGGGACATGCACACCTTCGTGTTATTGTTGCCTGGGCAACGGCCCATTTGCCCTCTTTTGGCCAAGCTGCCCCTCTGAAGGGTTTTGATAGCTTAGGTTATGGGATTAGCCATTATTAGCACTAATAGAGTACTAGTAGAGTCACCGCCCCCCTGAACGTCTGTGCATGTCACTTATGCTTATGCTGTTACTCACAGATATTTTGTGATAATAATAATAATAATAATAATAATAATAATAATAATAATAATAATAATAATATTAACCTCATCACTCGTACGGCTCATAGTAAATGAGGAAAGTAGAGGGCTGTTGGGCTGGAGTGGAGCAGGGGGGCGCAGCACTGTGACTGAGCCTCTCAGTGCAGCCCCTTGCCCCACTGCTCCCTGCTCAGGGAGGGGAGCCGCTAAATGAGCCCAATCAGCCCTTATCATTTGTCTTGGCTTCGAGTGTGTCCATTTGGTAGTCATTTGAAGCCGATTAGAGGTGGCCTTATCTCGCTGGCGCTGCTGTCTTAACACTGATTGAGCGAGGGCAGTCATTACCGCTAGTTTTCATTGGGGCTAATTCAGCGACGATTCTGTTGCTGATTAGGGAGTGAGCTGTGTCGCGATTTCCTGCACCTCACACCCACGGTCAGTGGCATAGTTCACACTGCCCACAGACACATATACATGCATATGCACACACACACACACACACACACACACCCACGATCAGTGGCACAGTTCTCACTGCCCACAGACACATACACACACACACACACACACACACACACACCCACGATCAGTGGCACAGTTCTCACTGCCCACAGACACATATACACGCATATGCGCACATGCACACACACATACACAAGACACAGGCTCACATATATATACACACACACACACGCAGGCTCACATACACAAATACACACACACATATGACACAAGCCCACATATACACACACACACACACACACACACACACACACACACACACACCACAGCTTCACTCCTCTCCAAAAATGCACACACACACATACAAATGCTCACACACACACACACACACACACACACACACACACACACACACACGGAGTACAGGCCCACCCTACACACACACACACATACGCACACACACAGCACTGCAGGTCCTCCCTACACACACACACACACACACACACACACACACACATACAAACACACGCACAGCACTGCAGGCCCTCCCTACACACACACACACACACACACACACACACACACACACACACACACACACACACACACACACACACACACAGCACTGCACTGTGTTTCTCTTTGCATTCTCAAAATCAGGGCATCTCTGCAAGAAGATACGCTGGCGCTGAAGTGTTCACCACCTACAGTACGGCTTCTGTGGGATGAGTGACTAACAGCTGGGAACCTGGTTCCCCAGCATCACCATGGAGGCGCAGCCCTGGAGGGTGAGTCCAGTCCAGCTACACCAGGCAAACTTGACTGGCTAACGCAGCGCTGCTTCCTGCAGCCTAAAGCTACACCAGGCAAACTTGACTGGGTAACGCAGCGCTGCTTCCTGCAGCCTAACCAGCAGCGCGGCTCAGATGGGGACACAAGCGCTCCATTATGCCACCATCACTTCCCGTAATGAGGGTGTCGCTGAGGAGATGGAACCCTTAAAACACTATTTTCGTTTGAGATAATCTGGCTCATGCAATATTAAAACATTCTGACCACAGGAACTATTCATCATTTTTATCAATGTCCTTTTGGACTGCTTTAATCCCTCAGTGATATCAAATCAAAGTATCTTCTATGAGTCAAGGATGGAAAAAAAAAAAGGAACACAATCTTCTGAAGTACCTGCATGAGATCTACCATAGGAATAAATTAGTATTACAATCAAATGAAACGCACTGCATTCATAAGTTTGAAAAAAAAAAAAACACAATTCACACAGTAGCATGATCATTTTTATTCCTCTGTGCTCTTCTTATAAAACTAGCTGCGAAAACCCCTAAAATACAAACATCGGAACAAAATGAAGTTAATTAATTCCTGATGGCGGCTGAATTGAGTTGCAGTGGCTGTTTCTGTCTGGAGGACCTGCATCAGTATTCTGTGAGGAATTCTGACTCACTCAGAAGATATTTGAGGCTAGGGAGCCTAGGAGGACCATTTCTCAGAACAAAGCGATTCGCCCATTCACCGAGGGTGAGAGCCAGGGCTGATGAATAGTGTGAGAAAAGAACGTCAAATCTGCTGGGCTCTCCAGCACACAATAGGCCTGTGTCTCGCTGAAGGAGATCTGCCGCAATCAAGACCGTGCCTCTGTAAATATTCTGTCTCACTCGCGGCTTCCAAAAAAAAAAAAAAAAAAAACGCTTCCCATTTCAAAGTGATTCATTCTAAAAAGTGACCCTGAAGTCCATAATTAATGCAGTTCCCAGGAATTAGAATACTTTAGTATTAGAGGCAGGAGAGGTGTTTCAGTTATCTACAGTTGTGAAAGAAAAGAAGGAGAAAAAAAAACATCAAAGAGCTCAGACACCGTGCGGTTCTGCAGTAAAATAAAAGCTTTGGGAGAGTGAATTATTTTTACATTCATTATTTTCAAACTTACGATCTTGTAATAAATATGGGGACAATTAATCGCCATGTCTGTACTACCGTTATGTAATACACGTCAGCTCAGATTACATCAATCAATATTGGGAAGTGAGGAACGCTAAAAAGGAAATCACTGGCTCCTGTAATATCACGGAGAACGACGCATATACTTCATTATCATAGATAAATTGAGTTTATGAGTGATATTTCATCGGGGGGTCCTCGCTTTGTAAACATGGTGGAGGGTGACACAAACAAATGAGATGTCAGCCCCATCTGTAACTACGCTAAGAACCCTGGGAAGTGTTCGCACTTCATCAAATGACAAGGCCATAAAAGTGTGGGCACTTTCATGACAATGGGACAGCGCAGACGCTCAGCTCCTTTGTGATGGTAATCGCTGCGTCCTGCACGGCGTCTGCTGGGCTGAAATATGGCGGGCGATGTCCCCTGCTAGTGTGGGACACACACACACACGCGCGCACACACGCACGCACGTACGCACACACACACACACGCACGCACACACACATACACACATACGCGTGCGCACACTCACGCATGCACGCACGCACACACGCACACACACACACACACACACACACACACACACACACACACACACACACATCTACAAGGGTAATGTACACACCCACCGCATCGGAACAGGCGACGGTAAACCCCATGTGTGTCAACACCTATGCACACCTGGTGCCTTATTCAGTAGGTGTGTCTACCCAGAAGGAAGCTGGAAACGTGGACCTGTAATCATATGCTCCAGGAAACTGTAATAGAATATCAAGTGAAGATGCTTGTTCTGAAAGGAAAGCATGAGCCCTGTGATTGGATGAGCCCTGTGATTGGATGTTTGAGACCCATTTGTGCCAATTCTGGCTATGGCTTCCATTTGCCCCAGTGCTGACTATAGCTGGAGGTCCACGTTGGCAAGGCAACAGCTGGCCCAGACTCACCAGGAAATGATAGGGGTTAAGCCAGATACACGATTCCAAGACTATGCTGGCCTCGTAATTCCTCTGAGCAGCGTGTAACTGGCGGTGCGTCTGCAGTGTGGATTCATCATGTGAATCGGAGGAGTTATATGTTCACAGCCATTTGCTTCTGAAGTCGCAGGGTGTGTCGCTAGCAGGAGATCAAGGAGTTCAGTTTGGGATGGATAGATAGATAGATAAATAAATAAATAAACAAATCGGAATTCAGTGGAATAAGTCAGAATTGAGTGGAAATTCCCGGCTCTGTATTTTCAGGTGATCAAAAGATTAAGTTCTGGCTGACAAACAATAAAGAAACTTGAGGGTGTGATGCTTAGACATTTCTCAGATACATTTCTCAGTTTAACAGCTTCATCAATGTTCCAATACAATGTTCTCCATACACTATGGTGTAATCCTTGCTGAATGTAAATAATTAGTCATGAGACAGACCAGAATAAACGACTGCTGATTCAAAGATAAATAGAGGCAGAATTAAACGATACCAGTATATGTTCTGTTAGAACCCGACACAGCTACAGACTCACAGAGCAAGCATGCAAGCTCTGTGACCAGATGTTTGGATCGCATAACCTGATGTTAAAACACAGAGCTGCACTCTCTGGTTGGTCAGGAGTGCAGCAAAGCGGCTGGCGTTCACATATCTGGGCCGCTGGTTTCAGCAGATTCAGGCCAATACATGCATCCTCAGAATACTCACTCGCATGATACTGCACAGCCCTGCTGTGCGCACTAACGCTCAGCTCAGAGCAATGTCAGCCACTCAGCCAAAAGAATCACCCAGAAAACATGTCTGATGGTTTTAGTTTTATTAAATATGTAACTCCTCATGAGGTCACACTCTGCAGGCAGAGGAAGTGACAGCACACTGAATATCTTAATCAGAGTTCACAGTAAGGGACCTCTGGGTGGATCTCACAGCAGAGAAGCTAAGTCAGTAAGCACGCCCACAACATTACCAGCTATTGGCCAGAGGTCTGTATTTCCAAGTTCACTCTAAGGCTGTTCTCCTCATCCTGAGGCCTAGTCTCTCAGCAGGTGAGACACCTGCGTCAGGCAGGTGGTAACAGGCTCTGTACCTGGTCACCTGGCCATCATACACCCGCACTGCACCTTCCCCCAGCACTACCCCACAGTCCCACATTCAGCACGTGTGAAACTGCGTCTACAGAAACTGCCGATACATGAATTTCTGCAGAATTATCATTTTAAACAAACGCCCCAGTATCACGTACATGCTCCCATAGGGTTTCAGTGCTTATTATTGGAATATAAATATTTTTACTGAATAACCAAGGATGCCACAGCACAGCTGTAGTAAATTATTAATAGATAAGTATTGGAATACCGTGTTGAATATTAACTCAGTTACTCATATGCTTGTGATATGTACGGTATAAATTATAAAATTCCCTCTACGACTAAAACAATTCACATTTAAAATTCATGTAATAACATAAACACACACCACACACATCTTATTTAGTAATACATGCAGTATATATTATGTTCATATTGTGTTTTTCTTAAATCATTTCCATTAGCGTCAGTTTCTCAGTTCTTTAAAGGTTTGCTCGGTCTCTGAATCGATAATTCTGCCAGGTTCTTCATTTCCCCGGTCGGTCAGAGAGATGTGATCTAAGGAAGCAGTTAAGAGTGTCCCGTTTGCCAGCGCCGTATCACAATGTCTGTCATCAGCATTTATTACATGCTGTACTGAACAAAATGTACTGGCTGGGCATGTTCTCTTAAGACTGTGGAAACAGTCATCTCAGGACAATGAGAATAAAAACTGCATAGCTTATTAACCTGCAGAAGTAACAGTTAGCTTTTAACAACACCTAAAGCTTACAGTGAATCAGAATTAACTGCTAAAATCATATATGTACAAAAACAATACAGCCCCCACACACCAGAGATGGTTGGTTGCAGAAGACATGGACAGAATATATTTGAATATTGCTTTTGCAAATAACCAATTTTTGAGAAAGTGGCTTAGAAACTGATAAGCTTGGTGAAGCTTGTGACCAGATATGTAGCTATCAGGAAATAAAATTATACATATTAATCTGCACTGTAAACTACCACAATGCCAATAATGACAATCATTATCAATCTCACTCCCCAGCTTTCCATCTACGGCTGTTTCTACATAACGTATGCAAAATGCTATGTACATTTCATATTAATCATATAATCAGTGTCAAATTACCAGTCTACTAATGTTTAAATCATAAACATGGAAACGAGGATAACAAAGCATCGCCGCTGAAAATATATCCGTGATTAGTATGGCCATTATGCTTTTATCCCCGTTAATAGTTGTCTAATTACTCTGTAGTAAGACTAAAATACGATAATTTGCTGTCAGACAACTAACAATTACAGAAGTTTCCTGGGGTGCTGTGCACACTGCAATAAACTGTTCCGTTTGTTTAATATTTCAAGAAAGTAAGCAAGTTATATGTACCGTAACCCTGACGTTATATCAGCTAGTTAGCTAGCTAGCCATGGCATGTACCATCTCAGAAATAATCAAACTTGTAATTTTTTCTTATGATAAAATAATAATTTTTCTTATGTTTTATGACAAAGTGAGAAGGCAGGGAAGTCATAGTGCATCATTGGTAATGAGGTCGCTTTTTTAGATGGTACATTTTCAGGTTCAGGGCGACTTAATAAATTACATTCAGAGAGGTAGAGGAGGCCGCGCAGCCCCTATTGATTTAAGGGAAGAAAATGTCAAAATTCCAGTATGTATTCTTTCTTGTCTGAATGCCGACAAAAAGCCAGACGAAATCATTAGTTATTTATAAATCAGGTGAAATTCTGAAAGAAGCAGTGCACGGTAGTTATTGAAGTAACTGCTCATTAATTTTTCATTCAAAACATCTGAGACAAGCACGTCCATGATGCTTGCCAAATTGCCCTTGCTATTGAAACCTACATTCTTGGTGGCAGGATAAATGTTTTTTTTTTTCCAGTTCAGTTTTTTTGTATGGGACCCTCTTGTCAAGTCCTTCTCCTCAACATTAAAGTTAAAGTTCACTCTTATAGCGTGTTTGTCAAATTTTATTTTTTTTTTGATAGCAGATTCAGAACCAAATGCAGTTTTTGACTGCATGGAGGCCTCGATGGACCTTGTGCCAGCCTGGCTGGGACTCGAGCTCCCAGCAGTAAAACCTACTGCTGTGTTCTACCCAAAGGCACTAAAGCCTGCTGTGTTTGACTGTAATTATGCTAATTGTTGATCATTGGTAAAAGTAATGCCAGATAAAGACGCTGAATAGTGCCTCACATCGGATTGTGGTGCCTTCATGTTTCCCAATTATCATCACTCACAAAATGGCTACCCATGTTGAACACATCTTATGAAATGATACCCAGATAATCATGTGCAACTTGATTAATTAAGCTCCGCCCCCCACCACCCCCCCACCCCACCCCACCCCACCCCCAAAGATATTGGCACAGCCCTCACTTGAGATAAACTGGAAACCAAATTAAGCAATGGCCATTTTAAATTTCTGCAAACACTTTGAAAAATTCACTACAGAAATAAAAACTGTTAAATACAGCAAGAAAAGCAGTCTGCATACAGACCATTTCACACTGCAGACTGTTCAAACAACAACTTAAACTGCAGATCATACAATAACAGCTCATGACAGTTTAAACAAATGGCAACTGACACCATACCCGTATACAGAATTCACATAACATCCAAAGCATGTAACCACACAAAGAGTATCTCATCAACATCATTTGCACTGCATTCTGTAGACGTTACTCAACCTGTACCTACTACTCTGACTGCAGTCTGCACAGCTTACTCTCAAAGCGGTCTGTTCCTGAAAATAGCTCACACTCTAAGCTTGTACAGTGTATAGGTGCAGAGGACAGAGATCAATGCAGCATAGCAGTGTAACATGCTGTTCACTTTGCATTTAACGTGGAACAAAGCTACAGGCACCATTTACCCCCTGGACCCAGCTCAGGACTGGCACTGACTCATCTATCCTCACACAGAGACACAGCACTGTGCATACACACACACACACACACACTCACACTCACACACAGGCAAACACACACACACACACACACACACTCACACACAGGCAAACACACACACACACACACACACACACACACACACACACACACACAGACTCTCACACACAGGCAAATACACACACACACACACACACACAAACACACACACACAGGCAAACACACACACACTCACACACAGGCAAACACACACACACACACACACACACACACACACACACACTCACACACAGGCAAACACACACACACACACACACACACACACACACACACAGGCAAACACACACACACACACACACACACACACACACACACACAACACACACACACACACAGGCAAACACACACACACACACACACACACACACACAGACACTCACACACAGGCACACACACACACACACACACACACACACACACACACACACACACACACACACACAGGCACACACACACACACACACACACACACACACGCACACACACAGGCAAACACACACACACACACACACACACACACAGACACTCACACACAGGCAAACACACACACACACACACACACAACACACAGGCACACACACACACACACACACACACACAGACACTCACACACAGGCAAACACACACACACACACTCACACAGGCACACACACACACACACAAACACACTTTACATGCAGAGTAAACAGTAAAACACACAAATAAACATACATATACACACATACAAACAAACGAACATACAGACAAACACAAAACACAGACACAGATACACACACTCATGAACACAACACAGAAAAACACATGCTTGAACACACCACACTCACACATGTGTGTGCATACACAAACATATACACACACTGCCCCCCTCCCACACACACACAAACACACACAAGCTCGCCTGCTGAGATGTGAAATAACGTAAATGAAACAGAAAAAAAAGGAAAACAGCAGAAGCGCTGAGCGGCGGGAAGCGACGGTACCTCATATGGCAAACTGCAGATGGGAGAGAGAGCGGGAGGGAAAACCCTGGCGCGGTAGTACAATTTTAAAAAAAAGGAAGAACAGAGGAGCAGAGGAGAAGAAGCGAGAGCGACGGCGGCGGCAGCGACGGCGGCTACGGCAGGCGGCAGGCGGGATCGGGCGGGCGTCCCAGTCACAGTGCAGTAACGTCAGCGCCGAGCATCGGGCGGCCAGCGGTCTGGCTCTGCAGAGCTAAAGGGGGGAACTCTCACTGCTCAGGCTTGGCCAGCTTCCCCACGCGCTGTGCGGCTCTGCTCCGCCACGCAACGCGACGCACCACGCCACGCCGCGCCGCGCCACGCCGTTCCCCCTGCCCAGGGCTGCCTGCCCCCCATCCCCCTCACCACCACACCGCGCCGCACCCTCTCCCTGCTGTACCCACAGCCATGTCCCCCGCCGCTCTCCGCTTTTTAAAATTCGTCCTCGCGTTACCCAGACGGAGCCCTCCACAGCCTCCCCCTAACCCCCATTCTCTCCCTCATCAAAACCTGCATGCTGCATTAGCCTCCACAGTGATAATGTTTTTTTTTTTTTTTTTTTTTGGGCTGTTTTGAGCTCCAGTGATACAGCAATCAGCCCCTCCTTAGCGCATTTTGTGTTAAATAAGTAAGGTTAATTTGATTTGATGCACCACTTCATTATCATAAATAGCTCACCGAGTGTCAGGCCCGTGTAATTACAGTCTGAAGCTGCCAGAGTCTCTCGCTGCCCTTTCCTGGAGTCATATGGCCGGGCTGGTTCCCCCGTGCTACGTCTCGCTTCAGCGTCACCGCACACACAACTTGAAGAAATGCCCTTCTTAAAAAAAAAAAAAACAAAAACAAACAAACAAAAAAAGATCTTTTGACTAATTATCACGGTCTTTCACGCAGCGTCCTATAGGCTTCCGCCGTAATAAAGCAGATCGCACATGGATGGCAGCGGTTGTGTGTGGCTGATTTTTGCCCAAAAGCATGCACCATGTCTATCCTCGACAGCAGCATGGCTCTGTTTTTCTACAGACAGTAAATTGTGAACATATTGTCAGAATTAAGTTTCATGATTACATATCAAGATAATTAGAGTAATTAAAAAAGGAGGTCAGCGAGCGACGGTCTCGATTTTACAACTATATGACAACGCATTAATGCAGCGCTGGATGTCTGTTAATTGGTTTGGTGAACGTCGGGTCGCCGACCTGGATGTCACTTTGGAGAGAGTGGCATTCATGAATAAATGAACTGATTGTCACACTCCTGAAAGGGGTGTGTGTGTGTGTGTGTGTGTGTGTGTGTGGGGGAGAACGCGGGGCATGACATGCAGATTGGGGCCGTAATTAGCAGGTATTACACCGGGATCACATGACTAAGCGGCTGTCTACCTTACTGTTTCCTGGCAGTTTCCTTGCTCTGCTGTCAAGAGCAGGAGAGAGAGAGAGACAGAGAGAAGGGGGGCAACATTTCACCATATTTAAACATTGAACCATCTGCTGTCTCCATCCTTTTCCAGGTTTTCTGAGATGGAGCGGGACTTCTAGTCTCTCTTTCCCCCCCCTCTGTGGCCCTGTAAGGCTCTGTAGGTGCACTGCTGTCAGGACCCTGACCCGGATGGCAAGCGGGTCGAAACCGGAGAGGAAAAGGAGAATTATCCTGCTGCACCGTCACAGCCGTTTAATAATAAAGACGCTTCTCTCTCTCTCTTTTTTTTCTTTTTCTGCAGACTGCAGCCGAGGCGGGCGGGCTGCGTATCAGACGCTTGGCTCTGGGCTTTATGAAGTGCTGGCTACTTGGGTTCATTTCATTATGGTAACTGGGTTACATTAACCGTGCACAGCTGCAGGCATGAGGGGGGGTGTGGGGGGTTGGGGGTGATCTGTCAGGGCTCCTGTTTAATTCTGCCGCCCCCACAACATGGCCAGCCCCTTCGCCCACCCCCAACTCCCCCACCCCTCCCCCACCCCTCCCCTGCCCCCATTCTCCACAGCCTGGGATTGCGCCCCTTCTCTTTAATTTAATATCCCTCCATCCTTGACCCTTCTCCAGTCAAATCTAATATTGAACATGTTGTATGTGCTCTAGACGCAGACGGGTCTTCTGGTTACACCTACTGCTCATGCAGAAATGGCTGAGTGCCAGCACATGTACACACACACACGAACACATGCACACACTCACACACACACACACATACAGGCATGTATGCACACACATGCACACACACACACAAACACACTAATATACACATGCACACACTAACACACACACACACACACACACAGGCATGTATGCACATACAGACAAACACACATACACATAAAAGCAAATTCTGACAAGACAAAAAATGTTCAACAAAGCCTTTAAACTATCAAAACATTTCTGATGAAACTGACAGTGAGTCATTCCTCCCCTTGTAATGGAAATATGCGGTTATCCTTTCACAATACATTTAAATAGTCTCTTATCTATTTCATTTGACACACTGAGGCGGAATACACACCTGGGATGGGGGTGATAGCAAGATTCTGACGGACTACACTTGTCCACAAAGCACCATTTGCATAAGATGACAAAAGAAACCGAAATAACACAGTTACACAACAAAGTCGCGCAACTAATAAATATGGTCCAACCATGTCTTTGTCTCAATAGACCGCAATATTTAGACTTTCAGAAAAAAAAAGTAGAATTCGCAGGATCAGCGCTCCCCTCCGTTGTCTAGGGCCGTAGCCGTTTTTCATGTTGGGCCTGGTGTTGTGCTGAATTTTAACTTACAACCTTGACAGCACCTTACCGGATCCCAACCTTGTGAAAAATGCTTACCAGCCAACTCTGCTCCTGCAGGTCCCAGAAGACAGTCAGCAGGCCTAAGAGCCTCATGCTAACATCTGGGCCTTAACCATTTCTACTTAGCCTGAACATAACCCGCGTGAACTCAATTACTGATGCCACTTTGTTTCCGCCAACAAATTTATCTCCCGGTGAATTCTGCAGTGCCAAGCCAACTTCTGCAGGCACATTAATAAGGCAGGGTAAAAATCCAAGCTCTGTGCCAGGCAACACTCGTCCTTACAAAACAGCTGGGCAACTCAACGGAAGTATGTAGCAAAAGTCCACACGCTGGAATCTGTGTCTTAAGTGGAATGTTTTGCACTTGTACACTGCTCCAACAAAAAATACCAAGCTTCAAAAATGAGCTGCAGGCAGTCTCATTTACAGCTGAATGGACTGCAGTTCTGCAAAGTATGTTCCCAGGATCACTGTCAAAATTTGCAACCAATGCAGCCCATAGCCTAGCACTGGTTCAAGCCTCAGTGTAGCCAGAATACTGTAATATCAGTGTAGCTGTTGGGCCCTTAACCCCACATTGCTCCCGGGGGGGGATTGGCCCCTGGTTACTCCAATCAACTTTAAGTTTCGTTGGACAAAAATGTCAGCTAAATGAATGAAAAGTAGCATTTTTGAGAATGCACTTCTGAGACTGCCTGTGCTGCTGCTGTAAGTACCTCTTGCCACATCGTTTTGGAATGCAGGTACACACGACATCCGGACCGAAGGTGATGACAAACAGGGTCAGGTTTCTGTGGAAAGTACCTGACACTCTGTGTAAAATGATCCCCTCCACGGCTCTCCTTGGCCTGCCCACACAACCAAATACCAGCGCATTCAACAGCTCATGTAGCAATTCCTACAAGACATTTGTTGACCTAGAAAGTCCTCCGTAGGCTTGTTTTTTTTCTGTTTTGGCACTGAAAGAAATTCTTTCCACTAAAAACACATAATTGTTTTTCTGTGGATTGTACCTAGGGACTCAGACAAATCCACAAATTGTATTCATTTTTGTATGCTGTCAAAAAAACACTATAAACACTAAAAACACTAAAATACCTGATCCTGCTTATATCAGATCCTATTTATATCTCTGCTTTGCATTTACAAGGGCGGACGAAAATACTCAAGCCACTGGATAACAAAACAGCATTTTCAGGTCAAGCAAAATAAAAGTGTGATAGAAATCATGAAATTGGTATTTTAAGAAATCAACAGACAGCTGCCAGTCAGCAATGTCAGATGTGTTATTGTCCTTATTTCTCCTTAATTAATGACATATTGTGCCAAACAGTTAGGCAGCGGCTGTCATTGAAGTGCTTGGGATGCAGCATCACTGTGTAGCGAATATAATTAAAAGCTTCCCCTTCTCCCTGTTTCCCTTCAGTGACCCCTGACTGCCGTACGTTGTGGCTGACCCAATCGCTTCTCTACCCCCACCTCTCCAGCCTGACATCTGGGTACACATTACAGCTCTCAGCCTCGTCTTAACCTTCAGTGCACACATCAGCACAACCAGTGGAATTGTTACGGAGGTGGGCTTCCAGCTCAGAGGTTGCAGGTATGATTCCCCTGGTACAGCACTGCTGTTGTACCCTTGAACAACCTAATTTGCTCCACTAATATCCAGCTGTATAAATCAGCAATGAGTAGAAATCATCTAGATAAGCCTAATAAATGCCTTAATGAGACTTCATCATCACCAATAAACACTGCAATACAAATGGCTTGTTTAGATGCTTTGCACCAACACTTTTACGGCCGTGGCTCAGATCCCTGTTTGCTGAATGAATGCTGGCTTTCCTGACTGAGTCTTGCTGGAAACTGCAGAAGGCTTAATGAACTCCAGCCCTGGTGGTGAGTCTTTGCACAAGATGGCAGTAAACTATGTGTGAATTTCCTCGTTGGGCAGCGGCTGCAACCAGTTTGTTTGGCGTGATAATATCTTCACAAACACCCACATGTAGACAGTGTCCTCTTGCCAATCCTACACCCAGACTCATGAATAAGCTCTGTTTATTGTGTATTGTTCTGCACTGATTTTTCTCTTTTCATTATGAAAAAGAATGGGCATTAAAACACATACCCGCACACGAACGCAAATATGCTTAAATACACATATGCGAGTGAACCCACGCTCACACACGCACATACACACACACACACATGCACACATACTTACCTCTCACACACAAACACACACACACACCCACATGTATGCGCGCACACACACACACACTTATACTCACCTCTCACACACAACACACACACACGCGTACACTCATACACACACATGCATGCACACACACACACACATTCTCACCTCTCACACACACAAACACACACATGCATACACACACTCACACACACCAACATGCATGCACACACATATACTTAAATACACATACACACACACACACGTATACTCACCTCTCTCACACACAAAACACACACACACTCACACACGCACACATATACTCACCTCTCTCACACAAAAACACACACACACACACACACTCACACACACCAACATGCATGCACACACACATATACTTAAATACACACACACACACACACACACACACACACACACACACACACACACACACACACACACACACACACACACACACACCAGGGACAGACAATGGGATAAATCAGTATCCCATTACAGTGTGATTCTGACCCACAGCTCAGTGCTGAAATAATGAGAGCCTTTGACACACTGCAGGCTGCAGACACAGGGAGAAACTGCGGGAGGAGGGGACAATTAACCATCCCGTTCGGTGACACGCGCACCACACACCTCCCTCTGAGACCTCCCAGCCCCGCCAAGGCGAGTCCGGGGAGCATCCCTCATTCTCGCTCCGGTGGGGTTTGTTTACGGTTCGCTCAGACCATCACTGGGCCTCGTTTCACTGGCACAGTTTCAGCTGGGGAAAGTTGAGCTTTTGTTGAGCATGGAGGACAAACGCCAGACGACTGTCAAACATTGTGGAGATTTCACTCATCAGGAGCCAGAACTTTCCTGAAAATTCTGTGATTGCAGCGTCTCTCCTTATTACCCGTGCATGTCCGTGACATGCGGACCAAAATGTACTTCTGCTGAATAATTACCCTGCCCTTGGAGAGAAAAGGCAAGTTTGGATTCGATATGCAAATAAAACCGTTTGTCCCTCTTCCCTGCCTTTGCGCAGAATTCTTTGCAGGTGTGTTTGTGAAAGTTCAATGTCCCTGGGGAGATAAAGGAACAGACAGAGCGACAGACAGAAGAAAAAGACAGAAGAGAGAGAGAGAGAGATGGGCTAGTGAGGTCAGAGTGGACTCTGAGATTACCTCTCAAATCCCTCTCTGAGTAAAAGAGGCCAATCTTCCAGAGCTCCTGGCCTGCAGCACAATGCTGGAGCTCGGCCTGCCGCTGTCTTTGTGTGCGGCTTAAACCTTCCATCACCACCCAAATAATTACCGTTTGTTTGGGGCACATTCCCGTCTGTCCAGGAGAGTAAATTGAACTATCTTGGTTTCTATGAACAGTGTGGCTGCTTTCGGTTTGGGCCGACACCAGCTTTTTCTGGTTTCCAGACCAGGGGGAGAGGGAGAGAAAGAGACAGATCGAGAGAGAGAGAGAGAGAGAGAGGCCACACTGCACACTCTATCTGACATCCAAAGAAAACTACAGTCAACTATTCTCAATCTTTCAGCATGAATTATCTTCATAACTTACAGTTAAATAAAAAAAAAATATAAATGAGTACAGTCTAGGGAGGCTACAACCCATGCACGTTTTTTGACCGTTTAATTTACCAACTGCAATCAGTTTTCATAATCAATTTTCATCTGATGGCTGAGCTCATGAGCGATTATGTAGAATTAAGGACGCCGTTTAGCCGCGGAGAGGCGCGGAGCGGCCGGCCGGGACGGTGGAGGACGCGGATGAAAGAGTTCTCTGTGCTGTGAGCTCTGAGTCTGGAGCCCAGCCAGGGTGCAGTCAGCTCATGAGTGCAGAGGAACAAAAGACCTGCCCTGCCTCTACGCTGCGCAGTAAAAACACAGGTCTGGAGGAGGAAAAAAAACAGGCAGACGCTCGAAAAGGCTTGTGTGCAATTTTTATGTGCTCGGCCAGGGGGACGGAGTCAAATTCATCAGCTCTGATGTTATTCATCAACCCCCGGTAAAAAAAAAAAAAAAACATCGCTATGCAAATAACACTGAAATATTTCAATAGAGAGCAGGCTGTCCCACATGTATAAGGGTATCGTATGTTCCAGCATTGCGTTAACAATTCCAAAATGATAAGCGCTGCCGTTTCCACCCGTTTATGCTATATCCTGAAAAAATAAACAAACTAAGAAAAAATAAATAAATAAAAAAAACCCTGTCACTGCCCAAGGACTGCCAAGGGTAACTCTGCTCTGAGCATTGTAGCAATCCTGGCAGGCATCACGAGAGGAAACGGCTTTGTGGACAGAGCACAGCACTGCATCTTTACAGAGGGTACAGCGCAGCATTCAGACAAAAAAACCCAACACATTTAATCACGCACATGAAATCATAGCATATCCGACGACTTTTCACTCGACTTTTCTCTTCACCAGCCGTCAGGTTCCCAAAAATAACAGTTTCCAGGTTTCCATCATTCTTTTCAAATTACTGAAATGGGACATGGAGACATTCAGAGGAACCAGCAAAACAAAATCATGATTTTAATTGATTTTAAAAGTTAAAAAAACATTACAGATGCAACAGAGTATGTAATTAACCCTATTAATACTAAACAAATACAGCCAGCCCCGACGTACTGATGGCTCTTAAAGCTTTATTTCTATTGCTGATGTCAAACCATAACTGTCCAATGAAACCAATCCAGAATCATCTCCTCTGTTTGCAGTAGAAAAGCACTGTGTGTGTGAGTCTGCCCACACAAAGGAGAGAAAGAGAGACTCAACTGCATCGGAACGTTTCAAAAGCAAAAAGGACATGGAAATCCTGATTGGTGGAATAAAAGGAGCTCCAGGAGGTTTCCGCAAATAAACACAACAACAAAAAAAAGGGCCGACATATTTCATCATGCGCAATTAACATCCTAGGCCTGCTTTGACATTCTCCTCTAACAGTCTGCCACGCACAGACATGATAAAGCGCCTGAACTTTTCCTGCAAAAATGAAAAATCATCAATTCTGGAAAATAAATGGAGTGGAACCGCCATCAGCATACGTTTGTAGAGCTATGGAAAGTGACACGCAGTAATATTGCAACAGAAAGGCTTCTATATCTGTCAGCTGGTTTAAGACAGAGCTGTTTGGTCCATGTAGTGTAAACATGCACACAAAAACACACACACACCAACACGCACACACGCATGCACTCATACACGCATGCACGCATGCCCACACACACGCACAAACACACACACACGCATGCATGCACTCATACACGCAGGCACACCTGCACACATACACACAAACACACACACATGCATGCACACATACACGCAGGCACGCATGCACACACACACACACGTATGCATGCACACATACACGCAGGCATTCATGCACACACACACACACACACACACACACACACACACACACACACACACACACACACACACACACACACACACACAGATGTGGATTTCACAGTTTCATCAGTGCATGAGGTATTTGTGTTTATGAATTTAATTCTCAGACTCCTCCACATTTATTTTCCATTAAGAAAATGAAGTTATACTTTAACTGGAAATGAATGCATTTTACATACTTCCTCACCGCTATTCTACTGCTAAGTAAATTGCTGCCACAAGGAACAAACACTAAAACTTCTAATGTAAACCTTGAAGGAACAAACACTTATAAATATAAATAATGAGTAAGCACATAAATAAATACACCAAACGTGACACAGAACATGAAATTAATAAAAAAACGTAAGTCAGGTTCATATTTTATACATCTAGCCTTTTTTCACTAATTTATTCATTTAATTTATGTTCTAGTTATTTTTCCATTTATTCCCTGCCACTGCTGACATGCTAATGAGCGCACTCAATCAAACCCCCAGTGGGTGGCGCCGGGCCCTCACCAGCAGATGGAAACTGTGCTGCATTGCCGTCGCCCAACTTCACAAAACAGAAGAAAAAAAACTACTTCACTGTCTGGAACAGATGAGTGAAATTGGAAACAAAATGTATAGTCTTGTGGTGGTGGCTCTGACCTCTCATTGCTACAATATCTGCCAACGTCAGGTATTATAGCACTATAGGTAGCTACACTATATAGTATATGTGGCTAGACAGTATAGCTATACTTGTATGTAAGTAATAAATGTAAACATAGAAATAGGCTAAACAATTGCATTTCCTATCATTACAAATTATAATTAATTTTGCAAATGAGTTTTATGCAAGCTGGCATATTGTTGTAATGTAGACAGTGGGCAGACTTGCACCATTACTGGGACGACTACATTATGCAACCCCGACATGACACGCTGCTTATGTCAGCCCCTGAGAATTAATGCCACTCACTGTGGCTTTGATTGACAATATACATTAGAATTATAGAGAGTGACAATATATTAATGAATAGGCACATCAGTTAAATAAAAATGAGATGATGAATGCATGCAAATAAATACTGCATTAACATATCTCTTTTTCAATTTACATTGAACTGTGGTATGCTTCTGAAATTTAGCAAGGTTTGTCCTTCATAGAAAACAAATTCTGAAATATGGAAGACAAGAACTGTGCTCTTGAATGCTGTAAGGTCAAATTTGTCATAGACCACAAATGTGAATGCACACGCTTACACACACATGCACTCACAAGCACGCACTTATGCACACGCATGAACATACACACACTCTCTCTCTCTCTCTTTCTCACACATGCACACAAACAAAAACACACACACACACACACACTGCGCTGCTTCTGCTGTCCCCCTGCAGCACCGCTGAAGGCAGCCATGTCATCTCTCACACTTGCATCCTCCTCACTCAGGGATACAGCTGCTCTGCACTCACATATAACACTCTTTGACCAATTATTCCCGACAGGTTTCTTTTACTCAGATGCCTGAATGTGTACGAACAAAACCTGGTGACAACAAAGGAGCATCTATTTCATATGTCTTCACGCACACACAACACACAGATCTCTTACTGTGTGTACAGTAATGAGAAGCTTTTCGGCACACAGAGAGAGAACGAAGGATGCCAAACCACCTGGCAGTATTCCACGGCTGTCAGCGGGGAGAGACGCGCGTTCAGAATTAAACATGCGCATACACACGCACACACACACAGACACACACACACACGCACACACAGACACACACACAGATACACACGCACACACACACACACACACACACACACACACACAGACACACACACACACACATACACACACACACACACAGACACGCACACACACACACACACACACACACAGACACGCACACACACACGCGCACACGCACACAGACCGGAGACACTCCGCTCCTCACTGCTGTCTCCCTCTCTCTCATCAGCCATGTCTGGAGTACAGCACACGCGGCTCCGCGTTTCAGCGCAGCAGGGATATCTCTGCTAAAGAAATTGAAAGGCAGCAATACAAGACGCTAAATTATGGGCTAAACCACCATAGCAACAACAGCAGGTAACGATATACGGCAAGAAAGGGAGTGTGTTCAAATAGTCACATTTTTACTGTCGTAATAGAAAACAAACCCTCCCCACTTTTCATCCGAAACAAACACACACACACATGCTTACACAAACAAATGCATGCATGAACACACACAAAAACACACGCATACACACACATGCATACACACACACACACACACACACACACATATGCTACTCACACATGCACACACACTCAGAGACACACACACACACGCATACTCACACATGGACACACACTCAGACACACACACACGCATAATCACACATGCACACACACACACACACACAGGGCTGGCATTTGACTGGCTCACAGGTCCCATTACACGGGTCTGAGCGTACTGCGCCAGTGGACGGCGGTCTCATCGGGGGCCGGCCATTAGTTACTACAGCCTGACAAATTGCTTTCTAATTCTCATAGATAATCAGTGCGGCTTTGTCCCGGTGTGTGAGTGAGTGCGGAATCACACTGAGCTCCGGCACACTCCTGACAGGGAGAGAGGGAGAGCGGGGCCAGGAACGCCATTACACCTGGCTGTCTGACATTCCAGCAATTGGGAACAGCGGGGAAACGCACAGGGATGAAGGCTAATTTCCATTCAAATCCGGGGCTTAAGTCAGGCCCCTGGCTGCTCCCGCACAAAAAGGTTCATTTCACAACCCCATTAAAAAAAGAGAAAGCCATTACTCCAAACCCAGGAGTTACCTTTTTTTTTTTTTTTAAAGCTGATACTGCTGAGATATTTGCTCCTTCATTCCTTCTAGGGAAATGAAATGCAACATAATCTTCAAGACAAATCATTTCAACATAATTTCTGAGGCGTCTTTTATTTTTGTGTCAGGGAACTTTCACGTGTCATATTGACATGACATAAGCCCATCATATAATTTGCGCACAATGCAGTTTTCACACATTTTGCTGAAATGACAGACACCAATCATTTTGTCTATCTTGCGCACAGTTGTTGTATTTTGCAACAAGAGTTCAAGTCATCATAAATTAGATGTTGTCTTTGCTCTCCGTAGTCCATGGCAGTCTTTTGACTCATCTCATTCCTTGCCTTTTAGACAAATATACTCAAGATAATAGTGCTTTCTTCGGAAATATACCCAGTTATACCATCCAAACACATGTTCTTGTGCAATGTAGGAGTCCCTTTCGGACAGCCTGTCTCACACATAACAAATAAAATTCAGAAAAACTCTAGCGCACATGTACTAGACCTACATTTAAAACAGCTCCTTCAAATATTCCATATTTTTTTCATTCATTGATTTTTGGAAACATCCATTATCTTTGCAACATGCATTATCTATCTGTTCCCTTATTCAAACCATGAGCTGTGCTCCCAGGGATCCATCCTTTTATTTCCTTATAACTATCCTATTATCACCTTTTCAGATTTATAGCTTATATGTATTAAATACTTAAGTTGAAAGTATTAACTAATACTAACAATACTTAAGTTTAAAGCTAACAGTTCATTTGGCTGAAGTAGCGGTTTTTTTTTCGCAAACCCAATCTTACAGCCACTAGGATTATACTTGGATGTCTTACAGTCTGTATGATAATGGCTCATAGATTATATTTTATATAACATATTAAATACATTGTAAGGATTCAATACATGCATCAAGAATAAAATGAAATGACCCCCAAGAATAAAATGAACCCCCCTGTGGATCTCTTGTGCTATATTCTGTAGACCTCCACACCTGTGTATTTAATGTGAAGTATACTGAATTTCATGTTCGTGGTTCAACTGTCTCCTATTGTAAGTTTCACTCCTACATATGTTTCCAAGCACTGGCTCTGTTGACTAGAGTGGGCTGAGGTCCGAAGGCAAAGAGAAAGTACACTAGTTTAGATTCGGCTAATTTCTACAGGCGAAATAATGACCTCTGAAATAGTTCACAGCATTATAAATAACACATGGAAATTAGTGAGCAGGTCTGCTAAATCCTATGGGTTTATCAAAGCACCACCACACAGACAATGTGGTATTATTTTAAACCACAGTTTTCCTCAACATACGCTTTGCCTGCTTTGAATTGCCTGGTTAAGGAATACAAACAGCATATGTTACTTGTAAAACATAAGTAAATGAGCTCTATGGCAGCATTAAAATGAAGTGTTCTGGTGAACCAGAGTCCTGACCCTCCACCGCTAATTCTGGCCCACAGAAGCAAATGATTAGGGAGTTTGTTAAAACGAAGGTTCGGGAGAAGTATGTTCAGACAACCTCTGATTCAAATACCTCTGTACATCCAGCCTGGTTTTCTCCACATGTATTACATTGCCACATACCTTATCTCCCATCACACACCCTGCTTCCGGTACCCTCCTCCTCCCCATCTCCACCTTCATGTCTGCTTCCTTTCTTCCTTTTTTCTCTTTCTCTTCTGGTGGTCCGGTGGGGGGTTCACCTCACTCAAAATTGTGAGGAATGACGCTGCCCCCTTGGACACCAAGCCCAAGATCAAATGTTTGTACCTTTATACTAACTTGCCACATCACAATAAACTGCTAAGCGCATTCATGTTGTCTGAAAATTCATTCTGCTGAATCTGTGCTGGCGCTAACACCACCCCAGAGAGGAGGGTTCTGGTTGGCAGGGTGCTCCCCGCTTCTTTGAGCAGGACTTACATGGAGGTGTACATGTTTGTTCTGTCTGAGCGGATCGCAGCGCATTCCTCTGGCACAATGATTGAGCCTCAAAGCTGACTGATCTAAGTGCCGGCTGGGTGTTCCAGAGGATGCGCTTTCTGTCCACACTGCATCGGTGCTACACGCCAATTTAAGGAAACTTCGCAAAAAAATGAAAAAATAAAAGTTAAAAAATGGGGATTAAAAAGATTCCCAAAACATATCTCAGATAAATACACGAATAGATAGTTCAAAAGTTAATAAGTATTACTAGACCTACCAAAATGGATGAAATACATATGGCGTAATCACAGAAAAATGTTCAAAGTTAATTTAACTGTGATCTTAGGAGTCCAATAGATTACATAATTAGATAATTGGGGTTAAAATAAAACTGCACATTTTTCTGTGATCAAATTGTTTATTTTGTTTACACTTGTTCAATGCTGTTGGTTGGGAAGTTTATAAAAAATGACTGCAATGCAACGGGGATATGAAACTGATTGCTCTATTGTATTAGATAATTAAATAAGAAGCATTCTCAATCTTAATATTAGTCACTTTATTGAAATGAAAACAGAGCAATCAGTTTCAGTACATTATCAGTGTGGTATTGATTTGAAGGTTGCCCCAATAAAATATGGCAATAATATAAAAATAAAACAGCTGGAACAAATCCAAAAAATAATCAATGTATATGAATCAAATTGCTTGTTCTTTTATTATTCATGTATTACATTATTAATAAAAATATAATCAGAAGAGTGCTTCATTGACATGCTTACCTCCCAACACTTACAATTAAGGACTTATTTAATTAATTATAGGAATGAGTTCCACTTACACGCGCATGCAGTCTGATTGAAAACTGTCCATTATGGGCAAACAAATCAAATCAAATTGGATTAACGTTAGATTCAGCGCAGAAGTTTCACTTTGAAAAGTAACAAATTATAAATTATTCAAAATCCAATTATAAAGTGTATGAATAATTATGAGCCTGTATATGGAGACACGCTGGCATCATTAATTTGACATCCCATAATTTTCCCTGCTCTGTGTAAAATGCATGGGAATGAGTCCGTACTGTGAGAAATAAAGACGACATGAACATGAGGAGCAGAGAACTGTAGCTGCGCACTCAGACCTCTGCTCTGTGCCCTTTATCCAGATGTATACACACTCATAATAGTCTCTAACAGAGCCTGATTCAAGTGAATTTTCACGCTGGTCTCTCTCCAGACTGTGGGTGAGGGACGGGTCGGGGTCGGTTCCAGGCAGACTGGGGAGGAGCGTCTGCCCCATACAGAGCCACTTAGACGCTGGGGCCCCGGTGCCCCCATCCCCCCAAAAACCCCCGCACTCTACCCCAGCCAGCCGGGAGTCTCATCACCACTCTGCCCCGGCTCACAGCCCTGCACCAGGAAACACTGGGAGGAAACACACAGTCTCAACCAGAGAGGGAGAGAGACAGACACACGGACAGACAGACAGACAGTGGAGAAAAGAGAAGGAGAGAGAGAGACAGACAGACAGTGGGGAAGAGAGAAGGAGAGAGAGAGAGGGACAGACAGCAGAGAAAAGAGAGAGAGAGAGAGAGAGACAGTGGAGAGGAGAGAAGGAGAGAGAGGTCTGCCTGGGAGAATGAGAGAGGAAAGATAACATAAGGCTGGGAAAACAGAGAAAGCGGAACAGGCTGTGGAATCCGGCACTGGCGCTGAGAAATACACCAGGTGCGCTACTTTCCAGGTAAAACAAGAAGAAGGTGTTTCGTCTGTTTGAATTCCGGATGGCTCCGTGCGATGGCAGGCACACACTGAGTTGGTTCTCCTGCGGGCACATAGACTACACTGCCCCTATACCAGCACAATGTGAACTAGTGCCTTTTCCAAAGAGGGCACCACTGTAGGTCAGCCTGGCTATTCTGCGTGGTGCAGGAGGGCTTTTAGTGCACAGAGGAATGATGCTTCTGCCGCAAAACAGCCACACTGGCCCACGTCTGTCGCCTCATAACCCAAAATCTACATATCAATGCGGCGGTAACAATTAAGCGAATTGCATGCATGATTTTCTAGCAGTTGCTCAAGGGTCATTATTCCGTAAATTTTTTGTCAACATCTTTTCCCACCCATCCCATCCTTTTTTTTGCGTGTACACAATATTATCTAGATCGCTTTCCAGACCTGATTTTCTGAAACTTGAAACTACAACAATAGAGGAAAGATTTGGCACTTTCATAAACATGCACTGTTATTGTTTCTGCAGTCGAATAAAAAAAATTGGGGCACGAAATCAGGATGAAACGGGTCTAAACAAATAAAAAAAAAAAAAAAACACGCGCACGTACAAGCAAAATCCTTTCTCTGATAATTGTCAGAAGAACAAGAGAGACGAAATTCAAATCATGCAAATGAAGAAAAGAAAGAAAAAAACAACAATTTCCACTAAACGCATTAATTCCGAAAGGTTTTCCTTTTTGGAGAAATATCAGAGGAGCCTGCAGTTAAGCATGCCAGCACAATCGCCCCGGCTCGACAGCAGACGCTATTGATAGTGCGGCTTCCCATTTATTTGATGAAACCGCACGCGTATTTACGCCCGCTCTGTGCCTTGCATACTAATGAGTTACACTGGGAAGCCGCGCAAATTAATTGCCGAAAGTATCAGTTAACTCACCGATTGGGAAGGCGCCGCGTGGAAACAGAGACTGTGTGCTCCCAGGCTCAAAGCTCGTGGTATGCTCTCTCTCCTCTCCTCCAGCTCCTCACACACTGTGCTGTGGAGCTTTGAAAAACATCTACCTTCCAACACTAAGGTAAGAAATAAGCTGAGAAAAGGGCAGGTGGAGGAAAGGGAGGACGGACAAGAACACTTTTTTTTTTTTTTTTTTGAATTTCAATTCTTTTTTTTTCGTACCCAGGAAAGGGTCACATGTTGCCGTGAGCATCACTAGCACACTGTCACATGACCAAGGTCATGAATCACATGACTGAGTCCAGAGTCCGGAGACTCAGATGTCTGTAAAGAGGAGGAACCTGAGAGAGGGAGAGAAAGCGGGGAGCTTTCAGGGGGTGGGTGGGGGGGTGAGAAGGGTGGGCGGGGGGGGGGGGTCGGGACATGGAAGACCCACAAGAAAAGTCCCGCCGTCGCCGCCACCAATCCTGTGACGAACCCGTTAATCTAGCGCCTAAATCACAGTGCAGGTGGTTACAGCGTATGCAAATCAAAAAACATAGTGGAGGGAAGAGAAAGGAGAGAGGAGTGAAAGAGAGTGGGAGCAGGCGGGGGGTGTGTGTGTGTGTGTGTGTGTGTGTGTGTGTGTGTGTGTGTGTGTGGGGGTCGGGGGGGTTGGAGAGGAGGAGAAAGCTCCTGTGCCGTGAGAAAGCTCAGCAGAGATGCCAGGGTTTTAATGAATATTTATCGCCCTTGCCTGCCTGCGATGAACCCGCCTTGCTTGGAACGGTGCCAGCTTCATTTGAATGCTCTCCTTTGTTAATGACTAAATCACAACGGCTGTGTGCTGCTCTTGGGCTGTGGCCGGGCACGCTCTGTGTGCGCTTTCTCTCTCTCTCTCTCTCTCTCGCGTGCGCGCGTGCATGCTCACACACTCTCTCTCACACACACATACACTCACCCTGAGATACACGTGCTCACGCACAGACACATACACACCCTGAGACACATGCGCACACTCTCATAAACACTCACTCACTTATACACGCTTAAACATATACACTAACTCACACATGCACACATAAACACACTCATGCAGACACACATACACACACACACACACACACACACGGGTACCCAGCGAGCGGGCACACCCACTCTTTCACCCCGTGCCAAACCCAACCTCACGGATGTACTCCTCCATTGTGTCTGTGATGGGGGTAGACCGGCGGCTTCTCTCTGCCCCTCAAACAATCGCCATCATTTCCCACCATTTAACTTTTAATTAAAAGCGCCCAAGCTAATGGCGCAGCGACCCTCCCCTCCCTTACAATTCCTTTCATTCTCGCCCTTGATCGGACAAAAAAAAAAAACGGGAGAATCGTCAGGATTCCATGGGAAAACACACATTCCGTAATTACAGATTTTAATCAAGCCCCTTTCAGCCACATCAAAGACCGTTCCCGTATAAAGATGTAAACAGAGGAGGAGAGGAGGGTAAAAACTGAATCCAGGTTTGATACAGTTGTTTGTTGCGGTGCTGTGTTAGCATGTAGCAGCAGCAGCAGCTCTGGCGGTACCCTCATGGAGGCTGCGCTTCTCCCTCAGTCAGCCCCACAGCACAGACAGGCTCACAGACACCTCTCCCTCAGTCAGCCCCACAGCATAGACAGGCTCACAGAGATCTCTCCCTTAGTCAGACCGGCAGCACAGACAGGCTCACAGACATCTCTCCCTCAGTCAGACCGGCAGCACAGACAGGCTCACAGACACTTCTACCTCAGTCAGCCCCACAACACAGACAGGCTCACAGACACTTCTACCTCAGTCAGCCGAGCAGCACAGACAGGCTCACAGACACCTCTCCCTCAGTCAGCCGAGCAGCACAGACAGGCTCACAGACATCTCTCCCTCAGTCAGACCGCAGCACAGACACAGACAGGCTCAACACAGACAGGCTCACAGACACTACCTCAGTCAGCCCCAGACATCTCTCCCTCAGTCAGACAGGACAGGCTCACAGACACTTCTCAGTCAGCCCCACAACACAGACCTCAGACACTTCTACCTCAGTCAGCCGAGCAGCACAGACAGGCTCACAGACATCTCTCCCTCAGTCAGACCGGCAGCACAGACAGGCTCACAGACACTTCTACCTCAGTCAGCCCCACAACACAGACAGGCTCACAGACACTTCTCCCTCAGTCACATCACAGACAGGCTCACAGACACTTCTACCTCAGTCAGTCCCACAACACAGACAGGCTCACAGACACCTCTCCCTCAGTCAGTCCCACAACACAGACAGGCTCACAGACACCTCTCCCTCAGTCAGCCCCGCAGCACAGACAGGCTCACAGACACTTCTCCCTCAGTCAGCCCCGCAGCACAGACAGGCTCACAGTCACCTCTCCCTCAGTCAGCCGAGCAGCACAGACAGGCTCACAGACACTTCTCCGTCAGTCAGCCCGGCAGCACAGACAGGCTCACAGACACCTCTCCCTCAGTCAGCCCCGCAGCACAGACAGGCTCACAGACATCTCTCCCTCAGTCAGACCGGCAGCACAGACAGGCTCACAGACACTTCTTCCTCAGTCAGCCGAGCAGCACAGACAGGCTCACAGACACCTCTCCCTCAGTCAGACCCACAGCACAGACAGGCTCACAGACACCTCTCCCTCAGTCAGCCCCGCAGCACAGACAGGCTCACAGACAGCCAGGCTTCAATCACCGTTCTGATAATTGCTTGCATTAACATACAAATATAGTTTAGGGCATTCTGGGAAAATTAAAACCTCTATGAGCGCACCTAATGAAGTATCACGGACGCTCTTTGCATACAAAGAGATCTACACACAAAGAGACAAACATACAAACACACATACAGGTACATACACGTCTACATATACACACATACACTCATATCTGCAGAGAGAGAGTGAGAGAGAGAGAGAGAGAGAGAGAGACACACACACACCATACACACAAACACACATACACCTGCAAAGACACACAGAAACACACACACACTCACACACATACACACACCCAGCAGGCGGGCACACCCACTCTTTCACCCCGTGCCAAACCCAACCTCACGGATGTACTCCTCCATTGTGTCTGTGATGAGGGTAGACGGCCCGGCTTCTCTCTGCCCCTCAAACAATCGCCATCATTTCCCACCATTTAACTTTTTAATTAAAAGCGCCCAAGCTAATGGCGCAGCGACCCTCCCCCTCCCCTTACAATTCCTTTCATTCTAGCCCTTGATCGGACAAAAAAAAAAAAGCAGGAGAATCGTCAGGATTCATGGGAAAACACATTCCGTAATTACAGATTTTAATCAAGCCCCTTTCAGCCCATCAAAGACCGTTCCGTATAAAGATGTAAACAGAGGAGGAGAGGAGGGTAAAAACTGAATCCAGGTTTGATACAGTTGTTTGTTGCGGTGCTGTGTTAGCATGTAGCAGCAGCAGCAGCTCTGGCGGTACCCTCATGGAGGCTGCGCTTCTCCTCAGTCAGCCCCACAGCACAGACAGGCTCACAGACACCTCTCGGCAGCACAGACAGGCTCACAGACATCTCTCCCTCAGTCAGACCGGCAGCACAGACAGGCTCACAGACACTTCTACCTCAGTCAGCCCCACAACACAGACAGGCTCACAGACACTTCTACCTCAGTCAGCCGAGCAGCACAGACAGGCTCACAGACACCTCTCCCTCAGTCAGCCGAGCAGCACAGACAGGCTCACAGACATCTCTCCCTCAGTCAGACCGGCAGCACAGACAGGCTCACAGACACTTCTACCTCAGTCAGCCCCACAACACAGACAGGCTCACAGACACTTCTACCTCAGTCAGCCGAGCAGCACAGACAGGCTCACAGACATCTCTCCCTCAGTCAGACCGGCAGCACAGACAGGCTCACAGACACTTCTACCTCAGTCAGCCCCACAACACAGACAGGCTCACAGACACTTCTACCTCAGTCAGCGAGCAGCACAGACAGGCTCACAGACATCTCTCCCTCAGTCAGACCCGGCCCAGCACAGACAGGCTCACAGACACTTCTACCTCAGTCAGCCCCACAACACAGACAGGCTCACAGACACTTCTCCCTCAGTCACATCACAGACAGGCTCACAGACACTTCTACCTCAGTCAGTCCCACAACACAGACAGGCTCACAGACACCTCTCCCTCAGTCAGTCCCACAACACAGACAGGCTCACAGACACCTCTCCCTCAGTCAGCCCCGCAGCACAGACAGGCTCACAGACACTTCTCCCTCAGTCAGCCCCGCAGCACAGACAGGCTCACAGTCACCTCTCCCTCAGTCAGCCGAGCAGCACAGACAGGCTCACAGACACTTCTCCGTCAGTCAGCCCGGCAGCACAGACAGGCTCACAGACACCTCTCCCTCAGTCAGCCCCGCAGCACAGACAGGCTCACAGACATCTCTCCCTCAGTCAGACCGGCAGCACAGACAGGCTCACAGACACTTCTTCCTCAGTCAGCCGAGCAGCACAGACAGGCTCACAGACACCTCTCCCTCAGTCAGACCCACAGCACAGACAGGCTCACAGACACCTCTCCCTCAGTCAGCCCCGCAGCACAGACAGGCTCACAGACAGCCAGGCTTCAATCACCGTTCTGATAATTGCTTGCATTAACATACAAATATAGTTTAGGGCATTCTGGGAAAATTAAAACCTCTATGAGCGCACCTAATGAAGTATCACGGACGCTCTTTGCATACAAAGAGATCTACACACAAAGAGACAAACATACAAACACACATACAGGTACATACACGTCTACATATACACACATACACTCATATCTGCAGAGAGAGAGTGAGAGAGAGAGAGAGAGAGAGACACACACACACACCATACACACAAACACACATACACCTGCAAAGACACCCAGAAACACACACACACTCACACACATACACACATACTGGGGCTCATTGTTATTCTGCACACAGTGCTGGTCACAGGAGGGCCAGCCAGCAGTGATGAAAGGCGAGATGGAGCACACAACTGCTCAGGCAGCACTGCGGAGAGCAGCGCACCCCCACCAGCTACAGCGTATAACCCACACCCCATAGCCCCCACCAGCCACAGCGTATAACCCACACCCCATAACCCCCACCAGCCACAGCGCATGACCCACACCCCCATAACCCCCACCAGCCACAGCGCATGACCCACATCCCATAACCCCCACCAGCCACAGTGTATAACCCACACCCCATAACCCCCACCAGCCACAGCGTATTACCCACACCCCATAACCCCCACCAGCCACAGTGTATAACCCACACCACATAACCCCCACCAGCCACAGCGCATGACCCACACCCCATAACCCCCACCAGCCACAGAGTATAACCCACACCACATAACCCCCACCAGCCACAGCGCATGACCCCATCACATAACCCCACCAGCCACAGTGTATAACCCAACCCCCACCAGCCACAGTGTATAACCCACACCCCATAACCCCCACCAGCCACAGCGCATGACCCACATCCCATAACCCCCACCAGCCACAGCGCATGACCCACATCCCATAACCCCCACCAGCCACAGTGTATAACCCACACCCCATAACCCCCACCAGCCACAGCATGACCCACATCCCATAACCCCCACCCACACCCCATAACCCCCACCAGCCACAGTGTATAACCCACACCCATAACCCCCACCAGCCACAGCGCATAACCCACACCCCATAACCCCCACCAGCCACAGTGTATAACCCACACCACATAACCCCCACCAGCCACAGCGCATGACCCACACCCCATAACCCCCACCAGCCACAGTGTATAACCCACACCCCATAACCCCCACCAGCCACAGCGCATAACCCACATCCCATAACCCCCACCAGCCACAGTGTATAACCCACACCCCATAACCCCCACCAGCCACAGCGCATGACCCACATCCCATAACCCCCACCAGCCACAGCGCATGACCCACATCCATAACCCCCACCAGCCACAGTGTATAACCCACACCACATAACCCCCACCAGCCACAGCGCATGACCCACACCCCATAACCCCCACCAGCCACAGCGCATAACCCACACCCCATAACCCCACCAGCCACAGTGTATAACCCACACCACATAACCCCCACCAGCCACAGCGTATAACCCACACCACATAACCCCCACCAGCCACAGCGTATAACCCACACCCCATAACCCCCACCAGCCACAGCGCATAACCCACCCCATAACCCCACCAGCCACAGCGTATAACCCACACCCCATAACCCCCACCAGCCACAGCGTATAACCCACACCCCATAACCCCCACCAGCCACAGCGCATGACCCACACCCCATAACCCCCACCAGCCACAGCGTATAACCCACACCCCATAACCCCCACCAGCCACAGCGCATGACCCCACCCCAGCCACAGCGTATAACCCACACCCCATAACCCCCACCAGCCACAGCGTATAACCCACACCCCATAACCCCCACCAGCCACAGCGCATAACCCACACCCCATAACCCCACCAGCCACAGCGCATGACCCACACCCCATAACCCCCACCAGCCACAGCGCATGACCCACACCCCATAACCCCCACCAGCCACAGTGTATAACCCACACCACATAACCCCCACCAGCCACAGCGCATGACCCACACCACATAACCCCAACCAGCCACACCCCATAACCCACAGCTCCTAGACCCCACAGCCCCCACAGCCCCCACAGTTGTTACACCCTAAAGCACACAGCTCGCACTAGCACAACAGCCAGACACAACCGCTGAAAGCAGTTTGACCGAGCTAAACCATCCCCTTACACAACGTGCAACCGTAACACCCCCCTCCCTCAACCCCTGCCAAAAATCCTGCAAATATTTCACCAATGCTTATATTAGTATACTTCACTCCACCAGTCCTATTCACTGGAGCTGATGTCACAGGAGAGGGCTTCTCTATTAGGGACTTATCAGGGATGGCACCTTTCACTAATTTTTGCGATCAATTTAAATAAGATGATCTCAGAAAGGATGAGTGTTAAAGTTGGGAGTGTTTTCTGTCTGTGGCTTATTCATGTCAGGAGTCTCCTAAACAAGCAGCATGGATCCCTTATGCTTGCAATTACACACACTGAACACTAGAGGTCATAGAAAACGCTTGGTTGGTTGGTGCATGGATACAGGTATTTAAGTTTCTGCCTCAGGGAAGAACTGCACATTTGCAAAAAAAAAAAAAATAGAATTAATTATGCTCTTTTGCGTATTGGAAACGAGGACTGAATTAGAAGACAGCAAATTCAGAACATTAGCCAGTATCAAATTTTGTGAAGACAGCTACTGAGAAAAAAATAGTTATTCTTAAATTTCACAATAATAAGCATGATATAATCAATATTTTACTTTCATAAGCATCATAGACATGGCAGCCAATAAATATAGAAACTTGGAGGTCAAGGCCAAAGACTATCAAATGCACCCAGATCAATGTAACTTGAATTTTAATGTACACACCTCTGAATGAGAAAGAGGTGAGCACTAAAGTCTCTACCCATCATCCTGCGCATTGTGGGCGTTCGATGAAAGAGGTAAACTAAGGTTCAGCGTGTGATATTGATCAAATGTTAAAAATGATCGGCAATAGCAAGAAGAAAGAGACTCCCAGTGACCTCAATGTGAAAAATGGACAATCAAATTATCAACTTTATTTAATGAAAAAGGATTCACATCATGCTTAGGTCCAAAATGTGTCTGGAGGTGATCTTTGAGAAACCGGATTTCTTGTTTAGAGGGAAAAAGTGGAACATTTTTTATATACAAAATCATTGAAAATGGCAATCATTTCACATTTATGGTGACTATGATTAGAATCTCAAATTCACCTCATTCAATTGTCAGAAATTAAACAATTGAAGTAGTGTTATTCAGTTATTCAATTTATTTGTCCACTCTTTAATATTCTTGCCATGCCATGTCACTGTTGTACTGTAACACAATTGTTTCGCAGTGGCTTGGATTTCTAGGGAATATTCTGCTTTTCCTGTTTTATATATATATATCAATTCACCATTTACTACTGTTATCTTTTCGTTTTTTAGCTTTAACCAAAAAACTGAACCTAGCCCCAAACGTGTCCCCAAACTGAGGTGCAGTGTGTTTGGTGTGCAGTTACACCCCGTTTATCTGCATGCCAGTGCTCCACATGCAGCCTGTGTCTGCCCCCTCACTTTCATCGTCAGCACTTCATTAGCGTCTGCGCTGTTTGGCGATTCCACGTGCGCTACAGTGTGTGTAAATTAGCAGATGAAGGATGCAGATTACATTCCACACAATTAGCATAATGCATCATATGATAACAGCAGCTAATTATGTTACAAGTTACTCATTTATCAACTTCAATTTCTGCCCAGCTTCAGTCCCAAAAAAAAAAATGTGCTGGATTTATCAAAGCCTTTTTTTTGCACATGCGATTTCGGTGACATTGATTTGTGATTGGAGAGACCAAGCCACCTCAACCAATCACATCACAGTGTCTCACACTCCTTTTGCCCAGAAAAACTGTTTTACATACACAAAATGCTTGCGTAAATCAAGCCCGAAGTGTATCTATGTAGTGTTTAGGAGGGGAACACATGTCAGAAGATACCCTGTCCAATGACACAAGAGTACACATACATCTGTGCATGTGTTTGTGTTTATATTATATCCAGGTTAGGTTGTGTCAGAGGTAGACACAGTAAAAATGTGAAAAATTACTGATTGTACATGTGTGGTAAAAATGTGAAAACTTAGTGATTGTACATGTGGTTAGAATTTTATGGAGCCGAAGCATTTTGATCTACTGGTAATTCTCAAGTCATCAGTCTGTCTTATACCCACAATGCCTGTGAAAAATGTAAACAGAGTTTTGTTTGTATTTTTGCCAAAAGCAATATGACGCAAAGATGCTTTTGACAGGCCAAAAATAAAAATCAGGCTCCTAAACTGAGAGAGAACAGGCTCACAGACACACTAATGTGACACGTGCAATCTCACAGAGATGAACACACCTGCCTACCTGTGGACCTTCAGAGTCTGCTGTGTCAGTCACATGATCTGGTGAAAAATAGGAGCTCCTTTTCATAATCTGTCGAGAGAGAGAGAGACAGACTCTAAGCACAGTCTGGGTGAGTTTGGCCAAACAGCTCCAGTGTTAGCGCTGGCATGCACTAGCAGAGCTGCTGACTTGACTGTGAAGGAGGCCTGTAACAGGGCCACAGGAAGGAGAACAGTTTGTTTGGGCTGAAGGTCAAGCGGGCCGTCCTCCAGTGAAAATGGGCGCTGAGGACTGCAGGACTGCAGGACTGCCAATTACTCAGGCAAGGTGAGGGATGGTCCCTGAGGATCTGCCACGACCAAGACAATGAGATGGCCATGTCCCCAAGGTCTTCATTATTGCAGAGGGCACAGGGGGAAGCAGCGTCAAGAGCAGGGAGCAGGGTATGTGTATGTGTGTGTGAGTGTGTGCGTATGCAAGTGCGAGTGTGTGTGCATGTGCATGAGTGTGTGTGCATTTGTGAGTGTGTGTGTGCATGTGTGAGTGTGTGTGTGCATGTGCGCATGTGTGTGTATATGTATATGTGTGAGTGTATGTGTGTGTGTGTGTGTGTGTATGTTTGTGTGTGTGCATGTGCACGTGTGTGTGTATGTGTGTTTGTGTGTATATGTATATGTGTGAGTATATGTGTGTGTGTGTTTGTGTGTGTGTGCGTGTGTGTGTACATGTGGGTGCATAAGGATTTTTCTGTGTGTGCATGCGTATGCATTTATAAGTGTGTGTTTGAGTGCATGTGCATGTAATTGTGTATGCAAGTGTATAGTATATCTATATGCATGTATGTGTGTATGTGTGTGCATGTTACCAAACATGTCCACACGCATCAATGTTTATGCACTGTATGTGAGTGCAGGTAGGTTTATGTGTAGGTAGGTGTGCATGCGTGTTTATACATATGCATACACATACATATATATGCCATCAGTATGGCTGTTAAACAGAGGGTCTTACCCAGCAAACACTGCAGAGCTCCTTATGAAATGTGTATTTCATTTGCCACTGAAGTAACCAAAGAGATGGCTTCACTCGCACAGATCATTAATCAGGTGACATAGTAGTGCAGCTCTAGACATGGTGGCTGTCCATTAATCCTGTGTCGTGTGCCTGTATGTATGTGTGTGTGTGTGTGTCTGTGTGTGTGTGTGTGTATATGTATATGTATATGTGTGTGTGTGTGTGTGTGTGTGTGGGTAGGGGAGGGAGGAGATGAGGTACTCACAGTCTAAGCACTTTGTGGATACAGGGTTCTTTCTCCTCACAGTCTGGGCACTTGATTGCTATTCCAAACACAAGATCTGGATGAAGAGAGAGTACCAGTTAGAGATACAGCATTACAGAGCCACTCTATGGCACTGATAGAGAAGATGAGAGGGAGGCAATGCACAGGTCGGCAGTTTCACTGAGCCCCAAAGTTGGGGGAACATGTGGTCCAACAGGAACTCGGGACATGTTTCAAAATAATAGAAACCCTCCCAGTTTCTCCTCAAACCCATGGAATGTGTGCAATTTAGCCATCAGTTTCGCTCAAACAACGGAACAGCCAATTTCACCCAAATGTGTGAGATCTGTTCAGGGCTCAAATGTTTTCCAGCAAACCAAAAGTACAGGCATTTATCACACATTTCTTTAGCTAAGCGTAACATTACACCTTTTACAGCTAATAATAATACATATATAATATCATTCTCCTTAAAATCATGTAGAATGTCCCAGTATCTGTAGTACTGTACTTTAGTTTTTGTATTTTATATATTTTATTTATTTGTATTTTATTTGTACTATAGTTTTTATATTTTTATATTCTTATGATTGATCTAAATTTTAATGTGGTAAATAGGCACGCAGTTTAACAATGAATTACTTTGTGTATGAATTTATGAGCGATATGTATGCATATGCACTCACAGAGGATTTAATTTGCAGGTTTTCCTGGATCCCTAGTCCCTACACTATTCCGATATTCCCAAGTATTATTTGTTTCAATGATGTGAAAGACCATAAGGAATACAGCAACTGCAAAGGAATTACTCATGGTTGCTATAGATTAAATGAGATATATAATAGTAATATAGAAACCAGGTAATATAGCATGTCCATGCTTCATCCAAAACAAAGTGCATAAGGAGTATCAATTCACCTGTGACAGGTGAGCTCTTGGCTAAAGCTGAGTAAAACAGAAAAGCATATGCCACAGAAAGACACACACAGAGCAGCAGACATTGCCGTTTGTGGGAGACACTTGAGTCTAAAGACGTCCTCCCACCACAAAGCAGACCGTTCTCCCCATCGCTCTGCAGACGCGGTTCAGACAGCAGAGCCGAGAACATCCTGTTCCTGACAGACACAAAGGGTTAACTCTGCGGCCCTGAAGGACCTGTGCCAGACACTGCCCTTTCCTCGCTCCACTGTAGGAGAGAGGGCTGCAGAGGTTGGAGGGTTTTGCAAGAGCAGAAGAACCGGAGGGAAAACACTTAGAGAAAACAATTTCGATGGCACCATTACGATTGTTATTACAATATAATTAGTCAGCTTTTATCCATTTCCTTTACTTTTTCTCTCCCGCTCATTTACATTTGGTTTCCACGCCAGCCCTCACAAAAAAGCCCTCGCAAGTCTGAGGCAGCGGCACCTAAAGATTACATTTAATTACCAAACCCTGTAATCTAGACGAATTAAGCTCCCACTCAGAAGCACAACATTTGAACACCCGAACATCCTCTAATTGCAGTGGCCAAACAGAAAGTAAAATGAATTCCTTCATTTGAATTCTACCAGTCTGTGCTCACAATACGCATAACAAGCCGAGGTGTCGTTTAAAAATTCCCAGACTCCACAGCTGATCTTGCTAACCGACTACATTCAGTCCACGCGCAACACTGTAACACATCTGTACATCTCACATATTCACCTGCTCAGAAATAAGATCTGAGTTATTTAACTTAGGGCGCTGAATACTAATTCATCTGTGAATTAGGTGAAAGTGTGAAGGCATTCATACCAGTAGTTGTTTAACCTCAATTCTGACATTCCTCACCCCCCTTCCCCAGCAGCCGGCTCATCATAGCCAGCATTCTGACTTCATTCTATGTCACTCATTCTTCAGCTTCTCCAAACTAACGCATAACACTAATAATTTTCCCACCCATTCATTTCTATGTGGCTATATGAGGGACAGCCTCTGAAGGAAACACTGTATGCTAAGCCAAACATGTGCAGGGCGCCTGGGACCCTTTCCTGTGTCCCACGGCGTTGACTTGGCCCAGGAGAATCAGAAAGCTTCACCACACGAGGCCGTACGATGTAAGGCAGCGTAAGCTCGGGCTCTTGGACGCGTTCGTTCCTGGCTGCCAGTGGGACGGTCATATGGAGCGTAGTCTCTGTCACTCGGCCCATTCTGGCGGCCATGTGGCACCGGGCCCGTGGAACTGGGATAAAGCTGTTTACTCACAGGTAGGTTAATTACCAGAGAGCCCTTTGATGGTGTGCACAACCCTGGCTCCCTCACTAGGGGAGCTGTAGAGCAAGGAAGGCATCCAGATCAGCACATGCAGACTGCAGTCTCATTTATCACTCTACTGTAAATAAGGATCTGATTACAGTCCAGTGATGATTATTTTGGCATTATTACCTACAACTGTATGAACAACTGAAACTACGGCAAATAACAGTGAGTGTATTTAGGATGTGACTACATATTGCAAGCTTTTTTTTAAAAAAAAGAGACTAATTATCTTCAATTAACATGAAAAAAAAAGTTTTAAACTGCGATGAAGAAAAGGAAAACAATGTGGCATAACCAGGGGTAAAAAAACCCCTTTTGCTTCTCAACAGGAGCAACGCACAGGGGAAAAAACAAACATACCAGAATAAACAGAGAGCTTAGCCAAGGTACAGCTTTACAGAAAACAACATGCTCTCAGTCCCCATCGGCTTGCCTCACAATGGCCAATCTGTACAGCTCAGAGCAGGCATTGTTTCTGCTCTGGTCTCAGCCTCCGCGACTAGACACCGTTTGTGAGAACTCTTTCCTGAAGGAGACAAGTTTGGATGGGTGCCAAGCATTTCAACAGCAGAGGTTGTGGGTCTCGGCAGTGACAGCCAGAGGGTTCTGTTGGGGAACCGCATGGTCTAAGCCTCGTTTTTGGCACCGGTACAATTGGGCAAGTTGTGGGGGGGGTGGTGGTGGTGCTTCACAGAGGTCCGCTGAGCGAATTTCTGATCTTTGGCAGGAGCCGTGGGTACAATGGAACCCTGGAAATTCTTTGGAAATGCCACTTAGCGACACACACACAAAAAAAAAAGTGAGAGGGAAGAAAAAAAAGACTGCAATGTACTGTAAACAAAGCAAAATCAGCCCTCTCATTAGACGGGCTTTGGGAATCCCAAACAGTGACAGCCACACTTACTCACTACAAACCTCAGAGTCTAACCGTACCACCATCTGCCAAAGCCAAAAGAAAAAAAACAACAACACAACACCACATGATGAACACACAGAAACGTATACCTCCCTCCACTCCCCTCTCTCAACCTACCATGTTCTCAACAAACACATCGCATTTAAACAGTTTTTCAGTCTGAATAACCCACGCGGTGAAACCGTGATAAAACATATACACAAAAACCGCACATACGCATACACAAGCCTGAGAAAGCGCAATTCTCCCATGGCCACCCCTTCACCAATCAACAGTCAGCAAGCATGACAAACAATTGTTTGCAGCTGTCATTAGCTGAAAACAAGGCTATTCTGCATATGCTTAATCTTAATTAGTCTGACTTGGCTCAGTGCCTGTGCGGCAGTACCAAACAACATTCTCACAAAAGGGGACGAGGCTCGGGCTGGGCGGAAGACAAACAAAGATTCTCCAGCACCCTGCGAACAGAGGGCGATGAAAAAGGATAAGACTAATAAAATTTTTTTTTAAAAAAAGGCGGGTGCCACCTTTGAAGAACAGATAAACGATACCAGCGGATGCCAGAAAAGATGCCAGGGTTGTCCTCTCAGCGATGTCCGCCCGTGCTGGCTGTCCCTTTGTGCAGACTCCCAGCCCCTCAGCCTCTCCTTGCGCTCACAGACGGCAGGGCCAGACGCAACGCCGCAACAGTGGCACTCAAGCACACTAACGGCACCGGATTCTCTTTAATCGACGCCGCTGTAGATGTCTGTGAAACAAAAACGAGGTCCGACACTCGCTTAATCGCCTCCCGTTCGCGTATATCTACCGGACCGGCCGTTGAGAGTTGCCTCTGAGACGTTTCCGTTTCAGAAGGACGAAGGAGGACAGAAAAAGGAGGGAAGAAAGTGAAAGACAGAACTGACTGTTTTATCAATTTTTTTTTCTTTCTGTGATATATTTTAATGGTTTTTTTGGGACCCAGAATGAAAGAGAGGAGGAACCTTTTGGCCGCACAGGATGGACAGGGTGACACAGACACAGATTTCAGGTTCTGCAGTAAATTATGTGCATTCTGCATGCTGCAGGAGTGATCTCTTTTCCCAGACAAACCTGACGTCACTCAGATGCTGCAACTTTGCAAGGCTTACACACAACATTCATTACATTCAAAAGTCTCCTGTGGAAGCAGAGACAATAACAACAAGTTAACAACAAAACCGCCAGTCCAAAATGGTGAAGGACCAACCTGGGGGAAGAGAGAGAAATCATCCCATCCCATCTGCCCCCCAAACCCCGCCCGCCCCCACCTTGCTCTCATGACAGGTAAAGGTGGAGGGTGGGTCGGGGGGGTTGGTGGTGTCGGGGGGGGGGCGCTGCTTTGTTTTCCCAGGCAGTCAATGGGGCGCCTCTGACACAACAAGACATGGCATTGGTTTACCATTACAGACGAGCGAACACACAAAAAAAAAAAAAAAAACACACAACAAACCCAAACAAAAACAAAAAGGAAAAAGGAGCGAGAGCGCGAACGAGAGCGCAACATTGTTGGAAGGCTGCCACCCTTCCACCATCGCCAGCCAACACTTGGACAGCCTTCAAGGACTAACACAAGCTACCCAGTGTCTGGACCCATTGGCATGCGGGCATATTCGCCCTTTCTTTCCTTCTTCCTCCTCTATTTTTCCCCCTCTCTCCCTCTCTTTCTCTCTCCCTCTCCCCATGCGACTGTAACCCCAACTTGTGTAAACCGCACAACAATGACCCCCGAAACTGAAAGAGGCATAACCCGGGGTGATGCCGTGCGCCCCGTTTCTGTCGGTGCAAGCGGAAAAGGGTTTTCTCCTTACCTGGCATGCAGCAGAGAGGAATGCCAGTGAGGGACGGGTGGCGGCAGCCTTCAGCAGGACCAGCGCGCTCTGCAGACGCAGGGAGACAGGAAGTAGACATGGCGGCAGGGGGAGATGGGAGGCGAATTAAAATGTCGGCGTGCAGATTGGGGGTAAGAGGCAGCCTCCCCACCCCACACTCTGACTGTCAATAAACTCTCCAAAATAAACGGTGGAAAAGTGCAAAACTTTAGATCCAAACCCGCCCCCACCGCCCCCGCAACAACAACACCAATCCCTCTATTCAAAACCAGGCACAGCATCGACATACTCTGCTTTATCTTAGCTTTTTGTTTCAAAGAAAGAAGAAAACTGAATATATGCATTTGCATTTTATGAAACTGATTCACTCAAATGCAGTTATACATGACTTCTTATCTAATGTGCACACGTTTTTATTTTTTAAAAATAATATTTTCACTAATTCTTTATGCACATGTTTTGGATTTTTTTTTAAATAATATACAATACTACAAATAATATTAATAATAAGATATATTTTAGATTCATTATGAATGAAGCTATTCTGCCTGTGCTCATGCAGAAATATTAGTAAATCATTCTTCATATTGTAACTGAAATGTGCAACACGCTGAAGCAGAAATACTGTAAAATATAAACACAATTGAAATAATAAATTAAAAAACAACACATCAAAGATTATGTAATCAGAACCAATTATTGCAATAAGGCTGCAGCAAAAGATACTGTAACATCCAACATGCATGAGGCTGGGAGGTCTGGGTACATCGCAGCAAGAGAGCTCACAGCAATAAAAAACCCCATTCATGCCAGAGATCCAGCATCGCCGTGGCCAACTGTTAAACACCAATTAGACAGTGCGGAACCTCCGTATCAATGGCAGAGAGAAGCAACAGTAACCCGACTTTATCATTTAGTGATTAATACTTGAGAACGAACCCCCTCTGTGTGAAGGGCGCTTCACAGCCGGCTCGGAGGGAACAATAGGAGGTGCACAAAGCTTTGAGTGAGCAATGCGTTGAGCTTGACATTGGTAATGGAAACGTCTAAACATACACAATTGTGTAATTAAACAGCAGGAGCATAAATTAACTCAGCCCAGACGAGACAGGGAACTGTTTACACAATGGCTATGAAAACGATGACAGCCAAACAATAACACGGGGACCGACAGACCGCGGGAATTTAATTAATTTGAAGATTAGGAATAGCACTATTACTCTCAATTTGCTTGTTTTGTGATAAGCGTGCTCCTTTGTAAGTGGCACACTCAACGGCGCAGGATCATATTAGCTGTGTCAATGATGTTTTATATGACACACTTGCTAAATGAAAAGATTTATTGGGATCGCAGTTTAGTGTATCAACCCAAATAAACAAAAAAAAACCTCTCATTAAAAAATTAAAAATTATTTGATAAATTATTAATTATTAAATTATTAATTTAATAAAACTACTACAGAGAATGCAGGAGCTGGGACCACGCACTGCCAATCTGTGAGACTGTAACTGTATGCTGCTGTTCTTATTTGGGTACTTTATTAAGTTTATTTTTATCTTCAGCAGAAACAAATTAAGATGTGGTGAGTATTTGCTTTTGATTTGGTTATATTTGCAGTGCTGGTTTATATCACTTCAGTTACACTTTTCGCAGAGGCAAAATTAAACTGAATATAAAATGCAATGAAAATCTAAATGATGAATAAATCCATTTATTTGAGATTAAAAAGTTTCAGAGTTCAAGGCCCAAATCCAGGAGTGATATGCACAGTGCTGTTTAGATCATTTATTTTGAATTACACGGAATGAGCTTTGCTCGTTAGCAACTCAACGAGGCAAATCAGATATTAACACAATGTGTAGGATGTGCCATGTCGGGGGAGCAGGTGCACCTCTGTACTCCTGTGAACTTTTAGTGCAAATCAAGGGCACAAACGCTAAGCATCAGTGCACTTTCAACACAAAGTAAAACCGACACACAAACTTTTTTCAATCACATGTCATTTTCATGAATGCCAAATGGGTTTCGATAATAAGTCACAAAACCAGTCATTTCCTATGTATTTCTAGAAGTACTTAAACAATCTCTTTGAATCTGATTTGACTGTAAGACTGCAGATTCACAATTTCCCAGGTAGGTGACTCAGGTGACTATCTTCAGTAGATAGCTTTACTATCTTGCTAACGATCTAAGCACATTTATGGGTGGCTGTATGGGAAGTCCAAGAAAGCAGGTGAGACTATTGGCTCTGACAATCTGACATTGCAATAAATACCAAATATCCTGTTTTGCAGATACAACCAATATATAAACCTGCTTCCCAGAAAAGTTTTTGGCTTGGGTTTGAATGGCTGCTGAGCTTAAAAAGAGCTCACTGAGAAATCAAAAAAAGATCCTTAATTTGCAATGACTACTGCAGCCTGTGAATGGTGACTCTAGCTTGCTGCACTCCAGAGTGAGAGCTCCAGGAAGGGAAGATTCTACTCTGCAAACCCCCTTTGCCAAGCGCGATGTTAATGCAATGAAATCTAACACCAGAGAATACGTTCATAAAGTTTCCTTGTAAAAATATTTCTGTTCAAATTCCCCACTGGCCCTGGTGCTGCTGTTTTCTGATTCCAATGAGACACTTAATTAAGCCTTTTGACAGCATGCTTGGGTCAGTAGATTTAATTCTGTTTAAGTCACTTGCGCCAGCTGATCCAGTCTGCTCTGGCTTTGATCACACTTCATAAAATGGTGAGCTAAACCAATAAGAACCTATTAACAAATCTGTCACTCCTCCAATCACAGCTGTCCTTTCTGACCTGATCCAGTAAGAACCTAAAGATAATCTGTCATTCCTCCAATCACATCCATTCTTCATCCACCTTTTTAAGTGAGGAAAAGATTAACCAAAAACACTGAGTCCACTCTGAGTAAGGATCTTGCCATGTTGAACATGTGTGAATTTCATTAACAGTAAGCTAGCTATATACCACACACCATCATTTTTACAGAGTATAACCATGTATTTGTCATATCAATTAAAGAATTAAAAATGTTATTTTACCTGTCTAATGTTTACCAACATTTGTCCATTACATTCATTCATGTCCAAGGCCATTTTATCTTATTTTGATGTTTTTTTTTAGCAATATTGCTACATCCTACAGTTTGAACATGGTGCCACTCTGTGATCAGAAAAGGTCATAACAAGAAAAGTATGAGGAGGCTAATTGGAGGTTATAAATCAATTTTCTGACTTCCTTTTAAAATCATTTCCTATGTCCCGTTACATGTGCATCACAGATGTGACACGTCCATCCTGCTCATAAATACACAGAGCAGCACAGTTTCCAGCTAGGGCAGATAAATCCTCCATCACCATTCTCTAATTCAGTTCTGCCAGTATTTCTTCCGGGACATTTAATAACTGATGAGGGTATAACGGAAATCTGGAACTGGAAATCCACTTTTGGAGCTTTGAGATTTTCTATGCAATAACAGCAAAACCAACTTATCTGGTTATTCGATAAATCTGCCACTGTGCGGCAAACTTGTTTTCTTATTTTGATTTTTAAAAATGTACTTCAAAAATAAAGACTGGGATTCAATCAAAATCTGTTCTTAACATTGGCTCACTATTAAATTCAAGTGTTATTTTTTTTTCACTGGCACAAGTTGGCAAGTGAATTTTTTTTAGCTGCAATAACATACAAATGGCAGACAATAGAACAGGATCCCACACCTTGATGACCTGTAGAATTATGGTATGTATACCGTAAGACTTCCTCTTAGACATGGACACACCTCAATGACCTACAGCAGAGAGTATGTATACATGCTACTTCCTGCAGGACATTCCAGCCCCACTCCGGAGCAAGTCCCATCGAACTTCCTTTAAGACATTCTTTCATCACAATGGGGTACCACGGCAACTGCCATCAAACTTCCTCTCAGACATTCCCAGTGTATTCCATGGCTGGCAGTCTGTAAACAAACCGCAACAGCTGAGTCTATAAAGGTCTATGAAAGTCTATCAAGCCTTATATTTAGAGCCTTTCTGCAAACTTCGGTTGAATATATTATGTTAAGGTAAGTAAAGGAAAGGCCAGGAGCTATGTCAAATATAATACCAGAAGATGTTTTAGATTTAGAATGGACACAGAATTTAATATGAACACAAAATACTGGCAGATGCTAAGTAATTCCTAAATCTATTAAAGCATCCATAAAACTGGTGAACACCATGGGAAATGATTCCACCAGATAGGATAAAAATACTAAATCAGCACTGAAAAAATCCTCTGTTGATAATACTGCGTAAATAATGAAGTTCAACCTTAATGCGTTATGTATGTACGACTTCAAGTGTACTCCAGTGGAAAGTATTCCTTGGTCATATAAACACATTAACAACAACATCTCCGTTAAAAAAGAAATGGGCGGGGGTGCTTGTTTTGGTGTATTCCCTTGTCGTGTGTGTTACTACGCTGCCATCTACAGTTTGAGGAAATAATCGCTGTTTGCCGTTCAAATCCCCACACACCTCCTGTCACTTTTCATAGCGGTGACACAGCACAATAACGGGAGCGTCGTTGCGCTGTTCCTCATGGCTTCTCTTTAACACTTTTATTTTTTACTAGTGACAGATATCCTCTGTGAGCTAGTTTGGTTCAGTTTACTAGACGATTCCTATCTCAAACGTGTTTATCTCAATACGGCTGAAACAGAATATAAAAAAATATAACGTGAATTGGACCGAACCTGAATTTTTTAACGGTTTCATGAAATAGCCTACCAACGGCCAAACTTCTCAGGTGTGCAAATATGCATAACGGTTACTAAGCGGAAAATGCATTTCAGTTATCAGTCGCAGCCTGGTTATTTTACAGTTATGTTTCTTATACAAGCACATTGTTGACTATAAGTGTCACTTTTGTTTCGTTAACAAAGGTCCATCGTTGAATTTCATCCTTGTCCATCAATAACTTACCGCTGAAATTCAGTTGTGTGATACATGAATCACCGTGCAAATGGGTTCCACAGATGAACTGCTACGAATATCGTCTACAAAACAATTATTCTTTTGTGACCAACAAATGACATGTTTTAGCCCATGCTACGGCAGCTACAACCTGTGCCCCTTCACTCCGTTCGCCGCTCGCGCCATGCATACAACAGTTCAGGGAAACGTCACCCCCATACGCTGCCTAATAAGGTAGTATTACCATATTTAGAGGTTCATCCGCTGCATTGCAGACTTCAAGATTACATTCATGTATAATTTCTTAAATCTTCAAACGTGGCTAACCCAATGTGTCAAAAAGCGCAGCTTTTTATAGAGCGAACCTTTCATGCTCCATGTTTGTGGATTGGCCACGAATCCCATACACCCCGGGCCGCTTAATGACCAAAGTCCATAGCTGTGAAGAACTGATGGACATTTCTGTGTATGTCGCACACCTAATGGCACTCCCTCCATATAAACTGACACCACAATCCCGTACACTTCCTTACTTCCATGATCCATGAATTTTCACTTCTGATATTCCCTGGCATGTTTGAGAGGCGTTTTTTTTTAAATAATTTGCATGTTTTCACGAAAAAGGAAACACAAACCCTTTCCTTTAACATTAGAATTGAATTCAATGCAATTGTAAAACAAAATGTGATTTATTACAATAAGCATGTGTGTATGATGTAAACAATCTTGACGCAAGATCGTTTTTCAGTAGAATATAATTGTTAGGCAAAAATGATGATTGATGTATTACTAGTTATTCTGTTTCCACAGAATGGCCTTGTTATTGTCAATAAGCATATATTTCTGTCAATATGTCCTTTTTAGTTGCTCTCAATAAAAAATGTCTGCAAAATGAAGAAACCCTATTACTGTGGCATGACAGTAATTGTAATTCAGTAACACTTGCAGATTTACTGTGAAGAAGATTTGGAAAATATAGTTAATATCTGGCAAGTTTGAAGGAGAACTTTTATGCAAACCACAAATTGTACAGAAGAGCACGCACACACACACACACACACACACACACACACACACACACACACACACACACACACACACACACACACACACACACACACAGATCTGGTCATACATAGATATAGCTACACTTACAGGGAAGACTGAAAAATGTTTTAATCACTACAATATTTCTGTTGCTTGAAAAAAAAAAAGTTTATTGACTAGATATTGAAATATTTGGGTGTATGAAAGAGTTGTGTGAGCACATTACTTGTGCAATACATTAAGATTCATTAAGACAGTATATCTGCTCCCACACCAGTAGCAAACAAACAAACACAGACATAAAACAGCACACTATAACGCTATAGCACACATGACAACAGACTGAAGTCACTGACACGGTTATTATGGAAACAGATAGATGCCAGTGCAAACCGAATGGACAGAAAAATGTAAAGCAACATAATAAGTTACATGTTTATTTTTAACCATAGAAGAAAAAAAAGGAATAAATTCCATTCATCCACTCTGGTATTTGACGTTACACCTGTCTATCCCCCTCCCACAAACTCATCTTCACAGGTGCGTCGTTTTAGAATGACGTCACACCAAATGGCAAGATTTGTGTTAATACGAACTGTCCGGAGTTCCAAGATGGCGTTGCCCTGAGCTGAGGTGGGTTCTGCTTTTTTTCGGTGTTCCTCTGTGTATGCTAAAGCTATATACCACATCGTGGAGCTGTGTTACAAAATAACGGATCGGGATTTACCGCTGGTTACATGTCAAAATATTCGTGCAGTGATTTCTGAATTAAAAGGGGAATTGTGATGAGATGCTTGCAAATCCTCCACTTGAGAACGCTGTATTTTTCCAGTGACTGGCACGCGCATAGCTGTCTCCTCCTCCAGGATGTGCGCGTGCATATAAGCATCACTCAGAAAACTTGCTCCAAACTTACATACGTCCTTACAAAACAAAACTGTACACCTTCTGTCGCATTATCTACAGGAGCTAATGTAGTACACGTGCGTGGTATCTTTGAATCTGTCATTGTGCAGAGAATTCTAAAAATAGCTTGGAATTATAACTGTGGAATAGTTTTTTTCTGCTGCCCCTTTGTCAGAGTCTTCACAAACGTTTTTGACACACCATTGCTATTTATGAACATTTTAACAATATATTATCACAGTGGTATTTTGAAAGTTAGCAGGTCGAGTGTCAGTGGACCGGACGGATTTTGGGTGTGGGTTGAGATGTTTGTGGGTGTTGTAGTTCTCACTGTGTGCTGTTTTGTGTTCCCTCGCCTCTCTCTGATGCAGCAGTGGTGAGGTATGGGTGAGAGCGAGCCTGACGGCCTGTGTGCCCAGGCGTGTGAGCACCTCAGCAGGCAGGAGTATCACCTGGCTCTGTGCTGCTGCGACGAGGTCCTGGCTGTGCCCCCAAGTCCCACCACCTCCTCCTGCACCACCTCCTCCAGCACCTCCTCCTCCCCCCGAGATCCCGCTGTCCGGCTGCAGGCTCTGCTCTACAGAGTCTCAGCCCTCATTCAGCTGGTACTCCGCAAACACTTCTATTAATATCACACATTAGCTGCTCTTTTATTATATCATTGCTTTTTCTGTTCTCTCTTTTGTTTGTTTGTTTACCATATACAGTTTAATATCAGTGTTTGTAACAGCAGAATTGTATTTTGACCAAAAATGTTTTGTCTGTTGTAGAAAAAGTTTACAGAAGCTGAAGAGGACAGCGAAAGTGGTAGGAATGGATCATGTTTTAAATAAGTATTACCTCAGAGAAATATGAGACCGTAAAATAATTACACAGCATCACTAGTATAATTATTTGAAACTAACATATTTTAAAAGAATTTCATATATTTTTTCATTGGAATAATTATTCTAGGCTGGCTGTCAACAAATTTAGTTAAATAAAAACGTCTCCATTCCTCTGAGAACATGTTTAGCTTGCCAACAACCACCCCGCATTTTTGAAGACCCATTAATGAAAAATGAAATGTGTATTCTCTATAGGGTTTATTAAACTGTGAGTAAGCATATGTTTATTTTGACACAGTGTGATGTTGTCTGAGTGCCGTATATCCTCCTCATCCTCTCTGTACAGTAATGTGCCTCCAGGACCAACTGGGAGAGGAATCGCTGAAGGACCTTCTGGTCACCATGCTCCTGGATGGCAGGCTCAAAGAGATCTGCCTGGCCCTCTTAAACTGTGACAATGTGGAGTGGGCGGTAATTATTTAAACCAATGAAAGGCCTGGAATTCACACCATTAACATTTTCTCAGGGCTCTGAGATACTCCCTTTCTGCCGATGATGCAACATGTCTGCAAGACTAAATGGGGTGGAAAAAATGTTTGTTAATCTTTGTTAATCTCTGCAAACGCAGAAGAGCTATGTGCTGCCTTCAGTTTTCTCTCTCCTGCAAGGTCCAGACATTAACCTTTCTGTCTATGTCACAACAGAATGAAGGTAACATGAAGTATTTCAGACAGTTGTTGCTACTTTTGACAGAATCTCAGGTAAGGATGAAGCTGTTTTCCTAAGCAAAGATGCTCCATAAGATTTTTCAGTCACATTTAATATTTTGTATTTGTCATTATTTTTGTTTAAAAACATTATTCTCAGATCCTGCACAGACTTAAAGACTGTCTGTTTTCCTGTAAATATGCTTCATTAGATTGTGTCAAGTGATAATTTCTCATTCAGATCTGATGCTTCTGAAAGCATTTACAACAAGTAACCTAGCATCTTGTATAAGCTGACAAATCATGAGTCATAAGATACTAATAAAATATTAATTCATTCAATCATTTGCTCAGGCAGTCAGCCAGTCTGTCCTCTCACCTTGAATGTAAACAGACCAGAGCTACATACTTTGACATGTAAGCCTTAGTGCGTTTCTTTGTTCTTGTCCTTTTTAAAGAAACTGTAAGGAGTAAGTTCTCACTCCAGCACATGTCAGGCACCAGAAAGCTCTGGTTGTGTAACAGGGCTGTATTGGCCTGCTTTGCCTTAGCTGAATGGATCAGAGAGAGCCCGACCGAGAGCCTTCAGAGCTCAGTTATACTTCTTATTAACCTCCTCCAGGTGTCCAGCAGTGCTGCTAGAGTTTCAGAAGAGGATAGCAGGGAAGGTTTGTCACTTGTTTTTCCTTTTTCCACACCCACCCACCCACTCCATTCGCTGGCATTTTGGTATCTTTGGCTGTTTTCCGGCTGTGCTCTTGTGGGAGTATGCACTTCCTTTAGTGGCTAAAGAATGACTGACTGACTCAGGGGGACTGTCCACCGGAGACGGGGCTTGTTTGGTTTGTGAGAACACCTTGCTACACCATGTTAGTCTGGCAGAGCTTGCTGTACCTTTAGACCTGGCGGTTCCATGTGAACTGGGGTCCTCTTGTGACCTGCTCTCTCGCATCCGGTCTCCGCTCAGGGGTACTGGTGGAGCGACGGTGGACACACAGGGCCCCCCCGCGAGGTGTCCTGGGAATCGATGAGTATACCCTCTGTCTCAGGTGCACACTCCAGCAACGCCGCTGAACTTCTGCAAACACACGACACGCAAACGTGTTAAGTATGTATCACTAGGTAGTGTAGATCTGTTGTTTTGGTAAAATGCATAATAATGCTTTAACGCTACTACACACACACCTTTCATTTGGTAGATAAAGCAATATATATGTCTTTCATCTATATGTTCTTAGATGCTGCAGTCTTGCTCTTTCTAGGGTGGTCAAATAGAGGTTTTGGATTTTTGTACAGTCTCTGGGGAACTGGTAGCAGTAATAAGGTTTAGCTGATTTAACCACACTTGTGTTTTGTATTTTCTTTTACATTTACCTCTGTGCTTCGGTACTTAGTGCATGGAGCTGTTCAGACGTGCTCACAGAGCTGTGTGTGAAATGTTAGCCGCTGTGTGGTGTGAGTCTGCAGGTTTTCTGTCACCACCCCCCCCCCCGGCCCCCCCAGGTTTCTGCAGGGAGGGGAGTGCGTGTTTGGGGATCTCTGCGTCGCGGCCCACTCCCACGGCGAGCTACTGGAGTGGAGGGAGAGACTGCTCCACCGCCGCCTGCAGGGCCAGCACGCCCACGCCGCCTGCGACCCCCTGGACAGCTATGGCCAGAGCCTGATCGATAAGTGGATGAGGAACCCTCTTCCGCACGCCGTGGTCAGACCCTCTTCTCTTTCCTCTGTGCTGTCTGCAGGCACCGTGGGTGGGATTCGGTTGACATTTGTCTTAATGTTCACTCGCAATTAAATGACAGTGTCTCATTTTTAACCTTCACCAACACCGTTTGGTGAGTTCAGCCAAACTGTAGAGGTACTTGTAGAGGAAACAGCATGAAATTGTTTTTCATTTGTAAGTAAAAGTTAAGGACAAATGTCGATTGACTCTTGGCCACAATCAAATACAATTTGGCTCTTTAAGGGCATGCACAGTTCAGTCAAAGCACATTTTACATCAAAACATGTATTTGAGTCACTGGTAAGTTATTTGAGACGAGAAAACATGCTCTTTTCATTTTAAAATTGAATCGTCTATGTGACTCTGGTATTTGCTGTAGCTTACTGTGTGGTGAGTTCTGTGGCTCTTTGCTGGTGGGTAATGTAGTTCACAATGTGCAGTGAGTTCTGTGGCTCTGGGATTGTGGGTAATGTAGTTTTCACTGTGCAGATGTGCTTTGTGCTGGTGGGTAATGTAGTTTTATGTATGCAGGCAAGCTCCAGCCTGACGGGGGTGACTGTGGACTGTGTGCCGGCCCTCCACCAGGCCGTAAATGAGAAGCACTGCTCTGTTAGTTGGTCACTGCAGCTCTGCTGCGATGTGAGTGTTTTATAGGCCTTTCTGATGTAAAGCCAGTGCAAAATGTTCACATTAGTTCAAGTGTTCAACTTTTTTTGAGAGATGTCAGTTTTTTTTATACAACTCCACCAAAAGTGTGTCATCATTCAGTTTGTCACCTGCTTCCCCTGTCGGTCATTCTCTCCTCTCCTCCCCCCGGCTCCGGGCAGCCCCCACGGCCACTACATCGCGTGGCCCTGCTCAGCGACGTCCACCACGGTCTCTTCTGCATCACGGGCGTGGCGTCGGGCAGCTCCGACAGCCTGGATCCTTACCCTCTGAGCCAGGCGCGGGAGTGGAGCTGTGACCATGCGGGGCGGGACTGCCAGGCCAAGAGTGTCTACCAGGTCACCCTCCAGCTCACCGCGCGCACCTTTGGAAGCTTCCAGCAGACCGTGGTGTTCGACTTCGGCTCTGAGCCCGTGCTGTTTCAGACAGTCTCGGCCGAGTCGACCCCTCCCATAGGTAGCCAGCCTTTTTTTTTTTTACCCATGAATTCCTCTGTTTATGTCTGCCTTCTTGTAGCTTTGCACCTAAGAAAGGATTTATAAAGTAGTACTAAAGGAAAAGACTTGCAAAGTACCTGACAAAGTAAACATATAATTTCAGTTTCTGTTAGATGACATCATTAATCACCATTTCATCAATACTATTGCAGTCTCCATAAATCAAAATATGGATAAAACATACATTTAAATTTTCGGAATGTATTTTCAGATGTATGCCTTCAAAAATAAAATAAATATAGGTAGGTAAAACTTAAGGAAATTAGAAGTATTTTTTTTTGATCTTTCATAGAGAAAGTGGAAGTGTAGTACACAGTACACAGAGTGGTGGTATTGTCAGAGTTTTAAAATCCTGAAAGCAGAAGTACTGCAATGTAGTTGTTCCAACCATTTAAACCAGCTGATTAGCACTTCTCCACAGATGGGTAGGGGAGCTACTTAGTGAATTGAGCTGGTTCAGTGCATGTGTGGAAGACACATGTGGCAGTACTTTTACTCTCTGAAGCCACAGATTTTTCCACCTCCAGCAGGGAAACGGGTACTAAGGAAGAATACAAGGGCCCAGGGAATTTTTTTTTATGAAAAGTGTAGGGGCCCTCAGAGCCTGCCTGTGTACGGGGCCCAGAATTTTTAGCGACGCCCCTGTGTATGTAAGTGGTGGATCTGCTCTGAATGTCCCTCTCCCTCTCAGAAGGTGAGGTGGAGCAGCGGCCACTGGGCGTGCTGCCGTCACTGCGCTGGGACGCTGGCTGTAAGCAGGTGATGGTGGTGAGTTTCCTGCCCCGAGGCCAACCCCAGCTGGACCAGTCCCTGCTCCAGTCCTACCAGATCCCCGCCGCCGCCGACCAGCTCTTCACCCGCTCCGTCCTGGACCGCAGCCTGACCCCGCACAACTACCACCCCCGCCTGCATGACCTGCTGTACATCGAGGAGAATGCACAGTACATGGAGCTCAGCAGGTACCACACGTTTCTCCTGCAGCCTCACCATGGCAGATAAAACACCCTCTCTCTCCTCTCCAGCTCCTGCCTTACCAAATCTTTTCTTTTTCACCACCTTTACCATTTACATTACAGGCATCTAGAGAATTATCCTATCCTGTGACTCACACAGTTTTGTGTTTTGAACATGCTATCTATTTATACAAGACACCAGGGGCATTGCTAGACTTGAGGCTCCATTGGGGCACAGGTCCCCAGTGCCACATCCTCACACTTTCAATTTATGGTAAATTGCAAAAAATGAGTTATTTTTCACAACAATGTGCCCCAGTAGATAGGGTCTGGTGCTGCCCATGCAAGATACAACACTGTATATTTACTAAAGCAAGTTATATGAAGTGCCTAGGAATTGAACCTGCAACCTCTAGGAGTTGTATATTCAGCTTCCTAACCACTACACTGCCACCCCGCAGGTTCAGCCTCCAGAAGTGCCTGCGCCTGCTGGAGGCCCCCACAGTGCCGGAGCTCCAGGCTGGCGCTGGGGCCCTGCTGCCTGGCCAGCTCTTCGCTCAGATGGCCCTGAGCGGGACGGGGGTGAGGCAGGACACGGCGGGGGGCCGGCTGGTCTGGGATGCGGTGGAGACGGTCCTGGTTCTGCCGGTCCAAGGGCCCCAGAGCAGGGACCCCACTGCGGGTGTGGGGGGCAGGGAGAGGGTGTACGAAGCCCTGCTGGAGGTCTGCAGTCCGGAGCACATGCTCCTCCGGCTCTCGGAGGACTGCTGCCAAGATCTGCGACTGCAGCCCGACCAAGACCTGCAGGTTTCTGTCTCTCTACCAACCGCTTTCCTTTATGGTACATAGGAGCATAAGAACATGGATTGATGAGAACAGGCCTTTTGGTCCACCTTGGCTTGCCATTTAATACGTACCATGTTCACGATACTTATGGCACCCTGTATGTTTAAAGTCTATTTTGATTGGGAAAATTACTACCCTTATAAGGAAAACAATTCAGCTTTGCTACGTTCTTTGTTGAACATTACATTTTGTCTTGTGTATCAGTCGTATTTGTTTGTGAATGCTCATTTCTGAAGTCTAACCCAAAGTTTTACATGTTGGCTTAGCCTTTTAGGTTTTTTTTTTTAATGCTCTGTGTTTTTTATCACAATTGATTCAATTGTAATGTCTATGCGGTTGCCTGAAATATTGAGGCATTGAGCAGTAAGTTACTGATACACATCCCTGCCACTAGGTGGAGCTGCAGTTCCAGCTGAACAGGCTGCCGCTGTGTGAGATGCACTTTGCACTGGATTCTCTACAGGACTGTGCTTTAGTGTTTCCAGAGAACCCTGCTGCTGAAGTCCCCCTGTCTGTCCTCAGGTATCTGCATTGAGTGTGCCTGACCAGAGCAGAGTCAAAATGGAACCTAATTGAAGAGACTGTGTGATCACTGTTCTGTTTTGCACCTGTAATGTGCGTGATCAACTTGTGTGTAAAGCTGCAGTGTGTGAGTGCGTATTCACGTGTGCATATGTGTATGTGTGACACTATCAATGTGACAGGAGTTTTGTGTGTGTGTGTTTATCAGTGTGTGTGTATATGCAGTGTATGTGTGTGTGTGTGTACTCACAATGTGCGTTTGTACAGCTACAGTGTGTATATATGGCTGCTGTGTGTGTGTGTGTGTATAGCCATAGTGTGCATATATGACTGCAGTGGTGTGACACTATGCCTTGTGTGTGCGTGTGTCCACGCGTGTGTTTATGACTGCAGTGTGAGTGACACTGTGTCCGTATATCTTCAGCACAGAAGGAGTGGACGCCAGGCTGAACGAGCGACAGCGGAAAGCCCTGGGAGTCATTTCTGCCCCCCTGTCCCTGCAGCTGCCCCCGGTCCTGCTGTGTGGTCCCCCTGGCACAGGGAAGACCTTCACCCTGCTACAGGCCATAGGGACACTGCTGAGGGAGGACAGCAACCGGTACACTGCCTCTACCACCACATCAGTTACACTGCGCCTACTTTACCATGCTAGCCTTTAGTGCAGTGGTTCTCAAACTGGGGGGGCGTGTCCGACAACCTCGCAAGTGAGGTGTATGATCACGGCCTCTCACTTGCAAAATGCAAGGAGTATGGATCACAGTTGCACCAACAAATTACAGAAACCTTTGTCTTCAGCCTGGTCAATGAAAACTGAATTTTATCATTTGAAATCTCAACAATGAACTTCAGCAGACTTCCACAAGTGCACAAGACAGTTCAGACATGAGAAACATACCACCTGTGTATCGATATTTTCATACTTTGATTACTTTTTAAAGGCTATTCCTATCTCCTTGCATTGGTTTCAGAAGGTAATCTTAGCCTTGCTAGTTCAAGTACAGTAGAACAATTTGCAGGGTTACTACTTGCAATGGTTTGAGATAATGTATTGATTTGTGGCTATAACCATCAGAGCCTTCATCAGATTGACATATTGTAATCTAAATTTTTTTGTCCCTACTTCCTGTGCTGACAGGATGTTGCTGTGTTCGCACTCAGAGGCGGCGGCGGAATCTCTGATGACTGACCTGCAGGCTCTGATTGGGCAGAATTCTCTCCCTCAGCGCTGCGTCCTCAGGTAACGCAAGCCCACACAGCCGCAAGCAGTACATAACGTAAGGAAAATGTCTGGAGAAGGGACGTTGCTTTGAATGTCTCCCTCTGGTGGCTGGGCGGTGTGTTGAGTTCCTGTTTCATGATTTGGTATTGTGTTTTCCTGTGTAGTGGATATATGGTGCGATGTGTTGTTTTATAATGAGGTGAGGTGTTTCATGGTATAATAATTTCTGTAATTGTTGTGTTTTGTAATGACATTTCTTTTATACTGTGGGGATTCATAGTTTCACTGTGAAATGATGTCGTGTTTGACAGTGGTAACAGTGAGCTGTTTTACTGTGTTGATTGTGTTGTTTGACTGTGATGATCATTTTACTCTGTGGGGATGTGTAGTTTCACTGTGTACTGATGTGTTTGACAGTGATGAGTTGTTTTACTGTATGGTGGCCACACAATGGTCATTTCTCTGTATGGTGATGAAGTTTCACTATAAGGGTGTGTAGTTTGACTGTCATGATGTGCAGTTATTATATGGTGTTTTATAGATTTATGTGTTCCTTTGGTATTATGTGTTGTTGTTTGACTGTTGTGCTGTTTTGCTGTGTGGTGTGTTATAGTTTGACTGTGTAGTAAGGTGTTGTTTGACTGTTGTGCTGTTTCACTGTGAGGTTTTTGTAGTTTGACTGTATCGTGATGTGTTGTTTGACTATTGTGCTGTTTTGCTGTGTGGTGTGTTATAGTTTGACTGTGTAGTGATGTGTTGTTTGACTGTTTTGCTGTTTTACAGCGTTTGACTGTTGTGCTGTTTTACTATGGTGTGTTATAGATTGACTGACTGTGTAGTGATGTGGTGTTTGACTGTTGTTGCTGTTTTGCTGTGTGGTGTGTTATAGTTTGTGTAGTGATGTGTTGTTTGACTGTTTTGCTGTTTTACAGCATTTGACTGTTGTTGCTGTTTTGCTGTGTGGTGTGTTATAGTTTGTGTAGTGATGTGTTGTTTGACTGTTTTGCTGTTTTACAGCATTTGACTGTTGTTGCAGTTTTACTGTGGGGTGTTTTATAGTTTGACCGTGTAGTGATGTGGTGTTTGACTGTTGTGCTGTTTCACTGTATGGTGGCAGACTGCAGGGCTGCAGCAGGCTGGTGAAGCAGCACTGCGTTGTGATTGGTCAGAGCGCTGCGGATCTCCTGCAGCCTGAGAGGGAGCAGGTGAACAGGAGCAGAGTGGTGGTCTGCACCCTGCGCCAGGCCAAGCACCTCGTCCACCTCAAACTGGACAAAGGTAGCGCAGGCCCAGAGATTTCTCCCTGTGGCTTCCTCATCATACAGTACACACGACAGCAGTGATGGTGGGGATGATGTTTTATGAACCCTTTTTGGGTGGAGTCGCAAACAGCTATCAATCATTCCCTTGTCTGGACCAATCAAAAATGTGCAGTCCAAATCTATGAGTGACTGGTATTATATATTAGCTCGTCTCATTTTGGGTTCAATGAAACATCACTCCCCCATCACAACACTATAACCCTGCTTGGTTTCTCACTACTGTCAAAAAGCCTTGTGTTTTTTTTTTTTTCCCCCATACTCACCACTAGATGGCAAGCTAACATTATTTGTAGGTTTGTAATTCTAAACGCTTGTAAAATAACCTTGTTGTTGGCTGTTTCTTGTGAGGTAGAGAGGGAAGGTTGTGGTCATGCTCAGTGATGTAAAGGCCTCTGATCGCGGTGGTGCTCAGTCTCCTACTGCTTGTGCCAGGGTGTTTCACTCACATCCTGGTGGACGAGGCCTCGTCAGCGCCCGAGTGTGGGACGGTGATGGCCCTTTCCCTGGCAGGCCGCTCTACCCGGGTGGTGCTGGCGGGGGACCCTGCCCAGGTGAGAGAGTCTGTCTTTGGGCCCGTCACTGTCGTGCCATGCCTCTCAGTGGCTCATGCTGATTCGCCTCCCTCCATAATCCTAAATTAACCTTGACAAACTGGTGTCTGTTATTGGGTGTGTTTCCTTCTCCGCACACTAGATGGCAGCCTGCCTCAGTCCTGCTTGTCGCTGATTTGTGCAGTGCGTAGCTGAGGCTCATGGGAAATTCTCATATGTCCCCCCCCTCTCCCCCATCCCGTTATCCTAAGCTCCCACCGCTGGTGTACAGTGAGTTTGCCCGTGAGCGAGGTCTGCAGCGCCCCCTGCTGGAGCGGTTGTGTGGGCTGTATCCTGAGGACTGTAGCTGCCTGGTGCAGCTGGTCGACCAGTACAGAACTCAGCAACACATCGTTGGGTGAGTACTTTACGCTTTTAGAGGGTAACCCTGGGGTGACCAGTTGTCCCCTTTATGTCTGGAGACTTACATAATTCAGTCCCCAACATCTCCCATACTAATGGTGATGGAAGGAAGACACTTGTATTAACTGCCCCTGGTTCTATAGCTTTTACAGTTTAAATATTATGTAATTTGACTTTAGTTTCTGATATAAAGATATTGATAGACAGAGATTTTATTCAAATTGTAATCAAGCTGATGAAGCAATATGTACCTATACAAGCATTGTTTTGGTGGTTGAATGTGAAGGGTGCTATCACACTTATCTGGTAAATATTCCAGGAATCCATTTCTAGAAGCGAAGCAATACTGTGGAGCTGAGGTATTGGATTAACAGATCAAAATGCTTCATGCTCTCCTAGAAATGTCACACACAATTTTTGTGATGACTTGCAAAAACCATTTAACTTTTTTGGAAAGGGGGAAAAAGACTAATTTGTACAAGACAGGTCAGTTTGTTTGTCCAACCTGAGGGGTTTTTCATTTTATTTTCTCATAGAGGAAGGTGAAACATTACCCAGTACATTTGGGCATAAAAGTACAAGGCTATCACATAAAATCAGGGTGTAACTCTTGAGTGTTTGTAGATTTTTTTTCATGGTGTCAGGACAGAAGCTGTAGAGAAGGCTCTTTAAAGTGAGAGACTGCTGATCATAGAGAGCTGCAGGGACAGTGTCACACTTAATGATTGCATAATCTGGCTTGATTTGAAAAGTTTGCGAGGAAAAAGTTTGAGCCCGAGCTGCCGACAGTTATGAACATGACCCAGCGGAAAAGCACAGTGCAACGCGGTCTGCCGCTCTCGGGCGTGGACATGCAGCGCTCAAGATCGTGTCCGCATATGCAAAACTGGAGGAAAAAGTGCAGAAGGACTGGACCTTCTCCACAGAAGTAGTGTGTGTGATGGATGTGTGACTGCTAATGTACACGTAGGCTATGGATTCTACATACTTTTACTGAATTCAGAGCAATTCACCCGAATGTGTTTTTAAACACCCTGGCCTCCACATGTTTCCACCTCTTGATAAAATGTAACAAAATAAACAAGTTACAACACAGATATCTGTACATTTGCCTAAAGTTGTGTGAATTTCTTTTTTCATTTCCTGCTTTTAGCTTGAGATTGAACCACAAGAAACTATTAAACAACTTTGAAATATTGTATTGTGGTTTGGAAATTGTGATTGGTCCAGATCAGTAATTTTGTATCAACCATTCCTTTGTGGTCCTGGTTGTGTGGTATTGATCATTACAAAGACAATCATGATAGTGATAGAATTCACTGTTTCGTTCTGGCTTCATCTTGAATGAGAGAGAGAGGTTTTTAGCCACCAGATCCAGGTGACTGTTTGAATAAGTCTATATCTGATGTTAACAAACCCCAAAGCCATAAAGACTATAGTTAAATCTTGTCAGCCTCCATATTCAATGGATGAATGGGTTTACATTTTTCTCTAAACAGCCCGAGCCTGTCTGTTGAACTGTAGTGTGCTGTGGACTGTGTTTTCTCATATAGCACATAGGCTATAGGTCAGCACTATTCAGTGGTGCTGTCCATGGTGCTGAAGTACATCCAGTTGCATGGCAAAGTCTGTTCTCCATTTATTTGTCTAGTGTTGCATTATATTACAATGGATACAAGCCTAGTGTCAGAAGGGTTTCCTCTGTAACTTTTGGAGCGTTTCCAGTTTGATTGGTCAGAAGTAAAATTACATGATTAACTGTTTAATGGCAAGTGCAGATGGATGTGTCACATGACCACACCCCAGTGCATGCTTAGCTTTGTGGCTTGCTGGCTCACTTCCATTTTAATGCTTCCTTCACCTGCCCTGCAATGTGTTTTATAGCCTATTGAAAAAGGTTCAAAACACTAACATCACTGTGTATTTATTTATTTTTTTTTACAACCAAGCCTTGAAATATTGAACCATTCCCATCTGTCAGCCGTCTAGGGGAAATTCAAGATTGATCCAAAAGAAAATTGCAATCTCACCGCTGGTGTCAGTTTCAGGTTCAGGGTGGCACAACTGTGACATCATTAACTGTGTTTGATTGTGGAAAACGAGGCCCTAAGATACCTTTCCACAAGGTGAGCAAAAGCACAGAGATCACTGAAGGTCGTCGTATGGGGATTTGAACACAACATTGCTACTCATGGGAAGGATGTCAGGCTTGTACAGACCATGTACTGCCATACACAGCAAACTATGCTGACAGCTAAAACCAGATATTTTATGATTCTGACCGAGCTATGGTCACATGTTTGGTCTGACCAATCTCACAAAGAACTTTCATTTCTCCAAGAGGAACTAGATCGCCCAATATCCTTGTCAAAGAAATGTGGTTCCTGTCAAACTGTCAATCATTGAATTTGTTTCTGCCATCCAGCACAGCAATAAATGATCAAAGTTCAAATATTTAAATTTGAACTTTGCAGTTCTGCATGGGTGTGTCCTCGGTTCTTCTGTTTCAGTGCTTTCCTTGCTGTCAAATTATGGCAAGCCTTTAAAATTTGATTTATTCTTTGTTTCTCTGCTCACATATTTTGTGATGCTAAATATGTAGTAAAATGTCAAGCATAAACCAGTGAAAGATATTTTCCCGTTGTTTTTTGGTGCTTGCATTGCTCATATCCGTCTGCAAACAGCAGCAGATTGTTTTCCAATTGACTTGAAGTGCTTTGCCAACAGAGCTGATAAATGCTTCCATGTTCTCACTGCTCATGTTGAGATGAAAGAACTCTGTCATTTCATTGAGCTTTCTGGAACATTCAAAGAACATGAAGTTGTTTTTTTTCCTTTGAGTAGTGTTGGAAATAATTTATGCTCAAAAACCTATGACAAAAGTTGAAGAAATATACAAAAACATATTTAATTTAGCAAAAAAAAGTAGCAACCTCCCAGAAGATTGTTAAGACATCAGGCAGCTGTAAAAAATATCTGTCTTTGACAGAATTTTTGCTAAAAAAATTCCTTGAAAATGTGTCAACAGGAAATTGAGACAAAATTAGGCCAGTTTGAAAGAACAATAGCTAAGGATTGTAGTAACAACACAAAGCTGCCACTCATAACAACATTGTATTTGCATATAAACATATCAGTGAGAGACCTGTAATTTAAATTGGTGATTGCCTGCCATTTAGCAAAAAAATATTTTTGATGTTTCCCCAGAGCAGGCCTCTGTGGTTCACATGCTACTGAAATACTCCTCAGCAGTGATATACGCTCAAAGACATTTCAGGTGACATTTGTTTTCTCCCAGAAGGTGGAGCATAAGCCACACACCTGAACAAGTGTTACTTTTTTGCCATAGTGTGTAAGTTAGTCAATCAGTGGTAACAATATATAATGGTTAATGCAAGTCTGTTTACACAAAATTGAAATTGTGTCTTCTGTGCATGTCTGTGTGTTTGTGTTGTGTGTGTGTGTGTGTGTGTGTGTGTGTGTGTGTGTGTGTGTGTGTTGTCTAGGCTGGTCTCAGAGCTGTTCTATAAGGGGGAGCTCAAGGCTGGCAGCAAACAGCCCATCCACAAAGACTTCTTCCCGCTGTCTTTCTTTGTGGCCTGGGGGACAGACAAGAGCGGGTGTGGGTACCTCAACTATGCCGAGGTGAGGGGTAGCGCCGATGTGTCACTCAGACCTTTACTGGGTCAGGCAGAAGGATTGGGGTGCAGGGTAACTAAACTATACATTACATGTTAATTGATACAAAATGACTGTTTTACACTTACAATTAACAGAGTCGTATTTTCTGCAAATGGAAAACGGTAAGAATAAAAGAAATTGAAATTAGTGTGAAATTAGTGGGTATTTTGAAAGTGTGTTTTGTTTCAGTGTGTTTGGTGGAAAGGCCTGTGTGTTGTCTCAGAGTATTCTCATATATGTCTGCTGTGGCATGTGTTTGTGTGTTGTGTGTGTATGCGTTCGTGTGTGCATGCGTAGGTCCTGGAGGTGGTGGAGCAGGTGGAGAGCCTGTGTAAGAAGTGGCCCGTGTCATGGGGTAAGCTGGAGGAGGGCAGCATCGGGGTGCTGACACCGTACCCCAGCCAGGCCCTGTGCCTGCGGGCCGAGCTGCAGCGTCGCAACCTGCACTGCGCAACTGTGCACACGCTCATCACCCCGCCCGGTCAGTCTGCACGCTCGCTCCCATCTCTCTCACCCCTCAGACTGACTGGCCTCTCTCTCTGTCTTTTTCTCTGTCTTTCCAATTTTCCCCACCCCTTCATTTTTTCATGGATTGTTTATGTTCATAAATTTTTTTAGGTGCAGTTGCTGTACTTTTAGTCCATATTAAAGATCAAAACACAAAATAAGTAGCAACTTCTGGCAGGTGTACATTGTTGTTATTAATGGACAGAATTGATAAATAACTGAATGTATCACATGTTTACATCTACCTGTCCTTGTTCCAGGACGTTACTTCCGCGTGCTGTTCCTCAGCACTGTTCGGACTCGCCACTCCCAAAAGCAGCAGGTGGTGGGCGTGGCCGGCGGCCCGTCGGCTGGAGCGCGGCGGAGGGAGCCAGCTCAGGAGGACGGGGAGTCGCTGGAGGACCGGGAGCTGGGCTTCCTCTCCTCCCCACGTGCCCTGCGCTCTGCTATGCTCTGCGCACAGTCCCTGCTGGCTGTGGTGGGAGACCCTGTGGCTCTCTGCAGCCTGGGCAAGTGCAGGTATGTCCCGGTCTATGGGCCACATGGCCGCGTGAGTTGGTGAGTTGGTGAGTTGGTGAGTTGGTGAGTTGGTGAGTTGGTGAGTTGGTGAGCTGGTGAGCTGGTGAGTTGGTGAGTTGGTGAGCTGGTGAGCTGGTGAGCTGGTGAGTTGGTGAGTTGGTGAGCTGGTGAGCTGGTGAGTTGGTGAGCTGGTGAGTTGGTGTGTTGTTGAGTTGGTGAGCTGGTATGTTCATGAGTTGGTGAGCTGGAGAGAAACCCCTTCTCCTGTGGTGAGCGGTAAACAAAGAGAATCAGTCATCTGCCATCTTCAGTTTGTGAGCTAGTTAAGGAGTAAGTTTGTGTGTGCATGTGTTTGTGTGTGTGTGTGCACATGCGTGTGTGTTTGTGTATGTCCCCTACCATGCTCCCCTTCCTTTGTGTCCCTGCTCCAGGAGGATGTGGGAGCGCTTCCTCTCCCTGTGTGCCTGTGAGGGCGCCCTGCACGGCTGTACCCTGCCGGAGGTGCTGGAGCAGCTGGACACCGTGGAGTCCAGGCGAGGCGGCGTCCTCAACCCACTGGCCCCGGAGTTCGTCCCGCGCTCGCCCTCCAGCCCCGCCCTGACCCACAGGCTGCCCCCGTCGCTGCAGGCTCCACGGATCATGGTGTGTACCCCCCCAACCCCCCACCTGGACCTCACCTGCCCAGATGGCAATATCACCATCATGTGATAACATAGCAACTAAGTATAGCATCAACACCATGGAATAACATACTCAAATTTGGTTGTGGAAAGTGGGGCTTAGCTGAACGTGGAGAAGTTAAACATGGAAAAAAGGTTTCGTCAGCTAAGCCGTGGGATGTGGGATCTTTAATTGTTGTAAGAAATTACCATTAAAATGGAGCGATGATGTCATAAAGACATTTTAAGGGGGCGATGAACTTCTCTCAGCTGATAGGCTCTCTTGATTTGGCTGGCAGTCGGGAGGCGGCGGTTTTTGTGCTAAGACGTGCTGTGTCGTCACTATCCCCCCCCAACCCCCCCTCCACACGCTGGCATTAGTGCAGACTCCTCAGTGCTGGGATTTGCCCTATCTTTAACAGGCTTAGCAGTGTATTTCCCTCTGAAGGAAGATAATGAGGATGAAAGAGAGAGGTTTTTTTTTTTTCTCTTTTTTTTTGGGGGGGGGGGAGTTTGCTCCTCAGCTCCTCATGGTCTGATGCGTTAGATATATATGTGTGTGTGTGTGTGTGTGTGTGTGTGTGTGTGTGTGTGACTGACTCATCAGAGAGTGAGGAAATGTTCCTGTGGCTTCGTATTCCCGCCTCACTCCCAAGGAAAACGCACGGAGCGAGGCCATTGGCCTCGGGGATCCTCTGCGCATACAGACTGCCTGTGCCTGCTCCACTCAGTCCAGCGTGCTGCGCTGAGCGTCTGCGTCAAGCTGCTGGTCTGTCAGGAAAGTCCTACAGACTATGAGTGGCTTGGGCATCTTGCCTGATGACTGATTCTTCTTGGTTACGGATCACTGGAGGAGAGGGGGTGGACCTGGAGGGAGGGGGTGGACCTGGAGGAGGTGGTGGTGGACCTGGAGGAGAGGGGGTTGGACCTGGAGGAGGGGGGTGGACCAGGAGGGGGTGGACCTGGAGGGGGTGGACCTGGAGGAGGGGGAGGGTGGACCAGGAGGGGGTGGACCTAGATTGGGGCTGACACAGGCCAGGTGCCTCCTTCAGGTGTGTAGCCTGGTGGAAGCAAATATTTGACTCAAAACAAAACAAGCATGGCAGCCCTGGCCTTCACTGCCACATCATCTCTCTCTCCCTTTCTCTCGCTCTCCCTTTCGCTCTCCCTCTCGCTCTCCCGTCTCTCTCTCATTTCTCTCTCTCTCAAAAAAAAATCAAAATGTGCTTTATTGGCATGACAATATAATCTTATGTCGCTTAAGCATAAGATACAAAGACATTAGCAACTCTCCCCATCCCTACTTCAGTAGTATTGAGTAGTATTCTCTCTCTCTCTTCCTCTTCCCCTCTCTCTCCCCCCTGTTCCTCTTCCTCGCTGTCTTCCTCGTTCTCTTCCTCTTCCTCTCTCTCTCCCCCCTGATCCTCTTCCTCTTCCTCTCTCTCCCCCGATCCTCTTCCTGTTCCTCTTCTCTCTCTCTCCCTGTGCGTATTTCCTGTGGGATTGATGTCAGCCCAGTGCTTCCTCAGACTCGGGCCCGTACGTGGGATCGGGTGTGACAGTTTCAAACAGGCTATGAGGGGACGATGTGGGGGTTGGCTGGCGGACGCGTGGTCTGGCGAGATCGGGCCTTGTGTGAAGCAGGCTTTTCGGAGAATGGGGGCCGAAGCAGCTTGGGGCCCTCCCTAACCCTGTGGGGGCTTATAAATACATTATAACCCCCCATGAGGAAGCTCAGTAACATGACATCATTCTGTTCTGATTCCCTGCCAACACCGTTCAAGCTCCTCAGTCTTTTATTTATTTATTTTTTTTTTTTTCGCATCCGGGACTGTCCGTAAACAGTCGGCGCGCTTGCCCTAGTTCCGCAGTCCTGGCGTCATGTGAGGAAGAGGAAGGCTGGAGAAGGGCAAGGCTCTCCTCTGCCTGGCTCCAGACATGAATGACACATGAATTACCCCCCCATCCCCCCGTGCGCTTTGCTGCTGTGAGGGGCTCGTAGGCCTGTTCCAAACCACAGCAGACCCTGGCTCTCCCTTCAAATGCTCTTCTCAGGATCGCGCTGCACTTTACCTACTTAAAGATCAAGTGTTCTTCAGCTGGATGGCCCCTGAGGGTCTGTTTCCTTTCGCTAGAATGGGTCCCCCCACCCCACCCTCCCATCCCCCCATTGCCCCACACCCCCCCCCCCTTTCCCAGATGGAGACACAATTCTTTCAGCTTCATGCATTTCTGTTCACATAATGGCTAATGCTGGGTAAAGGTTTCACAGATTATGCTGGCAATGAATTCACTTCTTTTTCCATTTTTTTTTTAAATATTTTGTTTTTTTGTGTGATTGTGACAGTGTTGCTAGACTCCCTGTTGTTCCATATGGCTGCGCGCGTTGCTCGCGGGCGGGAATCGTCTCTGTTTTTGTGCCACGCCGCAGCTCCACTATCCACACACACACACACACACACACGAGGGGCTCAGAATGAAAGACTCTCTCAGGCTGTGTCCTTTATCTGCCAGCGTTGTGATGGGAAGGTTGGGCCACGTGCCAAGGCTCTTCTGTGGCTTCAGTACCCCTCTGCCAATTTGGGCCGTCCACCACCGCCGCCCGAACAGAACCCTGGGCTTTGCTCCGAAACCAGAACACGCTGAAATTGACCCTCCCGTCGCTCCGAGTCCTGCACTCTCTCCCTCATTGTAAAATGTCAGAAATGACTCTCGACATAACCCTCAGATATGGTCTGGACTGGAGGCCATAACGTGGAATATATGCAAAGAGATTTTCAGTGGCTCTCTCTGACATCCATGGCGTTCGTGTCAGTGGAGTCGGGTGAATATGTTTGGGAATGGGTCCTTTTCTGGACAGTAAGTAGCCTGCTGTTGCCTTGGTTACCCAGTGCTCATGGGACAGCCCTGGGCCCGGACATTGGAACCAAGGGAGCATGTGCAGATTATGTAATCATACTCATTGTTACATCTGACACTGTATGATTCAGAGAGTCCGATATCGTCATGGTTTTGATAGGAAACATTGTAACTACACAAACATAACTTCCCCAGGGCAAGGAATGAAGTTCAATATTATTGTATACTGTATACTAACCAATTGTGTGTATTTCCTGAGCAAGATCAACCTCATGTCATTTCCAGAGGAGGACTTGGATAGTGAGGGGAGAAGTGAAGGATTTTAGAGATGAAAGTAGATTTTTAGTCAAAACTCTGATCTCAATCCTGGTTACAGTCGCTATTTAATCTTACATCATTGATAGAAGTATAATTTTCCTTCAATTCATACCTTTTACTTTCAGAATATTATAAAGCTAGCAACTGTTCTGTTACGGTACAGTGTTGTGATCCAGGTATACTGTTGGCATCACCCCCTTACTGTGAGCTAGTTTTCCAGATCACTATGGTATACATTGACATCTCTCTGTAATTGTCAGGACACATTCACCCAGGCCTTTTCCCGTTTTTCCCGTTTGTCTCTTGTGGAATGAAGCTTTGGCTTCAATCCTGAACCTGTGAGAAAAACAAGTTGGTCACAGGTGTCTGATGTAGCTGTTCAGAGAAGCACGACGGTGGAATTACTGTTCCCTCACTTGTAGTGAAATGGGGAAAAAAGTTGTGGAGATATGCGCTGTATTCCCTTGTGTCAGCACATAAACACAACAATAATTATGAAAATAATTGAGAGGAGCCTTTGAATAACACAGATGGTTATTATAAAATAGGATGCAGATTTCACAAATAACAAATTCTGAATGATCCAAGCTGTTGGTAAAAATATAGTAAAAAAAAAAAAATGAATTAAAAAATACAGCCAGGGCAATGAAATGAAATAAAATGAGTCTATCTTAAATCTTAATGGGTTGTATGCTAAAATCTGAAATCAAATAATGAGAATATACTCATTAAAATTGTTCAGTTGAAAATAGGGTTTGACCAGCAGTGACTTTGGTAGCCTAATTCCCTTCTGCCTCTCCCATGGGGAGACACAGCAATTTAGACACAAGGGTGATTCACAAAAAGAAGGGAAGATCAGAGCTAAGCACTCCCATCAAACTCTCATTGCAGTGTCCATTTATTAATTGGGAGTAGTACCTACCTAATTAAAATGGAAGTACAAATGACTCTCCGGGTACAGAAGTTTTGCATTAGCTTTGAAATCCTCAGCTAATTTTTCAGACTTAGAACTTGGACCATAACACACAATAAATTGCCTTAATGAAGCCTTTGAGAATGGTCCATAGTCACAGCCCTACTCAAAACGAAGAAGAGCAGACCTCAAGTGGCCTCTAGTGCCCCAAAGAATGGCAGCAAAAAGCGCTCCAGTGACATAAGAGCTTGGACATTGTTCCGATTCTCAGAAGGCACTTCACTGGAAGTGTTTTTGAAACCAACATCAATCGGATACTTGACTGCATCTCATAGTTTAGGTTACAGCCTGAATCATGGTATAAATCACGACCTTCCCCTTACCTTTGTCTTCAGTGGCGATATTCTCTAACCAATGCCCTTAACTCAGACTCCCAGTAGAGGTGACTCTATCATTCTGAACTGACCCGCTTTCCATTTCCACAGGATTATAGCAGAGAAGTATTAGCCTGGCGCCGGGGGCCAGTGAAACGGACACTTAAGGGTCTTTCTGCACAGCACCTCCATTGGAATTCCTAATGAACAGATAAAGCCCACCTCAGCGTCACGGCACGCTCTCTCCAGCCAGATACGGAGCAGTGAGGGATCCAGCTGTCAGTGGCACTGATAAGGAAGTTAATTAAGAATGAGAAATTATGGCCGCTTATTTATTTGCTGCAAGATGTTGGGTGTAGTGACCGCTGTAGATGTCAGGTGAGGCTGTTCAGTTGGTTCTGTGGAGCTGAAACTTATCGCATTCAGAAGTAATTTTATGCTATTACTGTACTTTTCTTTACTGCATGTTTCTTAGACCATAGGGGTAATTTATGCTGGAGACGTGTCCTCACCTCTTTTGTCGTGGCCCATTTTGTCCCCAGTGAGGTGAACAAGTTGAACCTGTCGCTGTCCCCAGCACTTTTCAAAACAAACTGACGCCCATGTCTTAGGCCATGAAATGAAACTCCTGAAAAGTAATAATAAGACCTACTTAAATTCTAAATTTCCAATTCAAATGTAAAGAATAAGTGCAGTATTTATTGCAATTTTTTGTTAAATAACTGGAAACGCATTGCTCCAGGCTCACGTGTGTCTGGTTTAACACAGAATTGCACTTCATTAAAGGAAGTGGACAATTGCATTGAAAACTGTACTTACACAAACAGTCCTTTTTTTTTTTTTTTTTTTTTTAAAGCATTGCTGTCCTCATGATAGCCTGCTGCAATGCACACACTGTGAAGGGGAGTCTCATGCGGGGACAGGATTGCTTGCAGAAGGCTGTCTCTTTGGACAAATCGTCCCCTTGTATCTGCAGTCAGTCACAGTTCATTTTATTTTTTTTTATTGGTCATTCTTGTCTGAATCTGCAGTTTTAGCTCGCCCTTCTGCAGTTTTAGCTCGCCCTTCTGCAGTTTTAGCTCGCCCTTCTGCAGTTTATCTGGAAATGTCTCCATATTCAGGCCTCTGCTTTTACTCCTTATTTAGTACCTCTCCTTGAACATGGCTCTGGGCATATCTTATTTTAATCTATATGTATTAAATTATTTATATATTAAAAGAATGATATATAAATTAATTTTAATGAATTATACAGAATTTAAGCTTAATCCATCTTTAAAATAGACATGGTTGTTTCTGTGTAGTTATTTACATATTTTTAAAATAATTTTTCCCCTTTAATCCACATGAACACAATCTAACTGTTTAGCCTCATCCAGCAACAGTCTCTACCCCATACTCTGTAGCTATATTTATATGTGAGAGTTACAGGACACAAAAATCAAAATACACCCAAAGTATGGCAGGAAAACATGTGATAAACTCCTGAAGTGTCTGTTAGTTTGACAAAGAACAACATACTGGTGTAATTTGGCTCACTCACACTGTATATGTGTCTTCCAGGTGAAACGCTCTCCTCTGCAGCCCTTTAAGCAGCCATTACCGAGGGAACGTTATGGTAAGGCTAGCAAAATTTCTTCACATATTTCTTTTGAAGTATTATATATTTTTTTTTAAATAGTTTTTTTTAACATGGTGTATAGTTAAAGCAGAAGTGCGCTGGAGCGTTCTGCGTGTGTATGAGTTTGTGTGGAGCAGCGGGATGCGGGTTCTGATGTCTGCGTGACTGTGTTCTGTCCACGCCGCGCTGAATGGCGCTAATGTCCGCCATCACGCTTCCTTCAGGGCTTTGATTGGGGGTATTCATCGCCTCACAATGTCGAAAGATGCATCCAGCAGGATTAAAATTTAAATCCTTATTGTGGCTTTTTAAAAATTAAAATGGGGAAAACAACACGGTGATTTGTTTTGGCGCTCTCTGCAGGGCCTTCACATTATCTGAAGGTATTATTTATTTATTTTTTTGTGAAAGAATCAATGTGGCTTTTTTTTTTTTTTTTTTACTTTTAAGCTTTTAAAAAAATCAATCTCTTATTGAGCTTTCATAATAAAAATCTAGTTGGAAATATAAACAATTACGGTGTTATTTTTCCCCTCCCTTTAAACGGCTCTTTATGGGCGGATGTGAATGGAGCTGGCTCTCTTCGCCTCGTCCCAATGAAGGGCCCTGGGAATCTCTCGCAGTAATATCAGAGGCTTTTATGAACAGCATCGCTCCGAAAACGATCACATTCACAACTCAAACCGAGATGCAAAGAAAGCCATCAGCCGCTCCCGTTCACAGCACTCCCCCGTCTCACACCGCGTGAAGGAACCCTCTCCACTTTTGTGTGTCAGGAGCTACAGTCAGCTCTGCAGCTGTGTGAGCGAGAGTGGTTGTGAAAGTGTTTAAACAAGAGCACGTCTGTGTTTCTTTTTTTTGTGATTGTGGTTCCTCAGGGCAAATGGGACCCTGTGTGCCCCAGAGTGGGCCCCCCTACCTCCTGGCACTGTCCTCGGGGCGCCCCTGTGTGTATGGGAGGACCCCCAGCCCGCTGTCCCGTCTGAGCGCGCTCAACAGGACCAGCCTGGTATGCACCCCCTACCCCAGCCGTCTGCTCGTTCCCGCCCCCCTGTCTGTGAGTATAACGCCCTGGTCCCCCCCAGGATAGCGGACGCCCAACGACTCAAGGAGTAACGTCTGTGCCCGTGTCCCTGTCCCTGTCCCTGTTCCCCCCCCCCCACCCCGCCACAGGTCTCCTGCCCGAGCTATGCTAACCGCGTGCCGGTTGATCCACGCGTGGTAGCCTGCCAGACCACCGTGGCTTACAGCCTCGGCCTACTGCAAAGCCCCACTGGGCCACAGTCCCCTGGCCAGCCCACCTGCCCACGCTCCCCCCTCCAGTCCTACAGGACCTCCCCTGAGTGCGGCCTGGATCCTGGCAGAACAGGTGAGGATGACCTACAGAACCGAGCAAGGTACCTCTACAGTGGACCTCTTGCTAGTGATTGACAGGGAGTGTGTAAAATGCCTAACAGATCGCTGGAAACATGCATTCAAACAGTTCACAATTCATGGTTATGGCCAGTAGGCGATTTGAAGGGGGATGCCATCCCCCTTGTTAACCTGCTATCGCCATTTTAAACGTGTGTGTGTTTTGGGTGGTGGTGTGGGGCAGGGGGGTGCTCCCATTGGGCCATCCCCCCTGTTAAAAATGAACAAATCACCTACTGGTTACGGAAGACTTTAAAGAAATTTAAAGGTCCTTGTTAAATACTTTTAGCAGTGCAGTTTCAGTTTGGCAAGAACCAATCAGCCAACATGCGTGGCAAAAGCCACATAATCCACAGACATCTCTGTATGGTGCAAACAGCAGCACATTTTAAGGTACATTTTAAAAAATAAAAATATCCTGAATGCAGATGAATGTCCCAAACATTGCTTTAATAACTGGTGCATGGCGATAACGTTAAACCTTGACTGGAGTCTTGGCTGGGACCCGATCAGATGCCCTTAGTCTCTTTAAGGGCGTACGCAATTAAATCAACACAGATTTCATTTGAGTATTTTCTATTTTATTAGAGACATGCAAACACGTCCTTTGGAATGTGTTCTTTCCATTGTAAAATTGAGTAGCATATGCCCTTACAAAAAGACTACAGTCTGTTTTGATTGAATTACGTGTGCCCTTAAAAAGACTGAGTGCGCCTGATTGAATCCCAGCCCTTGACATTGTTATGTAGTGAGTAAACTCACTGTGGGTGTGCAGGATTTTCTTGTCATGGCGAAAAAAACAAAGCACTAATGGTCGTTCAGGCCTCAAGAGTTTTTTGCATTTCTGTTTCTTGAAGTTTTCCTTTTTTAAAAAAAAAAAAAAAAAAAAAAAAAAAATGGACTAACGACTATCTGAATTTTTTTCCATTCACAAATTTGCCTCATTTTTCCTCATGTAATTTGAGATTTAAGCAAAGTGCAAACCATGGGTCAAGCACAGAGGTTAACATAATACACCTTTAATGATTAGTCTGTTCTTTTACAAAGCACTGAGGGAGATCTGCACTGGTGCTGGGGGAGCATCCATCCCCTGTGGAGTTGAACTGTCACACCCCCCTCCTCTCTCTGTCAGTCACCACCCCCCAGCCCCCGACGAGCGCTGCTTTCTATCACAAACTTGCACGTCCCCTGTCCTCCTCATCTTTCCATTTCATTGATAATAAAACCTGCAAAATGTCTGATGAATAAGTAATGCTGTCTTCTTCCTTTTGCCTGCCTGTGCTCCACAGGGAGGGGAGACCTGAGCTCTGGGCTGGCAGCTATGCGGCTGTGGGGGGAGGCTGAAGGGAGGGAGCAGGTACGAGATACTGGGCTGATCTGGACCACCTGAACATTGGTGACAAGGCCTCTTCAAATAACAATACAGTTCTCCCGTGGCCCTTCACCGTTAATTTATTAGGGTATATTGAAGTCAAAATGTATATATAGGTAATGCGTCGCTTAACGTCCACGATACGCTCTGTGAAATGGGACGTTATGTGATTTGGACGTTGTGTGAACACCATATTATATATTTTGCAAATCTATATGGGATTCTGTTGTGTACCTGTATTGACGTAATAGCCAAGATTCTGTACACATACAGTACTGCATTTCAGCTAATGTATCTGGCAAGGTAATACATGGGTTAAATAGGTTACGTCCGCTACGTCCCATCCTCCGTTCGGGATTTCTGAGCTCTATTATAACTTTATGGGACCACGGATGTATATGCGGTCGGACATTGCCCTGAACGGACGTTATGCAGTGCATACCTGTAAATAAAGACCGCAATATGTAACCTGTGTGTTGAGAGGTGTACCTGTAGTGAACAACATTCTTAACATAGCAGATTTCATTATTCAGTCTTGTAAATGGAAGTGTTGTAGATGGAAACAAGATTAACAGGCTTGAGACTTCATGCTTCTGGCTTGTAAATTACAGTTTGTGGAAAAAAAATTCATAAACCTTTAGATTTGATCTTCTGCATTGAACCATATGGTAACAAACATGATTCACAAATCTGTACCTTAGCAATTGGAGAAAAAAAGTCTTTTTAATTTTCTTGCAGAGACAAACTTGCAACAATGAGAAACAGTACCCCAATGCCTGGAGAGATTTGGGCAGAGATGGTTTTGTGAAATACTGATTTGAGCAGCAAACAGCCATGGTGACAGGGTCAGGCCTGCTTCTCTATCAATATTACATCAACAACAAAAGTGGAGCTCTCAAAATTACCAGTATAAATTGTAAAATTGTAAGTTGTCTAAAATCAAAACTGTTCATATACAAGGCATGAAGTTTGGTCTTTATTTATAAGAATTTTGAGACTCGTACACCCCAGATTGTGATCTTACTAGTATTTGCTTATGTAAGCGTGGCTTTATATGTCCTGAGTCAACACTGAGTTTTTAGCATATTGGAGATAAGCCGTGCTTCAAACCTCGCCTGATAGGGTGAGCTTTTATTGATGGGAAAGAGAATTGCTCTCACTGTTTGCGCGCACCTCGCTGTCTGGACTGCAAGGTTCCGACATCATCGCCACTCCTCTCAGCCTTCGCCGCAGAAACAGGCGATATATTTGCCTGACCTTCTGACACAGAGTCTCGGCAGAATGATTAATGACCCAGATATTACTTTATCGCCTTAACGCTGTGTGATATTACAAAACACTGCGCCGCCATTCTCAGCCCAAATGTTCCCTTTCTGCTGTGATACTGACAGCTCAGAGTCCCTATAACATGGTAGCTATGCTGCTTCAGGATTCATCTCTCTTAATGCCATTTCCGTTTTATCTGGAAACAGAACTGAGATGACATTTACAAAGGTGTGATCAGGGTTCTCTTTTTTTTTTTTTTTTTTTTTTTGGCAGTGACCCCTGTGTGAACTTTGACCCCGCTCTTGTGTCCACGCACCAGGTTTCCGTGACCTTTGACCTCCAGCGCAGCCGGTCCCCGGGGCTCCCCGATCTTGAGCGATGCTCGACGCCGAAGCTGCACCGCTCCTGCCTGTACTCCAGCCCCCCTCCCCCGTTCGGCCGCGACGGGGGGTCCCCACCATCCTTCAGAGCGTCCCCCGAGCTGGGCCACTCCTACTACAGCAGCCTGCTCAGGGCAGGGCCCGGCCACCCCTCAATGCAGAATGGAAATTACGGTACGGAAACACACTGAAAAATACATTAGCCTCTTTCTACATTAACCTCTATTGTATAGTAGTATAGCATAGCTAACATTATGGAGCTGATGCAGAAACTGAGAGAGATGCTAAGCCCCGCCCTCGTTGAGCCCTGTGACTAGTTATGTGATAGGTCACAGAATTATATCATATGAACACATGCACATACACACCAAGTACTACACATTGGAGGGCGAGGAGAGAGAGAAAGAGAGAAAACTTGTGAAAACAAGTCAGTTGTCCATGTCTACACAGACTGCACACAATTCCTCCATATAGTCCTCCAAGCTACCATACAGTATCGGAGGCTGGATGACTTGGACTAATCACTGCACTGGCTGCAGACAGAGAAACATTTTCAAGTGGTTCAAACAAGTCAATGATTGACAGTTTAGTATATGTAGCGCTACCCTACCGGGGTTCATAAAAGCTGATTTCAGCCATTGCTAAATTACACCATTAGCAAATGAACTGCTTATTCACTGTGGTTACGGTCTGTTCATTTAAACTTTTTCCATGTGGAGTTGGATGTGAGGAGCAGCAGTTGTGTGTGAGCGGTTGTGTCTGTGAAGCTGGTGTAGATAAAGGCCTTCTCTCTGGCTGAAGGGAACAGCAGAGGAGGGGGGGATGACGGGCCTTCCTGGTACTCCCCATGGGCAGAGCAAAGCGGCCCACTGCTCTCCCCCGCCACACACAACACGCAAACATCGCCATATCCGCCAGCCGGCAGACCCAGCGGCCCCCTTGGGTTCGGGACCGAGGACAACAGCTGGGCCTCTCTGGGAAGGTAAGGGGCCGGCAGCTCCCTAAGGTGACATTGTGTCACAGAATCAGGCAGAGAACTAAATGATAATGTGTTTTTTTTTTCTTTTTTTTAAAAAAAAGACACAAAACAATCCTGTTGATTTTCATCTTTGGAGAGCACGAATTATCTTCTCCGTCGCACATGAACGTGCAATTTCCGCCCTCATCTGCCTTTAACCGAAATTACCTCTGGGGGTTTATGAAATCAAATCCTTGACATACAAATGCTCAGTCAATATTAATGAGCCGTCGGTGCTCACAGGAAATTATTGTGACACAGCAGCGCAGTGTGGTGTGTGCGCTTGTGCAGCGCTACATTGTGAATCACTTCGTTCCTAATTCAGTGTAGAGAGCGGTGACGGGACTCCCAGGGCAACGACGTAAATAAAACAATGACCACGGGGAGCGAAGTGTGGGAATGCTGTAGTATGCCGAAACATTACATTCCCAACCACCCCCCACCTCCATTTCCTCACCGCCACTCTGGTCCTCCTGATCGTCACACCACAAGTGAAGCTTGAGATGATTATGGGATGTACTTCCCATAATCCCCTCTGGTGCTACAGGCCTCCCTTTTGAAAGGGCACCCATGTGCCATCAGTGTGTGAGGGGCATCTCCAGGCCCAGCTGAGTGAACCCAGTGCAGGTGCGTGTTATATAACCTGTTCACATTAAAGAGCCACATTACCAGCCAAGAGGTTTTTTTATTCCTCTTTTTCTCTTTTTCTTTTCTCCTCCCCTCATTCCACTCGAGCCCCATTTGGAGAGAAAGTAAATAAACGTTGCTCAGAAAGTAAGGAAGCAAACGCATCTCCTTTTGAAAATGACGCGCAGATGTTTATAGAGCCGAGTCCCCACCAGCCCCCCAGAAAAAAAAAAAAAAAAAAAAAACTTTCCCTGCTGTGCTCCACCGGCGAACTCGCCGTTCACGGGGAGGTAATTATAACAAACGCTGTCATTACGCGCTCGCGGAGCCGCTTTTTGAGCGACAAGATGCACTCGTGCTTGATCTGAGAGGAAGCAAATCATCTGCGATTGTGTGTCTCAGCCCCCCCTCAGCCCCCCAGCCCCCCTCCTTGCATAGACTCATTTCAACACTGTGTGGACACCATTTTTGCCATCCTTACCTCCATGAAAAATGTCAGCATTTGAATGTTCATCAACTTTTTATCATAGATATTGTATCATCAGAAAGCTTTAAACCATTGCTTTTTACATGTTTAAACCTTAAGGGCAATCTGCTAAGTAGTAATAATAAGAAATTCATACAAAAAATTTATATTTTGAAGGATTGCAATGTGAGCTGTTGAGATTTATTATTGAAATGAATTCAATCTTTGGCAGTTACAGCTTAAACCTTATGTTCATAAACTGATACTGAATAAAATGCTCTTATCACTATCTGCAAATGTTATTACTTGTTCAAGAAACCACATCTCCATACTGTCACCATAGATATGTAACAGTAATGTCTCATAGATTTTATTAGACCTGTCATTGTAAATTTAATCTTGGTGGGCAAAATAAAAAACATTTATCTAGTTGTTATCTCTCTGTGAATGATAAGGTGAACTTGTTGAATTTGTACTGGCCCAATGAAAACTGTCATGTTCATGTTGTTATATGTTCACCTCATCAGAGGTTTATGGAAAAAAATGTCTTTCTGACCTTTTGTGTGTTTACAGACTACAGTAATGTTTGCTTCTGGGATGTAGTGGTGAACTCTGTGGATAGCGTAGCATAGCTAACATTATTGAGCTGATGCATAAACTGAGGGTAATGTTGAGCTCCCCCTAGTGGGCCCTGCTGCTAGATATGTGATGGGTTACAGAATTATATCATATGTGTAGTTTTTGGTGGGTGGGTGTGTGTGTGTGTGTGTGTGTGTGTGTGTTCATAAGAGGGTGAAGAGAGAGAGAGAAAGAGAGAGAACTTGTGAAAACGAGTCCGTTGTCCATGTCTACACAGACCGCACACCAGTCCTCCATGGGTCGGATCACCCTTAGAGGTAGCAGAGGAATTTGGAGCCCCCCCCTCCCCACATGCCTCCCTTTGCTGCTGGATATTGGGAGTGGGGGGACTGGGAGGGGAGGCCAGGGTGAATGCTGCCTGGGGGAGGAACATCAGCGCCCTGGGAGCTGGCAGATGGGGCCAAATACAGGCCCCTGGTGAACACCTAGGGGACTGTCTCCCCGCGCCCCCCCTCCTCACCCCCCCATTCACCCCAGGGGCTTGTCTCCCACTCCCTGACAGTTGTTACTCTCAAACTCCAGTCCCTTCTGTTGCAGATTCTGCAGGAAAAGAAAACCACATATTTAATTAAAGAAAGAAAAAAATGTTTTGGTTTCTAAAATTTAATAAACAGTAGTTTGGTAAACAACATAAGTTTTTGTTTTTATCAAACTTCTAACCTCTCATCCCGCTCATTTTCTTAACCAGAGTCAGAATGTTATTCAGCAGTTACTTAGACTGTAGAACACACAAAGCATATTATTAGGTTTGGCATACATATTAAATTTTATTTTTGTTAGAGGGACTGCTTTGTTGTTATGCTACAGAATCAGCATAGTTGTTGCGATATGGATTGCTGCCTTCAGTGTTGTGTTTTGTCTTATTTCCTGATTGTAAAAGCAGCAATTTTCAGTATGACCCTGACTGTGTGTATGCACAGCACTGTGAGCGCAGTAAGAGGTGCGGATAATCATGTGTGCGTCTGTGTCCATGCAAAAGCAGTGATTTTTGAGCGAGACCCTGACTGTTTGTATGCAGGCACAGTAAGAGGCAGTGATAATGGTGTGTGTGTGTGTGTGAGATGAGGGGTGACTGGCAGGCTGTCCGGGGCGGCATAGCCCCTGCTCTCTCATGGCAGGCTAATGAGGAGCAGCTGAGCTCTATTAGGCCAGCAGTGTGGTGCCAGACCCAGGTGCCATCTTCATCTGCCACAGTGCACAGATTGCCCAGATTCATGTGGTTTTGGGGTTGGGGGGGGACAGGGGCATTGCTGTAGTCTCTCCTTTGTGTTGTTTTTGTGGATGCTGAAAGCTTTCCACCGCCCCCCCTCCCCAAAGGCAGCGAAAACAAAAAACAAATTTGTGACAATTTACCCTCCAAAAACATGTAGTGAAAATGAATAGTTTGAGAGTGGTGTCGGTATGTTTGTCAGAGTTACATTGATTTATTAATGACTGATTTCTTTGCACATTTTATGAAATAAATATTTGCCATGTAAATGAGTACATCTTCAACATTGTCCCATTGTATGAGTAAATGGTGTGTTCTCATTGGAGGGTGACGTAGGAGACCAGAAAGAGGTGAATTGTTTTTGTGTTTTCCAGCTGGGTCGCATACTGTAATACACACCAATCAGGGTCGGTTTCCGTGCTGGGAACCTTCCCTGTACAACCATTCTCCCTCATCTTGCTTAATGAAGAGCACAAAGACCTCCCCCTTTGCTCTGCAGGGCACATTTCTGTGTCTAATCACTACAGCATATCCTACCCACCCACCCGCCCACCCTCCTCTCTGACCCCGGCCACCCACCCACACAACCTCCTCTGTCCCCCCCTGTAGCTTCGTCTCAGCCCAGGCTTTCCAGCGCGTGCCCCCGGACCAGCAGACCCAGAGCGGGACCGACCTCTACTGTGGCCCCAGGCCCGGTCCATTGGAAGGCACGGTAAGGCCGCTTTTCCTCTTCCACACAGGGCCAGCTGAGGTCAGCCACCTCAGAGCCAGAGAGTGACAGGAGACAGGATGGGGGGGGGGTGGAGGGGGAGGGGGTCGGGCGACGGGGTAGCTGTGCCAGGGCTGGCTTCAGACAGCAGAGGACGGGAACAGTGCTGTCCACGGGGGACTTTGGAGAGGGTATCTAGGGTCACTCACCACACTGTGAACACAGGTGTCTACCCTATTTATTTACCACCGTGTTCAGCTCTGCTTTGTGGCTGTGCTGCTGTTTTGAAAGAGCCAACCTGTAAACTACAGCTGTTCTCTTAAGGGCTTCGTTGGCGGCTGTGTGATCGGACTGGCAATGCGCTCCCCTACTGTAGCTGAGGGCTCCCAAAAAAAAAAAAAAAAACTGCACCATGAAACGCAGAGTGTGCTAGTATGAGTATGTGTATCCCCCTCGTTCCTCCACCCGGGCCCATGTGTCTCTGGGCTCTCTGAGAAAGGAGACTCTCACTCGGGCAAGGGTGAAGCGAGGACACGGGCCTCCTCCGCGCTGCGCCGCGCCCCGCCCCGCTGTACGGTAAAAGGCTTTATTGTTGTAACCTTGGACAGCTGCAGCGAGTGAGGGCGGTGCCGCCGCTGCCGCCGTAAAAAGTGATATACGCGCGCGGAGAGGTGTCCGGCGGCCCCCGGTCGCCACGGGGACAGAGCCCCGCCGCTCCGCATGGATTTAATTGCGGTCCCCAGCCCATCCGTCTCGCGCTGCGGAGCCGGCGCTCCCCGGGCTCGGAAACCGGGCAGTATATTAGGGAGAAGGGAAAGGGGCCACTCAATCATTTTTATCTTTTAAAGGGACCATTAAGAAGGAGAATAATTTACCGTGATTAAATGTTTAGCCTCGTAGATCAGCCTGCACAGTTTAAAATTAATTGGTGTTAACTAAGCATTTTAAGTTACTGCTGTGAATCAGAGATGTTGGTTCCCGTGCCCAGCTGGAAATTCAGAAGACAGAGTGCCCGACTTCATTAGCCCGGCTGAGAGGAGGATTTAGACAGCTGCAGGGCCCCGCTCTGCTTGGAGCCTGTGAGGACAACGCAAGTAAACCCCCACCCCCCCGCCGCCCTCCCCTGGTCCCCTTTCTCTTTCCCCACACTCCCTCACTCCAACAGACAGAGTTCCGTCTAGAGCTGCAATGACTATTCGATTAATCGATTAGTCGGTCAAAACAAAATTAATCGCCAACCATTTTGATAAGCGATTAATCGTTTAAGTTGTTTTTGGAAGCAAAAATGCCAAAAAATTTGATGGTTCTATGTTCTCAGATGTGAGAATTTCCTGCTCTTCTTGGTCTTACATTATAGTAAATTGAATATTTTGGGGTTTTGTTGAGACTGTTAGTTAGACAAAACAAGATATTTAAAGATGTCACCTTGTGCTCTAGGAAACTAATGGGCATTTTTCACTTTTTCGTGATGTTTTATACACCACACGATTAATCGATTAATCAAGTAAATAATCTACAGATTAATCGATAACGAAAATTGTTGCTAGTTGCAGCCCTAGTTCTGTCCATTTCTTACTTTATCTCCCCTCTTTTCTCTCTCTGTCTCCTTCACCTGTTCTCTCTCTCTCTCTCTCTCTCTCCCCCTCTCTCGCTCCCTGTTCTCCCCCTCTGCTGCTGTTTTCCCTTCCCTGTTCGATGCTGTTACTCCTGGTTACAGTAAGAGTCTTTGCCATCTCACATCTGCCTGCAGTCACGCGTCCTTTCGCATTAGTCCTTCCCGGCTGGCACCTTGAAACACACTCCCTGCTCTCTCCTCTTCCTCCTCCTCCTCCTCACCCCCCAAGTGTAGGTTATAAATACAGTAGCTCCCGGAAAGTGCAGGTGCCTTGACCCCTAGCGAGCAAACACGGCTGAACGTGTAGCGTCTTCTTATCAGTGTGTTGTTTACAGATTGTGCTCCCCTGTTTGTTTTACGCATTAGAGGCAGCGTAGATTCCCTCCATTCATGCTGACACTAGCAGCCGCTCCAGACAGTGACATCATCACCGGAGCAATGAGAGTTCCGATGATGATGTCATAGCTGAGAAATGCTTAAGCCTCATCAAGGGCTTTTCTGCATGAAGCCAGCGTCGTTAAGGCCCTTTATTTCCTGAATAGAATGCGATTGTGAATAAGGAGCAGTTGTATTGCCGTCTTCTCTGTGTATGTATGGATGTGTGTTTGTGAGAGAGAGAGTAAGAAAGAGAAAGAGAGGGAGAGAGGCTTCAAATTTCTCTTCCGTGAATGAAATGCATTTACGAACATGTTTCGTTTTTGTGACGCAGCAATTGTCCTATTCATCGGGCTTATTAATCTGTGGCTCGAATCTGCTCTTGTTATTTTTATTATTATCCCTGTAAGAGCGCCGTTAGCGGCGTAGCTACGCCGCTCCCCATCTGTATTTAAAGCAGCTCCACAGCGACGGGCTCAGCCATTATCTGTTTACACCAATTGACTCCGCCGTTTCGTCAGCGCCCTTATCTCCCTCCGAAGCAATCCAAGCCCAGCGCGCATGAAATTATTTCACTGGTTATGAATAGCTCCTCACAATCTTTTGACTCAGACCAGAGGAAGCTTTTTTTTATTTTTTTTTATTTTTTATTTTTTTATAAATGGGATTCAATCTCAGCTGTTCCCTGAATGGCTGTCCATAAGTTAAATAAGTAAATTAAAGGAAAGAGGAAAAGAATAAATAAATAAATCGGGAGTGGGGGGTGCACCAGGAGAAGATGGGGGTTGATGGGAAGACATGAGGCAGGAGGCTGGAGGCTGGAGGGGAGCAGGTGTGGATGAGTTGCAGAAACTGTGCCTGAATGCAATACCTCATTATACTGAAGCAATGGGAAGAATTTCCCTCTCTTTATTTCTGGAACAAAAGTAAAAAGCATCTTCGTATCCATGTGGGGTAAATAATTAGGCAAATGGCATGGAAGCATGTGACTGTTTGGCAACGGGCTCATGTTGGCTGATACTCTCACAAATGTGTTACAAATGCTGCCATACAGTGGCGTGAATTATGCAGGGGACGGGAGCAGCTGATGGTCTCTCATATGCAGAGGTGGACGACTCCGGCTTCAGGAAGTAAAAGTCCTGCCATGTATTTGCTCTGCCCATTCACTAAAACCAGGTGAGTTCACTAATTACCTCATCTACCTGGCTGATAGAGCTGTGCTGATTAGAATCAGCTGGTTTAGTGCGTGGGCGGAACAGATTCGTGGTTTGACTTTAACTTTCTGAAGCCGGAGTTGTCCACCCCTGCTGTCACAGGGATGTTTCGGTGCTCATAGGAGTCACGTTTGTGCCACTTCCCCCCCTGTATGCCCCTTCCTGTTACACCCATGAAGGAACTGGCGAGGATTCGCAATGTGCCATCGCTTCGCCTCCTTAAAATGTATCTCGGGCCTCGGTGGGAGATAAGGCGTTTGTATTTCCGAGGCAGGAGGGTAATTTAAAATCGTCGACGCAGCAGGTCTGATTAGAATCTCTGGGAAAGGCCCGTATTGTCTATGGCGGGCGATAACACAGCGCTAATTTGTTGTGATGAAGTGTTGGAGATAGCGGTGCCATGTATAGGCTTCCTAATGATGAGGCTACTTAAGAGGACAGGGCGCTCTGTGTGTGTGTGTGTGTGTGTGTGTGTGTGTGTGTGTGTGTGTGTGCGCATGCCTGTGTTTACAAATGTTTTCACATGTTAGCATGTCATGAATTACTGAATGGAGACAGAATGGATTGAAATCTGAAAAGCGAGCAAATGATAATTGACTGTTCGATTTCACCTGTTCACCTTTGTTAGCGTTTTATAAGGTAATGTGTTGTTAGCATGCTGAGCGTTCCTTCAGGAACCCGAGAGTTGAACCTCTCTCCTGCTGCAGGCGGGTGAAGGCACAGGGGGCGGAGACTGTACCAGCGAGGCCCCTCCTCCCTGGGTACCCCAGCGGTGTCGCCCCTGTCCCAGACCGACGAGGACTCCGGCCTCACTGGAAGCCCCTCCATGTGGGCTCCGGACAGAGAGCGGCCCAGCCTGGAGGAGAGAGCTTATCCCACATCTGTGCCCGGTGAGCCTGGGTGCACAGCGGGCTATGGGTGGAGGCAGTGAAAGGGTTGATTGGTTGAAAAGAGGAATGGGTGGAGGCAAGGAAAGAGTTAATAGGTGGAAAGGGAAAGGCGGCAGAGTTAGGGAAAGTGTTGATTGGTGGAATGGGGAAATGGGTGGAAGTTATGGGAGGCGTTATTGGGTGTAAAGTCTTAACCAATCACATTCTCCCGTGGTCAAAGTGACAATTCAGGAGGAGGAGAGAGGTTGAGAGGACAGGATGACAGGAGCAGAGACGGATGCAGACACTGGGCTTCCCCATTTACCATGTTAAAACGGAGTGGTTCTCCTCTAGGTACTCCTCCAGAATCCACATTTAATTGGTCTTCATTAAAACTGGTTCGCCCAGCACTGGTGCTGCCCACCTACCCCCCCATACCCCCTTCACTTCCCTTTACATGTTTTCGGATTTGCCCTCTTTGAAGGTGGGACCGTATTTGTTGAGCTGCTCCTGGCGGAAGCAGTGCCTGTCTGCGGTGGCAGGCTGCACGGGCGTGTGTAGATAACACAGCGCATGAGTCATCAAAGCCCCTATAAAAGACACATATTCAAACGCTCGTGTATTTCTCCTCTTGGGTTCAGAAATTAGGTTTTTTTTTTTTTTTTTTTTAACCACCCCCCTTCCATATTCTCTTATTTTAATCTTCGCCCTCCCCTTTCTGATGACGAACATGGTTGTCTGAAAATAGGTATTTGATGTTTTTTTCTTCTTCTTCTTCTTCTTCATCCTCAGTACTAATGAAATAACAGTGATAATAAAATGCTCTACAGTATGCTTGGTTGTCAGTTGGATTAGGGAGCAGAGGGGCAGGAGGTGGGGGTGGAGGTGGGGGGTGCTCCACCAGGGTGGGCCGGTGTCTGTGGGGGGCAGCTGGAGGGGGAGCTGAGGAAAATGACCTTTCAGTGATTGCTGTCTGGATGCTGTTGCTTGGTGTGAAGGTGGGTGCGTCGGGCCTGGAGGAATGGGATCGTATTAATTGGTGATTTCAGCTTGATGGCTGACCCGACCGTAGACGAGACTCCCCTACCTTCCCTCCCTGGTCCCCCCTCCCCCAGCCAGTGCGCCTTGCCTAGGCTGGCCTGAGTGTTCATCTCCGAGAGAGGGTCAATGGACACTTATTAACTTAATGATTTTGGATTTATATTCCGTCTGTCACCAAAACTGCTGCCATCCCACCCCTTAAACACTTACACTGGTATCCGACGCTCACGGTGCCAACGTCCTGCTTCCTGCATTGGCCATAACCCTCCAGGTCTGTGTGTATATCAGAGTGACAAGCAGACAGACATACAGACTCCAGTGTTCCTGTTCACCCTCATTTCTCTGCTCCGCCGTTCTCATAGATTAATCAGGCCTAGCCTCCACCCCCCACCTCCTTTCTGCATCACTTGTGCCTGTGGTCTGAAGTCCACTGCCTTCTCGCCCCCCCCCCCCCCCAAGGTGCATAGCAATCAACCCCCCACATCTCCCCAAATCCTACCGTGCTTCATTATCGAAGGGAAAAAAAGCAATACCTGTAACTCATACATTAGAGACAGAGCAGATATCGATTGTATAGCACAGGCCACACTGGTAAGCTGTGTTCTCTCTGGCATACTAAATCCCCAGCCCTTTCCACCCAGCCTGATGAACCACCCAGATTGCACTCATTCATCCCTTATGTCAGAGCCCATTACCACACACTGAATTAGATTGTCTTTCTCTTTGAACTACCCCCCCCCGTGTGGTGTTAGAATGTGCCGTCCGTTAGGGTACTCTGTCAGATACATTTAAATCAGCCCGAGTGAAGCGTAACCTGTTTTGGAAACATTATACCCCTGCATCCTCTTAGCCGCCAGCTTTCTTTTCAAGTTTCTCATCCATTGCTCTGTTGTTTGATTGAATTTGTCTGAATTGAATAGCATGGTATGTAGAGGTCTTCTTTACTGTGGCTTGCTGGCTTTGCTGTTGTTAATAATGGTGTAAGTAGTACAGAGTTCAAATGGCCTCTGTAGGTCAATGATTGCATAATTAATGCCTCATAACCATTTGAGGAAAAACTGGAGTTTTGAGCCATTGCTTTCTATGGTGATAAAGGCTCAGGGAACTACATTACCCAGAAGGCAGTGGATGTAGTGCAAGGTGGGTGAGCTGGACGAACACTCCCTGTGGGTTCTGACAGTTTCTCTCTCTCTCTCTCTCTCTGCTCTGCCTCAGCTGAGCTAGGTGGGGTGCGGTCCAACGATGTCCCTACCTGGAGCGGGTGGGCGTGTGCTGGGCGGGTACAGTCCAGCGACCCCCTCGCCCTCCTGCAGGAATTGGGCCGCAGGGGCGACCGAAACGACAGCGCGTACTACTCCTACTTCCACTGAACCCCCTGCTCCCCAATCCAGGGTCTCACAGTGCCTGTCCTTCTCATTAGTTTCTTTTATGCCATTTTTTTTTTGGTGAATATGCACACTTTTTTTTTCCATTTGACTTGTTTTATTAATGATAAATGCACATTTTTGTTTGGAAATATGTTATACATTTTTTAATTACATTTTTTACTTTTGGTGGAAAAGCACTTATTTTGGTAGCTGAAGTTTTCAGTCTCTTTTTGACCAAAGGGAGGGTTCTTTTCTGAAATGAGGGTGGGTACGTTTGTGAAGTCTAAAGTGTTTATTTAAATTTCAGTGTTTTTTTTTTTTTTTAATGGAAAAGGGCTGTTGTTTTGAATTGAAGTAGATGGCCATCTCAGTGCAGTGGAATATATAGGAGCCTCCTGTCAAACACAATAAGGAATATGTCAGTCTGATCCGGACTGACTCCACACATTGAGACACCACTGTCACGCCACACTGTACAGCTGCACAATCCAATCCATCTATCATGACACATCGATGAATGATTAATTATTATAAAACCATAAAATCCTGAATTCTCAAACCCCCCCCCCACCCACCCACCCATGACTACTACCCAAACACCAATAGGCTACTGAAGATTATTCATACTGTTCATACTTATTGAATAACTATTTAAATAATTTAAATGTTTTCTTTGTGGTGAGAAATGCATTGAATTAAATAAAATATCAGCATATCTAAAATATAAAAATAATTATATTGTTTTAAAATGATGTGTTTTTTTTGACCATTGACTTTGAGGCTACATTTAGGTGAAATGGAGGTATAATATATTGCTGCCATTAGACGTACACAAACATTTGTTCTCTCATCGTCTCCTCTATATCACTGCGCTCAGATGGCTCCTCCTCTGTTAATTTCACTTTGATTGATTCATTTATTTGAAGTGTGTTCAGTTAACTTTAAAAGAACAGTTTGGGGGATAATGATCAATCTTTTATTTTTGCTATTTTGTGACTTATGTTGATTAATGGATACTGATGAAAAGCAGAAAGTAAATATTTTGGTGAACAGAGATAAGGCTCTGTGATTTATTGTATTTGCCAAACAGATTTCCCGAGTCTCCCCTTCCTCCTGTAATTGAATATTTTAGTGTAAAGAAATTCAGGGAGACATGTTTTTTTAATGACATATTAAGCTCTCAAATGAAGCACAAACACAAAGTCTCACTGTCATCGCTTTTAAATGAGCTTTTATTTATTAGTATTGTTAATATTCTCTTTACAACGTCTTTCTTTCTTTTTTTAGTAAATGAAAAGGTGTGCTTTTCTACTGCATTTATTAAACTAAATTGCTGGCGTAGTTTGAGAGAAGTCACATAGGTGATGTCACTGGCCTGATGTGCAGTGGGGGCCTGTGATTGGTGGACTGTGTTGCCGTGTCGATAACAGTCTTCATACAACACAGAGAGCAGCAGCTTGGCTTGATGGGTAATGAGACGGAATCACAGCACAAGTCCTTTTGATGTGAGCACAGTGAGGCGTCGGGAGAAGCAGAGCTCTCTTCCCCCGCGGTCGCGGCCCGAAAAAGGCCCGCTTGGATCAGCCGGGAGATGGAAGTGACCGTGAGACGGGAGAGAGAACTTGGCATTGATTTAAAATCTCTAAAAAAAAAAAAAAAAAAAAAAAACTGACTCATCGAACAGAAAAACAAGCTCATAACCCCACAGGCACACTCCCTGTCTGATTACCACACACAAACACACCAAACCTCTTGGAAGTAATACTCCGTTCTAACGAAGTAGATTTTCAAAAATTGTACATTCCAACTATTACCTTTTTTTTTTTCTTTTTTTTTAACAGCAAACTTAACATTAGCTTTTACAAAATGGCAGGTACACAGCTAACAAATAAGAGCACCGCAAGTGTTGTGAAAATTAATGGGTGTGATTTATATGGTTTCGATTAAAAAAAAAAAAATTGAATCCAGTGATGTGCATGAATTATGTAAAATGGACACTGTGCGAGAGCGTGAGTGGTCATGAATGGAGGGCCTAAGGTAGTGCTTTAGCGTTTGGAGTAGACATGAGTGGCCAGATGAAACAGTTTTTAAACAAAAAAGGTTGGCAACTATGTTGCAGATGTTCCACATGCAGTTGGATACAGTGTGATTAGACCCACAGGGGAGGGGAAGAGGAACAGTGTGGTCATGTTTACACCCATTCTACACAGCCCAATCAGAAATTATTTCAGAACATGTATGTACTGTATGTTTTGTTCTATATATATAAAACATGAGCAATGCTTGCAAAGTATTTCTCATCTGAATGAAGATATAGCAGGTTTTAAAAGCCCTTGTATGTTCAAGTTATTAAAAAAAAAAAAAAATCAAAAGCCCTTTGGAAAACATGAGCTAAAGCCATGTGGCTGAAACACTATGCCACTTTTTTTTATGTACATTTAAAATATTAATATTAATTAAAATTATTAACCAGAGGTATGAGCGGCCTCTGACATGAGTGTGTGCATGGGGGAGGGCTCTCAGCACTGTCTCACACAGGGATGCACTGACAGCGCCTTTATCACAGAATAACCCACCGCACAATGACATGAATTATACCGACGGTTTCAAAAGGCCTTTATTTAACAGGGTATTTTTAGCTTGCTCTGCTGTCACATGACAAATTTGGTGCTGTTTTGAAAAGTTGTCTTATACCACTGTACAACACTTCTGACAGTTTCACTTTAACAAAAAAAAAAAAAAGGGAAAAAAAAGATGGAAAAAATATATGCCACAGCACATACAGTGACTGAATTTTTTTACTCTATCCTAGTACTCGCTGGGAGATTTTACTGTAAGAATTTGCATTAAGCTTTGGTTTGTTTTGGTGCCAAACTGCCCCAAAAGTGGCTTGCTGTGTTTACAACTTTGTGGTGTACTTGGGGGAGTGTGATTTTTTGGGGTGGTCATGTATTCCAGACACAATGTACACAGCCCCATGTGCCAGTTAGCCCTACCCATTCAGCCAATCAGGATGCTGGCTGCCTGACCAGTTGACTCTTAGGAGGGACCTAGGGCATGCTGGGAAACCTGCAAATGAAGCCAGACTCAGATCACAGCATCGCAGCTCGGCTTGTGCTCCTCATTCACACTCCCAGTGTAAGCAGACACACACAGTCATGGTGCTAACCGGGACGAAGGGCTGGGGGGGACTGAGGCCAACATTTCTCCTGCTCTCTTCCAGCGAAGAGAGAGAGAGAGTTGATCGATTTTCAGCACTGATGTGGACCGCTGGATTGGCTGCTTTGGGTGGAATCTCCTGCCGCATTGGCTGGCTGACAGCAAAGGGGGCGGGGCTGCAGCAGTAGGTTGAAGGGGGTGGGGTTTGGGGCTGAGACATTCCACTGCTTATAACGTTCCACGCTGATGGGACAAATGTGCACTCATTTAAAACAGAGCAAAAGAAAAAAAAAGAAAAAATTGGGCTTGTATGTATTAAACACTCCCCCCAACAATTCATTCTTTACTAACAGCTATTCCAGTTTGAGATATCAGGTGCAGTATCATTGTGTTGAGTGCAAAGCGGTGGCAGTTTTTGTTCAAAATGGCTAGTATTCAGACCATTAGCTGGGAACAAATGGGGCCTAGCTCAAGATCGTGGGTGCACTAGATTCTAATGGAGCTTATGCCAGATGTATCATCCGGTGAGGAATAAGCTGATGATAAAAACGGTGAAAGACTTCCTTTAGAAAGTGTCATGATATCACTGGTTGAATTTATCTTTTTTTGAAAGATTCCCTAAATATGACCATAATAGCTATATCTTCCAAGAATAGCAATATGCACCAATTCAAACATTTTAGAGACTTCAGAAAGAATCCTGTCTGATGTACTGGATGATTGAGGGGAATTGGCAAGCTCTCAGGATTACTCCGCCATTTGGCCAGTATTTGCTAAATTAAACATGTTTTGGTAGGAAATCAAACAATGGGGGTTACTGTGATAATGCTACTACACACCATATGGTTGTGCCCAAAGGTTACAAACATATTACCTAGGCATTTACAAAAGGCTTCAAAGAATTACTGAGAATAAATGCCCTCACACGTGGGTTTAAAAATGCCGCATAGCATGCAAATTCCTGCATTCTGTGGGAAGATTTTTAAATGGCTGGGCTTGACCCTAGTTATTCTCTATGCAACCTACAGCAGCTCCACACAAAAGAGCAGTGGGTGTCCCAGACTTTTCAGATAGGCCACCTTTATAGCACACCTTTATTCAATTACGTTGACTTTATCCCACCCGTGTGGTACTACTGACTTACTTAGAGAATAAAATGGCTTCTGCATCGAGGCATTGGAAATGAGGAAGCAGCTTTGGCAATTAACCCCTAGCCCAGTGGCACATGCCAATGCTGAAAGAGAGAAGAGGAGAGAAAGAAAGAAAGAAAGAAAGAATGCACAGTGATGAAAAAGGAAGAGGGGATGATGAAAGTAGGGAAGAGACGGAATGTGCAGGTGAGAGGTGTGGAAGGCTGCTCTCATTGGGTGAGGGATGAGAGTGGCAGGATGGAGAGAGAGAGAGAGAGAGGGAGACAGTTGCACAGAGGTTTTGGGGCGGAGTCCAGCCCACCAGAACCTGGTGCGGTACAGGGGTGCCGCCGTACAATGCGCGGAGGACTTTTATCGGCGACAGACGATCGAGGCGCCAGACGGACGAGCAGCGAGGACAGAAAAAAAAAAAAAAAAAAAAAAAAAAAAAAAATCACCGGTCCCAAAGCTGCCCTGACCTCCTTTCCTCCCTCCCTTTCTCTGTTCTTTCCCTTTTTCTCTTTCTCTTTTTCGGAGGCCTGAATGCCTCTGTTCCTCCTGGGCTGTCACATGAGAAAGGATACTTTTATAGATGCATTTTGTTTTTTTTTTATCATTTATTTCTTTCTGTGTTAAGAGTGCTGTGAAAAGGAAGAAAGAAAGCAGTCTGGCCTCTCCCAGTGGCCGACCCTTAGGGCTGGTATCTGACTGCAGATGGGGGCGGACCGAAGAGAGTGCAGTGACTGGAATAGACAAATAAAAGGAAGCACCAACGGTCTAACAATTATTCTATATATTTATAGTGTAATAGAAATAAGTTCCAGCCCTGCAGGGCTCTGTCTCCTCTTGCAGCAGCTGTTGTTCTTAAGTTTTTTTTTTGTTTGTTTTTACTTTTTTTTTTTGGCAAAGTTTTTGGGTGTATGCTTGACCAACCTCCCAACCCCCCCAGCTGCCCCGAAAGCCCCCGGCCGTTTCTTCCATCTGTGCCGCCCGGGCCCGGGCTCAGACAGGGGTGGTCCGCCTGTTGGCCGGGTTACTGTGCAGGGTGTCCTTGAAATCCTTTGGGATGGAGTTGTGCGCCTGCAAGAACTCGCGCTCGGAGTTGAGCAGCGAGCTCATGGCGGCCTTGGTGGGGTCTCGGGACAGCGTGTACATGGAGATGTCGGCGGCGGCGGGCCCCGCGAACACCTTGCCCATGGGGGAGGCGTCGCGGGACCGCGGCTCGCTGGAGCGGCAGGACGAGCGCCGGCGGAAGCGGTAGCGGTAGCTGGGGATGCGGCTGAAGGCGGACTTCTTCAGCAGCTCTGTGCGCGACTTGGCGCGCAGCTGGCGGTGCTTCTCGATGAACATGTGCACCGCCAGGACGCCCACCATCTCGGCGATGATGAAGGACAGGGCCCCGAAGTAGAAGGACCAGCCGTAAGAGTAGCTCTTCTTGGAGTCACTCTGGCCGGGGTCCCCGGAGTTAGCCGATATGTACACTATGATCCCGATTATATTACTGAGCCCTGGGGTGAGAGACGGGAGCAGAAACATGAATCAGAGAGATTTACACCTTACAGCTAATGCTTACCATGCCATTCCGTTACTCAACAATAAACACATCTGCAGTCAATTCGAAAAAAAGAGAGAAAAAAACATTTCAATGCTGTTAAAATATATTTTTTACTTTTGAGCGTATATATTTCATATTCATAATTTTTGCAGGCGAATCAAAGGTGGAACAAACTGTCAAATAGGAGATTGTGACTCACTGTCCTTGTTAAGTAAAAAAAAATTGTTCATTGCTATTTCAGCCAGTGGAAAAATAAAGAAGATACATGTTTCATACTTCTGATCAAATCTGACAAAATTCAGCTAATTTCATTTCAGTCAGGCACACAAATTCTCTGCTCACCAAATGCTAACTGCAAATGTTTCATAAAAATGTCGGGAAATCATATTCTTTTGCTACCCAATCATAGAAAAAGCTGCATAAAGGAGTAAGGAAGTAGGACATTTATATATTTCCTGTCCACAATTTTGTGATTTATGTATCTGCTGCTGTGGTCCATTGATTTGTATCTTTTGTTAGTCATCCCATTTCATTTATGTGGTTGACATGTTTTGGCGTTGGGGAAGAGTACAGTTAGAGCATGAACACACTGCTGCACACATGTTCATTACATAGTCACAGGGCATGAAATGTGAGGACATCACAGGGGATGGAACAGCTTGGTATCAGAGAGCATATGTAGCTCATATCCCTTCAATTAAAGCAAATAAAGATGTTGCTGCAGGGGAATGCGGGACATGGCTGTTGGGAACTGTGTTTTCATACACCACTCCCTGCACAGAAAATAAATGTGTTTCTATGTCTATTTTAGATACATTTTAAAGTGTATGTAATACTGTAAATTGGCACAGGAAATGCATGCTCAAAAACATGGACATATGTTCTGAAATACATTGTTAAATATTTTCTAACTACACTGCAATGTATATAAATCCCAGACAGAAGTACATTTGTTGGTCAGTCTTCTCCCACGTTTCGACAAGGTGCATTGCAGTTTAGCTTGAAAATCTTTTCAGTGTACTCCAAAATGTCCATATTTTGATAATATTAGTGCCAGTTTCTAATATGTACATACTTTTCATACATAAAATATGTATTGAGATGCATGTATTTTCTGTGTGGGTGCTTTCGTGGTATCTCACCGGCAGACACGAAGAAGATGCCGGCGCTGAGGATGACGTTGTGGCGGCTCTTGTAGAACTCGCTGGCGGCCACGCAGAGTCCTCCCATGAACAGCAGCCCCACGCTGAGAATGGGGAAGATGCTGGACGCCCTCACCGCTCCTGTGGAACATACAGGCACAGCGCTTACATTCCACTCATTCACAAGACACTTCATTTCAAAACTAACTACGAGGAAGTACGGAAGTTCCACGACAAGCGCAAAGAACATCAAGCACAAAACGCTCCCCGGAGCACCGACAGGCCACCTCGGGCGTCTCCATCAGCTGCAGCTGCTTAAGTTGATAACACAGATCCAAGCGTGTTGTGGGAATTCAGATGTAGTCCAATGCTCTTGGATATGATATTTCATATGCATATATCATTGTCGATTATATTTGATATTTAAATTATTCCAATTTCTTTGATCATGAATGTTGATGTGACTGATGTAACTGGCAGAATTGTGAATGAATAGACACCTGACTGTGGGTTTAACTAAGGCAAAAGGAACTTTTCACGCTCGTCAGCACACTGACTTTGTTCCTTAGTTATTTTCGGGCTAAACTAGTCCTGACTGCCCCTAACACACCAATCAGCTTTTCTGGCAGTTGCAAGTAAGAGTTAAATGACTGGGTGACTCATCATGTGGTTTTTTATAGCTATATATTGCATCCAGTGGTTTGAAAATTTTGTTGCACAATAATCCAAATCCGAAAATCTGGCGTCAGTGAAAGTATGAGCAATTGGACCATAAATATCCGTTTGCTTATTTTCTCCTAAAATGATCTCCCACGTGCCGTGACATATGTCTTTGCGTAATTTCGGATATGACGTCACTTCTCTTGTAAATATTGAATGTAAATTTACTGAGAAGATGACGAGGCGTTACTTTAACAAATTATTCCGATACAGTCGATTTGACAAAGTCACAGAGAGCACTGCACGTAACACCACGCCTCCACCTCAGAAAAAAAAGGGCCCACCTCAAACCCTCCCCAACATCAGTCTACTGCATTGTAGAAGAACACTTTACATCCCCCCCCCCAACACACACAAAATGAACCAACAAACAGGCAGCTCCCAGTCCAGACCCTCTCCGGTCTTGGCGCATTGCATTCACCACTTAAACAAAAACCATCAGAACATTAGCTGAAAAACATACCTCCTGCTTATGTAAATTCTGTTGCATATATCTTAAATGTATCTGCTTTTAAGAGGGTAATGATTGTAATGAAGCTGGCACACAGCAGGTGACTGACAGCGTTCCTCAGAGTTTACTTTTATCCACAACTCACTGCGCACACTGCAATGGCCTTTCCTCCAAGAGCTTTGAGAAATGAATAACCTTAACGTGCTACCACATTGTATTTATTTTAGCCGATGTAATAAAATAACCTGATTGCACAGCTTTTCTTTCGACATCCTGTCTATTTACACAGCCGGCTATTTAAACAGGCTTTCTGAACGCTCCCGAAATGTTGGTCCTTCTGCACCTGTTGCGTCCCCAAGGCACAGCCTCTTCTCTCACAGCGGAGCGTCTCCAAATTTATTTTGGCGAATTTGACCTCAGCTCGTCCTAAGCGGGAACACAGTGGTTCGGATCTTCTGTTCCCCGAGGCGCTGATCTTAGCCGTGAGTAACTCGGGCCGCGCGAATTACGCACACTGCGGCGGAGCGCATCTGAGCCCGCCTCCGCACGCGAGGGCTCCGCTCCCATCAGCCCCAGAGCGCCAAAGCGCCATCCTGCCGCGTATGAGGCCTCTCAGGCGCAGTGACCTCTCGCAGCGCCGTCTTCATCCGATCAGGGCCAATCAGTCCGATGGCACTGCCTCATCGACCGTGGGACCCACGCCTCAGTCGCTCGCGATCAATACCTGTAGCTCCCCTCGCCAAGGTACCACAGTCCTGTGTACCACAATGTACTGCTTGGTGTTTTGAGATTTTTTATTTTTATTATTTACTTTTGTAGCTTGCAACTAAGTAACATACTAAATAATTCCATCAGAAATTGGAAGACAGAGTATTTCTTTGAGAAGAATGACTTTCTCATTATCAATCCAATGTCTAAACTGTTTACTTCTCACTTGACCTATGGCTTGGAGTTGAGAGAGAGAGAGAGAGAGAGAGAGAGAGAGAGAGAGAGAGCTGACACTGGTAATAGAAGTATTCTCATGGAAGCAAACGGATGTAAAGATGGTATTTTAAGTATTTCACACACTTCTTTTTCTGGATTGTAGGCTCTTACCAACAAACAAAACTTAAGTGTGAAGCTGCTAATTGCAGATGGCAGGTAAATCTCAGAGCAGGAAAAGGAAATAACCATGAACACGTGTTTCTGAGTCTGGATTTCAACAGCAGTCTGACCAAAAGAACAGAGGTGACACACAAAGTGAGGCCTTCCACCTTGAGCAGTGGTTAGTCCTGACACAGACCACAACGGTTACCCTTTTCTATGAAAACAGACCTTTGATGTGGAAACAGATGAAAGCGCGCTGCCTTAAATCACTTGCAATAATAAATTCCTTACAGGGGTGCAACCAGTAATTACCATTCATAGGCATTATCAATTCACTTTGTATCTGGCCTTCTACAAGGCTGGTTATGTCTATTGACGTACACGATGTCCATTTCCATATCTTAAGTGAACAATCTTAATGCACAGCACTTGCGGCTTTCGCCGAGAGGCAGCACTTGAATGGCGAATTTGAACGTGCATGTCTTTGAAGGTGAACACTTCCGCTCTTAACGCCCGAGACGGAGCAGCCGGCCTGATTGTTATTCAGACCTGGCTCCTGTCTCCTGGGGTCGAGGCGGAGAGGAGGATTCTCACCTTCTCCTCAGCCCCTTATCTCCTCTCCTCTCCTGTCTTTCCCGCAGCACCCCCATATCTCTCCTTCTTCCCTCTCCTCTCCTCTCCTCTCCTTTATTTATTTATTTATTATTTTTTTTTTCTCTGTCTTGTAGATGAGCTGCTTCCCATGGTGCACCTCATTAATAACTGGGGACCCTGGGGGTGGGGGCGGGGGATGAGACTTTCTCCTGTCTTCCTGTTTCCCCTGCTATCAGTGGGGATGTATCTCTGCTCAAACAGGCCTTGATTACATATTGAAATTGCAGATCTCCATTAGGGGGGACATGGGTAGCGGCGGCGATGGCGGAGGCGCCGCGCGGGAGGAGTGATTACGGTGTTTTGGGCGCGGCGGAGGCTTTAGTGGGGGGCTTTGGCTACGCACGGAGAACAGCTATCGCTCAACGCCGCCCCCCCCCATCCCACCCCCTCCCACCCGTCGCTCCCCTCGTTGTGCCGGGCAGGGGGGGACATGCTCTGAAAAGATTCCCTGTGCTTGTTGGGATGGCTCTTTCGCACTCAAGCTTGCAAAAACCTCACTGTCACACACATGCAGTTAAAGGGTCTCCATGCCAAAAAACACTGCTCGTGTCTGATTGGTTAATATAAAACAATGTTTATAAACCTACAGTAAGAGTGTGAGGGGAGTGTATGTTTGATTGCAAGAACTGAGCCTGATTGGAGTAAGTTGTCGTGGTTGATTGACCAGGGGCCGCCCTGCTGTCTCCCTGTCCAGTGCTATGGGCATATGTCCGGCAGAGCCTCAGTGGTCAGCCTGCGTCTCGGGAGAGCTGAGAGAGCAGGTGAAAATGGGAAGCAAATGAAAAGAGAAGGAGAGGGCCTTAATTCTGTGGCATCTGTGGCTAGACAAAGTCTGGGAAGAGCTCCAAATGTATCCAGTCCGTTTTCCATCACAGTCACAATACATTATAATTCAATTTTGTTTTATTTTTTTTTTTTGGAAAATCACAGTCACAGTTTGTGTGCTGTCTGTGTGTGTGTGCATGTGTGTGTGAGTGTTTGTGTGTGTGAATGAGTGTGAGTGTGTGTATGAGTGTGTGTGTATGTGAGTGTACGTATGTCTGTGTATGTGTGAGTGTGTGAATGTGAGTGTGTGTGTGTGTGTGTGTGTATGTGAGTGTGTCATTGTGAGTGTGTGTGTGTGTGTGTATGTGAGTGTGTGAGTGTCTTGTTTGTCTGGAGGTTTAATTGGTGGAATGTTGATTCTCTCCAGTTCTGCTCTAATTGACAGTTCAACTGTACCTCTGCCCAGCCAGTCTGTGATTGGCTACCAAACATGTTATTGGCATCTGCACAGGCCCCGCCCCTCCTCATGGGTTGTGTAAAAAGGGCCTCAGGGAGTCTCTTGCGCTGACTGACTGAGGCTGTGCTTTGAAACGCAGCTGGACTCTGGGTGCCTCTAGTGACTGTGCTAACTGCATGTGGAGCGGTGTTCAGCAGTCACAGCTTCAGCCCGGTCACAAAACAACGGTCAGGGGTTTGGCTCACTGCTCAAGCACAGCGGTCGAGACTTACAGCATCTTCCTTTACACTCTAATGACCAAGCTTGACTCATTTCCTTTCCTCATTCAATAAATATCTCTAAAGGAAGAGTGTTGTCCTCATCCCTATTTTTTTTTTTTACAGGATCTTACTTCACCTCTTTTGGTCTGAAAAAAAAAACTTCATGTTTCATCTGCACAACTTTATGTCATGCAAATGAATAACATGAATGTGTGAAAAACAAAACTTTGTACATTTGCATATTGCTACCTGTACCTGTACATAACAGAATGAGAACAGTAATGTTTATAATAATCGGTAATCAGATTATGTGTGTATGACCCTTATATTATACTGTATTGACTGAGTTTTTATTAGCATGACAATGTGTGATCAATATTTATGATTTATTCCATGGCATCTGTTGAGTAACATACCAGCTCTAGGAGCAACCAGCTTCAGACAAACAAAGACGTGAATCCTCTCTCTCTGTCTCTCACTCTCTCTCTCTCTCCCTCTTTCATTTCACCAGTTTACCCACTATAATTCCCCAGCAAGGCTGAGCCATAGCCATGTCCAGTCATGTCAGTAACTCAGTAACTCATGTCAGTTACAGGGTGTTGCAGTGAACTTTGTCGTCACCAGCAGCCATTTCCAAAACACATCACATTCCCAGCAGAAATCATTTGGGTATATGGAAGGACATGTCCTTATTCCCTGCCTGGATCTGTTAGAGTTACAGTGTCAAAATACATCTGTTGCTGGGTCAGCACGTATTGTACAAGGGTCAAGTTTTATATCTGAATGTCAGATTTTGCAGGAGAAAATCTGAGGACACTAACACGAGGTCAAACATGACACAGCTTTCTATGTCCTCTCTGAGCAGCGATTGGTCAAAGGTCAACTGAAAGCAAAAGCTACTTCACCAGGAAAAAACCCTCCAGAGTCAGAAACAGCACATGTTTCTTTTTTATTGATTTTTGGTCTTGTGACCAGAGGCATAATGACCTGAGAAAGGCCCAAAACCACAGAATCATTGAGACTTAGATTTTTTTTTTTCTTTGAAATTTTGAGGTAAGTAATGGAGGTATTTTCCTTCAAAGGAGAAAGGTGGAGATTGACTGGATTAAAACATAACCACTTTCATCTGGAAAACAGTGGAGTGAACATTGAGAATAAATTCCAGGAAAGCCAAACAAATTATGGATGAAATCAGGTGCTTTGCTTTAGCGCTGCCTTTAAAATTAGCCCAATATTTCAACTGAAAGCAAAATAGTTTGCTTTCAGTTTGGGTTTACCTTAGACTGGCCAAAACCCAAAGGTGAAAAATGTTTATGTATGTCTTGTCTACTCAAAATTCTATTCCAAAAAGCAACATATCACAGATGTTACACAACACAAATATCCTCAGAACAGCTTAACCCAACTGACAAAATACCTGTTATGTTTAAAAATGTTGCATTCTTTGCACAGCTAGTGTTTTAATGTGTTCATACTGAGGAAATGTACCAATCTAACGATTATAAGAACTGAATTTGAATGAATTTCAAATGCATTGTAAAATCTAGGTTTTTTTCCAAAGAATTATTTAGTGATAAAAGCATTTGTTGAAGCATTAAATTACAATCGTGCAGTGAGCATTTTTTATATGTAACCAACAAAATCCTCTTGTTGAAATGCTGTCACGATATCTGACATGGAGAAGCTCCAAATGGCCCATTTTATACAGAGAGCACGTGGCGCTGGCGCGGTCCTTATGTATCTCAGCTAATTTCATGCTCGTCTAACCCTGGCTCAGTGCACCGCGCGGGGGATCCGAGCCGCAGGCCCCGCCATGGCAGAGAGCAGCCTGGCCTGAGAACAGCCTTCAGGCGGGTGACGTCACCCTCGACCCCGCTCGCATGGCGCTGCCACTGACACGCCGTGACATCACTGACATACTGTGACACCCGTGGGGGGAGGTTGGGAGGTTGGGGGTGTTCCTGGAGACCAGAGATTACGCACTTTTCAAGAACCACAAGCATCTCTTTGAAGAGAATGTTTGCTTAAAAAAAAAAAACAGAGGAGATAAATCTCAATTTTACCTCCAAGTCAGTTATTACATAACCGCTGTGTACGTCAGAGGGGTGATGGGGGAGTAGGGTGGGTGGGGGGTCCAATGAGGGTCCTTGAGGGCTATGGCTATATTTGTCACTGAACTAACTTCATGATATGCTTGATTGGATGTATCTAGTGTTTCACCCAGATTTTATGCAACAATTCTGTTGCCAAGCAGTTTAAAGGTACAGGGCTACAAACGGCAGCATTCCCGGTTTTAATCAAATAATGTTAAAAGGCATCAAAACTGTAGTATGCTTTTGTTTGTTTGTTTGTTTGTTTGGGCTACATAAATCCTTGGCATATATATATATTTCATCATATTTTTGTAATTGCATGGCATGATAATCAAGAATATTATTATGGCCATAGTAAAAATTGTGCCAAATTTCATCAAGCTGAATGCCTGGCTAAAATTCTGGTTTTCCAGTTAAACAAAAACAGTATATTGCTCTCCATGTTGTGTGTGTGATGTGGTATAGGTTAGTGTGTGTAAGTGTGGGTGTGTGATTCAATATAGGTGTATGTGTAAGTGTGGGTGTGTGATGCGGTATAGGTGTGTGTGTGTATAAGTGTGGGTGTGTGATGCGGTATAGATGTGTGTGTATGAAAGTGTGGGTGTGTGATGCGGTATAGATGTGTGTGTATAAGTGTGGGTGTGTGATTCGGTATAGTGTGTGTGTGTATAAATGTGGGTGTGTGATGCGGTATAGATGTGCGTGAGTGTGTGTGGGGTGTGGTATAGGTGTGTGTGGGAGTATGTTTGTGTGTGATAGGTGTGCGTGACTGTGTGTGGGGTGTGGAATAGGTGTGTGTGGGAGTATGTGTGTGTTTGTATAGGTGTATTTGTAAGTATGTGTGTGTGATGTGGTATAGGTATGTGTGTGAGTGTGTTTGTGTGTGATGCGGTATAGGTGTGAGTGAGTGTGTGTGGGGTGTGGTATAGATGTGTGTGAGTGTGTTTGTGTGTGATGTGGTATAGGTGTGTGTGTGAGTGTGTTTGTGTGTGATGCGGTATAGGTGTGTGTGTGAGTGTGTTTGTGTGTGTTGTGGTATAGGTGTGTGTGAGTGTGTTTGTGTGTGATGCGGTATAGGTGTGTGTGTGAGTGTGTTTGTGTGTGTGTGGTATAGGTGTGTGTGTGAGTGTGTTTGTGTGTGATGCGGTATAGGTGTGTGTGTGAGTGTGTTTGTGTGTGATGTGGTATTGGTGTGTGTGTGAGTGTGTTTGTGTGTGATGTGGTATAGGTGTGCGTGTGAGTGCGTTTGTGTGTGATGTGGTATAGGTGTGTGTGTGAGTGTGTTTGTGTTGGGAGGGGGGGTCAGCACACTCACGCAGAAGGTACTCCGCCGCATCCTGCTCGTAGTCTGCGTCCTCGGGAAAATGGTCGATTTTCTTGCAGACTCCTCTGAACGTTCCTGTGGTGATGAAAGAACACAGACGCACACAGCTGCCGTTAGCCTCCCGCTGTGTGTGAGCGCAGCGTCAGAAGGGAGCTCAGTGTTTTTCGGCGAGTGGGGTGGTGCTGCCAGGTGCCACCAGAAATATGACCCTGGATCTCTACTGGCAGTGTGCAGGCCGCCATGTCCCATGGACGAGAGGTGTGCGTTCACGCGCTCGTCTCATCAGAGAATACACACAACATCAGCCTGCACCCTTTGTGACTGTACACACACACACACACACACACACACACACACACACACACACACACACACACACAGTGCATTGTGTATGAACTTTCATGCTTTCATCTCATGAGAGCATACACACAACTTCAGCCTGCACCCTCTGTGATTACGCACACACACACACACACACACACACACACACACACACACACACACACACACACACACACACACACACACACACACACGTGTGCGTCTTGTCTATAAATGCACCCTCTGTGATTACGCACACACACACACACACACACACGTGTGAGTTGTCTATATGCTTTCGTCTCCTGAGAGCATACACACAACATAAGCCTGCACCCTCTGAGTGTGCACACAATTATGCGTTGTGTATGCACTTTCATCTCATGAGAGCGTACACACAATTTAAGTGTGCACACTCTGTGAACGTGCATGCACATGTGTGCGTTGTGTATCTGTTTGCATGGTTGCATGTGTGTGCATTTGTGTGCATGCTTGCATGAGTGCATACAAACATGACATTGGACTCTAGTCAGGTGCTGCATATGACTGTCTGTCTGTAAACTGAGCATATATCTGAAAATGTAATGAAAGCGTATTCATTTTGTGGCAGAATCATGAGATAATGTCAAATTAAAAAAGAATATTCTTGCCCTCAGGCTTAATATGTGGCACGTTACATGTTTTTTTTCATTCCCTGTTTTTTTTCATTCTGTCATCAAACCTACTCATTTTCTGACAGCCAATCAAATCTGTATCACTGGGCCCAACTTGGTACTGTGAATTAGGTTAGATTCCATTTAAAGGAAGGATATCAACATTCTGCCCGCTGACACTGGAGTAATAAATGAACAACACAGAACTTAACGTGATATTAATTAAAAACACACAGCATGAAGCTCATGAAATACACATCTACGGCGTGATGGTGTGGTGCTGTCGACAGTATGACAGAAGAGCAGCACAATCTGAGCCTTACGCGCTGCTGAGACTATACCTACAGGGGGAAAGACATTGATCCGCATTTGAAGGATAACATTTTTTTAATCTTTGTTGAGGTACATGGATAAAATAGGCAAAGGAAACACAAACCCAACAAGCATTCCGTTGTTAAGATGCGCCCGATGCCAAGTAGCCATGTTCACGTAGAATATTTGAATTTCTTCTCATGACTCTACAATACTCTACGGAAAAAATCAAACAAGCTGAACCCTGACAAAAGTACCAGCAAAACATCAGCTAGATTAAACGAATCCTATCTGATAAACAGACTTGACACATATATTCACACAAAATATAAATCTACACGGTTATAATGAAACCGTTTACTATATATACACCATTGCTATTAGTATAAGTATGCATATAAGACAGATATATGTAGTTTATTACATATATAAAATATGGTAAAACTGTACATAAAATACAGCACATGACACAGTTGGAAAATAGTAGAAAAAACGTATGCTTGTGGTTGAGAAAAACATTTTCAAGTTAAATTAGGATCCTGTTTAAACATAGAAACCCTTCCTGTGTTCAGATAACCTAGATATAGTCTTTTGCCCCTCTACAGCATTTTCTTTAATGTTTGACATTCCCTTCCGCTTTACTACCAGGTCAACTCTATGTTCACGAGGAGTCAAACAGTAAAAATGGCTTTTCCATACTGATGTGAATGAAATATTTAACGAACCCATTAAAGAAACATACATATTGACTTTACTTCCCCCTCCCGTGAAAGCCTCTGCTTATTATAAGACGAGAAGAAATATGCGGTTAAGCGAGGCGTCTCCCTGAGCTAATCTCCAAAATGTAATGTCTACATGTTCATTAAGCGCTCCAAAGCGGCGCAAGCTGCTGTCTGACGCTAATCAGCTCTCCGTCCGATAGCTTTAGCTGATTGAGATAGGGAAAGGGGGAATCAGGGAAGAAAATAATAATCTCTTTAACTTGTTCATCCTGCAGTGGCTGAGATGAGACTGACAAGCTCGGGATGAGTTGTTTGAACTGCTGAGCTCCTTCCCCCTTTCGACAGGGAAGTGAAGCTTCTTGACGAGCGCGATGAGAAGCTCGGCCTCATGGCCATTATAAACCCAGCCGCTATCGGAGCCGTCCGCTAAACGCATTTCCAAAGCAACTGCCAAAAAAACGTACACGAAATCAAGGGCACGAGCACGCACAGCGAAAATAAATTTCACAAAAAAAAGTGCTCCGTGGGTGGAGGTGAGGGGATCAGGCAACGCGAGTGACAGCCTGGTGCAGATGACGAGTGGGTCTGGCTGTGAAGTGAGAACAGAGGTTTACGACCACAGTGGAGGCGAGCGCTCAGCTGTGGCTCGCGCGCCAGGTGAAGGAAAATACTCAGGTGCGGCGCGACGGGTGGCGGCGGCACCGCTATACTCGCGCTTATTGGCTGCAAGTGCTGGCTGTCGCTGATTTGCACTGGGTAGTAATTGGGATTCGCCACAACGAATCCATATGAGAATACTGTCCCTCTCTGAAATAACCCGTGAAGACGTAAATACATTATTATTAGTTTTTTTTTTTCCTATTGATTTTACATATTGATCATAAGATCATTTTACGGTGTCTTAAATAATTACAATGCAAATCTGATACAGCCATGACTTGGATTTCAGTGTATCCAATTTTGACTGTATTGAACCTCTGTGACTCATGATATTGTCTTATAAAAAAAGCTCATTAAGCAGTAATGAGGTCTAATAAGCTCTCTTGGCTCATAGAGAGATGAGTATATGATATTAACTGAAAAATATGAGAAAGAAAGGTATAGTGAGAATTAGGGAGCTCATTATAGTAATTGCTTTGTCACAAAGATTAGAAACGCAGTAGATCAGTCGTTTGGTGTTCAGTGTTGTTTCGTGGTTCTGTCTGGTTGCTGAAGCATTGTATTATGCATTCACGCAGTAAAGTCCATAACTTACATTGTCACATTATCGCCCATTTATATATTTGCATATTCTTTTGGTAGTTGCATCAGTTCCTGCATTCATATCACCTTGTGTCCTTCAAATGCTGAACTGATAAAGCTAAGTAGCTGTGGACTTGGATAGTACTTGGATTAGAGACCTCTTGGGGAAACGAACTTGCAGCTGGAGGAGGAGGTGGTGGTGGGCCAGTAGGGGGTGCTGTACTTTCCGGAACAAAAAGAACTCCAGTACAGTGATGGCGTGTTTTACTGTAGGGGCGCTGTGTTTCAGATGAGAAGTGAAACCGAGGTCCAAACTCTCAGTGGTCATTAAATATTCTATGATGCTTTTTGAAAGAATAGGGCTGTTAACCCTGGCATCCTGGATAAATTCCCCACCCAAAAAAAAAAAAAATGGCTGTCTACATCTGGCCACCTAAACAACCGCTGTATCTGATTGGCTAAATAATCCCTACCAATCCCCACCCATGCTGATTCCCCAGGTCATCACTGCCAAAGAGAAATGAATGCTCAGTTGACCTTACCTCGTCAAATAAAGGACTCAAAAAAAGATCGAACAACTTGCAACCTTGCCAAAAGAAGTGTACCATGTGGAAATCAAACACAGAGCCATTTTATTACAACTGTCTCCAGTTCTTCACTGTCTTTTGTGATCTTGCAAAAAGAAAACATTATCTCAGTCTAAATCCCTCAATATGACTGAGTATGAACATCTCAAAATTGCCATCTCCATAATCATGAATCCAATGTACATACACTTTTTTCCCACTTAATATTAATGTGCTCATAATGGTTACCCACTGATATGAAGAGACTGCTGCGGTTCAGATTTTCCCAGAAACGGACGGAGCATTTAGTCTGTTTCACTTTGATGAAGCAGAGGATACCTCAATAACGCAGAGAGGAGCCTGGAAGATGCTGTTTAGGGCTCTGCAGCTTGATCTGCATCATGTGAAGGAGGTGGAGAAAGAGGAGCCGCGGTTACCGAGCCCACCAGCTCCAAGGTCACGACTCAGAGCCGTGGACACATCAGACTGAACTAGGGAAGGGGAGAGCAGGGGCACAGATCAATGAGAGACACACCACTCACCGTGCATGTGTGTGTGTGTGTGTGTGTGTGTGTGCATGTGTGTGTGCGTGTGTCTTTGATTGTGTGTGCGCGTATGCATGTGTGTGTGTGCATGTTTACGCATCTGTGAACGAGTGTGCACAGGTGTGTATATATGTCTGTGATTGTGTGTGTGTGTGTGTTTATTTATGCATCTGTGATTGTGTCTGAGCGGGTGCATGTGTATATTTAAGCATCTGTGATAATGTGTTTTTTTGTATACATGCTTTTATGGTCATGTATGCATGCATGTGTGTATATTTATGTGTCTGCTGTCATGTGCATGTATGTATGTGTGTGAGTATATTTGTGCATGTTTGTGTGGATGCAGTTCTGTGTGTGTTTCTGTATGCATGAAAGTGTGTGTGTTTGTGTGTGTGTGTCTGTGTGTGTGTGTTTTGTGTGTACATGTGGATGGACAGTCAAAAGGGCGATAAAAGCAGTTTATCACAACCTTCAGACCCCTGTCAAAGCAATGCTGGGGACAGGAGAAGAAACCTGCTCAGCCTGTCAAGGCATAGCCTCCATTTAAATAATAAAATAAATGAATCTACACACACTAACAAAGAAGAGCAAACTACTGTAGCAATGGCTTTCAAATTCTTATCAAACTCTGCAAGGGAAGAATTCAAAGCCAGGAGATAAAAAAGAACAGGCTATTCTTTAAAAAATATAGTAAAAAAAAAAACCCATCTCCCTCTTGAAGTATCTTAAACTCCAGATGAAGGCGAGATTTGGGCTCTAATTAAAGTAGCTGTGTGGAAGCATACCACCACAATCACAAAAGGGCAGCAAGCAGCTTAACCAGCAATCTCTGAGCGGTGGATCTACCTAACAGGCAATTAAAGGAAAGTCGTGTATGTGTGTGTGTCTAGTGTGTGTGTGCACTGGAGTGGGGGGGGCGATAGTCATTGGAGGTGGGGTGGGGGTGTGAGCTTTGTGATTCCCACGGCAGCAGTCTGGAAGACAGGGGGTTCTTAATAACCGCCATCGTCCGCCATTTGTCCTCAGATCCACCACTTGCAAAGCGGTACCGCTCTGGCATCGGCTCGCTGGCCTTGCTTGATTGGCCATGACTGGAGAGAAGCTCTGGTTTTTGGTGCATAAACATAAAAACGGTAAACACTGAGGGCTGCCTGTTTATTTGGGTGCTTGTGTGAGCACCGGGGACAGCAGATGGGGAGAGGTGACATGTTGTACATTTCTGAGCGCGGCTAATCAATCTGCGCATCCATCAGTCCCTCCATTATCACTGATCCCATTATCCTTTTAGAGGGTCGCGCTGAACTGGGGTCAGTCCCAAAAGACACACATCCATGTAGGATGGGGCTGCAGCTGGGACTGGACGGCAGTCCATCAGTCACTATACCCCCATCAGCTGAGGACGTGGAGGTGCCAGAGACAGGCAAATGTAATATAATAGAACAGAGACAGCGTGCACAGACTCAAAGACAGGACATTCATTCTGTTGTTTTTTTTTTCTTCTGATGGCAAAATTATTTTATTAGATAATGACCGGGGAAGTAACGGAAAGCCTGCCCTCTGAATATCAAACTGCACAGGAAGATCTCACCTTCGCTGCCTTCTTCGGAATATTTATCATATATTAAAAACCAACAAGCTGTTAAAAGCATAATCACGCAGTCTAGCCCAGCTCTGAGGATCTATCAGATTCTAAAGCAGGGAATATATTGCCGTTTAAATAGCTCAAAGCACCAAAATGGGGCTCTTTGTCAGACCCAGAGATTCAATGATGTCAAAACAGCTCCACTAAGAGGGGCGGCTGCATTAAACAGGGAAATATTTCATTTGGCTTTTTTTCCTCTGTCCGCTGCTCCGCTGCTATCGTTGTAAACACTCTTTCAGTAAATAACCTCTCTTTTTAAAGGGAGACACGATTATCCTCTTAACAGGGAGGCTAATGCCATTATCTCATTAGCCCCCCCCACCCCGGAAAAAACAACACAGTGCCCTTCATGAAATACTTTATTATGCGATTAAAAATCTTCTCCAAAAAAGAACTTCTCAATGCCTTTCAGGCGATAGATTAAACATCACTCGCAAGTATGTCCCAAACACAAAGCTGTTTCTGTCAGAAACAAATTCAGACATTTCATACTTCTTCTAAAGAACAGTTTAAGTGAACATGAGACATTAATAATGACATTTTTATGCTTGTAAATACATTATTATATATAGTGCGTGAATTGGGTACGTGCGGTGTGTCTGAAATTCTGTCCCAGAGGTAAAGGCTTAAGGATCTTGATCCTGCTGTCCTGGAAATCATTTAAAACAACCCGACACCTGGCCATCCACATCTCACGCCACCGCTAATGGAACACGACGGACGTCCAGCTATCGACGGGGGCAGAGAGAGAGGGAGGGAGGGAGGGGGAGAGAGAGAGAGAGGGAATGAGAGAGAGGAAGAGAAGGATGGAGAGGGAGAGAAGGCGAGAGAAGGAGAGAGTGTGAGGGAGTGGGGGAGAGAGAGACAGTGAGAGAAAGGGTAAGAGAGGGTGAGGGAGTGAGAGGGAGAAGGAGGGGGAGAGGGAGGGAGAGGGAGGGAGGGAGGGAGAGAGAGAGTGAGGGAGAGAGTGAGAGAGAGAGAGACAGTGAGAGAAAGGGTGAGAGGGTGAGGGAGTGAGAGGGAGAAGGAGGGGGAGAGGGAGGGGAGAGAGAGAGAGTGAGAGAGAGAGAGAGACAGTGAAAGAGAGGGTGAGGAGAGAGCTGAGGGAGAGAGGGTGAGGGAGAGAGGGGGCTTGTAAGCGAGAGATGTTTTCAGTTAATTCCAGCCTTTGGACTGAGCTGCATCTTGTGTGTTTCTATAGCTTTAGTTCCTCGTGGTGAGCAAAGGGCAGGCAGCGGCCCCCGGGCACGAGGCCTTTCAGCCGAGCAGAACAGGCAGCGCACAGCCCAAGAAAACAGGCAGCGCACAAAAGCCACTGGAGTGAATAATTCAGCAGAGATGTCTTTAAAATACGACAGCTTTGTTGGGGGTGGGGGGTGGGGTCGACTCATGAGATTTAATGTGCAGAATCACATATTCCATGCCAGAGAGCACAAGAATCACCCCCCCCCACAACCATCACGTCCCGAACCTTTCCCCCACGCGACCCTGCTCCCCTTCCCAGAGGTCCGCTGGGACCGAGAGACCGACACACACCACAAGGGATGCCCTTAAAATCGTCCCCTCCAGTCCTTCAGTGGCAGGAGGAGGAGATGGAGGATAAGAAAAATAGGAAAGAGAAGACTAAGAAGAGCATAGAGCAAAATATATTATATTGTTAGACCTATTGAAATGTATTTCTTTTTTAAAATCTAAGCTCAACACAAATGTTTAGCAGACTGAGTTTCACAGGGAATGGGGCAACTGAGGTGTGTGTGTGGGGGGGTTGCACACAGTTGTGCTGCAAATAAAGCACCTTACAAGCTGTGCGTTACCACCTTTTCCATGGTCACGCGCTCCTGAGTTCGAAACCCCCCACTGTTCAGGACATTTCTTTCCTCCTCTTATTCTTATTCTGACCTCGAGGGGGAGGAGGGAGGTGGGGGGAAATGTAGAGAAACTGCTCATGCTATAAACCACTCTTTGCAGCTTAGAAAACAGAAGCGGAGTCCGTGGAGGATGACACTGCACAGTCTGGACTCCCTTAAGTCTCTTATTAATAAGAGAGATTGACAGCCTCTGAGAGAGGGATGAAGGTTGTTAATATAGCGCTCTTTTTTTCAGGCCACCCACCCTTACTTATTTTTTTTTTTCTGTATTCAGACAGTTAGAAGGCAGAGAGGAGTATAGAAGATAGTGGGGAGAGTTGAACCCAGGTCTCCCAGGAACTGTATGTGGTTGAAATGGTTGCTTACCCATTGAGATATTCAGCCTCACCCACATGGTACTTTTAATGGCCCAGATCCACGCCTTATACCCTGGTATACTCTTACTGAAGTTGTGCATTACTGCTAAGCCAGATGCCGTCCTGAGGCCTAGTCCAGTCCAGGTCTTTGTGTGTAAGAGGACAGAAACGTTGACTTGTTTGGGACGGATAAAAATGACACTCTGAAAATGTCTGTCCTATCCATGAGTAATAATTCACAGATCAAACGTGGGTCAATCCATCTCAACTCTGCTTCATGGTCAAAAATATTAACATCTCATATATTTCAGGTAGAGTTATAATAGTAAGTTTATCCCCTTTGACCACTTCTGAAATTCTGATGAAATCTTACATTATATTCTGTTACAAAACTGGCTGCTTTGCTGGGTTTTTTAAAAAATATTTTATCAAGCCTTTAACTGCATTCTTCCTGTCTTCCCCCTCATCTCCAGCCCTTCCACCGGTTCCCATACTGACCCAGTTCTTGACCCTGCCTTGAGGGAACAGAACGAGGGCAGCTGTGCGTGACTTCCTCTGTCTAACTAAGGAAATCGCCTCATTTACTCACCCTCCATGACTTGGTGGTGAAGCATCTCACCGGTGCGTTAAGAGGATCCCTCCATTGTGTTAGCGATGGCGGGGAACGGGCTCTCCAGCACCGCTAGCGTACACATGCTTTTGTTACCCCCTCCACAGAGACTGCGGGAGATGGAGGGAGATAACAGCCCATCCTCATGGCTCCATATGCCTCCGCACACCCAGATGCATATCTAGAGCTACGACTGGCCACATATTGTTCTGCAAATAAATACTGCCTGCTGTGTGAATCCTGTGTGAACGAGAGGAAGAACTGCTTCCATTGTTCGCATTGTTGTTTCTGCACTGTGTGGTGGACAATGCTCAGTTGATGGTTTCATAGGGAAGGCATGGATGTTTTTAGTTCGCTGTTCTTAACGTTTTGGGGGAACATCTTCATTTTGCTGCTGAAAGCCCGGTGTTATTGGTTTTTTTTTTTTTTTGCACCATGAATTTTACAGATTACTGTCAAAGCTGTTTGCACGGCCGTGCTGCCAGCCTTGCGTTTGCCCTGAAAAGCTGAAGACCCTGGCAGCTCTTTTGAACACAAATTAAAAGAGAAAAGAGGTAGCAACAGGAAGGGCTTCTCAAGGTTTTTGAAATCTTACAATAATTATTTGCCATAATTTCGTAAGTCCCGTCAAAAAAAAAAAAGATGATTCCTTTAACGCTTTTGACAACGCAAAGCCATACAAATTCATCTCAGCTTTGTTTTAATGATGTGTCCAGAACACAGCCACTCTCCAAAGTGTTCATCAGATATTGACCCCATGTTTTCATTACATCTTTCCTTTTGCCTGGGGATTAGCCGCCCTCTCCGTAATTTAACTAAATGTTACGAGTTATGAGGAAATCTCTCTTAAAGCCGTGTAACTGGCGCAAATATTAGAGCGTAAGTTTTCAGATTCATCTCTTCAGCTCTGGAGCGTATTATCACAAACCTATAATCTGTATTTTCAAACAGAGCGGAGGAGGCAGGTGGATATGATTTAGAGAGCCTCATATTTAAACGCTGGCACTTCTCTCCCCAACCTGCACTGTACATTCTGCTGTACATGTTTGTTCAAAGCGGTATCTTTGCTTTTAGGTTTTGGAACTCAAATTCTTGCAGCTTTGCACAGGCTTTCATTTGAAAGCATTCCACAAACATGAATCAAATGTCGTGCAGGAGATCTTACAGCCATGCATATTATTTGCTGTAGGTTTCTACAAAGTCAGGTTTTTTAAAACACTACAATACCCACTACAGTACCCATACAGCACATGTGCTGCAAAATTATTTAGCAATGAATTGCTATCAGAAAGCAACCCTGTTTCATATTCAACTGAATAGGTAAAATATCTCTTTGATGGTCATCACAAAGCCACTGATATGTGGTCTAATAGAGGGGCTTAATGCCGTTTGGGGCCCATTGCACTGCCTGATCAAAAATGTGTTAGACTCTGGGCAGCGCGCCTCACAGTCCCTGAATTATCATCTCTCACCTACAAACACATACTCCAGTACCTGTCAGAAAGTGGGTCACAGGGCTATTCTCCTCCGCTGAAACATGCATGAGGGTAACCATCTGCTAATAACACCACTGCAATCTCAAGAAACAACTTATGCCTTCCACATGTTCCTGTCTTACTCACTAAAGAGTTCAGCATTTTTTTGTTTGTGTTTGTGTAAAACCCCTGTGAGTAGACACTGCAGTGATGAAATATAGCACTAGACATGGAGGCATTACCATAATGGAGTGTTTGCATAAATGTTTATTGGGACAGTAAACCTGGCACAAACGTGCACACAGTTAATCAGGAATGCGTGAGAATTATGGCTATCTGTGTCTACTTACACGATCCCAAACACTCCTGTTCTTCAGCTGAATGGCTTTAAATCAATGCATGTAAGGTCACTACCACAGTATTTCTGTTCAAATCCAGCACTGTTCAAGTATGTGTGGTGAACAGCAAGAGGACAGTGCAGAAGCAGGTGCCTTACATGGGTGTCACACATTGGCAATGCTAGCTTGTTTCAGTTTTCGTGTAAGTATATTGTGTATCGGTTGTAAATTCTAACTGTACTTATACATATATATTAACTGTACTCATATATTTATATACTTTAATTTACACTCTCTTTTATACTTTTACTTTGTGTACCCTAGCAACAAGCTGTATTGCACCTTAAAATTTTCTTGTACAGCTGTGCAATGACAATAAAAGTGTCCTATTCTATTCTATTCTATTCTATTCTATTCTATTCTATTCTATTCTATTCTATTCTATTCTATTCACAATGGTTGAGTTTCCCCCTCATTTATCATGTTCTTAAAAAAAGAAAATGTTTTAAGATGAGAAAAACGTCCAGGTGGCATATCCAAGTTAAACACTATTGCTTGTGTGAAAGATGAAAGAGTCTGGAACTGGCCACAAACCAGAATCTGCAGGGGAAAAGTCTTTGTGGACCCTTTGCTGGGTCACTGCGTGAGGTGCCGCACAGGCCTACACTAGCATAGCGCAGGCTTACACCATATGCTCTTCAGAGTCTTACACTGGAGAGCCGAGCACATTAAAGAGAGTTTTCTCCTCTGATTTATTGCCATTCCATCATTGCCCCCTCTCGCACTACACAGATCGGTGGTGAGAAACCAGGCATGCTCGCTGTACGCAGACGGTGTGAAATGCCTCAAAGATTGGATCAGGAGGCTTGTGATTGGGTCGCTGAGCTTCTCACGTGATAACATCATCAGTGTCGGCCATTGTTGCTGACGAAGGTGCACAGAGACTTCATCAACTGCGATGCCTAAATCAGCTCATTAAGTGTAGGCCTGGCATTATAGCGCCTCCTCTGGTTGCCTTGGTGCCCTGCTGCCAGCCTGCAGAGTTAAAATAAACAGTGGCTGAAAGCAGAGGTACAGCTTGATTTAGCCTGTGACTACATTCCAGCGATGGTTCAGGTCTACAAAAAACTGCTTTAAAAAAAAGTACAATGTAAATGCAATTCACTATTATTATGGATAATAGTAATTGCTGTTCACACTCCAGAAACTGGCTAACATTGCTGCTGTAGCAGAGCATAAAGCATGGAACATTCCCACTCTGAACACTGGGAATGGGCATAAAACTGCACTATAAAGCTGCCAAAGTCTATTTTACTCCACTTTAAAAATGAGCGATATATAAAAATAATTTGACTGTTTCAGCGCAGAGGAAAGTAATAACCTCACCATGTCTCCAGCGCTGACCTCCATGATCTATGCAATGAAAGTGATCATTACATTGGTATTCTGGCTTCTAAGTGTTTAAAACGTGTGATTAAATTTGAGATTAATCACGATAATTATTTTGTAATATTGCATGATTAATCACAATCCATTTCTTAAATAGTTTGACAGCCCAAGTCATTACGTGTTGGGAGACTACACGCTGTGGCAGACAGCGTTTTTTTTTTCCCGGAAGCCGCCGCTGTCGTACGCGCTGGTCGTGGTGCCGATGGTAGAGATTCACGGCCGAGTACTGCAGTTACTCAACATTAGTCACTAATGACACTGAAATCTGCTCGATGGAAGCTTTAATGGCAGCCTCTACTGGCCAGAGAAGCCCTGAAGGTCCAGGATCTGGTCTCACACGCACACACACACACACATACACTCGCACACACACACACACACACACATACACTCACACACACACACACACACACACACACACACACACACACACACACACGCACACACACACACACGCACACACACACACACACACACACACACACACACACACACACACACGCACACACACTCACACACACACACACACGCACACACGCACACACACACTCGCACACACACACACACACTCACACCTACACACACACACACACACACTTGCACACACACACACACACCTGCACACACACACACATACACAGACACACACACTCTCACACACACTCACACACACATACACACACACACGCACGCAGAATGATCGTTGTCACATCAATGTCCTTTAACGCAGGCATCATGCTTCATTTAGCCTTCCATTAAAGCACTTTTATGCAGAACTGTGCGGGGGAATGCGATATAGGTCAACCCAAAGAGAGCTGCCGGCTCTCAGCGAAAGCCCCGGCCCCGTCTCCGCAGAGAGGCCATCCACGGTTGCAGGCAGCGCTCTCCAGCATGGGCTTAATTGAATTACGTGAGGGTTTGTTACCCCCACAGAATGGGGTCCAGCTGCAGGACAGAGTGGGGCCTGCGTTCGGCCAGCGCGCTGACCGCAGAGCCGGAGCCGGACGGCCAGGCCAAGCGCCTGAGAGAGGAACGACCAGCCAGGTTTGTAACATTACAATCCAAGCAGGGCGCCTGGGTAGTCTGGCTTTTCCCTACCTTCCTGTAAAGATAGCAAAAAAAAAAAACACATTTCCATAAAATTAATGCAAATGAGCTCCGGAGGCAGGCTGAAATATCCTGCCTCCCGGAGTAGTGCAAGCACGGTCAAAGGCATTACCGTCGGCCCACGGCGGGGGAGATATTGACCCGTCAGACCAGACCCAGAACCACTGAAGGCAGGTGCAAGGGGGACGATAAGAGTCCCCTACAAAGGGATAACACTGGACACGTGGGCCTCCATTGATCTGGTGCTAAGTGCTTCGGCCATAGCGTCGTTGATATTTTAACTGAACAGCTCCTCTGGTCTGGGAGTTATGATCAATCTGATCAATCACAAAGGACTGAGACCCCCTACCCCCCCCGTGCCCCCCCCACCCCCCCTGTTTAATGGATTTCACGTTGAGAGGCCGGTTGGTTCTTTGCCTCAGCCCTCTACTCAAAGTCGTTTCAGATTAGATAGCAGAGAAACAAGGGTGGACACGCTGCTGCACTCTGCACACGAATAAACATTTAACTACACGCAGATTTACTAGCGATCCCTTGGTAAAAGCAGTTTACGGCAGCGCCCATGCCATCCTGCTACAGACAGCAATTTTACTGATCAAAGGCACAGGGCAGCCTGTAGTCTAGTGGCTAAGGTACATGACTGGGACCCCTGAGGTTGGTGGCCCAAGCCCCTGTCCAGCCACAGCAAGAACACCATTGCTGTTGGGCCCTTGAGCAAGGCCCCTAACCCCACATTGCTCCCAGGGGGAATTGGCCCTTGGTTAGTCCAATTAACTGTGAGTCACTTTGGATAAAAAGTGTCAGCTAAATGATGATGATGTAATGTAAAACTGTAGGGACGCAAACACCTTCGTGCTATTGTTGCTCGGGCAACGGCCCATTTGCCCTCTTTTGGCCAAGCTGCCCCTCTGAAGGGTTTTGATAGCTTAGGTTATGGGATTAGCCGTTATTAGCACCGAAAGAGCACTAGTAGAGTCACCGCCCCTTTGAACGTCTTTGTTGGACTGTATGATTTTACCATCTATAATATCACAGGGACTTTATTATTCACATCATAACATTATGTCAAACCTCAGTGAAAATATGGCCTAAATTTTCCCCAACATTACGGGAACATTCTCAGTTAGCTGGGCGTAGGCTCATGCGTGTGAGTGTGTATGAGTATATGCATATGTCTGAGACTGTGTATGTTTGTATGTACGCGTGTGCAAGTGAGAGAGACAAAGAATGTAATGTATTTTGGTGAGCTTGCAGTCAGAAGCATGCCATATTTGAGGAGGCAGCCGCACAACGATTATGATTGACAGCCAGAACACGCCTCTCTGATCCTACCATAAGCACTTAGCCGTTTAGCGGGGAACCTCACCTAACACTTTAGCCTCGTCTCCGCTCGCTGTGACGTGACGCCCAGCAGGGCCACTGCGACCATCTTAAAAGAACCCCACACATATTCTACATCCTGTCCCCTCTTAATTGCCAGGCAGACACGGTTCCTGCCACACGGGGCCGAGGCCGAACGACCCGCTGTCACCCTCTCACCCACGCAGCGGCCGCTGCTCTCTGTTTACTCAGCCTCAATCTGATACTGCCCCGCCAAAATGAAATTAAAGGGAAAACAACCAACTTTTTTCCTGTAGCAAAGAGGCACTGTTGGAAAAGAAGGTCACTTTAACATAAGCCTTATTTTGGCATCAAAAATATCCTATATATCCATATATTGTTTAACGTTGTTTCAAGATTTCTGAAACAGTTCTGTAAAAAAATGAGGCTCAAATACTTGTTAGTTAAGATAGTTATGGTGTTTACATTATACCTGTTGACACTCTGTGTGTATATGCATATATTTGCATCAATTTAGCAGTGTATATCAGAGTGTTATTGTCATGGAATATGCAAACATATTGTGGAAACAACATTTAGTTTCTTCAAAACACAAGCCCTTTTTCATTTGGTTTTTCCATTGGCCAGTCTTCCCCCTGTAATTATACATGTTTGGATAGGGTGAATGTGCTCATTCATAAAAATTATCAGCTTTTTTTAGTTTTTAAATGAAAACTTGTGCTGAGGGAAAATAACTTCACATATATCAGCCTTTTCAGAGATATTATCCTCTCATTCCTGGCCTGGCATGTGATATCCGTCCTTAATCTTACTTTGGTCGCTGGTGTGGTGCACCGTAATGTCTGATAGTGATTGATTATGCAATATGAATATAAGAGATTGACTGAACGGTTGGATTTTTTAGGGTAACAGATGCTAAGCAGAGGGGAACCATGCAAGTTCAAAGAAGCAATTCTCTATTTGCTAAAGCCTCCGTCGTGTAGCACTCCGTGGCCTGTGAGGTGGATAATCTTCACTGCCTCATCGGAGAGCTCTTCGGAGCTCAGTGTGCACATATGTTGGCCTATTAAACTCTACACGGTTTACAGCATGCATGAAGATTATATACTCTACACTGCCACTCACACTTTTTACTTGCACAGTGTCCTGTTTATTGTATTGTTTATTTTGTACAGTGTCATGTTTGTAGTATTGTTGATTTTGAACAGTGTCTATCTATCTATCTATCTATCTATCTATCTATCTATCTATCTATCTATCTATCTATCTATCTATCTATCTATCTATCTATCTATCTATCTATCTATCTATCTATCTATCTATCTATCTATCTATCTATCTATCTATCTATCTATCAACTGAACATTCAATCACAGGAATTTCTTAAATCAAAAACTAAACTCTGGCATCACTGTCCAATACTCACTACATTTCAGTACAGTACACAAATCTTCAGTTTTGTTACAGTACTTCAAAGAATTAAGGTCTGGAGATTTTTCTTCATTTATTTGCATACCCATGGGAAGTGTGCAGATTGAATCTGTAAATTCACTAACAATAACTGTATTTAGCATGAATTTATGCAACTTTAGAATGTTTACCCCAATTGTTTTTTATGTACACCAAGATTAAAGTTCCTCTGAAAAACACAAAAACATAGCGTTTTCACTATATCAGCATTTAACAGAAGCAGTATTACTGGTCTTAGCATAAACCAAGAAAAATAGAAACTTGCTGTATAAAAAAAATCAGCCGTTGTAATGCATGATAATACTTCTTTTCCTAACGAAAAACATGTAATATTACCTGGCTTGGTGGGTGTTTTGTACATGATGTGAGTTTTTAGAGATCCAGTGTCTTCTTTCTCCCAAGTACCGGAGCATTAGCAGGCGATTTGCTGCTAAAAATGTGTTTAATGATTAAGTCACATGTACTGTCTTTCACACACCACACTTTTCTACACTCTAATTAACACAATCCACACTCTTATCATACTCTCAGTTACACACTGTACTCACATTTACACACTGACCTGTACCATCACTCACCCTCCACACTGACCTATAATCTCATTCACACACTGACCTATAGCCCACCCTCTGCACAGGGAGACTTCCTGTTTCAAACCACAATGACTCCTGTTTGCTTCCTCTCACCACACTAACCCCCATCCAAACCCCAACGGGACAGTAAAAATAAATTATTCTAACAATTGAAAATGGTATTCCCTTTTTCCTATTGCAAATGAAGCAATGTTTTTATTACCGAGTACAAAATAATTGAAATTAAACTGGTTAATGTTACATGAATGGCTTTTAGAATTTAATCTTATTGACTTAAACGTGCATATGTTTGGAAGTCAGTGCATTGCTGACAATTACTTCAGCAACCAATCATTATTTAGAGGGAAAAAAAAGTTTGAATGTATTTTGTAAAGTATATAATTGGTTTAGTTCTGCTTTGGCCCCCTGACCCAAGGGGACATTAATATTTGAAGCTTGGAGTCCTTTGTATTCAGTGGAGAGAGTTGGTCCATCAAAGCGTATTTGTTCCAATGTGTTTGATAGTGGGGGCACTCAGCCGTTCGCCTCTCCCCAGCTGCAGCCAAGCAGCACAAAAGTGCAGCTCCGCCGAAGCCAGGCCGCTTAATTAGCCCATATTACTGTTTACGTACCTCACAGCTCGCATCCGAAAAATGCGGGGGAAAAACAAGGCCCTGACAGTGTGGGGCTGGGGCTCGCATTACCTGAGGGGTGGGGGGTGGGTGGGGGGGGGGGCGTGCTAAAATGTGGCTAAAATTAGCACAGTGTCCTGTCCCTGAAAGTCAAAATGCAAAAAAAAAAAGACAAAATGGCAAAAATACACCATCGCTTCAGGGTTTTATTCATAATGAAAGGAAACATTTCTATTTACAATTTAAAATGTATTCAAAATGGCAATAAGGCTTGTATTATGTGGCGTGGTGTTGGTGCAAAGTTAATTTCAGAGATGCTCCTTAAGGAACACAGGTACATCATGCTTCTGCTGCTGTCTGAGACAGATGAAGCTCACAGGTCTTTGATGCCACACGTTCACTCACAAAATGGTGACAAAAGCATGCCCGGTGAACATCTGTGTCGCAGAGGTTTTGACAACTCACGATCCCCTTGGTCCACCAATTTTTTTTCTTTTTTTCTTTTTTGCGCAGAGTGGTGCTTGTAGTACCTCCTCCGCAGATTAAGCGGGGGAAAGGCACGGAGCCGCAGCTTAGGCCCTCTAGCCAAGCCGGGGCTGTTGGTTGCCTAGGAGCAAGTTGATGAGAGTACAAGAGACAGGTTCTACTTGAGCGCACACAGAGGGAAGAGTCACACTATTCTTCATCCCTCCCTGCTCCCTGCTTTTCTCATCCTTCCTCCTTTGCGGCACTGCTTCATCATTCATCCCACGCTCACCCAATCCCTCACCTGAAACACACTTGCACCTGTAGACACACATCATCAATTTCATGCCTGGCCATACCTGTGGCACCCAATACAAATGCCATTAAGGTGCAGTGTGTCCTGTACGTAGCGATGCCATTAAGGTGCAGTGTGTCCTGTATGTAGCGATGCCATTAAGGTGCAGTGTGTCCTGTATGTAGTGATGTCATTAAGGTGCAGTGTGTCCTGTATGTAGCGATGTCATTAAGGTGCAGTGTGTCCTGTACGTAGCGATGTCATTAAGGTGCAGTGTGTCCTGTACGTAGCGATGCCATTAAGGTGCAGTGTGTCCTGTATGTAGCGATGCCATTAAGGTGCAGTGTGTCCTGTATGTAGTGATGTCATTAAGGTGCAGCGTGTCCTGTACGTAGCGATGCCATTAAGGTGCAGTGTGTCCTGTATGTAGCGATGCCATTAAGGTGCAGTGTGTCCTGTATGTAGCGATGTCATTAAGGTGCAGTGTGTCCTGTATGTAGCGATGTCATTAAGGTGCAGTGTGTCCTGTATGTAGCGATGTCATTAAGGTGCAGTGTGTCCTACGTAGCGATGTCATTAAGGTGCAGTGTGTCCTGTACGTAGCGATGTCATTAAGGTGCAGTGTGTCCTGTACGTAGTGATGTCATTAAGGTGCTGTGTGTCCCGTATGTAGCGATGTCATTAAGGTGCAGTGTGTCCTGTACGTAGCGATGCCATTAAGGTGCAGTGTGTCCTATACGTAGCGATGTCATGAAGGTGCAGTGTGTCCTGTATGTAGCGATGTCATTAAGGTGCAGTGTGTCCCGTACGTAGCGATGTCATTAAGGTGCAGTGTGTCCCGTGCGTGTAGCGATGTCATTGAGGTGCAGTGTGTCCCTATGCGTAGCGATGTCATTAAGGTGCAGTGTGTCCCCGTATGTAGCGATGTCATTAAGGTGCAGTGTGTCCATATGTAGCGATGTCATTAGCGATGTCGATGTCAAGGTGCAGTGTGTCCTGTATGTAGCGATGTCATTAAGGTGCAGTGTGTCCCGTATGTAGCGATGTCACTAAGGTGCAGTGTGTCCTGTATGTGTGCAGTGGCTCTGTATGCAGTGATGTCACCATGTTACTGCCTGTGATCACCATGTTACTGCCTGTGATCAATGGCAGCTTCTGAAGATCAATTTTTTTTCCACACTCATAAATGTGAATGTGTGGTCCCCTAACATTTCGTAATTTGAGGAAAAACATTTTCAGAGGAATGAATCAGGCTAAAAAATGAATTTTTCAAAGGATTGTCAATGTCATCTAATGATAACCTCGCCCTTTTAACCTGTGGGCAGATTTATCAAAACAAGATAACCACTAATCTTGGACTATCTAAGATTAAAGGTAATTAAAGTTAACCTAATCAATCGATTCATGAAATATCAATTCTATATTACGTACATGAATTAGAAAATAAATTAAACAATAATTTTTTTGCATTAGCTGTTTCAGATGGGACAGCCTACACCCTCATCATGCAATGTATTGAAACTGGGATGTGAAAAACACAACCAGGTACAGGAGTTACAGAGAGAGGATACTGCCCCCGTGTCTTGTTTCAATCACACCTTCATGAGATTCACAGATAAAGCAAACATACAATTTTGGTTTAAAATAAAGTGCACAACGCTGCCCTATTAAGTGACAAGCGATGTTTATGGCTTTTTGCTGATTGTATGAGAAAACCCTTCTGCTGAGCATGATTTCTTTGAAGAATTTAATTTTTTTCAAAAATGATTCATTTGTTGCATTTTCCATAAATGAAACCTGCTCAGTGATTCCACATAGCATACATTGAACTAGGTGTAACTGGTGCACAGTTCTTTTTCTCTTACTAAATAAGCGTTGCCAGTATTGGCCATTTTCAGTGCCAGGTTTGACAGATTATACAGACAGGGATTAGCCATCCCACATACTGTTGTACGCTTGTGTGCATATGTTCACGTATCTGTGAGCGTGTGTGCATGTGGGTGTGTTTTGTGTGCGCGTTTGCGTACTGCGCTAACCAAAATGCCATGCAGTTTGAATGCTTATGCAGTTTGTGCATTGAGTGTGCATGCGTATCATTGTCTTGAGCTATCGTTAATATATAGCCAAGCAAAAAATGTAATGCTGTATCCCTTGATTTAAATTAGAATGTTATAAATAAAAAAGTACACATGCACATGATGATGGCTGATTGCATCTTGTGATTCTTCCCAGTCAAATGTAAGGCATTGAGTCAGATGTCATTACTGCATGGGTTCAGGATGTAGAGGCATAGGTGATGATCACACAGTCTTAACACGTTTTACAGCGCCGGGGCGGCTGTGTTAAAAAGCCTCGTTTAGTCTGGAGCAGCTCCTAATATCCACTCACACGCATTCATACGATGCAGACGTCTGCTGGTCGGCCGGTTAATGTGTTTCCTTAGTGTCTCATGTACATGCATCCCGTATACCCTCATGAACGTTTTTGTGCGTGTACGCAATGCACATAACTAATACATCAGATGCTTCACTTGCTTTCCTTATGTTTTCCTTAAGATACATTATCTTGCCTTGGCTTCCAAGAAAAAAAAAAAAAAATTACAAGACTTCAGGTTGAGATGATGCAGATTCCAGCTCGTCATCCTTGTTTTAAAAAAAAAAAAATCTGTTATTATACCCTTGCATTTATTCAAAGAACACTAATGCAGAGTCTTTGAAGGACTGCCATTTCTTACATTAGAAACCAAACTACCAGGAAAACATTTCCCTCCGAATCTCTCCAAGAACACAGTAGACTCACATTGGGCTCTGTCAGGGCCAGTGAGGGCTGCGGCGCAGATTCTGATAATCACAGAGACACTGTCACTACTGGGAGCTACAGGGGGCTTTTTAAATCAAAAGGAACATCGCTGCATGGCTGCTGGGGCTTTGCTTCTGTACACCATTGTGTAGCGCATGACGGTAAGCGATGACATGTCAAAATGGTGACAGCGGACTAAAGTCACTCTGACATTGTATTTTAGTGAATTTATTTCCCGTTAAGTAAAGAAGAAGGGGGATCAAGTGAGAAAGTAAGGGAGGAAATGGTAACCAGAACCATCATTTTATGATTGTTTTTTTTTTTGGTGAGACTGTCTCTGTTATGGACCTGACAGAATCAATCCAATATTATCTTAAACTCCATAATTGTGTTTGTGAAACAATTAGTATTTTTTTATCAGAAATGTACATTTCACTGGATGCGGTGAGGTGTTTGTTTTAATCTGAAATCAAATGACCACTAAGGTTTAACCAGAAAGAAAAAAAAAACGATTTGTAATAGTTTTCCGATTTTGCAGTCAGAGGAACAGAAGTGAACACCCTTTCCAAAATGCTGATGCATGTCTTAGCCCAGAGGAATGGTTATATTACCATATTCTTTTAAGGAGGGCAAGCTCCACCAAAACTGAAGAACTGAAAGGATCAAACTCAAAGTCAAAGTTCTGGTTATCTTGATATGTATATTTCTTAATGCAATTCCATATCCAGAGTCTTGCATGTATGAGAGTATCTGCACTGCTTATTGTGATCATATGGCCCCACATTTGGTTATGTATTCCATTACAAATTCTGGTTATGCTTGCAGTTAAGAGTCAAAAATGAAAAAGGAACCTCCTCAGTCTTGAAACTTGTCCTGGTATTGATAAGATTCCCGTATTTTCATCAGATGCTATAAATATTAAAATCATTATAAGCCGTAACTATGCTTGACGTAGTGTGATCACTACTGCAACGAATGAATGAATACCTTCAAATACATCTCAGGCGTTTAAAAACGCACACCAATGAAGACATTCTCAAACAATATTACAATCTATAATGAATCGCACACATTGAACCCACTGACACAGTAAAAACGGAGAACATTGAACGTATAAATAAAAATAAGGTGGAAAACATTTTCCCCCAGTCACAGGGCAAAAGCATGATGTTTTGCATACGGCAACTCCAGAACATCAATGAAGTATCTATCAAATCAGTAATATCTACCGAGGAGCAGATAAATTGCATTTTATGTTCGAATTGATTTCATTTCCCTCATGAAATAAATGTTTATTGGAAAGATACCTTAAAGCAAGACTTTAAAATGAATTCATTTTATTCGCTTAAACCCGGTGATTTCAGACAATATTTACTTGTCGTTGAGTACGATTACTTTATCTCCCTTGTCTTGTTTTACTTTGTCCACAGATTAACGCTTAGTTACTCATCTTTGTGTGGTTAACTATTCACAGGGACAAACTTAAGCAGCAGAATTCCACAGGTTATCGCAAAGATCAGGAACGGGCGTCTCTAGGCTACCGTAGTCGTCTACTTTTTAAATAGATGTGTAATGGAAGAAAAGAGCCGAACAGTTATAACATAGATATACTATTTAGGATTGGAATGGGGAACCTCTTCAAGGCCAAAATCAAATGTTAGACTAAGCGCTGGATTAAAAAAAATGAATCAACTAAATATGTAATACACATAGGAAGAAAATGTAAAACCGAACAAATAAATGTGGACTTTTGGAGCTGTCGTCAATAAACTGATAAAAAGCAAACCCAGTACCTTCAAGACAGCAGGTCCTCCACAATCCGGAATGGGTCATCACCTCTTCGTTCTTCCTGCTAGTCTCGTTATCGTTTGCAGTCTTAGTCCTGCACACGCCTCTAGAATACAACCAGTAGTCTGTTCCCACCGCGATTGTCATCAAACTGAACGCGGCAAAAGCCCCCACCGTGGTAATTAGCATCTGAACTCCTCTATCACACATCCTCATTATGCGTTATTCCAGGGTGGAAACATACAGCGAAGGGACAATTCACAGGTCTCCGGGCCCGCGTGGTGTGCCGGCTCCCGACTGAAAACTCCGGTCGACTTCAGTAAAGAATACCATTATCTTCAACTTTTCTCAGGTGTTGGTGTGATCGTGGTCGCGGTCGGTGCTTCCGTTGATTAACTTCCCCGGCCAGCAGACACTTCAATGTCCGCGTGTCACACATAAGCGAGAACACGGTGTCCAGCTCCTGGAAGAGTCTCCATTCCCCAAGCCGGAGAAGCAAGCGTCAAGTAAAGAAACCAAATAAGATGCGTGCTTCTTGTAGAGTAGAGAGAACAACGAGATGGTAGAGCTTACAATAACGGTGAGAATCCCTACCATTAACATCATAAAGATTATTGAAGGGAAAATTAACGTCGTATTACATTTTATTTAAATAACAATTGCATCGCTTTTTTTGTAAATCGTTCTTCCCTCTTAAAATAATGCACATAGTCTATTCTGGATAAAATAGTACAGTTGCTACTTACGTACGTAAATCCTTGTGTGGTGAAATTCTACTGACCGCAGATCACGTATAGGGTAACAGGTTTAGTTTTTAACATGGCTAATTAAAGCAGCCAATAAACTGTTGTTGCTGTTGTTGTTAATCCAAGTGATCCTTTCCACTTCCATCGCAAAAGAATCAGTTTATCATCAACGAAATTACACAGCGACGAACATCCGAGTCGATGAGGGAGTTTCGCTTTGCCGTTGCTCTTGAAACACTTCAAAATGTTGTCTTCTCTGGCACAGCAAGTGATATACGCGCGTATATGTATCTTTAAATGTAATTGAAATACGATGAGCTACTTAAAAGGCACCTGTCCGAAAAGGAGTATTATCATTCGAAATTATATCGTCATCATATATTGTTGTTTTACTTGCGGTAGTTATATTATTGATGCTGGCTCTTGCAGTTGCGGTTATGAAATGACAGCTCCCACGTTCTCCCCGAATCTCCTCAGCTGAAACAACGCCCACAGTGCAACCGTGGGGAGAGTTGAGTGTTGCGAATCTAGCGCGCTGGCTGCTGTCCGTGGTTCTGAATGGACGAGTCGGTTCATAATCTCCGGATTTCTTTTCGACGCCGCCTGCACAGCGCCCCTGGCCCCTCCAATGTGCTACTTAGGCCTTCATATGCAAAAATATTGACAAGTGATGCATAAAGAATTGGACCCCGGAGAACAGAGGCATACTTAAAGAGCCACTAACATCTTTCAAGATTTTTTAGGGGCATCACTGCACATATATTCCCATTCCATCGTATACATTTTAGAAGTCGATGTATAGCTACGGAAAGACAGACCTAGGTTGTACAATAAAGCGAGAGAAAAATATATCCATATGTATGCATGTCATAAATTAGAAACATGTGATCACTGCATGTGATGAAAATTTGGTTTTTAATTTTTTTCCTAGCTTTCTCAGTAAGACATTGGGGCATTTTATGATTAGAGGATTTCAGCCAATCCAATGTTAAATTGAACATCAAAGATGCCTTTGACTGCAGTGGCAGAGGCACACGCTGACATATTCACATGCACACAAGGCATTTTAATCTGGTTGTTTATGGAATTCTTTATCTGTGAAGAAACCACACAATTTATATTATCTGGCTGGTGTCCCATATATACACAAAATCCTTTAAACTCCCACTATTACCAAATTCATATCACAATGTGGCAATTACCGCTGCTCTGGGTTAGTGTGCATATCGTACTCAAATCATATGTTTCAATGGAGAGTGTTTGACTCAAAAAATATCTTGGACTGTAATTACAGTGTTATTCACAGTGAAACATTGTACATGCTTTTATATGACTGAGTGATGTACAGTATATGAAACACTTGAATGGTACTTACAAAGTTAAGATAAAACTCCACTGGCACACTTATCTGTTTTATAGGCCAGGCTAACCCCATACTGACCTATTGTAAATTTGAAGCGTGCGCTTGAATTGCAAGAGGAAAAGAGGATACATCTTTGATGTGTGCGAAACGTCTCGGGAGTTTTAAACATTTCCAGACCCGCACCTCTGACTGCAGAGGGACGGTAAGCGAACGCTCTCCCCAAATTTGACACTTGACAACAGGATATGTGTGACAGACTTCTGGCCGGCATATTCCTAATGAAAATGTACATCACCACCCCCCACCACCACCACCACCTGTAATATTCACTAAATGTCTATAGGGCCTTTTCTTGGATGCAGCGCACAAGACTGAAAATGTCATTCTGTGGTCCTTGTCAGATTGCATGTTCCATTCTCAGAAGACGAATGGATTATTCTTGTCCACTGTCAGAAAACGAAACCCCCCTCATACTTCAAGTCTTGGAGAAACTCCCACTGCATCCCGATTAGTCAGAAATGAAGATGTTCTGCATACGGCACCCTTTCTTCTTCTTTGAATGGGATCCAGTGGCTGCTTTGAAGACATCATGTCGCCCATGAAGACTTCCTCAAGTTTCAAGCCTTCATCTTAGAACGGACAGGAAAACGGAAAACACAAAGACAATAATTTCATCCAGAGGCAGGAGAATGACAAGCTCAGGACCCGTGCGAGTGAGTGTGTTTGAGCGGCAGCTGGCGAAATTGGCGGACACATTTGAAACCCCGCCAGAGAACTGCACATGAATTCCACATCAATAAAATATTGCCCATCAATCGCAAGGTGATTGCAAGCTGCCTGACCTCTTTTTCCCTCCACACAAAAGCTGCATCGATGCACTGCAGCAGACCACAGAAACTTAAAATGGGTTAAGTTTTGGCAGGATTCGCAAGAGACAGAAACATAACAATTTGTCCATTGATTGATTTCAGATTGAAAGAAATTACAGGTTTCATCACTCAGGTGGCCTAAGCATAATGTAGCTGTCACACTTAACCCATGGCATCAGTGGAGACAAGAGACAAAATGCAGGGCTACCACTCTTTTCTGTGTTTGAACATTTTTTTAATGTTAACCGAAGTTTTGCTACCAAAGGTACCAGGATAAGGGCTGTTCCCATTTAGAGGCAAGGTGTGGTTGACCGGTTTCAATTCTCAGACCTTTTAAGTCTTCTCTTTCAGAAAAACAAATGCTGCATGATCATATAAAATACACTGACTGCTGTAACATTTTATAGAATCCTAAATCCACTTTTCTACCATCATACCACACAGCCTACTTGACCAACACTTGTTTACTGCATTTGATTCATTTTATCAAACAAAAAGTTGAAGATAGTGACTAATCAGTGGATATAGGTATTACACTGTTTTATTTTATTTTATGACATGATGCAGACGACATTGCTCCTGTCACTTAAGAACAAATTAACCCAGAACGGACCATCAGTGCTGAGTTAACAAAAGTTAGCAAGTAACTGTCCTATGCCTAACACAGTGACATAATTTCTTACATGAGAACATATTCTGCTTGGCTTTGGAAGGTAAATAATCTCCCCCCCCCCTAAAGTATATTGAAATCCCAAAACCATTAGTTTTTTTAACCATTTTATGAAATTACAATGGCTCCTAACTGATAAAATTAACCATGGTTTTTTTTTTTTTAATATTGAGCTATATTAAGCTATATTGTCTTCCCAGATATTTCAGTTTCATTAGGGATTCATATGGCCATGACACCAGATCCACTGTCATCAGTTCAATTAATTGCTCAATAAAATAAATTCCAAAGTGTTCTTGGGAGTTTCAAGAAATACAGTAAGTCAAACATTAGCTAATGAGGAAAGTACATTCGGAAGAGATAATGTTATCAAACCCTGATTTGTACTTGTTTAAATCATTTTCTCCTGTAAGCTGTCCTTTATTTTGCACATGTTTATGCTGTCTTTCTCTGTTTATTTTATTTATTTTGTTCCTGTTCAGCATATTGTGGTGTTTATCATGTAATCATACATCCCTGCCATTTTTTTACCTTCCTGCCACAATGAAAATGAATCTCAGACCTTATGTCTAGAAGCTTGACAAACTCAGCTGCATTGAATAAAACAGTTGTAATATAAAACAATACTATTTTGAATGAAAGCAAAATGAAAAACAAGGACAATCTCTCACATATTTCCCAGCCTTTGCTTTGCTCTGTAAAAAGGCAAACAAGGTCCTTTTTCATTTTCATGGATTGTTAGACCTCAAAATGGCAGCACTAATGTGGTCTGGGGTCAGTAGGAAAATAACGTAGAGCTCATTTGTAGAGTTTGAATAGCAGCTATTGAGTCGTGTGTTGTTCTGTGAAATCTGCAGGCACACCACTCTGTGAATGACCAAACAAAGGCTGAAACCGTGCAAGTGGAGAAATGAGTCGTGTTTATTTCCCATGCTGTAATGATCCCAAGGACAGAAGAGGGCATGCAAGAAGGGTCTAGAGCACTTCTCCTTTCAGTTTTTCTTTAGTCATGGTTGAAATGATGTTTCGTGAACCCTGTTACGGCAGAGTGATATTCAGTTGTAAATTATTGACTCGTTTGGACCAATCAAAAATGTTTTTCTCACCACAGCCAGCGTTGTCATCGGCCCAAATCATTGAGCCACTGATACGTTGTGGTAGCCCCTCCCATATTTGGTTAACTGAAACCACACTCCCTCGTCACTGCTTTTCTGCCATTGGTGTTGTGAGATCACAAGGTCACTCCGTCCTTCAGTGCTCTGGTGGATGCTCTGCCAAGCTGAGCAGCCATTTGTTTTAGCCTCTCTTATGCTGCTAACCGTCAGCAGTGGTAAAGTTTACCTTTCAAGCATCTTCTAATGTCTTCAGAATATGCTTGATCTTTAAGACAAAGTGTAAAATCATTAAATTATATGTATTTAAGTACTGTATGTTTAGAGAGTAAAACAATATATTTAGTGGGGTGGGGTGGGAAGTTTCAGTACGAAAAGGGTTAGATGGCAGTCCGGGATCTCATGGTGCAGTCCTCTTTTGTATTGTACCAATCAATCTCTGTCCTTTTCAGCACTGTACTCTGCTATATGATAAGATGTACGGAAAGAGACTATTGATCGTTAAACATGATGACTGACCTATCGCAGGAAGATGGACAAGCAACAGCTTTTTAACCGTCAGGCTAAATGCAGATGGAAAACTATGGGAAACCACCCCGGCGAACTCAAAATGTTCCCATAACATTGGGGAAAATTTAGGTCCTATTCTCACCTGGGGTTTGACATAATCTTGTAATGTGAATGTTCCTCAAAGGTTGCAAGAACGTTACATGGTTCCAAACAAGTTCTGCCTATGTCAGAAGAAAACATCCCAGGTAGTAACGTTCATGGAACACAAAGAAAACTGGACAAAATTTATGCCCCAAACTTCTGAGAATTTTCTAGCAACCAAAATGTGTTAGCTGGGAAGGCATGTCTAGCTTATGATTACCAGGACTGAGGTGTATGAAGTTACAATTTATTATAACACCAAAAATGGATTATCATCGTTGAGGATTTCCAAACAAAGCCAGTCCAGATAACTCAAGTCCAAAGTCACATGATGGTAAATGGTAATGGATCCCCATGCAAAAACCAAACACCAAATTCATGTTCCATATCCAAATGATAAAGCTATTCAATAAGAAATTGAATGAAGCGAGCATGCAATTATCCATAAATAGTGCAGGAGGCTTTAAATAGGAGTGATGTCTCTTAATCTTATCTCCCAGTGCTATTTAAACGGTTTTGTGGCTTTGTTTTTTTTCAGGGCTCCATGCCTCCACTTCCAAAGGCTCTTCAAATTTGATTGATTCCCCCAAAATAGTTTGAATGGAGGTGGGTGAGGTATAATGAGGCCGGTAGATTGTGATGCAAATGAAAGAGATGAGAGCTGGCTCGAGGGAGCACTCTCCTGAAGGTCAGTCGGCGCTGAGCTGCGCTCCTGGTCAATGTTTGGAGCTTTAATGAGGCTCCGCTCCACGCCGTGTCTTTGATGGATGGAGAGATGGGACCGGCCCGGGAACCTCGTTTCTTCTCCCCGCCGTAACGTCGCTTTGTTCTCCCGCGTTTACCTTGACGTTATTGACTAGCTGGACTAGAGTCGCGCCTTTAATTTGGGCAAAATGCGGACAGGGATACGGGGGATAGGGCAGGGGTGGCGCCGGAAGAAAATCCTGACTGGGGTGTTTGAGCGAGGAGGGCGGCGTCCATTAAATCAGATTAAATTGGTCTGATGGGAGGCTGACGTAGATTAATCGCGTCTCCAAGTGAACGAATTTTTGATACTGCTTGGACGGACCTGCGGGAAATGTTCCAGCATTTTGAGACGAGCGGCTGGGTGGGATTCACCCGTTCTTATGAATGATGAGTGTGACAGAATGTTTGATGTATTAAAGAACCATTCATCACTTTCCACAGTTTCCATGCAAGCACTTTTTTTTTAGTATTTTGTATTCCTTGAAATTCTCATTTCCCTCCGTCTCCCTTTCATTTGATCATAAACTAAGTACATTTTAATTAGGAGCGCCATGCTCAGATGCCTTTGTGTTTCAAAGCATTTAGTTCATCGTGCATATTAAATCCCTTACAACTGAAATAATACGCAGGCAAGGCGGTAATAAATCCCAAAGAGTGGCAATCATCGTTTCAGCAGTCGGTTTGTACCACAGAGGTGGGCTATCAACACGTCGTCGGGCAACGCCACCTGTTAGCCAGCATTTTCTTATGACTTGTGGCAGGGAGTGTCATTGGAAAGAAAATTGTTATGGGAGAAAATTATGACTTGATCAAAGAATGGAATAAACACCCCTGTATTTTATCCCTCTGTGTGAAATGAATCTCAGACAAATAGCAGTTACATGATAATGAATAGAGTGTACTGAGAGATGGGGAGCCAGTATCTGACAGCACAGGTGGCGTTGCAATCTAAACACTGGAGTGGGAGAGATCGGGAAGGACGCCGCTGCCTGAGACCTGGCGCTCTTCGTCCCTTCACACAGAACGCTGTCATCAGACCCCCTTTTGACAGCAGGGGCAATTGTGTAATTGCGCCGGACGTCTGCTCTAAAGTGAAGATAAACAAACAAATATAACGGTCCTAATAAATAAATAAGTAGACAGATACGGTGGGCACAAAAAAGCCATTTTGAATTCTGGCAGCCCTCCCCATCAGGGAGCCAGCACCGGGGAGCCAGCCCTTCACTGGCTGTCTTATCTTATTGAGAGACTTATTAGCATAGAAATGACTTTAGAGGCAGAGAAGCAGAGCTCTTTTGCCCTTGCACAGGTAACTCTTACAGCTCCGTCATTAGCATATGGGGGAGGGGGATTGGGCGGGGGTGGGCGGTCGAAGAAAAAGTTTGCGCCCGTTTCAGCAGAGAGAACATGAGATACTGACAGAAGTTGAAAACACTGCCTTTTCTTTCTTTCTTTTTTTTTTTTTTTTTTTTTTTTAGCAGGAACACTTAAGCGTTGTGTTAATCCGAGCTGAGAATGCTGAAACTTATTGCTGCATCCGTTTCACCTGTTAAAACAGAACAGAGAGCAGAGAATTCTCCAGGGGCTCGAGAGACGAACAGCTATGAACCTTAGAGCAAAATCAAGGCGTCTCCGTGACCATCCCCCATGGGACGTTGGGGCATGTGACTGGTTTCTCAAAACCTACGGTCCACGGCCCTGGGAGGAGCTGCTCGGAGGCTGGACTGTGATACAACAGATACCCCTCCATCAAAAAGCAAAGAAGCCCCTTAAATTCCAGTGTAGATGTTTTTAAGTTACCCTTAAACCAACAGAGCATCACTTTTGGGGTGCAGACAGATTTAGGGGTGTGGATGCGTTAATGGAATGCAGTTTAAAAAAGAACAGGACAGAGTTGATATTCAAGCTTCAAAGTAACACAACCACTCCTTTTATACTTTGAAGATTGACTCCCCACTGAGAGTTGTACAATAAATACCAATTAGACCCAAAATGTGCCCGCTAATGAACACAAACAGGCCTGTTTAAGAGTACCATTAGCCCCGATAACTTGATAAATACTGAAAAAGGACGGAAAACTTTTAAAATCATTTTGGAGTCCTGGGGGAGGGCTGTTCTTTCAGAAAAATTAATTAATGGACTGCCCGTTTGCCTCATGTGAAGTGACAAAAAACATAAAATTAAAGGAGCAAATGAAGCTGTAGGCAGAATTTACTAGGTGAATATAATGCAAAACCTTTGGCTACTGTATAATGGTCAGTTTCCCCATACCTTCTATTGGTTTTGAAAGTATAGAAAGTATTAATTAAATTGACATGATGTAATTCTCAACACATTTGACTGGCATTTGATTGCTTGATTCATATGGCTTTCAGTTGGCTGTATTCATTGCTATTTGGATAGCTTCCTTCCTTTTTCTATGATTATCTTTACCATGTTTTGTTTTGATGGAGATCATGTTTGGACTTTGATCTTGATGGACTTCAACTTGTGGCCAATCCAAAGCGGCAGAGGAAAAACTGAGAACTCAAAGCTGACAGTACTATTAATGAGGATGGACTTGTCTTCATATGACTATCTTGGGCTGACTCAGGTGTCAGGTATAGTTTTACACAGAATGGCAAGCCTTTAAAGTGTATTTGCATCCCACAACATCTGTTGGGCTGTAATGATAAAGCTAAATTAAATTATAACAAATACGGAGATATTTTGTATGAATATTATATTCAAACAAAACTACGACCCAATTTGTCCAACACAAGGTATACTGAAACATGATAATCTGTTCCCCTTTGTAAAACAAAAGGCATAACACTTTAGGCCCACATATGCGTGTCCCTCTAGCCTTTCCTGTGTGGAATGACAGCCATTAACTCGAGCATTATTTTACACAATTACAACTAGCCAGAACAAGACCAGAGATATTGATGTGTTCTACAGGTAACTCAAACACATCCCTAAAATCAGGATTCACTGAGAGTGAACATTTCTGTTTGCTTTCCATACCTTGTTTAAACCTATTTGCACCCGCCAAGACTCATGGTACATAACAGACCTGGATCCCATATAATACAGACCTCCAAAACTAGACCAGAATCTCAAGTACCCCCGCTATCAGTCTGCACCAAAACATAATCTCCCTTCACTCTCCCTTATGGGAGATATATTACCAAATCTCCGCTAAAGGTGAAATTTTAAACCAAAATATTGATTTGCTTATATTAGAAGCACCCTAAGGCCCTGGTCACACCTGGAATGCTAACGATGTAAATAAACACAATGGCGTGTTTTATTACAGTCAGAGCGGAGGATGATCTATCACTGCTCCCCCCTGCCAGTCAAATCCCCTCGTTTCCCCCTCTGCAGAGCCGAACAGGGCAGAGCGCTCCCCGGGTCAAACTGGATACAGAGAATGAGTGAATGAGTGAACACATAGCCTCAGCTCTTGTTTTACCTGCTGGAACCCAACAGTCACCTTTTGGGCTACCATGTGTAGCATAACTTAGCACTAGCTAGCCAAGCACTTGTTCATTTCTGCTTACCGCATATTAATGTTTGCTAAGGAATCTGGATTCCGTGAAACAAGTGCTTTCAATAAATTTGTATTTCTCATTTTTAAACCACATGTCTCATTTATATGTAAATGTTTTGGTGTGATGACCCTTATTCATTTTAAATGAATATTTTTTTTATCATTAACATTCATTTGACTGGAGTTTAACAGAACAGAAAATGTCGTATTTTTGTTATATTACAGATAGGCCCTGTGCCTGTTAGTTCTTGGTAGCTCTTTCACACTCAGACTGTACATTGCAAGTGTGACAAGAACAAGATGAAAATACTCCAGCCTCATGAAATAGGTGTCCCTCTCAATACCATCACATGATATAAAGAACACGAGTTCACATGTGAGACCGCCACTGATGTATAAAAAATGTCACAGAGATGAGAAATGACACCTGAGAGGATCATGGGAAATGGTGACACATGGCTGGCTGAAACGTGGGTGGAGACTCAGGACGGGTACCGTCTCGGGACCAGAAACAGATGCCGCCCCCCGCAGCCCCCCACAGGACCTGACCCTGCTGCCCACTGTTGTACGACCAGTGGTGACAAGCGCCATGTGCAGCCGCGGACACACATGCACGCTCTTCAACACAGAGTCATCCTCACTGCTTATGTTCAGTATGGATTAAAGATGACCATGAAATAACATATAGGTACCACATAGGTGGCACATAGAGAAATACACAGAAATGGCCTGGAAATTCTGTGAGGAGCAGAGCTCTGGATTACTGGTGTCCTAGAGAGATATAAAACCAAGGAGTGGCTTTTTCTTTCTTTTCTTTTTTTTAGCAAACGGCAGAATGGAAAAATGCCAAGAGACAGGGACTGCCAAGAGACATAACGGGGTGGGGGGTGGGGGGTGGGAGGGGGTGCTGGGGGAGGTGGGTGTGTGTGCAGAGTGACATAAGTGAAAAAAGGTAGAGAGGAGGATAGCCAGACGGAGAAGCAGAAATATGACCGTGGCAGTAGTTCAGGCCAGGGGGGGAATGGGAGATAAATGCTAAGCTAATAGGAGATACAGATAGTAGCACATGCGAGCTATGACAGTGAGTGACAGCAAAGAGGGAGAGAGGGAGACTGCAAAAGATAGGGTGAATGACTATAACAGAGCCCAGAGGACAGGAGAGCGAGTTAAGTGACAGCAGAGGGTGGTACTGAGAGAGAGAGAGAGAGAGAGAGAGAAAGAGACAGAAAGCTGAGGCCCAGAGAAAGAAATGGGCTAGAGGAATCCACCACAAATATGAAATTTACTGAACTGATATCCTGCTCAGTCCTTTTAACATCAGAACAAGATTCTCTCGCTAAATTTGATCATTGTCACACATCAGTTTTGTCTCTTAATGAATATTCATGAGTGGGTGTGGCCAAAGAAGGGGCAGTCACAGTGTATCCATAGCTTTGATGCTGGAGTTTCCTGTTGCTACACATAATATTACCGGGAATGCAGAACTCTTGTTTAACAGGCTCTGGTATCTCAGACGGAGGTCTGTAATGGAGAATGAGAGGTTATGTGTGCAGAATAAATGAAGGCTGCTGATGAGACCCTGAAGAACAGAAATCCAGACGAGGTCCAAAATAATGATTAAAAAGATTTGAAGAAAAATCTGCATATTTGAAAACATCAGTAGAGATCGGAGAAGTTCTAAAGCATCAGATAGAGGTTGGTGCTCACTCACAGGAATGTGGAATTTCCAAGATGGCTGACACCCTGTCTACTTGCAAAATTTATGCAAGATCTATAGATTTTCATATACATGGTGGTGTTTCCATTGATAAATAAATACATTTAATACAGAACAGAGAAGAAATATAAGAGATTATAATACGTTCCATCTGACCCCACCTGCTCACAGTTGACGGCAGCTTGACAGCGTATGTAGATTTGAAAAGGGAAGGGAATCTGAAGAAACAGTGGTAGGGATGATTTGGGTAGAGGCTAACACATTACATTACATTAATGACATTTGTTAGACGTTCTTATCCAGAGCGACTTACAAGGCAAAGTGCATATAAATGATACAAAAAGTGCAAAGATAACCCTAGAGAGGGGTAAAGTCCCAAGTGCCAAATGTGACCGAATAGATCAGGACTCCCTTACAGACTATCTAAAGTGAAAGTAACAACAGCAGCATAGGTTAAAAACAAATTAACACAGTTAAAAGAGCAGATGAGTGCAGAGACATTACAAAGAGCAAGGGAGGGGAAGGGAGAGGTGCAGCCTGAAGAGGTGAGTCTTCAGTCTGCGCTTGAAGGTGGCCAGTGTCTCTGCCGTTCTGACCACCATGGGAAGGTCATTCCATCACCGGGGGGCCAAGACAGTCAGAAGACGAAGAAGGCCCATGGTTTGGAATGCATCGGCAGGTGCATTTAAACACAAACAGCCTCGGCCCTAGAGCCGAACAGGAGAGCGAGCTCTGCGGACGCCCTCACCTGAGTGTTATTTCACCTGTGATGAAATCCCTTGTGTCAGTGAAGTGAGGGGCTAGTGGATAGGACCTGCCTCCGAAAAAAAAAAAAAAAACGACAAGGAGAACGCGAAAGGGAAAAGAACATTGTCTACACAGCATCTTCAGCAGGGGACGGGTACCGTCACTGTCAAGTCAAGGACAGCCACTACAATAGGACAGATATGGGAGAAATGACTTAGAAATGATTTCATATCTATTCCTCAATGTGATGAATTTTTGTCATTTTCTTTTGGAACTGTTATATGTGCAGCATTTGCTGGGATATTCAGATATATTAAAGTGGCTTTATTTTGGTACATTCGATTTAAATCAATTTACAAAGAGACTAAATTAAGCTGCATAAAATGGTTGGAGAATTAACATAAATTGTTTTATGGAAATGGTTGGAAAACCGTTTAAAAATATTTCTGTTCTAAGTGATTGTTTTACATTGCAAAACATTCAAACAAAAGATTCAAGATTCATGTCTTTGGACAGATAGGGTATTCAGACAGCCAGATTAATCCTACATTTTGAGATGACAGTTTTAGATAAACATTTTCACTATGTTTAATAAGCCATGTGAACTTCCACTGATCCCACGTCTATCTAGATGAAATAAAAACAAAATAATTAGAATTACTTCCAAATGACTTATTATAAATAAGGATGTTGGCAACATTTGAAACATTAATGATGGATTAACTATGACACGTGTAAAGAAGCTGACCATTAATTAATCAGCTTGATTATTTAAAATAAAATCACTACTCAACTTGTCAGTGTCAGTAATTAAGCAGTTCATTTAGCAACGTAATTGCAATACATTCCTCCAGTTCACTTGAGACAAGTCATCGGTCACTGTGAAACTCCTTTCTCCCCATAACCCCTTGGTAAACCCATACAACGCTTAACATTGCAGCTGGAATGATTTTGCATGGAAAAATCTTTAAAGAAAGATCCTTGAAGAAAGTGCATAGTTTCTTGAAGAATGTTATAATGTGGAAATGAACATCTCTGCTATGCAAGAGAATGGAGGTTTATAGGCTCAGGCTGGAGGGTCTGCCTCATGCTGCTTACATTGGATGTACTCTTGTGGTTTATTATTAGTTTGTATTAGTAGTATTTATTGTATTGTTGTATTATCTGAGGTGTAATTGCAAAAAACACTGTTTGTGCATGGCCATGCTGTCACATGTGGTTGACAGTAGTGATTTGTATCACATTACAGTCATTTAGCTGATGCTTTTATCCAAAGCGACTTACAGTTGATTAAGCTAACCAAGGGCCAGTCCCCCCTGGGGGCAATGTGGGGTTAAGGGCCTCGCTCAGGGGCCCAACAGCAATGGTGTTCTTTGGCTGTGGCTAGACTGGGGCTTGAGCCACCAACCTCAGGGGTCCCAGTCATGTAGCCACTAGACTACAGGCTGCCCCAGTGATAGGGATGAGAATCTGCAGATATGTGTGATTCCTCACGGTGAGGGTGCTGTGTGGGAGACTGGGGGAATGGAGCATTACTGCTCTCCCTCAGTCTGTTTCCATTCTCCCTCAGCCCCCTGCCCTGATGAGCGCACAGTGTCACTTTGCCAGGCTCTCGGGCTCCTTCACTCAATTAAAATACGCATTAATCAGGGGGAGCGGAGAGATTGACCAGCGTATCATAGCTGCAGATACATGTGTATCTCAGGGAAAACAGGGACAGATGGGCAATTTTAATGTTGCTTGCAGGAATTCAATATTGGGATCCTTAATTTTCACAATGCGCGTTGTTGAACGCCCCGTCTGCTTTCTGTGCAGACTCCTGCCACGGGGATAAATTCCGAAAGCACTGCAATGTCAAGCAATGACAAAGAGGGAAAAAAAGTTGTTTTTCATAATTAATTACTTGGTGAAGGTGTTGACATAAATAACCAATCACAATTCTGTTCACTGGCTTGGAGCAAAAACAATAATGGGAAAATAGGTGCCTACAATCCCATCACCAGATCAAATCACAAAGTTACAAGTAACTGATCTCAGATCAGAGGGAAGACGATAGCAAGTCAACTGTGCATCAAATACAACAATCAATAATAAGGAAGACAAAATGTAAATACTACACATGGAAAGAGAAATGTGAGATTTCTGGTGATTATTTTTATTTATTTTATACATGCAATTAATATGGTACTGTCTGATCTGCGAAGCTGCACAGTGAGAGCTCATTATAGTAATCAACCTGCGTCAATGATATAGTTCCAAATACTTTCAAGTATGTATTTTAAAGAAAATACTTTTTTATATTATATTTAGAACTTGTTGCAAATGCAACAGAAATATGTTTAACACTGTTATAAAATAAAGCAGACTTTTGGTTAAAGATACTTACAATCCCATACATAGTGTTAGCATGTACCATACTGCTGATTACATCAGTGATTAGCCACAAATAAAAGAAAATTAATATTGCAAATAATAACTTATGCAAACACTCTGTCTCTTTAACTGAGAGCTAAGGAATCAAATGCTCATAGATATCTATAGATTGTGAGAAAGAGAGAAAGAACAAGTGTGTGTGTGTGTGTGTGTGTGTGTGTGTGTGTGAGAGAGAGAGAGAGAGAGAGAGAGAGAGAGAGGGGGGCAGAGGAATCATAGAATGCAATTCATCAACCAGCCACAAAACAGGAGTTTTTAAAATACGAGCTCTTCCCCTTACCCTTCACTAAATATTGCAGACTGACTGATGACCCGATTCCCAACATGACACATACTCAGGTGAGAGAACACCATGCCTAAGTTACCCATAACATCTTACAGCAGCCTCCCATAAAAATACCCTGCATTCAGCAACAGATCAGCAAACCCTATATATTTATAGTCATTGTGTGTGTTTGCCCTCAATGCAATGGGACAGCCAAGTAAGCAAAGGGCTGTAAAAGGACAACAGAAATGGCCCTCCACATGCCCCCCCCCCCTCTCCCCCTTGCAGGCTGTCTGAGGGTGCATGCTCCATCCCCCCCCCCCCCTTGCAGGCTGTCTGCATGACCCCCTCTCCCCCTGCAGGCTGTCGCATGCTGCATGCTCCATCCATCTCGAGGTGTGAGTGTAGCTGTCTGAGTGGTTCCCCCGTCTGCCAACTCCAGAAGCCAGGGTTTTAGCTCAGGTTTCATAAGCCCCCACCCAGGGCCTGGTGCTTGTTTTCATTAAAGAAAAGGAGATTACTTTTTAAATTGTTTTGCACTCCGTACACTGTGATGAGCATGGCACTGGTCACAATTAAAGAACAGGCAAAATGGAAGGGGGTAGGGGGGGAGGGCAGGCAGAAGGGCTAAATATCTGGCCATCCTTTTCTACTAAATTTTATCAAGTCATCAAATAAATGTTTGCTTCACTAGTTTGAGTTTTTTTTTCTACCTGTACTTAAGCCCCCCAGAGTCATGTGACCAGGTGGAGCGGGGGGTCTGTCCCTCTCTCAGGTAAACACACCTGAGAAACAACAAGAGCTGCAGGAAATTAGGAGCCTCTATACAAAGGAAAAACTAAACAAAAAAAATACATTAACTTGATTAATAGGAGTGAGAACACATTTAATTGAAATCAATAGTTTACTGGCTTATTCTTTGCTGGCTCCACTGTGAGCAGAGTTCAGGGGTATGTAGATAACTGACCAGTTGCATTATGGGAAGGGCTATGACAGGAGATCTGTCAAAGACCACGGGCTAAGGTAAGTCACATACAATGGACATACGCGGCATGCATCAGCAAATTCTAAAACCCTAAAATCTGTCCAGGTACCAAAACAAGTGGCATCAAAATGATGCCAAGGTAGAACTAAATGTTTTCCAATATTTCTTTTTACAGAAAGGAAGCACGCAGCGTTCCAAGCCAAACACTACCCACGCCTCACTGCAATCGGGACGTAAGTTGGCCCATGTTCCCGCTCGTCTTTCCATCTCATCTCATCACTCATTCAGTTTCTCCAAACGATGTATCACATCAATGGCTCAGATCCTGGAGGCCATATGTCCGTAATTTGTCTAAATTAGCATTCCTACGACTTCGGCTTGAGAATGCCACAGTCCGTAAAGTATTTGTAAACTGTTAATACCTTGAAGGATACGTCACCCTGGAAATACAGAAACCCAGAAACATGACAATGAACACTCAGACTCACAGTATCTTTCATTAAGCAGTGACACGTGATGAAAATATATATACTGATGATCAAAATATATATATAGCTGAAGATGAAAGTTATAATAAGCTCAAAATGTGACAAGCCACACATAATACATTGCGACTACTAACACAATATCCATACTTCCAGGGACACACTTCCTGCCAAATAGCAACAAACATGTAGCATTATATTTTATTCCTCACATCCTTCCCCTGTAAGCACTTTATGTATTTAGATTAAGAATCTTAAACTGTATTGTGTTTCTAAGTCTTTATGTGTAGTGACAACAGTGATCAAAGCCTATACCTGGATCAATGGCCTACCTTCCATTCCAGGTGGTTTGCGTCTGTATGTGCCCGTCAGGTGGTATAGTTTTGCATGACTTTCCAACTTCCACTTTTATTTTTTTTTCTACTTTTAAATTTTAAATCAGTGAGATTAATGTTTTGAATGGTAGAGCGCCAGCACAATACACATTTACCACTTAAGTAGCGCTGCGATGACCGCATGACCATATGACAAATGGAGGAGTCAGGACAACAGCTTCACATGGGGTACATGTGATTTAACAAGACCTCTGTGTGAAGCACCAGTGTGTTGTGGCCAGAGGCATGGCTAGAGTCAAATTCTGGGTCCCATACAAAGGCAGGCTCTGAGGGTCCCCCCACTCTGTATTTAAAAAAAAACAAACAAATCCCTGATTTTCGTGGGCCCTTCAAACCCTTGGCCCCTGTATACTTAGTACCCTTTTTCCCCCTGATGCTAAGCCCCTGGGTGTAGCTGTGTCCTCCTGGGTTATCCGTAATGGACAGAGAGCTGGCTCTCTGCGTGACTTTTGGCACAAACCCCAAAGTTTACCTCGCATGACAAACGCTGTTAGTGGCAGATTGAAACCTCACTTCACCACACGCCCGCACACCCACACGCAATGCGCTGAAATGAGCAGTCAGGCCAGCCCTTCACGTCCATCAGTGGGGGGGGGGGTTGGGTGAGACGGGGCGAGTTACAGGCTGTCATTCAGTCAGATCCCTGGTACACTTTACACAACTTCATATTAAGCTCTTATCCTGAGGTTCCGGATAAGCCTACCAGATTTATATAAATAAAAAATCTGCACATATCTGACAGCGGCTAAACAAAAACCCCTGCGCTTTTTAAAAAGGAAATGACAGAGTCAGGCAGTACCTTTGAGACATATAATTATCCATTGTTAAGAGCGAATAATCCGCGATTTCATTAGCTGTCACTAAGTGGGATGTAGCAAAGAGCGTGCTCAGCACTTCGCCCCAGGGAGGGAAACATGGTAGAGTCGGAGCGCTGAGAGGAGCACAGCCGCGCTGCAACACGGGGCAACACGGGGGACAGGGACACCTCGGCCAAATGTTAATGTTTTTCACGCACGAGGCTAGGCAACTCCCTGTGGAGGGCTCGTTTACAAAGGGGTCACAGGGTGTTGAGTTCAGACAGGGACACGTCTCGGCCCAAATTTATTTTCAAAACAGCCATTTCTCCAGTAGATAAGAAGTGCCCTCAGAGAAGGCAGACAGAGCTCTTATCATATTATATTCTCACACGCATACGCACCCATATATACATATACACACACATACATATACATACATACACACACATACACACACACATATACATACATACACATACACACACACACATACATATACAGACATACATGCATACACACATACACACACACATGCATGTGCACGTACACACCACACACATGTAGACAAACATATGCTCACAAGAATGTACATGCACCCCTATTAATGAGCATAGATATTCATGCATTCATGCATTTTCCACACATCACACACACACACACACACACACACACACACACATCTTTTCACAGAAGACTCAATAGACAGACAGACAAACAAGTACACATAACTTTTCTCCAGTGCTCCCCTTTCGTCTGGTGCACCTGTTCTTACGCTCTTTGTCACACAGTCACTCAGCACTCATCTACACATTAAAAATCAGTCCGGAAGAACGACACATCACACAGTCTTTGGCAAATGTAAAGTGTAATATATATATATATGTATATATATAATATACCACTAACCACAGAACATGCAACATAGTTCTTAGATCAGGAATTCATATGCAGTTCTTATTTAGCTCTGACACCTTTTCAGTACAACAGCATCCCCATTTGTTGTTAATTTTTGCTAAGATGCACTGACATAGAGAGATTCCCATCTTGCATAGTAAATTATTTCCTTCTCTTCTCATTCTTTATGCATATTTGTATCCCTGGATTTCCACACAGCCATTAACACTTTCGAGAGTCCTTATCAGCATACATGCTGAATTTCCTTTTTAAAATTTTCAAACATTTTTCAGAACATTTTTTTTTTTTATACCTTGATTTAATTGTCTGTTTACACCATTGCAGATTAAGGGAAATCCTTGCGTAGAAACATGCGTGTTTGTCTTGAGCTTGAAAAGGCACACCGCGGTGTGCATGGAACACTAAGGGGGTGATGCACAGGAAGAGATGGGTGGATTTACCCTAGAGGGTTGTGGCAATGCATTGTGGGATTCCCTTTTCAAATTTACCAGACTCTACTATGTGACAAGAGCCGAGAAAAATTCAGGATGAAAAAATTCTTAGATATAAGTATGTAAAATATGTTGCTCTTCTTTGATAATGGAAAATATTCAGTAAACAACCGGAGACAGATTTTGTATTTGGCAGAGATCCTTACAGAACCCTGCTGGCTAATAGCTGTGTTTGTGTTCAATCCGATTTCTCACTTTTTTTTTTTTTTGCCCTCCCCAATTCAAATGGGAATGACGAGTACCTCTAAATTGTTGAGTTTGCCTGTTCTTCACTGCAGATTTCTCTTAAAAATAAATACAAAAATAGGGACACACAAACAGCAGCGAAACATAAATGCCCTGGGCTCGAGGTGCTGTACCCAAAAAGCCTGAATGAGATGGATGACATGCAAATATGATCTCACCCTCCACCATGGCAAAACAGGGCAGCTCTTGGGTGTTTGGTGTCTGTTGGTAACAAACTTCCCTGAATTATGCGCACAATCTCACATAAGGACCCAGAAACCCATTCAGGGCCCGATCCTGAACCTGGCCAGACACCTTGTTTTTCAGTAAATTGTTTTTTCTTCTTCTTCTTCTTCTTCTTGGAGCAGTGCACGCGGTGCTCAGTTTTGTTTTCTTCAGTATGTGTTACAGTCACCGAGCTTGTCACCTTAGGCTGGGAAATTTTGGAGCGTGCAAGTATTTTGCTTGTTTGTTCCTGCGTTACGTGCGGCCATTCACGCTGTCATGACGACCAGCTGTCCTTTTCTCTGTAAACGGTGGACGGGTCTCTGATGGTGCTGGCACAGTGCAGAATACCGTTAGCTGCCAACGGCACAGCGGGAATCTGGAGAGTTTCTGGCCAGTTTCTCTCTCTCTTTCTTTCTCTCGCTCTCTCTCTCTCAACCCTGCTTTATCAACTGAGCACTGAGTTTGACCGAAAAGCATGGCGACTATCCCTCTCACTTTTACAGGACAACTTCAATGGCCACAAAGAGAGGGTTTGTACAGAGACACAACGGAGTCCACCTACCCTTCCACACAGGACCCATCTAATCATTGACACAAAATTCTGCGGTGTCATTTTTAATGTTCAAACAAGTCACATTCATACATGTTCTAACTGGAAGACTTCTAGATACATTTTGAATTCTCTTAAATAAATATATATAGCCAACCAATCCACCTGTGTCAGAAGTAACATTTGATATACAGTACTAACACTAAATATCAGTGTGAAAACCAAACAGGCATGCATAGAATAGCAGCACATCACTAAATATAGACATCCTTTTTTTTTTTGCTTCAGATAGATTATCAGGTCAACTAAAATATATTCCACTTTGGGAGTCCATTCTATGCTTAATGATAACTGAGAAAGTTGAGCTCGTTTTCACAAGCGTTCAAAGAAACGTTGCTCTAATGTTGCACGATACTGTACCTGGTTGTATTTTTTTTTATAGAAAACACTGTGATGAATGGGTGATGGTTTTCCTCTGGTTCCCTCGGCAGTACGTTCTGAGGTATGCAATACTAGGGTTTGCTGTCAGCAAGCTCTCGCACGTCCTCTTTCCACACTTCCCTCACCACATGGTGACAGAGATTAGACAGAATGAAACATTACGTTCCTAGAACTACCATGCAGAAGGAGAGCCAGTCACTTGCTGGTCCATTGAGGAAGAGGGAGGTCAGGACTCTGTAGGGTTCTCACACAGATACAGCACATACGTGCACCGGACACATACACCAACCCACTTCATGGATGCAAAATTATTCTCAGTTGGTTTGCGAAGTGGATTTAATCAAATAGGCTGGAGCCAATGAAAAAACACATTAGCTCCAAACACAGCTCACTCAAAAAAACAAACAAATGACAATAAAAAAAACAACAAATAAATCCTATGAATAAGTGACTGACGATCGCATAGCCATCATTCTATGATTTAAAAATTGCTAAGTTGGGGGTTGGTGGTGCATTTTGTGGTTTCAAAGCATGGCGGATCCAGACCGTGCTGGTGGGTACATAGTCCTGCAAGGCTTGGGAAAGAAAGTGTCCATAGAGATCGTATCTTACAAAAACACCGGAGAAAAGACAATGATTTAAAAAAAAAAAAAAAAAAAAACGAAAAAAAGAGAGAAAAACATCATACAATTGGAGGCTATGAGGTCACTCCTCTTCCATGCTCTCCTTCCTCAAAGAGGCTGTCAGAAGTTGAGTGTTCAAACCTGGCTAGACCAGAACTGGGTCTGATGACAAACCAGAGAGCAGAAGATGTTGACAGTTAGAGACCGTTAGAGACCGTTAGTGACCATGGTCTCCCAGGCCTGGAGACACTCCCAGTGCACAGGGACAACCGCTGGAGTTTGAGGACAAGGCAAAGAGACGACACGCCCCACACTGGCACAAGAACCACCCCCCACACGAGCTCCGTCTTCCGGAAGGTTCCTGCCAATCCATGAAACTGCAGAGTGAGGTCATAGCCCCGAGTATATACCTGCGTGCACACGCACACACATACACGCGCACACACACACACACACACGCACACACAGACGTAGCCTCCGGTGGGGGAAGGGGGAAACGACGCACACTCCAGTTGGTGGTGGTGGTGGTGATGGGGGAGAGGTGGTGTGTGGAGAGCTACACCTGGATGACGAACTCTGGGTTGGTGTAGGAGAACCCCTGGAACTCGTTCTGGTCCAGGTTCATGATGAAGAGCTTGTCGGTGGGCGTCAACTCGATGGGCATCTTCGTGAACTCCTTGTCGAAGTTGGCCGTGTCCCGTCGGTTTTTCTGTTTGGGTGGGAAAGAGAGGAGAGAGGAAGCGGTGGAGAGGGAGAAAAATGGTAAGAGAGAAGGGATGGAGATGGAGAGAGAGAGAGAGAGAGAGAGAGAAGCCTTTTAACCCCTGATTAAGAGATTCAGAAATGTGAAATTTCATGTCGGAAGATAGTCTGAAATCTATTTGTGGGCAAGAATGTAACTGCATGCTTCTTGCCATTTTTAGCTAGCTCCACGGTTCAAATGGAGCATGTGCAAAAGACGGAATTTCAGTGAGAAACACAGAGGAGGCCTTTGGGTAGAGCCCTCCCATGGGTGCGAGTGAGAGACCCTCTGAGGTGTGTGTGTGTGTGTGTGTGTGTGTGTGAGAATGGGAGTGGGAGCCGGGCACAGCGGACTGAAACTAAACTAAGAGGGACAGAAGGTTTGTTGGGCCCACAGGCCTGTTCTTATTCTGAGAATTCCTCTCCGCTGCGACGGTGCAGTCTGAAAGCCAGGGTGCCTGGGGGCCATGGGGAGGCAGAGACAGGCAGGTGGGGGGGGCTCGGACGATGACGCTCAGTGGGAGGAAGGAAACGTGTGTGTGTGCGCGTGTGTGTGTGCATGTGTGGAGTGGGGGAGGGTTGGGGGGGGTATTCTCTGAGTGGGGGGAGGCATTTTGAATGCACTTCCAGGCAATGGGAACCCATGGCCGGAGAGGGAGCCACATTGGGCAGGGGTTGGGGGGGGGGGAGGGGGCGGTGGGTTGTGGGCCGTGCTTAACAGCGAGAGTGTATGCACTCACACATGCAGCTATGACTGACTTCCTTTTTTCTGCTTACAGAGGCAGAGAAGAGTGCAGAATAATCTGAGAGCTAGGTGTTAAACCATTCATGAAATTTCTTGCAAGTCCTGTAGCACACTGGGATAGTAATCTTAAGTTGGAAGATTTGATTTCCAGGTGTGCTCACTGCTGTTGGACTCCTTCACCCCATATTGCATCAGAAAATATCCATCTGGGTGAAATTTCAAATGTGAGATTCATGTGGCGTTAATATGAGACTTTTGAAGTTGCACTGGATAACAGAATCTGCTGAATGAACAGAATAAAAAAAAATGAGAATTATTTTTAGAGGAGAGAAAGATTCCACAGAAACAAGAGCTTCCATTTCCTTGCAATAAGAGATGAGGCGAACATGCATAAAAAGATAATGACAAAACGGTGTGTCATAACATCTGAGGCACCATAAAGTGTATCCATGACGACTACTTCAACATAAGGAAATACGAGTAGAGCACAGATGGAAATGTAAACAGAACATTCAGATATTTACTTGCAGACTGAAACCATCAGCTAAAAAGGATGCTCAGAGCTGGAAAGACAGAAAACCACCTACACATATACAGAGAGGAGAGAGCCCAGCGTTTCACAGAGAAGAGAAGAGAGAAGCCAGACTGCAGGAAAACATGGATACGTACAGCACAGCTACACAGAGATAAAAACCAGAGAGGTGCTACCACGGAAGCGGAGAGGACAGAGGTCGGCAGCACTGCGTCGGGGACAGGGGGGCAGAGATGAGGGCGCTTGTCCTACCTTCTGCTCCATCTCCCTTGTAGGCCAGCCCAGCCCCCAGGGGAGGGGGCCTCGCACAAGGCCCTGCTCCAGGGAGGGGACCTGGGCATCGGCTCCGCTCAAGTGCTGGGTCACCAGGGGCCAGAACAGCAGCTGCTCGGTGTGACATCACCCTAAACGGGCTTACACACCGACGCCACGTTTACGTTGGGTTGATAAAGAAAAGTTGAGTTGGTCTTCCTTCCACACCGTCCCGTGTTTTGCCACGGGACAGCGCTACTGATGTTCTGTCAGTTTTACAGTACAGTTATTTCAGCTGATACTTTGATCCAAAGTGATTTACAGGTGATTAGACTAACCAGAGGCCAGTCCCCCCACCCCCAGGGGTGATGTGGGGGTTAGCTTGAGTCAGGGGTGCAACAGCTGCACTGATCTAATTGTGGCGAGAGTGGGGCTGGAACCACCAACCTTCCGGCACCCAGTCCAGCTCATGAGCCTCATGTCTATATTGTAGTTTGATACTTTACTACGTTACTAACGGACAAATCCATTAACCCACCCATGAAACTGCTTCCATTCTAAAATACTGGTATGGACATTTTATGCAAAAATGGAAGCTGCTGTAACATACATTGAGTTACAGTACATAAACCACGATATGGCAGGAAGTGGGAAGCAAACTCATGTCATTTATCATTAGTCACACCTTCATGACAAATAATTACTTACATTGTTTAATGAAAGCACATAAAAATGCCCATGAAATGGACTCTGGGTCCGGCCAAATTTCATTGCATCTCCACTGGTATCAACATATATGCAAATTCTGCGGTCAACAACCAATTAGAATTCTTATTCATTAACGCAACACTTCATTTTGTCTGATGGGAAATACTCTTGACTTTCACACAAATAAAGCAAGATCTGGAATTCCACTGCAGGCCCCAGAGTGCCCCCTTATTGTTGGAGCGGCTGATACGCCATTAGGCAAGGCTTGTGTATAAATTGTGCGTTTGCATGGTATTGCCAATTTCTCCTCACTAGCTGGGGTGTTAATGGACTCAGACAAAGACCAGCTTGGCCAACAGCTCCACTGCGCAGCGAGAAATTGGGGTAACCTTCATGACTGGTTAATTTTATTAAGAAGCCAGTAATTACCTCTGGAGAGGGGAGGAGTCAAAAGGTTACAGCGCTCAGTATAATTTGTTTTGAAGCACACGGATCGACTGCAGGGAGAGCTCAAGAATAGGGGCTTAGCTCAAATGCAGATTTTTGAACATTGAGACATGCAAATGAGAATTAAGGTGTGTGGTGTGGTGTGTGTGTGTGTGTGTGAGTGTGTGTGTAACCTTCCTTCAGGGTCCTGGTGGCTTTCAGTCTGTGCCAGTTTTTGTCTCTGGCTTTGGATGCAGACCAGAAGCAGAGAGATGGAGGCTTGAAGCAGTACAGCTTAGCCTTCTCACTCCGCCCCTCTGTGATGAGGGAGAGAGAGTGTGGGAGGGGGTGGCGGTGATGACTTATAGAGAGGTGGGGTGGGGGGTCTCTGCCATAGAGAGAATTAGGGACCGTGAAGGGGAGGTGCGGGGGGTTCAGGACGCATTTAAAAGATGTGCAGGAGACTGTGGTGTGTCGCCCCGTGTTGAGCCGACACACTTTCGCACAGTTATGATTATCCAAAGGAATCGAATGTCTTTCCAGTCCACTGCCATCCCTTTCCGTTCTGAATAGCTTCAATTCCCTTCTTGATTGTGCGATCAGACAAAAGGGGCAATCGAGTCGACATTTGAGCTCCGGACTACGATGCGCCGGACGGGCAGATAAAAACGGCAGCTGATGAGGGTCTATTGTAACCTCAATTGCCATGTGAGCCGGAGAAGAAAATGGAAAAATAAAGGGGGGACAGAGCTCACGCAGCGTGGGAATGCTTCGTGCACTAGGGCAGCCGAAGGTGTGAATACGATGGGAATCTGTTGCCGGCGGTTGTTTATTACTGTAGATATGGAGCAGAGATATGCCCGGAGGAGTCGTGTATTAGGGAAACGTTCCGGCGAAATAAGACGCTTAAAGACACACGCTTTTCCGCCGAAATCGCCAGAGCTAATCTAACTAGGGGTTTAATTCCAACCTTGATTCTTTAATTTCTTCCTCCATTAAGGCGCAGGGCTTTTCAGGAAAGAGAGGATTAGAGAGAAGCTGAAGTCAGCTGCAGCGAGCGCCACAGAACAGCAGTATCACACAGTGACCTGTTTTCAGCAGATAAGCCTCGCGCACGCTCGCGCTAACTGGCTGATTTTAATTTGAGGCTGTAACATTCAGAATTAATTAACATTCATGTGCTAAACGAAGGCACCAAAGCACTGAAAATACACCAGAGATAAGGCGGAACAACAAAGTTTAAAAACACGGTTTACAGTGCAAAGGGTGCCAAAACATAAAATACTATCACAAATAATAAGTTATAATAATAATAATAATAATAATAATAAGAATAATGTCAACGCTAAGTGTAGTAATCACAACTGTAATTACAATCATAAACATCACAATGCTTGTGGATAGCTTTGGTTGCTCTCCACTCCATTTAAACAGCTGTGAGGTATTGCACAAACTGGACTGGAGAGACAGGCAAAGAGAAAGGTTATGAAGCATACGTGTTTTTCTTTTAAATATCAACCTGACAGGTGATATGCATATACACTCTGTGTGTATGTAAATTAGTCCACATATAAATTTAGACAGGAGGGACTTAATCCTAAACAAATAGGAGGCACTTAAACAATCGGGTTCAAATCCAGACAAAAGGCACTGACACTGCAGTGCAAAAATGAAGTAGCAAAAACATCTGATACCAAACAAACAAAAAACAAACAAACAAACAAACAAACAAACAAACAAACACATCAACACAAACATGAAGCACTGACATCTTTCAGTTCAACACATACAAGAAACACTGACACCTTTCATTTCAGAACCCAACATAAACATGAAGCACTGACACCTTTCAGTTCAACACACACAAGAAACACTGACACCTTTCATTTCAGAGCCCAACATAAACAGGAAGCACTGAGATAGTTTAGTTCAATCGTCGCCACAGAACTGGAGCAGTGATACCTTTCAACACAAACACCAACAAAGACAGGAAGCACCGGTGCCCTTAAAACATTAAGACACACAGGAAGCACTGATAACTTTCACTCCCAACATCAAAACGGGAAGCACAGAAATATTTGTAGTCGCACACAAACACAGAGGCCACGGAAACAATTCGGTATACTCTGAAACAGCACTAAAGACGTACACTTTACGGTTAAAGCATCAACACTGAGAGAAAACACCAGCACCATTCCTCCAAACCTACTCACATGACTGCCCCGTACACTTACTCTGCAGCTATAGCTTTTCATCACACACCATTAAATGAGAAAGCCTGAAGTAGCTCATATGTAAAGTTTTATTTAATATATATTCTTTTTTTTTTTTTTGGAAAATACTTTGGCACATTAACAGCATCGGAGTTAAAGTGTACAAAGCACACAGTAGCATGAAACACTCGATGAAGCACGAATGGTCAAAAGAACATGACATCACAGCGGGTACTCAAGCACATGCAGAACGTTCATGAAAAATGCTGATTGCATCCTCAGTTTAGAAAAGACACAAATATCTTAACATTTCAATTTTTTTTTTTCTTCTTCTTTTTGCAACAATACTGTAAGGCTCACAGACAGAATCCCGACCATATAATATGCAAGAACTTTTACTAAACATCATTTGACACTTTTTATTTATGCACACATTATATACACTGCTGTGCAAAAGTGATTCATGATTTCATATTTTTCCACTCTGATCAATATAGAAACTTAAAACTTTCTGTTACATGTCAATACACATTTATTAAAAAGTATTTTGTTAGTAAATTAATACACAATAAACCCAATCTAACACAATAAACACAACCTAATTTTCCCACTCTCATCCCTCAGTACAACTTACACCTTACTTTTCCCTCCATTTAAAAAGTTCCATACATGATACAGTTTCCATTTCCATAAACATCTGAGAAAGAAAATGCAAAACATCCAAGACTTCGGCACAGCAGTGAATATTATAATTGTTTTTTTTTTTTTTTTTATGAGATGCTTACAAAAATATGAAAGCCCTGTAACCATCTACACACAGGTTTTGGCAGAAATTACGAATCTTCTATATCAATATAGATACGTAAAGTAATAAATCTCCTTAATAACAGGCTAATCTAGGAAAAAAAACCAAATGATTATCCATTTATGGGGAAAACTCTTGTAAGCGGTATCATCTGAAGTTCAACACTTCCCTTAAAATCCTAAAATGTGAAGTCCGATATGAACAACCGGTAGGTTTCAAAATGATGATCTGAGTCTACTAGTACCCAATCACATAACTCCGTTATTAAGCTGCACTTCAGACACATTGAGACAACTGTATCATTTCCTCCCATTCACAGGCGTGTAGGTCAACCCATTTGTATTTTGGAAGCCTCCATCTTTGTTGTAGGCGGGTGCATGCAGTGTAAAAGGACTGGCTGCCAGCACGGCAATGCAGGAGCCACAGGCCGGGATCTGCACGGCCCACAGGAGTCCGACCTGCACCGCTGACCATAGCTTAGCTGCTGCTACAGACAAACAAAATGGCATTTCGGGAAAGAAGACAGGCTTTACATACCAACCGAATTATCCGGCAGACAAAAGCCAGAGTTATTTATTTATTTATTTGTCTGCCTTCACAGGTCGGCATTTCAAAATCACTTGTGACCTTTTTAGCGGAGCTCTTTGTCTCGGGAACTTGGAAACTAGCAGTTGTCAACAAGACTGACATCGAAACAACTGCAGGCACAAGTTTTAACAAGCGCTGCTACATGGAGCAGTCTCTGCCCAGCTAAAGGCCTGTGTAAACTGTGTGCGCTAGTGATTTGCAGTCAAGGTCACCAAATGTAATCATTCAAAAGGCCACTGTATATTTTTACACATTTCTTTGAGCCAAAATGGAAACCAGGTCTATTGGCCCATACCCTGTTCACATGCTCACAGAAAGAACACAGTGTGAAGGGAATGCCCTCTGGTTCAAGAATTTATTTACAGGGAATTTAATTACTTAAGTTCTTTCACACTGTAATGCCATCTGTATGTCTGTTTCCTCTCTGTTTTGGTTATACTGCTTGTGTATTTGATGAAGGCAAGAGGCTGCAGGAGTTGAGTGTGTGGGTGAGTGTGAAGGTGAGGAGAGGCATTTGGGCAAGGGCTCGTCTGCCCCTCAGGTCACTGTCTGGAGTGACGTCACTCTACCCAATCCTCCCCACAGCGCTGAGAGTCTCGCACCTGTGCGCTACACCAGGTGAAGATGTGATGTGCCTGATGTACCTGTTACCTAACAAGGCCCTGCTGCAGTTCTAACAGTTGCTTCACCCGCTACTGATGGCAGCAGGATGGGTGGGTGGTGGTGGGGGCGGCGGTAAGTTTAATACAACCATCTAAGTACCAAGTGGTGCTTTCCCAGATTTATAGAGGTTTTCTGTAGTTTGTATGTGTGCGTGAGTATGTGTGTCTGTATGAATGTGTGTGCAAGTGTGTGTATCTCTGACTGTCTGTATGCATGTGTGTGAGTGAGAGAGAGAGAGAATGTGTATGTGTGTCTGAGTGAGACAGAATGCACGCGCGTGTGTCTGTGTGAGTGAGAGAGTATGTATGTGTGTGTGTGTGTGTGTGTGTGTGTGTAAGAGAGAATGCATGTGTGAGAATGAGTGAGAATGTATGTGTGTGTGTGAGAGAGAGAATGCATCTGTGTGTGTATATGAGTGAGAGAGAGAATGTGTGTGTATGTATGTGCGTGTGTGTGAGAGAGAAAAAGCGTGCGTGTGTGTGTATGTGAGTGAGAGAAATTGCATGTGTGTGTGTGTGTGTATGCGAGTGAGAGAGAAAATATGTGTGTGTGTACATGTATGTGTGTGTGTGTGTGTGTAAGAGAGCGAGAATGCGCGTGTGTGTGTGTGTGAGTGAGTGAGTAGGGAGGCTCTGGCTCCACACAGAGCAGACAGGGCCACAGTAAGGAGCCAGTCTATGTACAGGCAGGAGTAGCGTAGCACTACCACTGAGGAGCTGACTACGGCTGGACACAAAAACTGCTGGACTGATTCAACCTGTAAACATCTTCTTCATGCTTTAAAAAAAAAACACAAAAACTATAAAGAATTTATTATTGTAACTATCATATGTATATATGTATATATTTATATGCAAATGATAAGAAATAGTAATATTTTCTTTCAGCTATTTCACTAACTATATTTGTTAAGAATTGCTATTGGTTAGGAAAGCTCATGCAAAATAACTTAATCTGAGATATGCTTTTCCTTACATTGGTTTGGGCCTGCAAAACATCTTCAGTTAGTAAAAAAAAAAACAAAAAAAAAAAACTGAGGAACCAGAAGCAATTAGGGATCGTAATCTCAAATGTAGATCAATGTTGCAGGAGCTACAGAAAAAGGTTCACTCATTGAGCCAAAAAGCAAGGATTTTTATCACACCACTTTCAACAATAACTGCGGTGTCGGAGGGCAGGTTTGTTGAGATGAGTATCTGGAGGAACAAAAAAAAAAAATTCTATGCAATACATATTGCATAGACTGGAATGGCAAGCTGGTAGGGTGAGGAACTGCTCTGAATGCTTTGATGAAAAAACCCATGAATGTGTTATTGTCTTGTTTTTTTTTTTTTTTTTTTTTTGTTTAAAGAACATTCCGGAATCATTATGGATATCTTCCTGGCTGATTTCCGATAAGGACATTCAACAGGCAACGGAATGTTGATAAAAAGGTACAATGTTGGTCCCAAACGTGAGGAAATAAATCAAGGGGATTCGCATTAATTGGTTCAAACCCAAAAGGCTCATTTGGTGGGGATTTGCGGCCTTGGTTTATGTTTATATACACGTACAGCTCAGGAACAGTACATATACATAAACAGACAAGGGGGGATGACAAATATCATATCTAGGGAGATCTAGCAATATGCTTTGTTTGATTTTTTTTTTTTTTTTTGATTGTCCTTAACTCCTGATCTCCCCCAGGGGAAAATGGGGGTTAATGTAGGAGAACCCCTCAAACTCGGCCTGGTCGAGGTTCATGATGACCTCCTGGTCGGGCGGAGTTAAGACAGGAGGATGACGGGTGAAAAAGCGGTCAAAGTTCTCCGCGTCCCGGCCACACTGTAGGAGGGAGAAAAGAACAAGAGAGGCATGGGGTGGGTGGGGTGGAGAGAAACCAAAAAAAAAAAACAAAAAAACAATGAAAAACCAACACAGTGAAAGAAAAATCAAAACCACAGCAAGGTAAAATCTTATGGGGAAAGCCTTCCCCCCCCCCCACCCCTCACCTGTATGATCAGACAAGTGATCTGATTTTGAACCTGTGTCTGCATAAACAGAGTAACGCTGATACAGGTTGAGTATCCCTTATCCGAAATGCCTGGGACCAGAAGTGTTTCGGATTTTGGAATATTTGCGTAAACAGACATTCCCCGACATACATCTGAGTTCCATTCTGACCGACCAGTTGTAATGAACGTAAATTGGATGTATGTTAGCATGGCATGTAGAAGTACACATGTAGCATGTAGAAGATGTACACAGTAAAATATAAACATATATTGATTAATATATATTTATATATATTTTTTTTTTGGTTGTATGTACTGATGGTCATAAGGCGCATTGGTCAGGTGTGGAATTTTCCACTTACTGCGTCATGTTGGCGCTCAGAAAGTTTTGGATTTTGGAGCATTTTGGATTTTGGAGTAGGGATGCTCAGGGCCTGTATAGGAAATGAACAGGCTGGGGAGGTGCTGTAGTCAGAGGGGGGGTTATAGAGGGGGGGAAGGGGGTTGTAATTATTTTAACACATAAAGCACAGATTGAACAGGGTGACTGTCTGTATTTGACTCTCAGTTTTGGCACACGTGCACGGCCTCTGGTCGCTGTCCCGTGATGGGGGGGGGAAGGCCGTGTCCATCCCTGTTGCCCTTTGACAGCGTTGCTGAAGGAGAGGAGGTCCAGGAGGGAGGATCGGCTTGCAGTCATGAGGCTGCGACATGACCTTGCGAGCCCCCGGGCACGCGTCCACACGAAACCGGGCTCTTAGCAGCGGCTACTGCACTTCCACAAGTCACACTGGGACTTCCTGTCTGAACTCAGTCTGGCACACATGCAATGGACAGTGTCCATATCGCTCTGCAAAATCCTGTCCACCGTGCTGTCATTGGGATTTGACAAAATGATGCATGATCGAGACCTCAATGGGAAAACCATGCACAGAACACCTGTGCAGCAAAGGCAGCGTGACACACGAAAATACAGCATGCATATTCAATTGGACACATACATTTGATTAGCACTGGCAGTAAGCACTGAGATGCAGAATTCAGAGAACTGGGAATGGAGTGAAGGCTGAAAGGAAAGGATGTGGTGATAAACCTGCTACACCTGTACTGATCCAGGAAAAACTCTCGCCGCTTTGGTCTTTGGTACAGACGCCGGCTAACGAGCATTACATTTCGTATTCACAACCCTCAAGTTCTGCACCCGGGAAACTTTGAACATCAAAAACGCATCCCCATAAAGGGGTGGGAGGGAACATGTGTTAGCCGCGTTAGCGATCATCAAACGAGCGTGCTGTCTGAGCCGTGGCTGGGAGGGTGAGGTCCAAGGCCTCCAACCTGGGGTTGGAATGGGGGGTTGGGGATGGGGGGCAGGCTCGGCGTCACGTCAGTCCGCGTACGAGCCGCGAACAAGCCCGGCCGGCACGGGGCTGTCATGTCGAAACTCACCTTTGAAAGCGCAGAGCGGTGAAAAATGCATGAGCGACACCCAGAGAGGCACTTACATCTCAAACCCTTAAACACAGCCCCTCACCGCCACATCACAACAAGCGCAGGGATCGCCTCGCCCCCGTCCCGCCTCGCCCCCGTCCCCTCCCGTCCCGCCCTGTCCTGCCCCAGCCTACCCTTCTGCACCACAGCACCCTGGCGCTCCACTTTTAAATAAGCCACAGGGTATCGCCACTCAGAAGCAGGGACACAAAAGCGCCCTCTCACATTTCAGCCAAAGTGCCTTTTCTTTTACCAGAGATGAGCTCTCAGAATTGCAAAGTCTCATGACAATCCATGGTGATTGCGATTTTTATAAATGTTCCTTTGCAGTTTCAAATGCGATTCCTCCTCTTTCTCTCTCCTCCCTCCCCCATTCTCTCTCTCTCTCTCTCGCTCTGTGTCAGTGTCTGTGCACAGAAGCTCTCCTAGACTAGTCAGTAACACTGAAACTACGGCTCTTTCACATCAGGGCTAATTCACACCAAGTCCTCCCACTGTAACCCGCTCAAAAAAAACCCCTCCCTCTCCCTTTCACACCCCCTCAAAAAAAAAAATAAAAGCTTAACAGTAATCAATTATTCCAGTAAGAAACAACCACCTCCAAAAAATAAATAAATAAATAAAAATAAAACAAGCAAAAACCCTTTGAATTTTCATTTGGCTCCTGGTCATCCAATGAAAGCTTCAGACCGCAGAAGGCTTTTATGGCTGCGCGACCCCGGGCTCGGTGCGGTTATCTCACTGTGCCATTAGCCTGTTTTACTCGGTCTGGCTTGTTTTTGAAATGCAAAGCCCCCACTCCTCTCATTTTCCTGCTCCAACATGGGAGCCTGATTAGGCGTCCCATACAGAGAGAGAGAGAGAGAGAGAGAGAGACGGAGAGAGAGGGAGGGAGAGAGAGATGGGAGAGGGAGGGAGAGAAAGAGAGAAAGAGAGACGGAGAGAGAGAGAAAGAGGGAGAGAGAGAGACGGAGAGAGGGAGAGAGGAATATAACAAGCCATTGAGGGACTCTAATAAGATCTGTGCTGGTTTTGGCCTTTTCTCTCCATCGTGCTAATGATTAGCATTTTCAGCTGCTAATGAGCGTGATTCTTACAACTCGGTGTGAATTGTGTGAAGTCAGCAGTCGCAGAAAAAACAAGCGTTCGGGAAAAAAAAAAGAGGAGGCAAATGTGGGAATAAATAACGGGTATGTGTGCGCGCTGGAGGTGAAAACACAGCGATGAAGAGGTTAAGTAAATCTGTTAACTCCAAAACCCGCCGTTGAGGAAAACAGACGCCATGAAAAAACGCAGCTGTGCGAAATGAACAACCGTTTAATGCAATCCTATTTTGCCCCCTCCCCCCCCGCACTGCAAAGTGACTTCACCCCCCCCACAGCTTGTGTGTGAAAGTCTGATCAGATCTGAACATGCTGGCTGCCCAAGCCCTGTGGGCGTGACCTCTCGCAGTGCGCGGTGGAGACGCCATGGAAATGCAAGCATACGGCGACGCAGCCGTACTTTCTGTGACACGGAGGTAATGATGGGCACGTTGTCTTGCATTACGCTGGAATATATTGGGTAGCGGGGGCTGCTTAGCTATAGGCGCTGTGCCTCGCGTTCCATCAAAGCCTGAAATTGAGGCAAAAGCTTTTCAGTGTCCTCACAGATACACCTGTCAAGAGTGATTAGCGTCACCGGGGCGCTGCCGCGGCGCGGGAGAACAGGCTATCAGAGCTACACGTGTGACAGCCACTCCTGTCCGCCAACACCGCTGCTAAACATCGGCCATTTACTGCACGCCGCTGCCCTCTCCCCCACCCCCGCCACCCACCCACAACCCCTCCCTGTACCTCCCCTCCCTCTGCCTCGGCCCAACTCTTCTGAAGATGATATGGATCCAGTGGACTCATCTCTTACGCCCCCACCCCCATCTCTCCTACCAGCTGCTGCAGAGGGACACTGATCAGGGAACAATGGAAGCCGGAGTCAACTTCCGTCTCCGACCGCTGGGTGTGGCACGCGAGAGCAGGAATCTCAGCTACCATAACGAGCCGCCTCTCACTTAGATTTCTCGTTTTGTCTCCCCGCTCTGCGTGGGACTGAGCACTCCGCTCCATCTCCTCCCCACCTTCCCACCTGTCCTTTTCACCCCCACAGGACGGGCGGACGATGGAAAGTGGACTCTGATCAAGTGCATGTGAAACTGGGAGCAAGAGTGAGACAGAGAACAGGTAAGGATCAATAGCGCCACCTATAGGGCGGCTCTATCCCAGGTCCTCCCTGCACCTGCACTGAGATCCATGGCCAGGAGTTACAGTGTATGTCCACGGCAGCAAAGCGAATTCCCTAGTGTTTGCTGGAGTCATCAACAGGCCTCCACTCTGGGGGGCGTGTCAGTGGGGGCGTGTCAGTCAAATGCACTCCGTTGTTTGCAGTAATGATTGGTTAATTTTTAACAGGGGGGACAGCCCAATAGGAGCACACCCGCTGCGCCCACACCACCAACCCAACACACACACACACGTGTAAAATGGGGATGGCAGGTTAACAAGGGGGATGCATTTTGGTCATTTTACCAACAAGGGGGATGGCATCCCCTTTCATTCCCCCTCCAATCGCCTACTGGTTGTTTGGTCCCATTACAAAAAGTGGCTTTGCTACAAGAAGAAATCCGATTGTCCGCCGCCTGATGAATTCGTTCCCCATTTGCATGATGCAAGTTTTCAGTATTTTCCCTCGGCTTGTTTCACTCTCAATCGCACAAAGCCCCACGGAAACTGTTTGCCCAAGTTCACCGAGTTCCACTGAGAACGAATGGGGAAAACTTCGCTTTGCTGCAGAGGACACGCACCGTTAGGCGGTCCCCCCCCTCCCACCACAGCCGAATAACTACAGAAGCCCTGCTGGGGGCCCGAGGACTCTGCAAGGCCCGGCCCCCAACAGCTGAAACCTCTGCCTTCCTTTATTCCGATCCCACCTTCGGGGACCTAATCAAGGTCGATCTTCTGCTCTTCTACAGTGGCTGCACTAATCTGAGCTCTCGACTCCAATGACTCAGATAGGCCCCGCCATCCCTCCTCTATGAGAGTGTTATCCACTTGATCTGACTGGGCTCCAGGTTATCTCCTGCTTTCATCTGCCCTTGTTCGATAGCCCGCTTTCTAAAAGCACCGCACGGCAATCTCCCAAGGATTTTGATTTTGTTAGAGGAGAGAAAAAAAAAAAATAAAAAAATAAAGAAATGCTTTCATTCCAAAAAAAAAAAAAAAAAAATGCGTATCAAGATTGTCAATCTCAAAACGTGGACACGGACACGGTCGATACAGTCACGGGTAAATACAGCATACACAGACTGAGCTGAATGTTCAACATTGCTTAAAGAATAGTGTTTAACACTCAGTGTTTGCTGAAGAATCATTTTACCGGCACCACCCATACTCACTGTATGTTCTGGGAGCTCCGTATTTGGGGTATAACTGACAGCAGAGCGAGGGAGACAGATTCCCGTCTCCCCTAAGGGACAGCCAGGCATTCCATCCACCCCTTTGTATGAAACTGCAGTCATACAGCAATGACAGCCATGCTTATGTTACCCGTCAATCACGCCACATCCCCAAAACTCTACCTTCTGTGACCTGATTAGAGCGGGACGGCGGAGTGGAGCTACCTGCCTGGTGAGAGTCCGTCAGCAATTCTGTTACGTTCAGAGATTAGCAAAGCACAGTCCTCAGCGACAGTAGGGGGACACGTTATTAACGGCGAAGGGAATCTCTCAGCTCTTTCTCCGTCGCCATAAGTCACACCGTCTCCAACCGCATGGGCCAAGCTTACATTACAGTTATTCAGCTGACGCTTCTATCCAAAGCGACTTACAGTTGATTGGACTAGGCAGGGACCAGGCCAATGTGGGGTTGTGGGCCTTGCACAGGGGACCAAAAGCAAAATTAATCTCACCGCGCTGCACTGGGGCCAACCTTCCGAGTCTCAGTAAGACACCTTAGCTGCTAACTTAGGCAACCCCTCTACTCACCACCTGGTAAAAGCAGTGCTGTTCAGAGCAACCAGCACACTTTCAGAATGTGACCCACATTTTCTAGCCAATCACATGAATTTATTGGAGGCGGGTCTAAGCATGAGGAAGCCATTCAAGCCGGTTATTTAAAACTATTAAAACGGCACACAGAGGTGGTGTGTGAGAATTACACCGCACACCTGCAAAGTGCGCTCTGAGACTCTGAGCAGCGTCTAAGCCGCAACGTCCCTGGGGTGGGGACCGTTGATTCAGGCTGTCCCGCTTCCCAGATGGGCAGACAAGAGCCAGGAGATCTCTGGAGATCTGACCGTCTGGGTTCCCAGACTACGCTGTCTGGATCGGTCCTGAAAATCCGTCCACCTGCTGCCAGTGACACCAGGGCCATGCATATCGACACACAAAAAACGGCTACGGCAGGCTAAATGCAGAGGAGGGAACAACGCTATGGGATACCTGGGAAGACTCACAGTGCATGCCCAGCCATAAGCTTTAGCATATAATTTGAATGTACATTGAGTACATTCAGGTTGTTCAGATTCACTCAATGACCTTGGTGAGACCGGATAACTCAGTAGGTAGGACAACTGTCTCAAACACATATGGTCCCTGTGACACCTGGGTTCAAGAATAAGGTCCAACTTTCTAAACAGAGAAAAAATAATTAAGGGGGGACGGCCTGGTCACCCTCAAGAACAAAAAGGAGTCAATGAGCTTGTCTTGAGGCACAGCTCTTTAACCTTCCCTGCTTTCAGTTGCAAGTTGGTAATAAACCATACTTCAGTTTCAAACATCTGTTGCGATACATATAATACCATCTGTGCGAAGCTTTGTTTCTCCTTCAACTATTTCTGTAGAATAAACATTGTTATTTCCATTTCACACCTTTGAGTTATGCGTCGCAGCCCCAATTACGTGTCATGTTTGACTGTTTACCCAGCCTTTAATTCACAGTGTGCAGTGTTGTGTTGATTAAGTTGATAATGACATGGTAAACTTTCAGAACAGATTCTAATAAACATTTATGTGACAGCGGTCTCTGAGACTGAGAGCGAGACACAAACACAGCGCGGGGCCGGGGGCTGGCGCGCTGTACAGTTGGCTCGGGCTACTACTGTAGACCAAGGGCAGGAGCCAGGAAAGCTGCTCTGCACCCCAAACAACCCACCCCAACCCCCCAACCCCAGTATGGCTTCCTGCGAGCTGTTGAAAGAGCTTCTCCGACGGTAACCAAACCGCGAGCCTTCCCCAAAACTCCTGTGCGCTAACCGCTAACGAGGCAACTTCTCCACCGCGCCTAGATATTGCAATCACTTACTGGTGAATGCACGTCTTCCAGAACAATAAAGCTAAATGCCAGTCTCTGCTAACCCCCCCCCTCCCAAGGCCAGCCGGTATCAAATTAGGCCGTTGTTATTAAATGTCTGTATTTGGGGCGGGGGGGGCTTAACAGGCACATGACGGTGTTAATGAGAACACTGATACAAAGGGACAGGCTGAGAATGTCACTTCACACCCCCACCGCGCCAACGCCCCCACTTTTGCTGCTTGCCGCCGCCGCCGTTCCGCAAACAACGGCGATAGTGACCGCTCACCGGACTCGCAAGGTCGTCCGCAATCTTATCTAATCAGCCTCGTCAATGAGTTCAGCCCCACCATGGCTAACGAATCATTTCACCTCAATCGGTGTCTAATGAGGTGCTGTGCTCTCCCACTGCACGCCCCTCCCCCCCTCCCTCCCCCACCCCCTCCTTTTTAATGACAAAAAAAAAACATCGGTGTTAATTGTTGCCTTCTTTAAAGGGGAACCGCACCAAAATTCAAAACCTATCAATGTCAAGGATTCAACCTTTTTAGGGGATGCAAAAATGTTAAAGATTTCAAAACCATCTAGAAGGAGAAAACATGACCCCCCCCATCCGCCCCCCCCTTCACTGTGAGGCAACCTGTGGTTATGACATAAAGGCTAAACTGTTGTCATCAGATGAGCTAAGGTCAGTGGTTGACATTAATAAGCTACCATCTCAGAGCCCTTCACTGCAGGACACTTTCCGGAAGGAAAGTACAAGTCGTGTTTTAGCTTGAAACACAAGAAAAAAAAAAAAGAGTGCGTGCCATACTAAAAAGAAAAAAAAGAAAAACTCCTCTAGTACAACGATGGTGCTGTTCAAAAACTCAAGCTTCCGTGAATATTTTATTTAGTTGGGCAATGACAACATGCAACTTCTCCCACACTCTCACACTGTTGCAGAAAGTACAACAGTGCACGACAGTGTCATTACTGACAGCGCTTGCATCTCCCATTTTCATGGAAAACAATAACCCACATTTCAAATATCTAAACATGGATTCAGGTCATTCACACGAATATGAAATGATACAAAACAGGAAATCTGTGAATTTTAACCTCGACTGTGTACTTTCTAGATGCTGTTTATTTTCTTGCTCCAGCTTCCAGCACATTAATGAGTGGACCACCATTAAAAAGCAGCACAAGACCATGGCTCCACTATGTCCTGCCAGAGCAGATGTTCTATGGACTGCACTTGCTCACAAGATTGAGTAGGTAATTTTCAATCTCACTTCCTCAAGCCGAGCTCCATCTTTCATTGTGCTATATCACCATGTCCATATAAGATGCTGCCAGTGACATTTTCATATTTGCAAGCAAGGCAGAGCAGGCCACGTCCTGTCTGGGGCAGCAAATCTTGACTGACACTGCAAAGAATGAAGATAGAGCTCAAATGGCTGACAGAGCCCTGCTGGTCCCAGTGTCACTTCACTTACCTGTGACATCATAAAGGCTGCTATATATGGGGAGCAAAAGTTCTAAAGCAGGGCAAGAGGAATCTGATTGGGGCAGACAGGGAGGGGGAGGGGCTTTGGGTTCTGAGAGAGCAGGGCTGGCGATTGGGTTAGGGGGAGAGAAGGAGGGGTTTCAGTGCGAGGGATCAACAGGAGGGAGATGGCTAGGAGAGACAGAGTGAGAGAGGGGGGTTTGGGTTAGGATAGAGAGGGAGAGGGGTTTGGGTTTGAGGGAAACTGAGAGAAAAGACATAGAGTCTTTGGGGTGGGGTGGTCCCACTTACTGCTTTTGGTTTGAATGGTGGCTGGACCTCTTTGTTCTCCAGCTTCTCCCAGTCCATATAGCGGAAGAAGGCGTGCTCCTTGATATCACGCTCTCCTTCTGGCCCACAGCCCAGACGTTTGGCAGGGTGCTTGGTCATCAGCTGGAATGGAGGGAGACGGCAAAGGGTCACTGTGTGTGCTGGCCATTATCAGAATGCACTTCCTACTTCCTGTCCCAACAGGAAGTGCGTTTACCCCTACCACCACATCCATAACATCCAGTGTGACTGTAGACGCTCCCATGACCTGAGGGGCACCAAACAAACGAAAAATAAAATGCACAGCTTTAATAAGCACAGTGAAATAGGAGCAGGTCGCCTGAGTAAAGACGATTGGTTAATCATGAATCACGATGAAGTGAAAGGCAGGAGATGAACTATTCTTTAACACGAGCTGTGGAAGTTGCTCTCCAAAAAGAAACACTGAAAAAGAGGATCAGTATTTATGAGGGTAAATGACTTTATTTTAGTAAGCCTGAGACTGGGTTAGGACTAAAGATGGGGGAAGCTTGTGTTTCTACACACCTCCCTCTATGTTCTGCAACCTATGGAATACATCTTCGACACAGCCTGTCGATCCAGTCATTAGTGCCCAAAGAAGCAAAGGTTATTTATTTTTGTGCATGTGGGGGGGGGGGGGGGGGGGTTAGTGGATCAAATGTATGCAGCACTGTCAGGATCAACATCAATGTACAAAAAAAGAAGAAAAAAACAGGGAAAAAAGAAAGACAGACACACACCATATGTTCCAACAGAAGATAACCGCTCGGGCTGAATATTTCAAAGACCCACACAGAAGCAAGCGCTACTGGCTGGCTACCTCTGACATTTCACAGCTTTCATGTCAGCAGATAGGGAGAGATGTGGGCGACAGATGATGCTGTAGCGGGAGCAGCGCCCGGGACTGCCAATGAGCCCGTGCGCTCCGCGGTAACGCCACGGCAACGTCGTGGCGACGAGAACCCCCGGCTCGCGGCGGCTTTCCGGTTTACTCGGTGAGGGAAGGGATCTGTTCGGCGTCAACAGCTGGGAGCGCACTTTAAATACCACTAAACACGAGGAGGCAGAACTATAATTAATGGAGAGCACAAAAGGATGGTAATAATTAGAAAATGGAGGTTAGCAGAGCTGGGGAATGAGGAGAAGAGCTGGAGGGGGGGTAAGCCCCCGGGGGCCCTGCTGATAGCTGTAACACAGAGGGGCAAAACTACAGGGGGGCAGCGCACTGGCTCAGATGCTTGTTTTATTTTGATGCAGTACCCACCAAACACAAATCGAGAGTAAATGAAAACGGCCCAGGATTTCCAGAAGAGAGACCCCCCCCCACCACCACCTCTCCCAGCCTCCCCAGGCTACGAGTTAATGAAATCAGACTCTGTGTCTATTTAATCGCCTTCACTGCCATTCCTGGCTCCTCCTTATTTAATGAAGACACCGTGGGCCATAGCTTTTTATTTCCACTGAGTGAGAGAGAGGGAAATGTGAACTCTCTCTCTCTCCCTCTCTCACTCCCTCTCTCACTCCCTCTCTCATTCCCTCTCTCTCTCCCTCTCCCTCTCTCTCTCGTGGCTTCTCTGGCAAGTCCCAGTATCAGATTGGTATGACTCTCCTTCAAAGAGATGGTGACAGGGCCTGGCCTCGCTCCTCTGCGGCGACCCCTGTGTCCGTTCACATGCATGAAACAAGCGATCCCTGATTGGCGGTGAGGACCGAACCCCCGACTGGTGCCTGGTGCTCTGAGGGCCTGGGTATTTTAGCCGTGACTGATTTCGAGGGTCACTTAAGCTGCGCGTTTGGGAGCTGAGAAAAAGGGGTTGATGATCTTTGAGTTTGAGGGACAGAGAGGGGTTTGAGTCAGAAGGAGAGAGAATGAAAGGGTTTTGGGTTGGGAGGGGGATGTGTTTGGGTCAGGGGGAGAGAGAGGAGAGAGAGAGAGAGAGAGGGGTTTGCATCTGGTTCAGTTGTGCATTTAAAGAACCCAGAAAAAACAGGGGTTATGATCTTTCCCCAACAGTCTCAGCTCGATTTCCCTGGTGAGAGAATGGCCTCTCTCAGGGGTACCCCGGCCACAGATAAGAACACTGGGAACTCCAGAGTGTCACCACACAGCTTCCTGTTTACACCTTCCTACAGATCCTCTCTGTCACCACTTATTTAAAAACTACAGATCTGTATTCCACATCTCCACCACTGATTTACTGATTTAAAGATGGCGTCAAGCTTGAGTCTAGATAACACTAATACTTTCACATGGATGAGCTCCCGAAAGGCCGGCAGAGCCCATCTACCTGTGTAAGGAAGCCTCAGGTCCTTACATAACCAGGGCCAGAACTCCCTCCCTGCTTAATGGTGTTTTCCAGGCTAGCCTGTTCACAGCACCAGTCCTCCCTGTCCCTTTGTCTGTGCTTGGGTCTGGTAGTCTGAGAGGCTGTTGCACTTTTAATTGGCTCAATCAGACACTCTGCCTGATCTGGGATCGGCGCTGGGCCTGCCTGTGGCTCAGGAGCATGTGGAGGCTGCTGGGAGCCTGCGCTCTGCTGCGTAGCATTCAGCAAGCTATGGCTACAACTCCAGCCTTGTATCATACATGCACTCACACACACACACACACACACACACACACACACACACACACACACACACAAACTCACTCACATGCGCGCACACACACACACACACACATGCATGCAAACACAAGCACGCATGTCCATGCACTAAGAACACACACGCGCACATATACATACACACACACACATCTATGCACTCAAGACATGCACATGCACACACAAGAAATCATGCATGTGTGCACACACACACACAAACAGGTGCATGGGGACCAGGCACTTGCATACACATGCACCAAATACACACACAAGCTCACGCTTACACACACGCCCACACACAAATGCACACACACACACACACACACACACACACACACACACACACACACACACACACACACACACACACACACACACACACACACACACACACACTCAAATATGTTCACACAAAGGCATGCACACAGACACACCAAATCACACAAATGGTCAAACACAAACTTAAACAAATGAACACACACACACCCACACATACATTTCACGTATCCAGCCAGCGCTGGCTGTCAACATTGGACAAATGGCAGAGTCCAGTCCCACATGGTCCAGCTTCACCTGGAGCCATCCAGCCCCCTCATCAATGGCAGCCACGCCCGGCTGGTCGGGCCAAGCCCATCGTAAACCACACAGCGATGCGGAAGTGAAGTGGCTGGGCGGGGATATGGTGGTGGGGGCCTGATTTGGCAGGGCCACCATGGCGTGGGTATGAATGATTCATCCCCCAGCGCGACGCCGTGTGTGCTGCCACATGGTGCCCCGTCTCAGCAGGGGCGGCTCATTACCCATGCAGCCCTGAGCGCTCCTGCGACTGCCTCCGCACGCCGCGCTTCTGCCGCTGTTTATTTATTTATTTTGGGGGGGAAATCTGTTGTTTACATTCACGGCGCATGAAGGTGACACTCAAAATGATTCATACCGCTTCCTCCCCCTAATTGATTTATTTATTTAATTCCTTTTTTCTTGTGAATTAATGAGGCCTGGCTCATCTGTGTCCGGCGGAACACCCACTTTGATCCGCTGCTATCCTCCCGGAGCTGCGGAGGTAAGGATAATAACTCCGCTCCAGCGGGCTCTCTCTCTCTCTCTCTCTTTCTCCGAAATGCACTTAAGCCTGACCTCTGCTGAGCATCGCGGCGGGCTAGCCCACAGCGGCCCACGCAGAATCAAACGGCTAAACGGAGCGCGCTCGGCCTAACACGTGTTAATACCAGACATCGATTAATAAGTAAATGACAAAAGAGATTCGCTGGTTTCTTCTACTTGTGCCAAAAAAAAAAAGAAGACTTGTTTCATATTTGATGGTTCCGGTGTTTCCCATGGGCCCGCAGCACTCTGGGCAGAGTTTGAGAGGTGCTGCTCTGAACTTACAAGCTTTTCCAATCTGGTTCAAGCATCTAATGTTCATTAGGTATTCGGGAACTATTTTCAGCTTGTTGAGGATGGGCCATGGGGATCGGAGTGTCTCACAGCTGCCCGAGTTCTTCGCGGAATTCTCTGGAACAGTTCTCCGAACGCAGCGGCCGTTCCCATTGGCTGAAAACTTCACAACTTCCTTCGCAACAATGAAAACTGCAGACAGGAGGGAAGAGAGGTGTCCGTCCATGCAAGGAGGAGGAGGAAAAAAAAAAAAGATCTTTTGTCTGCCGGAATTCATATATTACCACTCTGCATTTTCATCAAGGTAGTCAAACACAAAAAAATGGCATTGAAATTCAGGGCACAAGGCGGTTGATTCATTATTTAATGCTTGCATTAGCATGAATGTATTAGAGCCAGGAACCCGATGGAGACCTTTCCTTCATTCTTCTCCATCCTATTGTGCATTCCATGGGTGAAACCTTTCTCCTCCCCCAGCAAGGAGACCTCCTTTACTCAGAATCAGCAGAATGGGAAACTCTCAGCAACTTCTGGCTTAATTCAATCTTTATTAAAGCTGGTGACCACGTACTGTATGTGTGTAGCTCTCCAGCGTTGGGGAGAATGTGTGAGGACAGTGAAAAAACAATGATGGGAGAGTGAAGTTTTAATTTAAAATCTGTGTTGTAAAAAGCGCTATACAAATTGAAATGAACTTAAGTGAACCAAAGCTGGGAGGAGCTACCACATCATATTGGTGGCATGACGAATTGGACCAATGATTGGGGAGGAAAAACATTTCTGATTGGTTCAATCAAGTGAATGACAACTGTGTGTACCTGAAAGAGGTTCATGATGCCTCATTTGAACCATCAATACTAAAAGACTACGACTGGCATTTAAGTTTATTAGTTGAAGTTACATGAATCAATGTTGGTCAAGTCATCTGTACCAGATACTGAAAGAATACTCTCGAAGGAAGACAGCTCAACATCTCTTGATACATTTCCCCGCAGCCATGATGACCAGCACCACAGCGAAGGCCCTTGACTCATAGCGTTTATGACAGGGACACTGGCTGGGATTGATATGCTAACGCTAACACAATAACGCCCGTTCCTCCATTTCTCAGCAGTGGCACCCAAACAGTGGCCGAGGATGAGTCAGAACGAGACGGAACCAGAGGGATTTGTGGGAAAGAATGAACCGCGCTCCGCTGTTAGACCCTGAGGAGAGTAAGGCGTGCGGCAATACACCCCGGTGCAGCCTGGGAATTTCCCTGAGCAAAGCCGCGCTAGGAATAATGGAGATCTCAAGCCTGACTGAAGACGGCTCTCCTAAGAGCCTCTCTCTCTTTCTCCGTCTCTTAAAAGTTAAAAGTTGTACGATCCGCGGGAATGTTTTAATTATGATCTCGTGGCCCCACTGTCTTTCCGCCAGCGCTCCGACGGGGAGATGGCGTATACAAGGGTCCAGATTGATTGCGCCTGCTGTCTTTCCCATCTTTCATGGACGAAGCCTGGGAGATTTTTCAGCCCCCCCCCCCACCGCACCCGCCTCCAACAGGAGAGCCTCTCCTTCTGTCGAGAGGGGGAGATGAGGTTTTTGAAACACCGTCTTCAACAGGGGTGGTGTGTGTGTGTGTGTGTGTGGGGGGGGGGCTTTGCAAAGAACTCTTTTAATAAGAATTAATGCACACCCTCACAGTCTACCTGCTGACAATGAAATCCAACGCTTCACTGGGTAACCGAGACAAGGCAGCACAGACCAAATGAAGAAAGAAAAAAAAAAAAAGAAAAGAAAAAAAAGAGAAAGTGGGCCGGCTTTGATGTGAATATTAATGAGGGCAGAGAGGGGTTATGCTATTCACAAGGCTGCGGCGAATGGCTTAGCAGGCACCAGCTGGGATGATGATTCATGTGCTTCTGTTTCTGGAATATTAACATTAATTTTCCCGATTTAAACAAACAACGCAGGGGAAAAAAACGCTCTCTGAGCTCTGTGTGGAGTCTGAGATTGTGAATTTAGCGCTGTCAATTAGGCAACTTAAGTAAACATCCCAGAAAAAAAAACAAAACAACATATCTCTCCTTCGTGATGCAGAGAGCGCTGAAGTCGTCTGGTTTGGCTCAGGGAGGGGTCGCGCGCCGAGAGCACACTGAACCATGTCTGAACAGCCCTCTCCCATAATTTGATCTGAACTGATAGACGGCTCAAATGAGCTGATGTCGGGTTGGGGCGCGTTTGTTTGTCGCGGTGCAGCATTGCGCGGGGCGAACAGACACGAGCGGCTGAAGCAGGAGGGTCGCGGCCGGGTTTGTGAGGATGTTGGGTGACGGTGGGCGGCCGGACGTGCACGAAGGCTGCAGTGGCGGTAGTGGTTTTGGGTGGGGGTGGGGAACTGGTCACATACCCCTTTGCAGATGGCCACGGCCTCCTTGGACATAGCTTTAGGGTAGGACACGTGGTGCTCCATGATGGACTGGAACAGCTCGTCCTCGTCCTCTCCATCAAACGGCGGCTGCGAAAGACACGGGACGTGTGCTTCAGTCAATGGCCCCCATACGCCAAACCTACGCCCCCCACACCACCCACCCCCACCGCACGGCACAGAGCAAGCCACACTGAGGGCAGGAGCATAAGCTCGTCATCCTCTACCTCTTCACTGGCTTTTCTGTATCATTATTTCCAAAAAGATAACACCAAAAGGCTGGACCCCATGACTAAACCCCTATAATCCACCCTGCCTCAGCTACTGCACACACTGTGAACAGGAAACACTAGTGGGATCCCTCCCAGAATGCATTGCATTTTTTTTTTGGTAACTCATTGTTCCCAGAATTCTCTTCAAAAAACTGTTACTGACAAACACCAGCATGAGAGCTTTTTTTTTTGACCCAAAGAGTTTTTTTCATTATGTCAAATACAACCGAGTTAAAATGCTAATGTATATTTCTGGCTAGAATGTAATTTTAAAAAAAGGTTCTGTCTATGAATTATTTACACAGGTCAAAACCTACTTGCTTTTACTTATAATTAATAAACTACAACAATGCCAACCAACATTTCAAGGTCTCCAAATTTTTTATGAAATTACAATTATAATATCTTGTTATTATTAAGAGTTATTTTAGTTATTAGAGATTGGGGAATAAAGGTTTGATGACTACATATTCAGATCAGCTATGGTGTCTGGTTTGGGTCAAACAGCACCCTTTACGGCTTGGCTGTGACCCAGGTGTGGGCTTACCTGTCCGGCCAGCATCTCGTACAGCAGTACCCCAAAAGCCCACCAGTCCACCGACTTCCCGTAAGGTTGATAGGCGATGATCTGGAGCGAAAAGAAAGGCCAGGTAAACGAGACGGCTCAAAGAGAAGAGTCCACACAGAAAGCAGTGGCGAATACCCACCCTGGCAACGTCAAAATAAACATTAAAATGAAATAAACAGGAAACTGATTAATGTCAAGATTTTAATGTCACATCTGAATGTAATCCCTTAACAACCATTTGTGTGGACATTGTGTGGATGTGTGCAGTATGCCAGTGTGTGTCTATGTCCCAATGTGTGTGTATGTTTGTGTTTATTTGTGTGCCAATGCATGTCTGCCTGTCCATCTGTCCATAGCATGGGATGTCTGAATGTTGGGAGTCACACAGATGGGGTAGAGGCATTTCCGCGCGTTTCCTGCAGCTTCGCTCACACCGCGGCGTAGCAGTGCTGCAGTACTCTGCTGAGGCCTCCATTACCCTTCAAGTGTGTAGCCGAGTGTATCCGCAGGCAGCGCGTGGCGCATGCTAATCGCTGCGGAGGACCCGGTGCGCGCACGCACGCGCGCACGCACGCACACACATGCAAAATTGATTGTAATGAATGTACTTCATTATTGTGGATTCTTTATTTTTGGACCTCGGGGGGTCGGCGTGCTACCATGTTTCTAATGCCGATGATCGAGAAAGAGCGTGTCAATGAAGACTGCAGAGGCAGGCGTGCGCAACCTGACGTGTGTGCCCGCGCAAGCTTTCTAAAGTGTCCATTTTGCACAACCTCATCCCTTTGAGCCAATGACCACACATCAAGTGTGCTGAACATGCCATAATATTTTAAAAGGATCAAACCAAACAATAAATTGTATATTTATGTGGGCATGTGTGTGTGTATGTGTGTGCGTGTATGTGTGTGTGTGTGTGTAGTGTGTATGTGCAATTCCAATCTCTTTCTGTTCCTCATTCTGGAGCAGCTAGACCTCAGGCGACACCATCTGTTGTTCTGTCAAAAAAACGTGTGATATCTAATCAACTTAATTACAGAGCTGCTGCTGCAGCCCCCACACCCAATCCACCCCCACCACCCCATTACACCCAGCCCCTCACAACATCAAAAATCGGTGCCCCCATCCTGCCCTGCCCTCCACTACACCCCACAAACCACCCTGTACCCCCATTACTCCTTCTGCTGTGGGACCATTTGGCTTGTCTGATGACATTAAAAATAAACAAACAGGACACATCTCTCTCCACGTTCTGTCTATCACTTTCTGCACATTGTCACTGAAGAGGCAAAGTGACTCTGACCTGCTGCCAATGCCATGGCACACACTTATGGAAGAGTCATCTATCTAACTTTACTCAATATGAATACAGCTTGGACATCGAGTACTTTTGCTTTTATATTTTAGTCTTGCTTTGTGGGTATAGGTTTTATGTTTCTGATGAAAACTGGATCCATACAGTTAATTACACACACGGTAACGGACAGTGGTCTCCGGGAACGAGACACTTCACAGTTAAATGACTATATGCGCAGATGTGTGTAGAGTGTGTGTGTTTTTGTCAGTGTGTGTGTGTGTGTGTTTTTGTGTGTTTGCAGATCGTTCAGAGGGGACTGCTTCCTCATGGGGATGGGAGGATGCTAACGGTTGAATCGGATGTTGCTCGTACTACTTCAGCATTAGTTCCCCATTCTGTTACCACTCGCCTCCATTGCTTATTTTGCCACATTAATTTTTCATCCTAATTCTGAAGCTGCATATCTGATGCTGCACATATACCCACCATCAGAGACACGTCAGGTGTTCTGCTACATCCGCTCACCGCAGAATGTGAAATCGGAGGTGTTTCAAAGCCGGATGAATATTTTATTAAATACAAATGACTGTACAACAAGCAGTTCTGGCTTTTTGGGACAAAAAATGTGAGATGCACACTTCCTCGTGTAGGTGTTTAGAGAAGTTTTCCTCTGCGGTGTGGAGCTTGCTCGATCCGCCTCTATGTAATGCAAAGATTGTACAGATTGTATTAATAATGCAGATGGCATATATGTAGGCCACCAGGGCTACTTCAAGCCACCAGCACGACTGCACGGCCTTCACTCTACACGGGCCCTTTAAAATGTTAATGAGGGCAGGAGAGGGGCTGCTGCACCCCCCGACACTGACAATATGGAGGTGACAAACACATTTTCAATTCTTTATTTGGTTCCATATCAAAGATCACTTTTTCAAAAGGAACTGAATTCTATGAAAAATTGTCCAAACACAGGCGCACAGTGCATTAGTCTGTTATGGATACACACACATGCACATTGCATGCACCCTTTCCACACCCCCCATCCTCAAAAAACACACAAAAACCCACAGTCACACACACACACCCCCATACCCCACCCACACACACACACCCCCTCACCCCCACAAACACACACAACCCTCCACACACACACATACACACACATGCCTGCACATCTACACCCCACACACACAAGCCCACTCCCACCCAACCCACATACACACACACCCCATAACCTCCCCCTTCCTCACACACACACACACACCCACACCTCTCCCCCCCATTCCTCATACACACACACACACACACACCCCATAACCGCCCCCCATAGACACACACACACACACACACACACACACACACACACACTGAGGATGTGTGGATCTCCCTCACCTCGGGGGCGATGTAGTCGGGGGTGCCGCAGAAGGTCTTGGTGGTCACGCCGTCCCACATGTTCTCCTTGCACATGCCGAAGTCAGCGATTTTGATGTGTCCCTCTGAGTCCAGCATCACATTATCCAGCTTCAGGTCCCTGCGGCGCACAACGCACGCGTGGCAGAGTCATCAGCACGCTTTTAACGGCCACGCTTTCAACTTATCACCGCGCCGAAGAGGGAAAGAAAGATGACAAGCGCCCCGCGTGGGTAATTCTTACTTAATCTGGGTGTGGTAGCGGGCAGCTGTGGTGGACTCAGTTCCCCCCTGACCGTGGCGCTAAGTGCAGCACGGGGGGCTTACAAAAGGAGAGCGCAAACGGTATTTAACAATTCATGACCGATGTCTGTTCCGCTTGTAACAACTGAAGCAGAGAGGAATTTCAGGTAGGCCCAGCTCGGTGCCATGCCTCACTGCACCTTGGTGCTCGGTACAAAAAGGCAGCCATGCTTCACCACTCATGAGGGAAGGAACACACTGCAGTTCTGTTGACCAATAAAAATGCTGTGACATGTAGCGCCTTTGTGCTTGCATTGTTTTTTTTTTTTTTTTTTAATTTTATTTTGGTCAGAATCTGAGAGATTTATTTAGCTTCCTCTCTGCATGGGGGGCATGGGGGCAGGCAATGGCCAGCGCTCTGTGTGTAGGCAGTTCTGTGGCGGTAAATGGGCTTGTGGGGGGGTAGCATGCTGAACGCGTCTGAGCGCTGTGGAAAGTGGGTGGGGCCTGTGGGAGTATAGGGCGGAAGAAGAGAGGCGTCTCTCCGCCGAACATCTGTCATGGCAAAGCGGGGGATGGAGTCGGCCATCGCCTGCTCCGGTGCCAGCACCGGTGCCAGACTCTGACAGGGGTGTGGGGTGGGAGGGGGGAGATAGCAGGGAAATGACAGTGACAGCAACATGGCTTCCCGAGTGTGTCCCTGTGGCGGCCAAATGTGTCGCTCTGACAGAGACATGGCCTTCCCACTGCCCCCTCGGCTGCCACTGCCCGTCTGTCACGGGCTGCCGCAGCACCTGGCACGCGGGCGGACCCCAAAACAGCCCCCCCCCCCCAAGGCATGTCACTTACAGTGCTCCACCCACCCCCCCCCACCCTGCCACACCACTCACCGGTATACGATGCCCTTGGAATGCAGGAAGAAGAGGCCGATAGCGATCTCCGCAGCGTAGAACCTGAGAAACACAAAGAGACGCACACTCTGTTTCACCCAATACAGTGCAGACAATACACAAGCAAGTTTATTCATGTGACCAATACATTCATATTGGTCACATGAATAAACACCCCTGACCAGTGCAATACAGACGATAAGAGGCCGGCAATGTCAGCCCAGGTTACCCAGATCACAGACTATGCACGCTGACTCCTGTGTGGCAACCTTGCTTGTATCAGGCCCGATCTTCTCCATGTACACGCACACTGGGCGTATGGCTGACACAGCGCTGTCGGCCGGAGACCCTACAGCGACATCCCGATTGTTCCATCCCCGCTCAGAAAGAGAGGAATCCCGGAGGGACAGACAGACGGACGGATGTGTGTTCCGACTTGACAACCCGCAATGCAACGTTAACCGTGGCTGATGCGGAGCGGGGTGTGTCCCCGGACAAAGGGGGCGTAGGGCTCGACGGGGCCCTCCTGAAACCGCCAGCCTCCGTCACCGCCACGCTCCGCGCAACACAATCTCCTAGCCGTTGCTGCCAGCAATACCCTGTCCACACGCTTCAGTGCTCCGCTTTATCTGGGAGAAAAGCAATTGGGGAAAAAAATAGGAATTCACATACTAATCAAAGTTTAAAAAAAATACAGAGAGGTGCTCTTCAGGGAAAGAAAAAAAAAAGGGGTGAGAGTTATTTAGGCGGTGAGTGTAGCCGTAGCCGCGGTGACAGTATTCGCGGGATGGCCGCAGGGTGAGGTGACAGTTTAGGATGGCTTGTCTGCTGATATCAGTCTGTGCGGGGGTGAGCAGGCACCACTGTGGACGACCCGATGAGGGGTCCTCGCTGAGGAAGACAAGTGATGCTACAGCTAGCTTGCCTCGGCTGAGCTACGTGAGCGCTTCCCTGTCCTCTCCCAAGACTGCACCACTTCACCCTTTTAGTATTCACGTCAGGGAACCAGCTCAGAGACCACATAAAAAAAGAGAAACCATCAGAAACATAATAACAAAAGATGGAGAAGTGATTTTTTTTTTGTTTTCCTTCAGGGTATGCAGCGATACAACACCTCTCATCTTCTGGCCTGCTGCCATTGGCTTTTATCATGCAAACTACTCTTTAAACAGTGTAAATAAAGACAGGGTTATTTGGGACATAAGTGTCTAACACCAAACCCCATGACTTAGGCCTGCAGTGCTTGGGCATAAACATATATAACACATGCAACAGAAAAAACTATGATCTCACACACACACACACACACACGTGCGCAAGTGAACATACAATCACACACGGGCACATTTTGAAACACACGCATGTACAAATACAAACACACGCGGGAACTGAAACACATACAAATGCACAGACACACACTCACACCTCATCATACACCTGCAAGGATAACAAAATCACACGGGCCTGTGTACACGCACACACATACATATGGAGATGCACAAAGAAGAGTCCACACTTTAAAGCAGTGAAGCATGCTGGGAAAAACAGGCCATGCCCTGGTGTCTGCCCTTAGCAGCACAGATAATGAGCTCTCCCTTTCTCACACATTTTAAAGCATTTGAAGTAAGTTTGGTAAAATGTATAAAAAAATAAAAAAAAGACCTTAACACATTTACACACACCAGATGGTCAGTGGGACTGGGACAGAACTTTCAGCAACATTTACAAGAGCAGAAAACGACTGAGAGAGAGACAGATAGTGGCAGAAACATATGGCTTTGAGGAGAGGTGAGTTCTGTGCGTGTGGAGAGATCGTCCACGGTTCCGCTTAGGATCAGAGCGAAAGGTCAGCGCGGATGCTGACGGGCTGGATATCCGCCGATAATGTCAACGGGAGGTGTCAGATCCAACTTCCTGCTGCTGTGATTCGGGCCGACCCAGCTGTGGCCGCATGCAGAACCGCTTCCTGTCCAACCGCACGTCATGTAACCTGCCAAACGGGCCACCATGTGTCACACACCGCGCTATGAGCCCAACAGCCAACCTCATGCCTTTCAACGCATCATGTGCCACGCCAATGGGTAGCCTCTATCCGTGTCTCACGCGCCCCACGGAGCGTCACGTGACACGCTCGCAGCCCAAAGGACCACCCACAGCCACGTCCACCTTCCTCTCTCCAGACCGGCACAGCAAAACCCTCCCGGGGTCCAAACGAGAGACGCCGCAAAACAGCAAAAAAAAAAAAAATGACTGTGACAGGGGCTCTGACCCAGAACAAATAGCATTTCTTTCTTGAAACCGAGAGATATAATTTATTTCTGTGGTTGGAATCTCTGGTAAAACCTGGACGCTCTGGGAAATAAGATTCTGCGGCAGACAGCGCGGACGCTCCCCCCCCCGGCCCGCCTCCCCCATCCAACGCCCGTTTGCCGAGGTCGGTGCTGACATCTTAGTAAAGTTTCCAGGAAAGGGGGAGACCCTGTCCCGCTCTCCAGTGACCTTGTCTTGACAAGGCTTTCTGCGCGGCTGTCGGGCTCCGCGCCCGCGCCTCCAACCTGCCCGGACCACTGAGGCGCAGTGAGACGCGTCCTGCTCGATTAAGATGCCTTTCTTCTTCTCTTCCTTTCTCTCTCTCTCTCTCTTTCCTCATCCCGGCGCTTTTGTCTCTTTGTGGTGTATTGAGAGCTTTGGAGGACAGGGCTAGGGTCTGCCACAGACTCAGAAACGTCAAAACGACTGACTCTCGCAGCCCGGAGAAATGACTGGGTTTGTCTGGGCTCAAAAACAGCTCGTAGATAAGGGCTTTGAAAACAGTATAAAATATTCCATTCCCACATTTTATGTCAGAATAGGCTGCTTTTGTGCGACCTTTTCTTACACAGTCTAGATGCGACACAATTATGATCAAAAATATCACCCTCTAGCAGAGAGCTTTTCTGGCTAAATCAGACAGCACAATGAGCACAGCATGCATTTAACACACATAAGTAATACAGCAAGACAGCAATTCCAGTGTAATAATAATTCACCATGTTTTCTTCTTTTTTTAGATGATGTTGTACTGACCCTTAGATGCAAATACAAAAAATCCAACGAGTACAAAACTCTGAACTGAACTGTGATGTGTTTTTGACCCATGTTCAACCTCACCAGACTGTTGCGCTGTATGTAAATTTCCCGGAAAGGACCGAAGATATGGGGCAGAAATAATGACCGGACGAGCTCAACAAAGGCAACCTCTCGCATGCCACCTGAGGCTGAATTTAACTGTGGTCAAGGCCAAATGCTGGTGGATTTGTCCTTTGGCGGGTAAGTAGCTTTTTTCCCCCATTTAGAGTCACTTTGGTTGATTGATTTGATTAAATGATTGTTTTAAATTCTTTTTGAATATTCTGGAATTCTCTGTGGAATTCACACAGAGACGTCACTGAACATCAGATTAACAGAATGATGACAGTGAACCACGAGGTCAGTGCAAGTTAATAATACATTTTTTAAGTATGACAAAAACTGCAACATACAGAGATTTCTGCAAACTCATCAATTTGTTCTGTTCTTTTCAGGTCTTGAGGAGCAGTGTGTGTGTGTGAGTCAGAGTGTAGTGTGTATGTGTGTGTTGTGCTCGTTGAACTTGATGACTTGCTAGTAGAAGTGTTCGCAGTTTAACTGCCTGCCTACCAGCAAACAACATGTGAGTGCAAAAGTTCATCATAACTTTATTTTAGCAATTTTGGATATGAAATGCGGGCAGGGTAATTATCATAGCAAAGTTTTTTTTTTTGCACATGGAAGAAATTAAAAATTAAAAAGGTAAAACATAACAACAAAAGAGGACATGTTTATTAGTGTAAAGTAAAGCTCTTGGAGAATGCCTGGTAGATTTGATTAGTGTCTCCACAGGGTATTCAGTTTAGAATAAATTAGGAGAAGGCTCTTGGAGACGGTATTGTTTGAGGTGGTGAGGGAACAGGAGCGGTGTGAAGCAGGGGATTATTGGGCTGTGCGCTCCCCCTGTTCCCTCACCCTCGCTGGCCCTGCGGAGAGAGGACGTGGGGGGTACTCACACTGCGTGGGGCTCCTTGAACTTGCCGACCTGCTGGATCTGGTACATCAGGTCTCCTCCATTGATGTACTCCATCACAAAGTACAGGCGGTCCTGCAAGACAAGCCGGCAGAGGAGTCAGGGGCGTCGTCCTGGCCAGGGACGTTATGAGGCTGGGGGTGGGGGTGGGGGTGGGGGTAGAGGGGTGGTGGTGGGGGTGGGGGTGGGGGGTTGTGGGGGTAGAGGGGTGGTGGGGTGAGGGTGGGGGTGGGGGTAGAGGGTGGTGTTGTGAGGGGTGGGGGTGGGGGTAGAGGGGTGGTGGGGTGAGGGTGGGGGTGGGGTAGAGGGGTGGTGTGAGGGGTGGGGGTGGGGGTAGAGGGGTGGTGGTGTGAGGGTGGGGGGGGGGGGGGGTAGAGGGGTGGTGGTGTGAGGGGTGGGGTGGGAGGGGTGGGGGAAAAGGGGTGGTGTGAGGTGGGGTGGTGGTAGAGGGGGTGGTGGTGTGAGGGTGGGGGTGGGGGGAGGGGGGTGAGGTGTGTGGTGGGTAGAGGGGTGGTGGGTGAGGGGTGGGGGGGGGTGGGGTAGAGTGGTGGTGGTGTGAGGGTGGGGGTGGGGTGGGGGTAGAGGGTGGTGGGGTGAGGGGGGGGGTGGGGGTAGAAGGGTGGTGGTGTGAGGGTGGGGGTGGGGGTAGAGGGGTGGTGGGTGAGGGTGGGGGTAGGGGTGGTGGTAGAGGGGTGGTGGTGTGAGGGTGGGGGTAGAGGGGTGGTGGGGTGAGGGGGGGTGGGGGCTGGGGGGTGGGGCTGTAATGATGAGGTTCCATCGAGGCAGCGAGCAGAACACGTCTCAGTCTCACTTGAGCGAGGAACGTGTCAAGTCACTCGCCGTCACTCAAACTTTGAACCTAGGGCCGTATGCGCCCAGACGGCAACCGAAACGCAAACGTCACAGAAAACCCTATGAACGGTGACTTCATCTGCCGGTCATGTTTAACAGTAGTTGAGAGAGCCAGCAGTCAGCAGGCCCCCTGGTGAGGGGGGCTCCACCCAGCCACCCCCCACCCCTGTCACAGGGGTAGAGCTAAAACATCCCTTTAACTCTCCCATATGGGGGAGGGGATGAGATGGCAGAGCGGGCTGCTATTACCCAATGACGAATGTCTGCACCAGGCAGCTCTCTCTGCTCTCTGGCTGCTTGCCTGCGCAGCCAGTAGCCCTGATGCATCTTGGGACTGTGACTGACTGTCGGATCTCATCTGCTGCCTGGAGCTGGAGGATCCTGGGGTATGGGGACACCCACCGACTGGCTGTCCCGTGCGCGGCTCTCACCAGGGCCCGAATCATTACGTGAGCCTCTGACACTCTCCCGGATCCTCTTTTTCTTTTCCTGGTGATTAAGCCACTAATTTTGTGGAATTTAGAAGCAATTCCTGATGTAAATTAGGCTCTGCTCTCCAACATTACTGAACTGTGTGAGTAACATCAGCTGCCCAACGTAAAGATTTTCATGTCCACCTCCCACAATTCCCTCATCATCACGCCCCTCACGCCTCACACACACTCTCACACACAATCTCTCTCACACACACACACACACACACACACACACACACACACACACACACACACACACACACACACACACTCTCTCACACACACACTCTCTCTCTCACACACACACTCTCTCACACACACACACACTCTCTCACACACAATCTCTCTCACACACACACACACACACACACTCACTCACTCACACACACTCTCACACACACACACACACACACACACACTCTCACACACACACACACACACACACTCACACACACTCTCTCACACACACACACACACACACACACACACACACACACACACACACACTCTCTCTCACACACACACACACACACACACACTCACACACTCTCACACAAACACACACACTCACACACTCTCACACACGCGCGCACACACACACACACACACACACACACACTCTCTCTCACACACATACACACACACACTCACTCACACACATACACACACACACACTCACTCACACACACACACTCTCTCTCTCTCACACAAACACACCCCTGGCTTCCATTCCCCTTTGTCCTACTCCAGCAGTCCCACTCTCATTCATGACACACTGCTGTCGGCCTGTCATAACACAGAGAAAGCCGGAAACGTTAGGCCAGGGATATTTCCGCATGACGCACATCGCTATACGTTTTTTAATTGCTTTTTTTTTTTTTCCTCCCCTGCACCGATAAGTCTCCCCCACCTCCACCCCCACCGCCCACCCCCTTCCTCCTGCTCTCCCTGGCTCTTTAATTGGAATTCCTCTGGCTGTGTAAGTGCTGGGCCGGGGGTTTGAAGCAGGCGAGGATTTACGCTCCTGAACAGAACGCAGAGCTCAGAGCGGAGAGGCTACAGCTGCAGTCTGTGAGTCTGTGAGAGAGGAAGTCCCAGCGCTGTCCATGGGTGGGGCTCCTTTGGGGGGGGGGGGGGGGGGTTAAACTGACACTCTGTGGTACACTGCAGTCAGAGAGCAGGAAGGGCTACCCACAATGCCAACAACGACATTACTCACAGCTATCCTCTACTTTCAGGTGGGATTCATTTTACAAGCATTTTTATGCCTTATATCCTGTCATGGTTCCTCGCTAAAGTATCCCTGAGGTTTACGTGTCTGAGAGATCTTTTTTGTTTTCAGACTGGAATTCTATGGGCCTCCGGGTGCTTCCCCAGCAAGATGCGCGTTTGGGAGGCAGACACGAGCCTGTGATCGGACCTCGGGGGTCCCAGTTACACCTTTACCTGATACGGACGGAGGTCTGCATTTGCGAGGCAACAGCTGGCCCAGTCAGACTGAGGAAAGACAGGGGTTAAGCTGGTTAAGTGCGTTTGTCTCTCTAGTACCAGGTCCTGCTGAGATGGGCACCTGCAAGTGAACATGCTGAGTGTATGCTATGCCAGATTCTAGGGCAGGCTGTATGTGACTCCTGGCACGTATGCAGAGTGGAAAGAAGACAGGGAACATCGTCATGTGAACTGGAGGGGGTCACATGTTCACAGCTGCCTCCTTAAATATATACACACAAAAATAAATATATAGATTTATATCGGTTTTGATCTTATTTCCATATCAAATAATATTCCTTTGTCTTCATTTTAAGCCTTGATACAAAAATCTGGGCTGTTTCTTTCCTTCCATGTCACCTTTCTCATCTTGGCTTGCTCCCTCTCTCTCTCTCTTTCTCACTCTCTCTCTCTCTCGTTCTTCCGCTAAGTTGAGCATCTCCTTCTGCACACGCTCAGCTGAAGCCCGAGAGCCAGGCCGCCCCCGTGTCCCATTGTTTCCCGCTCTCTCGGCCAGTGTGCCGCGCCCGTCCTGTCCCCGCCCCCGTTGCTCGCCGCGCGGTCCATGGCATCAGGCCTTTCCCGCCGTGTCCCAGATAAAAAACGAAAGCGAGCGTGAATGCGCTCACACTGCACTCCACATGTCAGGAGTGGGGCGCTGGCCCTTCCCATGCTTTTAATGCATTCAGTATTTATGGCCACTGGCATGTCGAGCCACACACACACACACAAACAAACACACACTCATGCACGTACGTACGCACACACACACACACACACACACACACATGCACGTACGCACGCACACACACACACACACACACAGACACTGGGCCAGCTGTGTCTACTTCAGTGGGTCGCTCACAGAGTGTTTCTCACTGTGCACCCCTTCCTCCTCTCCTCCCTCCCCACTGTACTCCACCCCACCCCACCCCACTCAGCAAAAATCCCCGCCAGACCCGCGCCGCCATTCAGCTGGAGCTGGACAGGGAAGTACACGGCGGAATCCATTCAAACGTACGTGGCACAGTTTAAAAACATGGCACGTTAAAACATTTAACGCATTAAAACATGGCACAGATGGTGTGCTGCAGACCGGCTTGTAAGGACAGTGAAGTGCTGTTATGATCGGTTGAGGCGAGCTCCCTGCTTACGAGGGAGATTTGGGGTGTGAAGGTGTATGGATGGGCGTGGTCTTTACCATGGTCTGGAATAAGGATGAGGAACAGGTGATGAACAGGGGCTGAATGTGGAGGGTGAAGGTGTGGGGGAGGGTGTGGTCTTAGGCATGGGTGTGGTCTTGGATAATGAAGGTGGGTGTGGTCTCAGGTGTGGGTGTGGTTTTTACCATGGTCTGGAAGCAGGAGTGCAGCTGTGTGAGGAACGGGGGTTTGCCCGACAGGGCCAGGACTCTCTTCTCCACCATGGTGCACTCCACGTCGTCGTCTTGGATCACCACATCCTTCTTCAGGATCTTGATGGCGTACAGCTCCTCGGCGCCCTTCCTCTCTGCCAGCATCACCTGAACACGGAGAGAGGACATTGAGACACACATTGCAAGATACTGAAAAACCAAATGATAATTCTCGAACAAAAAAATCAACCCAAAGACACCGAACCTGAAACAGTAAACACAGGAATAATAAACATGCCTTGAGGAAAAACGAAGAGAAAAACAGAGGTGGGGAAACACAGAGTGCTCTAAACTTATGGCACAGTTTCCTGCTGTCTGCCACAGTTTGAAGGAGAGTCTAGCATTAGACAGAGAAACTGGTCTGTGCATCTTATGAGTGTAGGATGGGAGAGGCAGAGTGCATGGGCTTCCATAGAGGAAGTGTGTCAGACTGCAGGGGGGAGTGGAGTATGTAAAAGGCCAGAGAGCGAGAGAGAGAGAGAGAGAGAGAGAGAGGGAGAGTGTGTGTGTAAAGTTTCACTAACACCAAAGCAGTGTGCGTGAGAGCATCCAGGTAGAGCGCAGTGTAGGGGCTGGCACAGGTGGGCGGGACCCGCCAGCGACCCGCGGAGGTTAAAAGGTTAAAGCCGACAGATCGTCTTTACTGATGGGAAACGCACTCAGCGGAACAGAGGAGACACACAGACCTAAAAAGGTTGTTGAGCGCCTCGGGCTGGTCTGGGCAAACACATGAGTCACAGGTGACCCACACAGCTCAGAGAGAGACTGGAGCTGAGCGACCCCCCTTCCCCGCTACTCGTCTGTGCGCCATGCAAACGGAGCCTCACACAGCCACCACGCATGGCCGTTTAGCATTCACAGTGCTGGAGTGTTTATTTACTTATTTAATGTTTGTTTTGTTGGGGCGGATGCATTTAAACACAGACAGATCCAACACAGTGTATCAGGACATATATAGTATATGCCAACGTCCAAGGCTTGACCCAAAATGGGATTTCAAATACAGCGAATACTCAAAAAAAAAAAACAATAAACTACACATATTCTAAGAAACATACAAATAAAGAACATTTATTTAACTACATTTTCTGATATTTCTGCAATATTACTGTACATTTCCTGATTGTACAGTAAGTTATAAATGAATGAACAGTAACTCTGTTATCTTATGAATGGATGCCAGTCAGGCAAATGGCCATGCTGAATATCAATCCTGTCATTTTGTATCAAAGCAATATTACTATGAATATTAATGACCATCATATGCAATGTTAATACGAATTTACTTGAAGTCCAAAGAGTCAAATATCTACAGTGTGACTAGTTCAAAGCAAGACAACAGCTTTTCACAATAATTCTTGTCATCAAAATCAACTAAAATGTGTTAATGTACGGAACAAATTTTGCATTTGTAATTCCCGACAAGGATGCAATAACTGTGACTATTATGACAGAGTGAGTATATAAATATATATATATATAATATAAATATAAATCTCCAAACAATGCAGACTTGGTTTCATCACTAAGATGCCTGCCAAAACACTAAAATACTCAAAAATTAAAAGGTGATCAATTTTGGAGGTTTCATTTTGAGTCACATGACAGCCTTCAAGGGGGTAGTTAAACACATAAATAAATAAATGTCGTCATTTAAATCAAAGGGCTTTAAGGTATAAACCAAATGGTCTTGATAATATGACCCATTTTAAACAGTTTCTGTTAAAAAAAAATTCATATGTGATTTGAATTTTGTACATATGGCCTGGAATAACGTTACATGTGTGCTGTATGTGATTTTGCTTGCATCACACTTACAATTGAGTCATTATTGATTTAGTGAAAAGTGTCTGCAATGACGGCTCTCTTTTGCCGACTGGTCAATAATGGATATGAGATCATGCACTAACTGCGCTGTTAATACAATGTGGGTGGTGCCCTGCTGTCACATGATGATGTATACAGTGATGTCATGCATAAATACACAGCTGTGCTGTGGTCTTCCGGAACTCCTTCAGAAGGGTCATAGAACCACCATGTTAATGTTCTAATGTTGTAATCACTGTGGCAACATACATGAATGAGAAATGTTACAAAGTACTTTGCGCTACATTAACCTGTATGAAAGCTACGACATCAATAATTATTGATTAATTGACTGATTGAAATTTATTTTATGCAGCTGTTCCATCTATAGCAAAATGCATGAATCTAAAATCCATGCCAGTCCAATGATGATTGTTCACTGTTAAATCACATAGTTATGAGATGAAACCCTACACAGAAATGTACCAATTAAGTAAAAATCGAACGAAAAAAAAAAAAAAAAAAAAATCACTCATTAAAAATAAAATGCATGGAAATTGCCACAGATCCAATCATTGCAATGAGATTACTAGGGGAGGTGAAAGTTCCTTTAAATACCCCCCCCCCAGGGAAAAAAACCCCTCCTTTTTCACAGGAACGTCTCTGTGTAAAGACATACCATTTGAAAAGACAAACGTCTCCCGGTGGGCAGACGGCAAACAGATTTGGGTGTCAAACAACGGGTGGGCTGGAATGAGCGAGAGCGAAGGGGAGAGCAGAATCAGAATCAGACTCCGGCAGTGTGCGTTTTTAAGAGCGAGCCTGAGGGGAAGAATCCAGAGGAGGGAGAGATACAGAGGAAGAGCACACCAGATTGGCAGATAGCAGTCAGCCAATTCAAAACAAGCATATTCTCTCCAACATTACGGACGAATCTGAGAACACATCTGCCGCCACATGTCGCCTACGTCCTGCAACACCCCCCAAACCCCTTCGCCCCCCGTCCCCCGCCCCCACCTCCATCTCCAAACACAAACAACCGGGTCTCCTCCAACCAAATCAGCGAAGCAATTTCAGAGCAAGGGATGCTAAATGCAGAAACGCAGCCCTCGGTGCTAAAGGTCGCATTCGGCTCGTGGAAAAGATTTACACTCTGCGGTTGAAGAACGGAATATTTTTAAAATCTGACAGGTTTGATAAGGGGGTGAGGGTGGGGGGGGAGAGAGAGATGCAGAAAAGCAGTATTTCACACGCTGTTCTCCCTCACCTCTCTATCTGTGTTACTGGGGGCAAGTGGTGGGTGGGCATATACAGTCTATCACAGGCTGCCCTGGAGCTACAGAGATGTGAAACACCCCAAAGACAACCACGACATTCCAAAGTGTAAAAATGTCTGAAATAAAGTAGAAGCAAGTCACATCGATACTGAAAACAAGTGAACTTTCCTTGGTAAACCTGCTATAAAGACCCCACAGTCTTTCAACACACGTATGTGTTGTGTGTAAAGACAATCACATTCGGTTTGCAGGGACTAAACAGGAAAGGAGGATGTCAGCAAAGTGCATTTCCTTGAAGGTCAAAATTAAGTGCTAAATACAGAGATGCAACCTAGCCTGCTAAGTAGGAACTTCAGCTGTCGTTTTGGTATGCACATATTTAAATGAGTGTAACACACTTCCTCTGACCTCAGAGCAGATACCCACCTCTGGTTTTGAGGTGATTCAAGGACCCATACATTAAATAAATGAACAGCAGCTTCTGTATTTGTGTGAACGATTGCCCTGGCTCAGGACTCGAGTTCATCAACATTCTGACTTAATACGTCGAGCGAGAACAGGGAGCGCCGGCTTCAATGACGGAACCATCTGGTCCTCGCTAAGAACGAAAGCCCAAACCGAGGCTGAGCGATCCAAAAAGCCTTCCAACGTGGTACCACTGGGGCAAATTACTGTCACCAGGCCTCATTATCTACCCACTCCATGTAAAAAAAGAAAAAAAAAAAAAAAAGTACAAAACAACTCAATATACATGCGAGCACAAAGAACCAAGGAGTGAGACGGTGCCAGCAAATATTAGAAATTAAAATCGAGAGCCGAATTTGGCTGGAACGGCTGCTCCAAAGCCATGGATATGTTTTAACAAACACTCATTAGCATATTTATAACGCTGGGGCCCAGTAAGTGACTCCGGTGACACATTCTGTTTTACTGGCTCTAACGAGGGTTTTGCTGATGCTCCAGCAGAGCGGTCCGTAAACAGCCCCTTCGCCGCACGCGCGGCGTGCGTCCTGCTCTGGGACTCTGGGTAATTAAGCGCCGCCAGCATCCAGTGTCAGCCTTTTTTAATGCGGGTTTAATGGCGCGGCGTGGAAACGCGCCGCAGTAAGAGCGGTAATTAAAACAATAATAATTCATATACAATCAGGACATATGTCCGGCGGCGGCAGACTCATGGGCTATGCGGCGTGTTCCTGGTCGGCCCCAGGATTGAATTTTCAAGGTCAAGGTGGAGCCGTGATTTGATTTTGGCTGCGGAAATGAGGAACGCTCCTCAAAAGGATTCAGCGCTCTGGGGGGTGCTGGGGGGGTGGGCTGGGTACAGATGTGATGGGAGGTGGGAGGGACGATCCTTGCATGACCTGCTCATCATGACTGCTAGTGCTCGTCCCAGCAGAAGTGCTGGGTGTATAGAACTGGTTGCTGAATACGCCACCTGTCTCAGGTACCGTGAATGACAGGGATCTGTCAACAGTCAGTATCAACAACTGGCTGCATAAAAACCCCCTGGCCATGGCTGGTTGGGGTAGGAGGGAAGGGTACACTGTCCCTTTGCATAAAGACCAATTCCCAGCTTACCTTCAATTCCTTTACATAAGCATCAAGGTCAAATGAGAACTCGTTCCTCATTTGCAGTGATGACCTGAGGAATCAATGGGGACAGGGAATTCGAGGGACCGTGTGGCTAAACCGATGATGGGGAGAGAGTGAGGTTGCCAGATGCAGAGAAATCCTGTACTTTTGTGGGGATTTGACAGGGACTCCCCGGTTTGATGCCCCGGCTCTTTTGAGAACGTGCCGTTCTGCTCGTACGAGCCATACTACATGCAGTCCCCTGCAAAGGCAGCTTACGCAGCCTGCGCCCCGTCCCTCCACGGAGACTGGATCCTCTGGCCCAGATGTGAAGGTGATTATAAAAAAAAATAAATAAAAAAAAAAAAAGAGAGAGAACCCTAATGTTTAATGTTTAATCTGTTGCCAAGGCGACGGTGTCACCCAGGACTTCCAGTAATGGGCCAAATGAAGGTCTGCCAGTTTGCATCAACATATCAATAATATTTTAAATGCCTGTCACTATGGAAACCGTGTGTGCCTGGAACCTTGCCTGTCGATGCCAGCGTATGCCCCCCTCCAACAGCCCCCCACCCCACAGCCCCTCTGGCATCCCTCCCATACTCTCTCTCTTTCTTTAAATTGCTTTCCCACTCTTTCGATTTTTTTTTTCCTCCCTGCCGTGTGAGAACTGTTTGTCGGTCATGTCGAGCTGGGGGGTGGGGGTGGGGGTGGGGGGCATTACCTTTCCAAAGCTGCCCTTCCCAAGCACCATCAGGAAGTTGAAATCGGACAGCTTCATACGGTCCTGGTTCCCGTTGTTGTCGAATTTGGAGATTTCCTTGGTGTCATTGCTTGGCTTCCCGGGACCGATTTTAGCTCTCTGTGGTGGAGGAGAACAGGCCTGGTTAATGAATCACTTCATGAGGTCATTAGAACATGAACATCACACACCCCAGTTATTCCCTAAACCGCTCCGATGAGACTTTCACACCAGTTTTTGGTTTATGGTTTACCACCAGGCACACCACCATGGCATTTTAACTCTGTCAGGGCAGTCAGCAGAGAGACAATTTTGCTTGATTAATGTCATATAATTATAAATAAATGGCTGTACACTGTGGGGCTAAGGGACTGTGGTTATGTGTTCAGTGTCATGTAGAAAACAGACATACAGCCCTGCTGGATGCTTAGAAATACAAAACAGAAGCATTTTTCAGCATGTGCAATGACTGCAAAGTGTTCCGACAAAGTGGAACTTCAGCCTGCATTCTTGGCTGATGTCCGAGGAAAGAAATGAAACACTAAAGAGAGAGAGAAAAAAAAGGGAAGAGAGATGGGTGTGCATGCATTTGAGCATGTGACATACAATGGTTACAAGGTAAGCTTGAGGCCACCGAAAAATGCAATGCACAATTTACACTTTACACACTTTTGTGTGTGTGTGCGTGTTTGAGTGTGTGTGTGTTTGTTTGATTGTGTGTGTGTGTGTGCGTGTGTGTGCGTGTGTGTGCGTGTGTATGTGTGTGTGCGTATGTGGTTGGGAGATGCTGCTGAGTCTTTGGGTTGTGGAACGGGAAGTGGCCGTGTGCATTTTCACACCCTCCCAGGGTGGACGTTTTAGCGGCTGACGGGCGGGCGGCTCGCAGTCCAGTCTGGCAGGCTCTGAGAGGCAGCAGCAGCGTGTGCGCTGGGGTCTTATTAATCTTCATTCATTAAAACGTTTGGCAGAGGAGCCGGGGAGAGGCGCCACGCTGCTCCCCTTCCTGGCCGTGGCTTCGGCTTCCTGCAAAGAGCAGGCGGTGGCGTCACGCTAGTCCCCCCAACCTCCCGCTGACCCGGCCGGCCCTCCCTGCCCCGGACCCAGCGCTCTGGCCCAGTTAACCCCCCGCGGCTCGGGTAATGTCGGCGTGTGTTTCTGTGCGGGCGCCCGTGTACCCGTGCCATGATCTTGGAATCCTCTCAGTTCTCATTTCCAGAAACACGCCGTATTGCGGGGGGGAAAAGGCACAGGGCTCAGTCTAGCATAAAATTCCATTAACCCGCTTCCTACGGTTCAGTTTGAGTGTTTCGCGCAGCCTGTCTTCTCTGAGCTGAGCCTGGCACCGAGCCTTTTGTTTTGTGTGTCCCCCAAACCAATCCCCACCCCCCTCCCTCCCTCCCACTCTCCCTCCCTCCCTCCTCTTCTGTGCCATTTCCTGCTTGCTGCAGATTGTCCTGACTCAAGGTCACCCGAAAGGCGGAGGATCGCAGACACAGAGATACCCAGCCAGAAATGTGCACGGACAGGCCGATAATACAGGAATGCAAACGGACAGACAGACGGAGAGACCAATACGAAAGCACAGACAGATGCAAGGACAGACAGACTGACAAATACACGGAGTGTGCAGAGACCAAGGGTTGCAGGAGGCAAACAGACAGACAGGCAGACGCAGCGATGTACAGACGCAGAGAGGTAGAATCGGAACGAAAAAACAGATGGGAGAAAGCAATCTAATGAGAGGAATTAAATAGCTGAGCAAAGACAAACTAATACATTCATCTCAGATCTCCCTCCTGCTCAACCATTGTCTTTGAAAGTCTGTCCAACACAATAATGGCCGACGCTGCACCGTGAGCCGGTTTTATTATAATGCGCTTTGACTATTCAGCCGTGTTTATGTAACGGAATACAATCTAATTTGCCTGCTGATTCATTACAGGAGACACCTTCGGTGCCCGTGTTTCTTGCATAGATGCAGCTTGGAGAGGGACACATTACTTGCTCGCCTGTTTACAAAACACTTCAGCTCTGATGGAAACACTTTTCCCAGTATGGTGTTCACATTTGGAGCAGCCTCCAGAGAGATGAGAGAGAGAGAGAGAGAGAGAGAGAGAGAGAGAGAGGGGTCAGGGCGAGTGTGTTTTAAGTAGCATTTAAGATGCCTTTGCAGCAAACTGTGGGACGCCAGCGGCTGAGACGGGTCAGGATGGCGAGAGAGTCCTGGAATTATCAGAGCTGCAGAAGCTGATTTGCACTTCAGTTCGGATTTTTACATCTGAGTGCTGCAGATTCCCCGCTGAAGTAAAAGCTAGAGCAGGAGGTGGAGGGGAGCTGTTTTTTCGGGGTTTTTTTTTTTTAAAAAAAGAGGTGGAGATTTAATAGGTACAGATCTCAAAGTGCTTTGCAGACAGCGCTCTGCGCGGAAGAAGGAACACTTGATCGCTGGCCGCAGCGCCTGCTACGGGAGGGGGGGGAAACTAAAGCAACAGATACAAATTAACACACTCCTGCTGTGATTGCCTCAGCCCTGGAGAGGGGGCGACGATGAGGCGGTTCAGTCAATCTGGGCAGTGAGGCGGAAAGCGCCGGAAAGGGCCAGGAGAAATAAATATATAAATGATCTCCTTTAAAAAAAAAAAAAAAAAAAAGATTGTATATTCCTGCAGCGCTGCCAGGCCTCTCTCTCGGGACGTATCCCTTGGCTTGGTTTCCTGCCAATTAGGTTGCTGCTGGACTGGGGCTGACAGCGGTGCTGTAGGCTCCTGCGCTAAGAGAGCAGGATGGGGGAGCGCTTGGCTAAAACCTCCACGCTCTCTCTGTCGGGCGGAGACGGGGGAACCTCTGACGGCAGATTACTTTTCTCTTCCTGTCCTCCTCCGGCTGCCCTCAGCGCCGGTCCCCAGGAGAGCGTCACAGGAGAGGAGCCAGAACTCTGCTACTCCCGCCGCGCCGCTTGTTTTCTTGTTTTTTCGCCTCTTATTTGTATCTACTTGGCAAGTCCGAGAAGAAATCTCCTTTTCCCCTCCATGTTTTTTTTTTTTTTTGTTGGTAAAAATGAAGGAACCAGAGGGCAGAGGCCTGCTCCATGAGGAGACTCCTTTAATGTGATGCTGTGTAGTCTGCCCAGGGAGCGGGGTGGGGGGGTCAGGGGGTCGGGAGGGGGTAAGGGTATCGTGAATACAAATGGGAGGAAGCGCCAGGGAACGCCGAAAGGCAAATTGGGGGTCGTGCTTGGGCTCTGATACGGAGAAAGCCCGGGCATATGCTTGACCCAGGGTGCTGGCAGAAACGCGTCCCCCACGCTTCGTCGGTGAGGCTGAGGGGGTCGGCCGTGCGTGGCGCGGCGCGGCACGGACGGGAGAGGCCGGCGCTGCCAATGAGAGGCATCCTGACAGAGACGTGGAGAGCGCCAAAAGGTCAGGCCTATTGATTTCCAGCCATGGTGAAAAGGGCAGGGTTACACAACGTTAACGCACATTGATTGGCAGGGGCCGCTGGGCCGGCCGCGGGCCTGCTCCGGCGGGACGAAAGGGCACCTCCCCTGTCCTTCCACATCCTGATCCGAGAGCAGACGAGGAGGCGGGGCCGAGCCGGCCGGCGGCTGGGCGGGGTGGGGTGAGACAGGGGTATCTGTTCTAAGAGCCTCAGTGCCTTGGAACCAGAGGACACCGCGACTCCTCTCACACGGCAAGGGGTCGACGCTAACGGCTGAGCCGTGACTGGGGCTCTGAGCCGAGGCCGTGGTTCTCACCTCTCCTCCCTGCCCGCCAGGGTAGCTAGCTGCTCACAAACCCACTGAGATCCACCACCACCCACCACTGGATGGAATACAGCAGGAGGAGAAAGACAGGAAATACTGTAAGCATGAAATAAATATAATAATAAAAAAAGAGTAGCCATGGGAGGCTCAGAGGGAGGTCACAGTGAACCAGTCAGCTCATGTCTCTTCAAAATAACGTGTGACTGAATGCAAATCCATATCAGCAGTTTCTCTGACAGAGACTCACACTTTGCAAAGCAGACTTCAGGAAGGGGAAGGTGGGAGTGTGGGAGCATGGGGGAGGGGGGCAGTAAGGGGCCACTAGGTCGCTTCTAATGAGAACTTGAAGAGAGACAACAAGGCCAAGTGTCCAGCATCTTAATGACAGTTTGCCTGGAAATTCTGTTTGCGTGAGCATGATTTTAGATGACCCTGCTATCACTGCGCAAGGAAATGTGGCAGGGAGAGAAAGGAGGCGACTGTGCCAGAGACACGGCTTTGGGAAAGATTATACAAACGATTAAAAAAAAAAAAAAAAAAAAATTCTGAGGTCTGCGCTACCAGCAGTTCAGCTCAATTCTGACCTCTGACCTCTGACCTGAGTTTCAAAGCCACAGCAAAAAGGGGCCTCTAGGAAAGAACCGCCCCCATACACGATTGGCTGGACAGGTTTTGCTCATCGCACATGTCTTTTCACACATGTTGTAGGATTATTAGAGAAAATTGTGATTCGAACTTTCATATGACTTGTGTGCCAGAATCATTTCTCCTGCCATAATTCTCTGACATTCCTTGGGTGGGATGCGATGTTTTCTGCAACGGCTGCATTATTAAACAGGGAAGATTCAGGCACGAAATTTTAGATTAACACAGTAACACAGGCAGGTAACACAGCCAGGTAACACAGGTAGGTTGTACATGGATGCTTTCCAGTGTGGCTGACAGTAAAAGGCTTCTAAAGGCATCACAAAGTGTCCACCAGGTTACCAGGGTTTCTGTTACCTGGGTTACTGCCCCTCCCTGGAAAACGGCAGCTATCACCCGGCTCTGCGAGGTTGCCACTGATCCAGCTATTATCATACCTATCACTTCACACCTTTGCGCCTCTCTCTGACTTTCATGCTAAGCTGGGTTTGTTTATTGCGGCAGTGCAGACCTCTTTTTAAATATTAAATTCATAAGAGGGGCACAATGCCTTCTGGCGACACCAGACTATTATTCTGTGAACACTTGCGGGTATGTAAAATAAATTACAATATTCAAAAGGGAAACGGATATCAACTGGGGGGACAATTCTTCTCCAGTGTAATTTAGGTAACGCCTCCATTATTGAGCGTTTTATGAATTATTATGAAAACACGGCTCTGTTCTGACAGGAGGATAACAGGTATGTAAATGAAAATGAGACAGGGAGAAAGGGAGAGATGGTAAAAAAAGGAAGATACTAGCTGATTTTTTTTTCTTGAGGAGGAGAAAAGATCTACCACCTTTTCTCTCCTAAGCCGAAAGCATCCGTCTGATTAACAGTCTGTAATTTTACTTCACAAAGGAGCCATGTTTGGCCTAAAAGAGAGCAGTCCACTGAGCAGAGACCCATGTGGAATGGAGGGCTAGCATAAGCGGCCATTTTTGTTCCATAAGAGTTAAACTGAGTGGCTCAGACAGTCTTTCATTCCCATTGGTATTCGGCACTTTAATAAAAGAGATGCTTCATCTACATATTAAATAATTTTTAATGTGTTAACCATTATGTATATGTTGCCATGTATTATCCTCTGTGCAAGTGTGTAATGTGTTTATAGCTTATGTTGTATGCCTGTCTTTTCCATTTTGAGATTAATAAAGTCAGTCAGTCAGTCAGTCAGTCAGTCATGAAAATGGACAGGGTGTGCCAACTCACCTCAAACTTTTGCCTCAGCTCCTCGTTTCCTTCTTCACCCTCAGGCGGGACAGGAACGTTGAAGTATTCTCCCTCCTCCTGACTGAGCAGTTTGTACCTGTCGGGGGAAAAAAAGAGACACCTGGTTAAATCTCCGTCTGCGTCACCCAGAGCACCTCAGACAGCATGGCCGCTGGACAATCACAGCTCGCTCCAGAGCAAACGTCATTTTGTCATGGCGCCATGTGCTTTAGTATCAGGGCGCGATTAGTAGGGTCTGACTGCTTACAGCCTTGTTACAGGTTACAGCATGTAGCCACTATGCTACATAATAACATACAACATACAACAATAACTACATACAACATAAGCCAATATGCTAAACCTTGATCGGCTAAAAGGCCTGTTCCCATCATAAAACGTTCAAATGTGTAGATGAACGTTCCTGATGCATAAATGTTATCTTTACATTGGTCACTCCATTTCTCTTTCACTGATAAACTCTTTAAATTACCGGGAGTGATTTTATTTCAGTTTATTTCATTTTGTGAATTATGTAACAATTCTCTCATCTTCTATATTTTGGGTGTATAAACAAGTTTATAGTGTTGAAAAGGTTGCATATTCATATTTTAATTCAACATCTGATTTGGAGGATGATGCATATGGGTATATTGGTGTGGGTATACCAAAACCTGTACTTATACCACTCTGTTTATGCAAAAGTGATCAGGTGCCCTCACTTTCATTATGAAATTTAAGTAGGTGAAGAGACTGAGGGAAACAAGACGGCGGAGCAATAATCTGCATTTGTTTTGATCACGAGAGAAAGGGTTTGTTTTAAACAGGTGAAAGAGGCGAAATGGCAGAGGGGGCTAATAGCTGTTTATGCTGCGGTCTCTGTTCAGTGCCCATTATGTACAGTAAAGCCTGGCCTCCAATATCATCCTCACTGCTCAGTTTCAACTGATTGCCTTCACACTGACAGTAATTCTCTAATCGATAGGAATAAAAGAGACGCGCTAATTGGCAAGTGCACTGAAGTGTTCTGGGTGATGAAATAATGGATGGCATTGGCATCGTCGAATACCTGATACAGGCAGCAATTACCGACTCCGTGAGAGGGGGAGAGGAAAAAAAAAAAAAAAAAAAAAAAAAAACCCCTCGCTCCAGATCTCAAATGTCTTTGTGGTGACTGTCAAGCGGCCCACGGATTGGATATGACTCAAAAGAGTGCCAGACTTAACTTTTAAAAAAACTCAAACTTGGGAGACAGGGTTACAACATTTACACCGGGCTGATCTGAAGTCAGTTTGACTGCTATTTCCGGGGCTGAAATAAGTGTCTGTTGAGCGTGCTGGGGTGATGCTGTCATGTCATTGGGATAAGGGGGGTGCCCTGCCTGTGACCCCCACACCTCACAGCCCTCAAACCTCCCCAAACAAAGGGCTCTGCCTGGGAGTAGCTGTCCTGTCCAGCACAGCACAGCGCAAATGAGCTTTTTCTTTCCTCATTTCATCTCAGCTGCCTTCTCTCTCTCCCACCTCATCCTTCCCTCTCTCGCAGCCTCTCCCTTTTCTCTCCTTTTGTTTTTTTTTTTTTTGTTAAAGAAGCGAGCTTTGTAGTGCTGGATGGGGGAGGCAGCGCTCTGCTCCTTCACATTAGCAGACTTTTGTGTGTCTTTCCCCTCTTCTCCCTCAAACGCTTGCTTCTCATTAAAAAGCTCACAATTTGGTGCTGTCAGCAGAACAAGCAGGAACAAGCGCTTACTCTGAATAACTTTGGTGCGATAAGATATGCGGCAAAAATAAGAGTCTTTAAAATAAAGGAGTGTAAAAAAATAATTACAGGGTAGAACCAGGGCCTGTGCACCGGGAAGGAGAGGAGGGCGACCTATCGGAACCCCGTTTCTTTTCTGCGTGCCTACACGTAACATAATCGACAACACAGGCTTGCTTTCGTGGGGGTTTAAGGGTGAGGTCTACTGCAAAGCGTGCTGAGGCGAACGTTTGTGTAAATGAGCCATTCGAATAAATTGGATTTGATCTGAGGCCATGCCACCGGTCCCAGGATCTTGGTGCGATTGATCGTGCGTTGTGATTGGTTATCCACGGGGCCGGTTAGGTGTGAAACGTGGAGCGCAATGTCCTGAGGACGTGAGCTTAGCCGGGCTCGTCGTGTGGAGGGATCCTGCCACGGAGCGATAACATTATGCGAAATGCGATAAAAAAAAAAAAAAAAAAAAAATAAAAAGCTTTCACATGATTATTTTATGAAGGACAGCCCAAGGCAAAGGGTTTTCTTTAATGCGCCGTTGTTCCACACCAGCTACAAAACCACGAGGCCCGCTGTCTGCCAGGCGAAGGGAGGGGGGTAGATGAAGGTAAAGTGAAACGATTGGTAGCTGTGAATCATTCAGAAGGAAGGGGGCCAAAGGCCTGTTTGGTGAAGTGGTCGGCTGCTGGCAGATATTACCCAACAAGACGCCTGTCTTTTCTGGTTAAACTACCACACTGAATGCTGGGAAAGGCTCTGGGGTGGGTGGGAGTGGGTGGGGGTGGGTGGGGGTGGGTGGGGGGTGGCGAGAGGGGTGGGGCGTGGGGTAAAAATGTTAAATGGTTAGGGGTGTTAGGCTTCCGACTCAAAGGTTCTGGGTTCGATTCCTAGGCAGGGCACTGCCTTTGTACCCTTGAGCAGGGCGCTTAAATTAAATTGCTTCAGTAAATATCCAGCTGTATAAATGTGTAGTGAGTAGAAATGCAATCTCTGGATAAGAGTGTCTGGTAAATGCGAAAAAATGTCAACCAAACCACACAGCCTTCTGCAACACAGAGGGCAAGAAAAGAACATTTTCACAAAAGCTGCTCTGTGGACAAGTGCAAACATAACCATGACTGTGTGCGTGTGTGTGATAACCCCGTTGTAATGCTAAGACATAGTCTGTCCTGTCAGCAGGTAAGTTGACCTGTACCCTTTGCCCCTTCCAACCCCTCCCCTCACCATCCGTCCACTCCCATCTTCTGCAGCTCAGAGATGCCAAACGACAGTGACCCCATGAAGTCATTCCGGCTGGTCAGGTCCCAATCCCAGATCTCCACGGACAGTCTGCGATCCTTATCCGACTCCTTCAGATTACTGCGGGAGAGAGCAGAGATGGCGACAAGCTTCAGCACTAACGCTAAAAAGCATTCACACAATCAATCTTTAAATGACAGCTAAACATGGAGCAGAGTGCACAGCTCTGAAATGAACTTTAGATAACCAGCCAACTTGCTTCAGCCTGCTTCATGGTTCAAGACATCCACAAGCCCCATTTTTTTTTTTTTTATGACAAAAGCATTCAACTGAACCTTCTGGATCCCATTTATCACTCAAAATTCCATGTTACACCATTATGGGCTGGTGTACCAGGCATGGATCAACCCAAGTCCTAGACTAAAAGAAAACTTCAATAAAGATCTCAACTGACAAATGATTTTAGTCCAGGACTAGGCCGGGACAGGGAAACCAGCCCTAAACTACAACAAGATTATGCCCTGAGCTCAAAAACATAAGCTTTGATATTCCATAATGAACAAGGATTGATTAATTACAGTTTGGAAGCTCTTCTCTCAACAAGACAATCCAATGAAAGTTATAGTGACGCACCAGGGGAGTGACCAACTTGTACAGCAAGTGATTTATGAGGATCTCACCATGTCAGGGTTACAACTCCAACAGTATACTGCTGTCACACAGCTTAACCCCAGCAGCTAACTAACATTAAGGTCAACTCACGCAATACCATTACAGAGGCATACACACACACACACACACACACACACACACACACACACACACACACACAGGTACGCATTAAGGTTTTACGCTGCAGCGGGTTTGACTCACAATGTAAAAGTCTCGTTCCATGTGGGGTTGAGGGAGCACTTGATGGTCTTGGTCTTCTGCTTGCTCTCGCTCTTAGGGTCCGGGATCAGTTTGAGCTTCACGTACGGGTCGGACAGACCGTTGGGGTCCATGGGCACAAGGTTCCTTGCCTCTTTGACTGGTGAGACGAAGGAAGAGAAGAAGGAGGAAGAGGATGAGAAAGAAAAGTTATAAAAAGAGAGAGAGACAGAGCTGCTTTAAATAGACCCCACAATCCTTAGCAAATGCAGATGTCCAAAGAAAAGCTTGCTCCCACCCCGTTTTCAACAAATCCAGAGTCTGATTTAGTCCCTGTTCCATGTTGAGGATCACCCCAGATCTCATTTTAAACAGCAAGGAACATTTCACAATACTGGACACTGCTAGGTATTCCTTAAGGAAATTAGCAGCACCCAAACCCTGCAATGAACCTCTTTAAAAAGCTCGATATATTTTGGCGGAAGAAGCTGTCACGCTGCGCGTTCGTTTAGCCATTAGGCCTGTAATAGGATTTGTTTTCCTTGCATTCCTTCCCCCTACCGCTTGACCAACGCAACAATTTGCATTTGATAACGCATCTAATTAATCATGTAAAACAGCTGCGGCTTCATGATTTCTTTGTGCTGTGATTTACGGGACACAGACGTGTGTGTGTGTGTGTGTGTGTGTGTGAGTGTGTGAGCGTGTGTGTGTATGTGTGTGTGTTTGGCTCCAGAAATGTGGGGTATATAAACAAAGCAGTGCTTTTTCTCTCAGATAACTAGACTATGGCACAACCAGGTCCTGCTCACAGTCACGTTCATTTGTTTACTGGCTTTCAGATTTGAATTCTGACTGTGATGACACCGATAGGTAGATGTGCACCCTTTTCCCTGTTCCAAAGACAGTGGAAAGACCTGAGACAATGAGGTTAACAATCCCCAGGTCTGATGATGAACGGCCATCAGCTTCACCTATCGGAGGGTTTCACTGTCGGTACAGCACTGGTGTTTCATAGCACCGCCTCTGCTTGGACTGGTGGAAAGTGGGCAGTGCTAGCTTATCAAGCTACTTGTTCATTATTCAGTGTGTCACATGAATATAAAACCAACCGGCTATTGCACACGGCTCTTGCAAGGTTACCTGGAATACTCCTCTTAGGTTAGCAGCAGCATCGCTGCCCCATTGAAAACCCACAGCTGATTTTCATAAAGTTTTGGGGTTTTAAACTTCTCACCGGTCCAATCTCACTGGTTTCTGCTGGCGATGGCCATTTTAGTAACTTCAGACTGGTCTACAGAAAATGAACGATGAGTGCCAGCACAGTGTGGCCTCATGGTCTCTGCATATATCTAGCGTAGCATTAAAAAGGTTAAGGTTTCCCTCCACTGAAGCCGGGCCATCAGAGGAGAGGACTCACAGCAAGAGCTTCTGCCCCCATTTGCAGCTGGGGGAGATACAGGCCTAAACAGCCGAGATTACAGCAGCAGCAGGTTAGGGAGCCTCCACATGAGAAACTTGAGAAATAAGGTCAATGCGTGTGGAACTGAGAATCCTTCTCCACATTGCCCCCCTGTGGAGAAGTAAAACTGCAGCTATGAGCTGTGGCTCAGGCGGTTTCCGGACACTCAGGCCAAAGCCAGCCCAATGGCAAACTGAGGGTCATAAATCTGCCACACTGCTTTAAGCGTTAAACCGATGCGCAGAGGACGATGACTGATAACAGCCTTTGAAGGCACACTCAACATAATCTACATGACTGGTAACAATGTCTCAACGTAATGAAACAGCCTTAAACTGTTAAAGGAGGAGAGGTGGGAGAAGGACCTTCTAATGTAGGAGGCTGCTTTTTTTCGGGCCGTGTTTAAGCGTTCATTAGGCGAAAGTGACAGGGCTTCGCGCTGAATGGGAGGGAAACGCTTTCATTCATCTCGAGCTCCGCCGAACAGATCTGCGCCGCCTCGAAATGTGACATGAAATGACGGCGGACAGCAAGATGGATGAGAGCTGGCTGTGGTCTCAGGCTCCGAGCTGAATTCAGCAGGAGAGATCTGCAGCTTCCCCCAGACACGAAAGATATCCTCATTAACCGTTCAAAGGCCAGAGGAAAATTTAATTACATTCCACGGAAAATGAAAAATCAAATGTACAGAGTACGGGGGAGAACATTGTCAGTCGAGTGCGTGTGTGTGTGTGTGTGTGTGTGTGTGTGTGTGTGTGTGTGTTAGTCTGTATGTGCAGTAGCAACAGTGCATGACGTAAGGATGCCCGATTTGTTTTTTTATTATTATTTTTGAAAACAGGGCACTCTGAAAATTCCCTATCTGTGACACAAGCTCCTGCTCTTAGCCACAGGCAGACTCAGGTGAGGGCTATGTCATCCTCACATTTCTGGGGGGTCTGGGGTTTCTGTGGGGCCCCCCCCCACCACCCACACGAACACGTTCAGAAAAGATCCCCGTCTGGGGGGGAACGCCGGCGAACAGACACGCTACCTGCCACGCCCGGTGAATACGCAGCGGAACACGCTGCCACTTCCGCCAGCCAGCCACAGAACTCCAGGGGGCTCACTGGCGCTCTGTGTGTGAGGCGCACTGTGTGGACAGTGAAGGGGGCTGAATCGATAGCGGGGAGGCCCCATCATAAATTCTCCCTAACTGATTAAAAGTCTAAATGCTACATTTCCCCTCGGGGACCCTAATGCAATATAAACAGTGGTTTCAGGATCAATATACAATATAAACTAGTCACTGGGATTCCACCTAACCTCAGCGAAAGGGAATGGGAGGGGGACGGAAGGCTGGGATTTCAGCCAATCAGAGACCAGCTACGTGACAATATTCTCATTCATAATATGAGTGGTTTACAGGGAGGGGAGACCGGAGCAGCACCACACACAAACGGCACCAAGGGCTGGCCATGAATATTTAACTAATGTCCCACTTCAAATAAGCTGCTGTACTGTACAGTGTGTTTTACAAATCAGGAGACCTGAAAGAAAGGGCAGAATGTTTGTTTCACTAGCCATTATATCCAAACGGTTTACTTCTTCACTTCAGAGGACACAAAGACCAATTCCAATAGTAACTAAACATGAATAAGAAAGTTTTGCAGTACTTATTCATTGAAGCACAGCACACATGTGTACGACAGACACTGGTATATGTAAGGAACTGGTGAGTTGACCCTCACTCTTACTGGTGAATAATTGATTTCTTAATATTAAACATCCTGATTATAACAACACAATTAGCGAGCTGGCACTGTACGAATACTTCAGAACGATACTTCATAAAGCATAAATATGCTCGGTTATAATTTAATTGCCTAATTGCATGGACTCCATTGTGTGCTTTTGAGAGCGAATACTCATTGTTTGCAGAAAGGCGGCTGAATAAAACCAAAAGCTTGCGCATTTCTCTGCCGGCTTCTGGCGAAGTTCGACTGGGGAGCGGAGGCCTGTTTAGGGGGAATTCAGGGTCTCAAAAAGATTAGAGCTGAACTTCATTTGCAGAAGCAATTAAAAGCCCATATATCACTGTGGAGTAACAGCACCAAGCCTGTGCTAATAAGGGCCAGACCGGCCTGACAGAGTGGAAAATAAACTGGAATTATTCAGTTCAAAATATCATTATTGAGCTCCCAGATAAAGAATTATAAAACCTGTCCAAAATTAATGATGTGTTCAATCTTGGGCAGACACAATGTATTAGACTTAATCTCCTGTTTCAGAAACATTTAAAGTTCTGCTAACGACCTCAAATTAATATGTGCCTTGTTGTCCCGCTGTGCGTGTGAGCAGAATGTTGGTGGTTTAACTGTTGGGGTCGTCGTGGTTACTGCAGAGTAAACTCCATCTGAGCTCTGTGCACTCATGTGAACAAACCACAAAGCAAATGGCTTTACTCACTAAAGCATGCAGCAAACATTTAGCAAAGAAAACAAGCAGGGATGCCACTTCAGTCCGAGTATGTGAACACTGTAAAAGCATAAGTAACAAGCTTTCAATCATCTTACATACATTATAATAATATAAATGATTATATTTAATATATAATATGAATGTACATTACATCTGCTCAAGATCGATTACATTTAATCTATGATCCACAATACAACTTAACAAAGATAATGTAGATTAATAATGAAAGATATTTCTCTGCCAAAATCATGGACCATGCAAGTACCAAGAACCAGGAAGCACAGGAAACACTCAGGTCAACCTTTGCCATTCAAACAGTAATGTAGGAATTGAATGAGAGACAGAAACTGCACTACGATCACATTTTACTTCCAGACCATTCTATAATTATCTGAAGATGCGGGAGCTACAAATAGACTTAAATGACACTTTAAATAAAGAGAAAAATCAAAGGCCATAAAATGCAAGGAGCTTCAGGACTGTTTAAAACAGTTTTCTGGCATTGCCAGTCCATTAAAGTCCTTCCTGATCCAGTAAGCTCTTTCACCATGAAATGCACTCTGATTGGCTGCTGGGGGCTCTCTGTCGGCCCAGTACAATCCAATAGCCAACAAATTGACATCTGTTTATGTCTCTCTTCTGAAGGATGTAGGTCAATCGTTGTGCTATTGATCTCCTAATGTACTTTCCACCAGTGGCCCAACAAGCACGCTGGCAGTCTGTGTGTGTGTGTGTGTTGGGGGGACTGGGGGGGTGAGGTAGGTCCCAGTCCAGACACAGTTAACCGAGGATGGGTACCATTGGGCCTGCTCCCTTACAGCACCTCCAGCCCCCCGCAGTCTCTGAGTATCTGTGCTCTGTGCCAGCTAGCACAGCCATGGTATGAAGGCCTGTGGAACACAGCCTCTGCTCTCATATGATTTCACTCTTTTTGGGTCTGCTTGAAGCCCGTCAGCACCAGTGACCATGCAGCACTGATGGATATAGCGCTCACTCCTGCACTCAGCTCTGCCCCTCTCCTCAGACAGGCCAATGACAGTGAGAGATGATGGTGGAGAGGGGGGCGGTTAGTTACTGTGTTCAGCATATATATATATTATATCATATGTCACTACACTATTGATTAAATTCACTTATCATACTCTCCCTTATTATATTCAGAATATTTACAAGGGGAAATAAATACTGGAAAACAGGATAAATAGCAGCTCATCATACATTACATAAGCACTTTACATTTAACACTAATGTGTAACACACTCTGAATGTGGCTGCCTTAAACCGCTCTGGAGGAGATGACGAAACTGGGAATAGAGCAAACGCGCGCCGATACGACATAAACAGACACATGCACACACACTCGGATATGATATGATTGCGACAGACCGAACATATTCATGTGAGGAAATACATGAATATCAGGATGTGAAGCCACTCGTTTGAGTGCACTGCTTGTTTTACGGTGTGCTTTAACGCAGACAGAAGAGAGAGGAAGTACAGCAGTGGCATGTAGGAATTACGTAAAGCTTCAGGGCAGGCGCCTCTCAGCCAATCAAAATAAGACACGCTGCCATTTTGAAATCCAAAGCCCTTAGTGTTCGCTGACTGACAGGTATTGCAGAGAAAATAAGGATTATAAGATTATGGAGGAAGAAGAGGATAAGCAAAAGGAGTGAAAAAACACTGAATCCAGAACTGGGCAAAGGGACTACCACTCCTACCACTAATTTGGAATCTTTTGGGTCCCCAAGTTAATTAGGCCACGCCTTCCTCCTTTGGCTGGGGCTGAGTGGACTGACAGAGGACACATCACGGCTATGGCAGAGTGAGGCTGGAGGTGAAGGGTATCAAGGGCCTCCCCTTGCTGCACTGTGAGATGAGAACGCTAGCAGACACCAGTGAACCACACAGCAAAGTCATACTGCCCCCTGGAGGTGGCTCGAGTTACTGCGCTACCCAACACGCCCTCAGATTCATCCCGGGTGCTGCAATCTTCCATCATAATTAAACTCATCTTTCACGTAGCCCATTCATGAGAGGAATGTGATTTTGGGGTAGTTCAATGTCAGAGAGCGACTCCAATGTGGTGATTTTGTCCTTTATGAAGCGCAGCCTATTCTGATACATGAGCAGTTTGCCCTTTCTGTTCATTGAGCTCAGCAGAGAGATCCGTCAGAACAGGACAAGGGAGGAGATGATGCGGCATGTCTATCCCTGGTTCAAAAATAATCTGCTACTGCCACCTAGTGTCAGAGTATGGTATTATTATGGTAGAATGTCAGGACATGGTTAGCTCTGACCAAATGTAGACCTGGGGAACAACAAAATGTTGCTGAAGTGATACCTTATTGTTCATAACTAATTGACCACACCTATAATTTTATTTATAGCTCAATATTAAATTTTCATGTTTCTTTCCAAAATGTAACAAATATGTAAATAGGAGGAATTGATAGGACTTACTGTGAGGGAAAATGAATGTGCAACTATAACTCAATTGAATAGTTTTTATCAAAAATAACGTGAAAGCTATTTTGGCAATAAAGAGCACTAATTATTATATCAAGCATGATTACATGCTGATTCTCAAAACATGTGAAACGTTTTACAGAGCCACTTGCCAGACTTAGACTCAGGTTACTGGTAGTAAACCTGATTAATTAAAATGCCCTTTTCTTGATACTGAGCACCGGTCCATCTGACTACTGCAGATACAATGCAGAGCACAGTCTTGTCCACTAGGAAGCAGCAGAGATCTAAAATTCGACCTCTGTGCTTCTTCTGAAAGTCAAGCAGAGCTGTCAGATCTGAGGATTAAACCCCAAATACAGGGTGTAAAATATTACACTCAGGAAAATGTTTGAAGTGAAAGAGGTGACTGAAAAATGGGACATTTTAAAAGGTGTTTTTGGTGTGTTATTGGGCAAAATATCCTCATGATAATATGAATGGCAGGTAACATATTTCGCTTTGCTAAGAAAATAAGAAATATCTGGCAACAGTGAAATCAAGGCTCACGGGGTGACCAGCAGTAAATGGACCAAGTTCTGACTCAATTCTCTACAAATGTAGGCACAAAATGGGTTTTTAATCAAAAATAAAATTCAAAACAATTTGATGTTAGTGGTGATGTAGTACTGTGGACTGAAAGCCTACTCCTAATGGGAGTTTGTGGGGGTGGTATGAGAAGTATGAAGAAAAGGAGGACAATCGCATCACCATCATGCAAAATGAGGTGTGTTTTGTTTTGCTTTGGATGGAAAATTCGGTAGAACTGAGGTTTGTTTGGACTGCAATGGTGCACACCCTAATGACATGAGGACAAACAGGGCGTGTCTGCTTAACGGGCAGTTTAACCTGGAGTTTCAGCAAGTATTACAGCATTATCCTGACCATGTTGTCATAGAAAACACACTACTCAGATCGACTCAGAATTAATTCATCACATTACTTTACTGAGTTAACATAATCTCCTTTAACTTAAAGCCCGTCCCAGGCTTGTAGACATATACTGTAGCTACAACACTGAATAAAAAATTAACTAAGTATGAAGCAGCTCAAAACACATGAGATGGAGTTTGTAAATACACTGGAAAAATTATAATTTATGTGATTCATACATTATGCAGCTATTCATGTATGTATTAAACTTGGGTAACAATGTCTGTCTTGTGAACTGGGTGACATCCAAGGTTTTCTTAAAATATGGAGTCAGAAAATCAATACATACCGCATGTATTTACCAGACCAATATATCACCACAATGACAGGTAAATATAGTAAGAGATATAAGGCAGGCAAAGTCCATTGTTAGAGTCATATTACAACTATGCTATGTCTGTCTGTCCAACTGGACAGTTTATTAGTCCTGATGTAAGCCCTGGGACTGCATACTCTGCATTGAGTACATGCTTGGTCACGTTTACGTAACAGCTTTTTATTTTTCACCCGTGACAAGCCCTGACGAAAGGGCAAAGAACAGCATTTCAAGAAGCACCTCCTCAAGGGTGAGTGAAGAGACACTGAGTTTTATTCCAGCCGCCTCTCTCAACATGCTTCGTTCACAGGCTCAACCGACCAATCGCAGGCCAAGGCCCATGGCTACGGTTGTTATTTTGGTTTCAGCCGCATCAACAAACAGCAAAAGTGAAACAGGAAAAAGCTTCAGCTATACCATACCTATGTTACATTTTAAATAATAAGTCCCAAGTTAACAACTGCGAATCTATCATGTAAAAACCTAAATTTACAATTGCTTAAAATTACAATTGCCTAAACATGCAAGTATACATATTGGTACTCATACACACGCTAGCTGTGTTATATCCTGTCACACACACAGCTTGTTACAGAAAGGTCCAAGCTTCAGTTACTAAACTCTAGTTGGTTCAAAAAAGAGTAGCTGCACTATCTCTCTAACCTCCTCAATAGTACTTTCCCCAAAAATCCCTTACATAAAGGTCTTACTACATACTGCATCCACCCATTTCATTAGGCCTTAATTCATGCAAACATTTTCAATACCTGCGAATGACAGACTGAGACTGTATGGAGTCAGAAGCACGCCATGCTATGCACTGCAGACACACAGATCTGTGGAGAGGCTTAGCGACTGAGCACATACTGCAGTGATTGCATAAGGAAGCAAAGCTGTGGACTGATTGTACACATTTGCGTAGAGTGAACATTTACTTGCTGTCAGACTCTGTGGTGTGTGCAACTGATAACCGTGAATCAGGGTTCTTCAGTCAAAGGAGATTTCCATTTTACTGCACCTGTGCTAAACCCTAAATCAGTTACTGTGGCTAATTTAAAGTAAATCCACCATGAATTCAAACTATTAAGTCTTTGCTTTGTAAAAAGAGGAGGAATGGCATCTTTCTTTCCAGTGCTGAGAGGAGTAACATGTGCACAATACATACTTTAGCTTCAGCGCCACACACAGGCCAGGATGAGACATTGCAGGTAATTTACCAACACCATACCTAAGGCCACGAGTACAGAGCAAAATGGGTGTGAAACTTGATAGTTTACCGGGTTTTTCATAATAATAATTTAACTGAATACAGAGGCAAAGTACTACCTCAAATATTTATATTAATAATGTTATACATGGATTGTCAACTCCCAATGAGATGGCAAGCAGGAGCCTGTCCATTTCATACTATTTAATGGAGCTTTACTCTCCCTGCTCTGGGCTCCCACCAGGAGCTGCAGCTCAAGCACCTCAGCTTGACTTACTAGACAGTAAGTCTAGTAAGTCCTGCTGACTCTGTGTCCCCATGTGTTTGTGTGTGTGTGTTTCTGTGTGTGTGCCTGAGTGTGTGTGTCTGTGTGTGTGTGTGTGCGTGAGTGGGTGTGTGCTGGAATGTGTGTGTCTGTGTGTGTGTGTGCGCATGTTGGAGTGTGTGTGTGTGTGTGTGTGTGTGCGTACGTGTTGGGATTGTATGTGTGTGTATGCTCATGTTGGGGTGTGTGTGTCTGTGCGTGTTGGAGTGAGTTTCTGTGTGTTTGTCTGTGTGTGTGCGAATGTGAGCACGTGTATGCTTCCACTGTTCATTAGAGTGCAGTTACACAGCGGTTATGTGTGCCTGTATTGCAGTCTGTGTGTGAAAATGTTGACCAAATGTTGACCACACTCTCTTACACATTGTGAGAGGTGAGCACGTTTGTTCATTACAAGTACTTTGTCACATACAGCACTCATACTCTCTGAGTTTATTTTTTAAAAATTGAAGTAATGACAGAAGTTTCAGTTACATTCCTATTCTTCAGTAATATCTCCTGTAGGACTCCATGTGAATTTCCAAAAGCAAATGATAAAAGCCCCAGGACCTGCAGTTTAAGGATAATATAAGAACATGATGAGGGGAAAACAGCTGATGCTGTAAAATAATTCATTCAGGCTCATAAAATGAAGCCTTTGGATTGTGTTTTATGTTGGGTTTTCCCCCAACAACAAACAGCGATGACATCACGGCGTGTCTCTGCACTTTGGCAATTACATATTGGCTGCTTATGGGCTGCTCTGTGGTTGCTATGCTTCTATCGTTAGAGGCAGAACAACCGAGGAAGAGAAATATGTAACTGATGAGGTTAAAGGTGGATCGAGCTATAAACCAAGACATCGTCAAACACTGTGCTGGTGAAATTCAGCATGTTTGGTAGTCACAGCCCCTGGGGGACACGCTGATATTTATGAAGAAATAAATCATTTGTGAGGTCATCCATCACGTTTCTATAGATTGCCCCTGACAGTATAAACATCAAAGCGATGATATAAATAATATTTTATAATGTCAACACGAATTGTTTACCCTAGAAAAATGGAAAAACCAAAAAGATGGAAAAAAAAATACTTATCATAAAAGGGGAACCTTTGGAGCAAATGTATGTGCTTGGGTGGATAAAAATATGAATTTTCATGCAAGGTTTGAAGTTGGGGATTTCCAGAATTGACATTGATTGCAGCTGCATGATCACGCAGGCTGAGAGCAGGCGAGTACAGGAAGGAAGATACTGTATTTATAACTCATTACCGGATTCTCATGGCTTTATAGGAAATCGCTGGTTTGAAGGGAGTGTGTGCGTCTGTGTAAATTGACACACAGCAACACTGACTACATTGATGACTTGCCAGAAGGAAAAAATAATTATCTGTCAAATTGTGTTACTGTTCAGTATAATATTTCTCAGTATAATTGGCCATTGTGTTTTGCCAGCCGAATGTTTTCATCAGCCAAATGTACTGCTGGATTCCCCAGTTAAAGGACTAGCACAGACAGGGACTGACAGAGACTAGCACAGACAGGGACTGACAGAGACTAGCACAGACAGGGACTGACAGAGACTAGCACAGACAGAGACTACCAGGGACAGGGACCATCACTGGCAGGGACTAGCACAGGTAAGAACTAGCACTGGCAGGGACTAGCACAGGTAAGAACTAGCACTGGCAGGGACTATCACTGGCAGGGACTAGCACAGGTAAGAACTAGCACTGGCAGGGACTATCACTGGCAGGGACTAGCACAGGTAAGAACTAGCACTGGCAGGGACTAGCACAGGTAAGAACTAGCACTGGCAGGGACTAGCACAGACAGGGACTACCAGGGACAGGGACTATCACTGGCAGGGACTAGCACAGACAGGGACTACCAGGGACAGGGACTAACATTGGCAGGGAGTACCAGGGACAGGGACTATCACAGGCAGGGACTTGTCTCTTTCCTTGTTTTTCTGTGAGATGTCCTTGTGCTAACACTAAGGTGTAACCCTACTACTTAATCAATTGTTTGTGACCCGGTGAGGCTGCTGTGAAGTTTATTTCTGTATGCAGCAGTCAGAATAGAAACTGTCAAAATAAACCCCAACCACACTCTAAGAATATTTCATCTTTCTTTTTTTGCTTGAACTCATTTCTCCACTGATGGTTTTATGGATAAATCTTGTTTCCAAACGTGATCTCAAAATAATTACCCAGCCTTATTTATTTATTTTTTTTACATGATCTATGGTTTCCTAGGAAATTTACTTGATGGGTGCATGTGTGTGTGAGTGTAGACGTGTACATTTGGTGCATATGCTTGAACATGCATGTGTGTGTGTGAGAGAGAGAAACAGCAGCCAGCCGGTCAGCATGATGCTGTGTGTGTGCACTGTGCGTGTGGGGTAGCGGTTAGGGTAAGTGTTCAAGGTTAGCGCGTGTGTAACCCAGGAGACTCACTGCTGTTGGTCAGCATGTTGCTGTGTGTATGCATGTGTGTGAGGGTTAGGGTTAGAGGTTAGGGGTTAGGGGACTCACTGCTGATGGTCAGCATGTTACTGTGTGTATACATGTGTGTGAGGGTTAGGGGTTATGGGTTAGGGGTTGGGGGACTCACTGCTGACGGTCAGCATGTTACTGTGTGTATACGTGTGAGGGTTAGAGGTTAGGGGTTAGGGGTTAGGGGACTCACTGCTGACGGTCAGCATGTTGCTGTGTGTATGCATGTGTGTGAGGGTTAGGGTTAGGGGTTAGGGGTTCAGCATGTTGCTGGGTTAGGGGTTAGGGGTTAGGGGTTAGGGGACTCACTGCTGACGGTCAGCATGTTGCTGTGTGTATGCATGTGTGTGAGGTTAGGGTTAGGGGTTAGGGGTTAGGGGACTCACTGCTGACGGTCAGCATGTTGCTGTGTGTATGCATGTGTGTGAGGGTTAGGGATTAGGGTTAGGGTTAGGGGTTAGGGGACTCACTGCTGACAGTCAGCATGTTACTGTGTGTATGCATGTGTGAGGTTTAGGGGTTAGGGGTTAGGGGTTGGGGGACTCACTGCTGACGGTCAGCATGTTACTGTGTGTATACGTGTGAGGGTTAGAGGTTAGGGGTTCAGACTCATGTTGCTGTGTGTATGCATGTGTGTGAGGGGTTAGGGGTTAGGGGTTAGGGGACTCACTGCTGACGGTCAGCATGTTGCTGTGTGTATGCATGTGTGTGAGGGTTAGGGATTTGGGTTAGGGGTTAGGGGTTAGGGGTTGGGGACTCACTGCTGACAGTCGCATGTTCAGCTTAGGGTTAGGGGTTGCTCTTGATCTCGGCGCATGTATGTTTAGGGAGGGGTTCCGGACTCCCTCCGCTCTGTGTGGTCTGTCCCACAGAGGCTGGGCACGTTGGCAACACAGCGCTTATGGATGTTCATCATGCAGTCTGCGCAGAGAGAGAGAGAGAGAGAGAGAGAGAGAGGGAGAGAGAGAGAGAGAACCTGCTCCATTACATGTCCATCACAATGGCCCCATGCACTAAAGAATCCATATACAAAATGCCCATCCAATCACAGGCTGAACACCTAATGAACAACTACCAGGACTAATCTGATTGGGTCACACTGCCTTTGTGAGAGCAAAATGACCCTTCTGTAAAGTCTCCGATCCGGTTACAGACGTTCTTTTTTCTGGGACTGGGCTGAAGAGGTGTCTTTAGCTCTTGATTGGAGGGGGGGAAACCGTAGACGGCACAACACTTATTCCCTCACAGCGCTAACACCCCCACAGCCTGAGAGGGGAGGCCAGGAGCCCACAGCGTTTTAATGTTTTATGAGGAGTATGGCAGGAACACGGGACAGGGAGCTGCAACTGATAGTCTGGGCTGGAGAGGGAGAACAAAGCAGCCCTCAGCCCGTCTCCTCACCTGCTCAGCACCTTTCACTGAGCAGCAATGAGAGGGATTAGACACACACACACACACACACACACACACACATGCACACTGTCATCACACACACACACATACACACACACACACACACACACGCACATGGTCATCAAACACACACACACACTGTCACACACACACACACACACACACACTGTCACACACACACACACACACATCACACACACACACACACACACACACACACACACACACACACACACACACACACACAGCCAGCACACACACTGTCATCACACACACACACACGCACACTGTAATCACACAATCACATGCACAAAGACATACCCATTAACTCTCTCACACACATTTCCTCTCTCAAACACACCAGAATTCACATATGTCCGTGCACATACACACTCACTCTCTGACATACTCTCTCACACACATTTAGTCTCTTAAAAACATACAAAATGTCTGTCATGCATGCACAAGCACACTCGCATGCGCGCACACACACACACACACACACACACACACACACACACACACACACACACACACACACACACACACACACACACACACACACACACACACACACACACGCTGGGAGCTGGGGGAGCGAGTGAAGAGACAGGTCATTTGATATGGACAGCACACAGACATTCAAGGCGAGCTCTGTCTCAACGGCTCAGGAGAGAAATTCCACCCAGGTAATTATAGCCCCCTGTGGTGCTACAGCAACTACAACAAAGCTGTGCTCTGTTACAGGTATGCAGGAAAAAAGAGGGGTCCTGCATTTGTATTGCACAACTATCGCTTCATACATTACCAGGATATAACACTACCACCACTGCTACTACTACTAATAATAATAACAGTTGTAGTGCGATACACATACATTAAAAGATACTACTAATACTACTACTGCTACTAATAATACTCCCTAAATTAGAATAATATGTATTAATCCTCATTGTATGGCCATGCTGGAAGTGCTGGAGAAGAGACTGGGGCAGGCTAGCCTTTAACACTGTGGTGGATGAGCTGGATCTTAAGCCAGAGAATCAGAGCTGTAGTTTCAGGCTCTATCCAGAAGATGGCGCCTTTTACTGACAGTTGTGTCCATTGCCACAATAAGAAATCCCTCACTGCTTACGACAGAGGGGACAGCGCCCCCTACATGCCCATGTTCAACACCTCCAACTACAGCATGTACTTCATTTGGTAAAAAAAAAAAAAAAAGCAAAGCGATACACCTTATTATGAACGCACTGAAACTGTAATAGCAGTGTGTGAAAGTGTAGGCTTTCTTTGTACTTCAGTGATCAGCGCTCAGTAATCCTTCTTGCTGTATGTGTAATATCAAATATATTTTTACAACTCAAACAATATATTATTCATTGCTGAATAGATAGATTAGGCATATTTCACCTTTTTAAAACCAGGATAGGAATAGAAATAACTACCCCAAGTCTACTGCAGAATTAATAACATTTAAAGCGCGATTGCAGATTCCTAGCACCAGAAATGTAAACTATCACTGCAGAGCTCAGTACTGCACAGTGGCCATTAGATGTCACTGTAAGACAAGTTCTGAAAAATGCATCACTACTGATAACATTCATTTCCTTGGGTCTATGGTTTCCCAACCCTGAAATTGTGCTGTTCATAATTGCATTCTTTATGGCAGTTTTAGGTGCACATAAAACCATAATAACCATTTATACATATTATAATAAGAGGTATACCCAACCATTCATAGCTGGATTTATTCTGAAAACAAATTGAAAGAAAACAGGAGTATTGCTCATGTAAGTCGCACAGATCTGTGTTGCACAGGTGAAAGGTCAAAGGTTATACATACGGTCACATTTCATCCCCTGGTGGATGAGGCCGTACAGCAGAGAGCCACAGTGGTCGCAGAAGGTCGGGCTGGAGTACGTGTGCACCTTGAACTTGTGTTTACTCCGTGGGTCCTGCATGGCGAAGCGAGAGAGGCACGGTCACCAAGAGGGAAGCAATCAACGGCGATAACATTAGCAGTGAGAGGAACACAGGTCTGATAACACAGCTCGAGTGAGATTTATTACAGAACGGCACAAAAAGGATCGCCAGTCTTTCTCGGGAAACTTGAGGCTCTCACACAGGCCCACCTACACAGACTGTATCTCCTCTCTGGCATGACTCCATTTGACCTGGGTTTACGTCTTGTGTCCCTGCAAAAATACTCTATTTTGACGAAGCAGTATGTGATCAACGTATCTACCCTTAGCTTTTGTGTCCTTCCAACACGGATTCATATGAATCAATGTCACTTTCTAGCGGTTCAGAGAATCATTTTTTCATTTCACTACAGTATTGAATATTTTTGTAAACTATTTCAAAGAATGCACAACTAAATAATACCCTTACACAAACCATCCAAAGGATATTAGAACACACATAAAAAGGGGCAAGATACCAAACGACCGCAACTACTGGACAGCAAAAATGAGGACTGTGATTAAGTTTTCCAGTGACATGATCACCACTCAGTCTGGATGGGATTTAAATTTGCTTGACAACAGGGTCCACAGCAACCAGAGGATGGGGACCAGCTACAGCGCGGGCGAGCTGAGACGAGGGTTTGAGCTGTCGGAGAGGGACAGCTGTCACCTGCAACATCTGGGCTGCGGGATGCTGCAGGTCGTTTGTCTTTCCTGAGCGCTCAGTGTGGCCACAGCTGTTTCTGCCTCAGAGGAAATAAACTTTCAGACGAATAATGATCGCAGCCAGGATATATGTCTTTCCTTTCTCTCTCTCTCCGTCTCACTCTGTGTCCCTCTCTCCCTCGTGGTCTCTCTCTCTCTCTCTCTCTTTCTCCCTCTCTCCCCCTCCAAAGTAGCAGTTTTTCAGAAAACACGATGCAGGCAGAATAATGGGCGCCCCAAATATAGCCAGGCCCCTGACGGAGTGGAGTGGAGGGCGGGGGCAGCCCTGACAGCTGTCCAGCTGGTGGGTCAGGCTGTAATTTACGTGCACAGTGTGGGGAGAGGGGAGCACCCGGCCCCAGGATGGGCCTCAGTCCGGCCTGAGGTGAAGGAGAACAGGTAGCCGAGCAGGTCCCAGGGGTGTCTGGCACACAACACCATGTTATACTATCAGTGATACTTCTCATTAATTTTGTGGCATATATCTTATTCATGTGGGGCTTCTGCTTAACGGTAGAGTACTCCGGAGCACCACTTTAAAAAAAGGCATTGATAAAAAAAAAAAAAAAAAAACACACTTCATTAAAAGGGTCGTCGCTATCATACAGAGGTTTAGCTTGGCCTGTTTTGGCAGGAGGCCCTTGGTCTAAACAGCCAGCCAAACAGAACTGAATTTAAATAAATAAGAGGAATAATAAAATGGATGATGACACTGTGCGCACACAGGCGCGCGCACACACACACACACACACATACAAACACACACACGCACATTTGGAGGAGAGGAATCCAAGGTCACTGCGGTCTATTACACTGCTTTCCTGCAGTAAAGGCACAATTGTACAGGAATGAGATGAGAGGGGGAGAGAGGTAGAAGAGGGAGAAGAGGAGGGAGAAAACCTGGCTGTCACGGTTGAGTGTGCCTGTCGTGCTGCTGTAGTGCACCCTAAGAGGACAGAGGGGGTCTGACTGATGGCCCTCAGTCACATCAAGTAGCCCTATCTCATGCCTGATGAAAAAAAACTCTCCTCCTGATCCATCACATTGTTAACCCTCACAGCCCACCCCACCCTTCCAGATTCCAATCCACACTTCAGCTCACATCAAATTAGAAATCCAATAACAAAAAAAAAAAAAAAAACCCGAAAGAGACAGAAAGAGAGAGAGAGCGAGAGAACAAAAACAATCCTATTATGTAAACGCTCCAAGAGTTCTCAAGATGAAATGGAACGCGTGGCGCTTCCGACAATTTAATCTGCAGTTGGATTAACCACTCTGCCATCTAAAGAGAGAGCCCCCGACAGACACCAAAAAGGCACGGGGAGGGTGTAATGTTCACATGATCTGATTACCCAGCATTCAGCTGCAGCAGCCCCCGCTGCAACGGCTGGGAAGGGGCTACAGCTATCTACAGCTGTAATTCTTTAGATTGCAACAACAGTTTGAAGACTTTGAACACCTTTTCCGTGTTTGGCTTATTAATACAAACAAAAATCTATGCAGGAAATATAGTGTATTAGGCTCCGGTCATTACTCAGGATGTGTCAGGCGTTCGGACTCTCCCGGCTTAATGTAGCACAGTCCCAAGGCAGTGCATCACTGTGCGGGAATGGGGCGGCGTCGCTGTATTAACTGCTTATCGCAGAATCGCTGGAGGATGTGATCAGCACGGATAGTGGAGAGAGAGCTTTTACTGTACAGTGTGTGAGTAAAGAGCTGTTCCATGGCAGGTAATCTGAGAATCTTGTGCGATGGCGGTTTGATTGTGGGATGCTCGGATGGCTTTTCGGCACAGCCCTCTCCTCTGGGAGACAAGTTTTCCATCTCCACCACCCTCCATCGCCAAGGAATCGATATGCCCAGCCAATCGTTGTCAGGAATGGGGCCGACAAATCCACACCTAACCGAAAATTCGCTGTTGGTTAGCTGTGGCGTCGGTTGCTATGAGGGGGGTGGTGGGGAGGCGTGGGGTCGCAGATGACAGGACAGGATGGTTCATAGACCGGCCAAGATAGAACTCCAGTGCCAACAAGCCCTTCGAGAACAAACAACTCAAACATTTCTGCACACCACATAAATGCCACATGCGAGCCCTTTGCTGTCCCTCACACACATGCTCAATGACGTCTTCTCCAGCGTTATATGTGACATGACCTGCCCAGCGTCGCTCGCTGCTGTAATGGACACTGGGTCAGGCTGCACATAACAGTCACAGTGACATGCCCGATTATCCTCTTGGCGGCCCTGTTGAAAAAGACTGCACTGTTGACCCGAAGCTTCGTCACCGCACGTTTCCACTGCTCAGCGTAAAGCCAGCCATTGCAGGACTGTGAACGAGCTCTCTCCCTCTCTCACTGTTTAGCTCTGCTGCAGAAGGTCACACCCCAAACTTTGCGTCTGCGTTTTCTCAGCACGCTAAGCACGCGTGTGACATCCTCAGAAACCACGCCACGCTGCTAACTTTCAGCGCTGTAGCGTGCTCCTAACTCAAATGGCCACCAGGGAATCCCAGGCCTCCAAGCTCTCTGTCATACTGCAGATGCTATCAAGCTAAGAGCCACAGAAACTAAATGCTTTCCAGTTAGATGGACAGCAGTCTGGGATTTCATCGTGGATTCTGCATACCATACAGCGGTGGTATGCATGTGTTTGCATGTGTGTGAGTGCATGTTTGAGTGTGTGTGTGTGATCATGTGTGTTTGTTTGTTGGTTTGTGTCTTCACATGGGGGTGTTTGTGTGTGTGCATGCGTGTGTTTGTGTCTGTGTGCATGTGTGCATGGTCGTGTGTGTGTGTGGTTTGTATGTTTGTGGGTTTATGGGTGTGTGTGTGTTTGAGTGCATTCATGAGTGTGTGTGTGTGTGTATGTGTGTATACGTGTGCACACATTTATAGTTCTGGCATTTTAAAAATAAAGAGTGATTACAGCATGTATTTGCTGAGGGCTTACAGTGCGAGAGCTTTTGACTGATTAGACCTGCCTCCCCACTCTGTGTAATGAGCGTGGCTGGAGGAAGTGACTTCCACCAGGCCCAGCTGCAGCCTACCTGCTCATTTGCATGAGAGTGACATTTTTAGCACAGCAGATTGCCCTGTTCCCTGTCAGGAAAGGAAACCAAGCCATACCTTAACGCTATGCTCGAGTAGAGCCGCCCTGCTCACTCCGTGAAGCGCTAATGGCTTCACACGCCGATGGCTCTGATTTTGGGGGTCCTCTGTTTTTATCCCCGTGTCGATGTAACGTCTCCATGCCGTGCAGTGATACAAATAACCACACATGTACAGTCACGTACACAGTCTATGCTACTGCATATAGTCTGTACATAGCACATTGCCCCAACAGCAAATGTAGGTGTATTTTTCGCTAATGTTCCCTCTGATTACAACCTAAAAATTCTCATTACAAATATTGTGACTAAAAATGATTTCATTCTAGAATTATACTGCTGTGGATTGATAAGTTCAGTCTGCAGGCACCCCACGCCGGTTAATTTATATAGTTCTTATGTATACAGTAGGATGTACTGGTCACAGTCCGGCTGGGTTTCACTGTGCTGAACTACACTGTGGCAGAGGCTCGCCCACAAGTCAAACTTGACACCTTCGGGCCTAAAGCAGCTGTGACACCTGATAAATATCACCGTGGAAACAACAGCGTGCTGGAGTGTCGAAGCCATACCTTAACACCACGGCCCCAGCAGTCCGAGAGTACGTTTAAAACGGTGAGTAACCTTAATATTTTTTTACGAACACTTTTTTTGAGACCGTTTGTTTCTAATCATTAATCCTCTGAAACATACACTGCGAAATCGCGCTAACAGGCCAAAGTTTGTGAGGTTCATATTGCTCCCACACAGGCACTGAACATTTAATGAGACCATTTCTTATTTACACATTTTAATCGTAATCCTGTCAAATGCCTTTCTCTCCTAGCCATAGATTTAAATGCAGTTCTCCTTAAAAAGCACCGCACTGAAGTGTCATACAGCAAGCGGTGAGGCTCAGCTGACTGCAGAACCAGGAAGAGGGGCGCTCTGGGAAAACACCATTAAATAGGCTAAATGGGTTTTATATAATTAACCAACAGGAAAATTTCCAGTTCCTCAAACAAGGCAACCCAGCTACAAACGAACACTTAATGCAGCTTCTTCAGTGCATTCAAGCAGAATGACAGATGCAGAAACCACCATTACTCTGGGCCATCGGCAAAGCACAGTTGACCAGAGAATGGACCCAAGATCAGGGACCCCTGAAGAAATTCAACAAAAATGAAAATAACCCCAATAGCTCAGAGCCGACAAGACAAAGACCATACTGAATTCAGCATCTCTTTTCACATCTCTAAATTGCCCCCTTTTTATTATGGTTTTCCATGTGTAAGTTATGAAAATGCAATGTAACTTAAAACACTCCCAAGAGACCATCAACCAATGAACATAAAACGTAAGCGTAAGTATATTCTAACGGGTTAATGAGCTCTGGTAAAGGTTGCTATGAATATACTGGATGAAATAGGGTTCTGACAGACCTCTTATTAATCATGAAAACATTACACAGATTTGCAAATGCCCTTGGCCGAGATAAATTACAATGCCCTCAACATTGCTCATTAGCATAGCTCCTTCTTCCCTCCTCACCGCTAACGCGTTTGAGCAAAAAGCACCTTGCCGAGGACAACCGGTGCTGCTCAGTGCAGAGAGCGGTGTTGCCCTGAGCAGGGTCAGCGTTCAAACCATAATTGCAATATAAATTATAAAAACGATCTTTTTCCAAACCCCGCATCCGAGGACCCTGAAGCAGGCCTGTGACTCTGCAGTGACCCTTCTTAAATACACGCCATCCACAACATAAATATTGATCTGAACACCCCAGACGGGTCTCAGGGAATTGCACTGAATGTAGAGTGTATTCTGGTTAAATCCTTTGTGTTGTAGACTGTGTGGATTGTGCTTTGGGGGAGAGAGAGACATGGTGCATTAACGAAAGGGGGGGGGGGGTGTGGGGGTGTGGGGGGCTTGGATGTGGGGATCACTGGTCCATTTGTGGCACTACCTGTTGTGTCTTTCATGATCTAACCGGTTTATGAAAAGCATCGGCCACTTCCACAGATGAGGACAAACAATTACCGTTACCTGCCAAATGGCAATAAATGGAAAAACCTGAAAGCAATTATTTAAAAAAAAAAAACAAAAAAAACACCTTCCTGACAACCAGCTTCAGAGCAGCTAGAGAGGAAGGAACTGTGTAAACAGACAAATAAATAATAAAACTGATTGACGTTTCTTCCTCTCGATTTATTTCCCATAAAACAAAAAAAACAACTGGTATTACCATACAAACTAGACTGAAAGGCTAGCTGGTCATTTTTAAAATGGCTACTTTAGTACTGATGTCGGGGTTTCTCTTCATTCTCTTGCCTCACCCCACCTCCGGGCTGGGTGAAGTGGGGTTGGGGGGGGTGGGGGTTGTGTAGAAGCCGCAGTCACGGTGACGACGTCTCCCTGTTCTCTTTTCTCTGGCACAGCGATGCTTCTCGTGCCTGCGACTGTCCAGGCCTCGGTGCCGCTCCCACCAGAACTAATGCGCTCTGACAGCCCGATAACTCGCCCCCGTGGTGTTCCCGGGCTAGAAATAACCGAGGAGGGGCTGGCGGGCGACTGGCGGCGGAGGAAACACTTACGCAGACGAGAGAATCTGCATTTGGACATTAACGGGCAGCGGGAGCGAAGACCGAAGCCTGCGTTTGGTCTTGTGTGCATTATCGAAGCTCAGACACCGCCCATGACAGGCCGAGAAACCGCGTGCAGAACTACTCCGACGCTGCACAGCTCCTGCAGGCTGAAAGGAGGTGTCTGGTAACAGCATCGAGGCGGCCTGTCTTTACTAATTCAGTCTCTCAGGGAAGATGAGAGGCATTGTAATAACATAATTTTTACGGTGTTAGCCACTCGTAGCGTCTGGTGTGCATATATGCATCTGCTTTCACTGAGCGGCGGCGGCGGCAGACAGCGCACGGTTCTCATCGGGTTACTTATCAGGGCCACCCTTCAGACCCAACTGAACGGCCTGTCCTGTCGTATTCCTTCAGCCGTTCGGTTGTTTTGGCTGCAGGCGCGCGGCGGGGGGTAAGGACGGGGCGGGTGCGTGGGAGCGGGGCTGGAGCGCCGGCCCCGGTCAGCAGGTTTGGCCCAGAGTCAGGGAGGGATTCCCTGGAATCGGCAGTGGACCCCCCACCGCGGTGTTTATTCCCACGCCATGCACTTCTCCCTCACTGCCGGTACTGGGGAACGCAGCTCTCTAGGGAGAGCATGCTGACCACAGGCCGCCGGCGGACCTCCCTCTCCCTCCCCCTCACAGATGTGGTCCCCCTCTCCACCATTCAGTACACAGAGAAGCCGCACCCCCACCAATCCGCCCCTACACCCCCTGCCCCTCCGCGTCCCCCGGTGATAGAGCCTGGGGTCGGCATTGGTCAGATGCTAATCGAAAGGCTCCTATGAGGCGCTCCGGCACCCTTCCCTTAGCGCCTTCCACTGAGCTCGTCAGGGGCCCGTCAGAGCGGGACGCACAGGAGACAGGAACACGGAATAGGAATCATAATCACTGCTGGGGGGCATGGGATCCCGGCAGCGACACTTGTTCCGGTTGCGGCTTCAGAAAAAAAACACAACAGCAGTAGGAAATCATAACACCCAAGAGCAGAGGAAGCAGAAGTGATCTGAAAATAAACAAAACATGGCAGAGAGAGAGAGAGAGAGAGAGAGACAGATGTGTGCAGAAACACATGCATGCACACACGGCACAAACATGCAAACCTACAGACCTACTATGAACTCAACTAATCTACTAACCACACAACTGCACTGTATTCAAATTCAAAAGCCTGCTCCATTATGCTGAATTTGCGTATTACTTCTGCAGTCTCTTCCAATAGCAAGAGCTAATGAAGCCCACTGAGCTGGTATCCAGTTTCAGCTGTGCTGCAAATCATTGCAACAGGTAGCCTACCATTAGGGTCTTGACTGATGCTTCTACACATTTCATTAAAATCGGTTTCCCAATTACACATTTAAAATAACAGCGACTGCAATTTTAGGAGTTTAATGGTAATTGGGGATCGCGGTGTGTGCTGTTAAGTGCTGTTGGCAGAAATTGAGAAGTGGACTGCATCTAGAAGCTGAGAAATATCCCCGCCACACAAAATCTGAACGCGAAAGGAAAACATGCTACATGCATGCTTCCACTGGCTACTGGATGACAGAATAAGCGGTTTAATTTGGAGGACCTTGGGGTTTATTAGCATTCCATCCAATTACATTTTAATATTGTTAAAAATAACATTTGTAGCCATTCGTTCTGTTCACAGCCAATCAGATGCAGCTTCAGACTGGGTAAAATGTGTTCTTTCTTCTCATTGGCTGAACTGAGCCACTCACAAACCATGCTTTAAAACCGAACAGCTATGTAATGAATGTGCTGTGAAATTCCAGAGTGCTGCATTTTCATATTTGTATTTCAGGATTAGCTAGAGGGCTTTACATAGGGCAGCAGTTGCCGAAATATAAACATGTTTTGATATCCATCTCCCAGCTTCATCACGTTAGGAAAGACCTAGTGGCAGTGGGGAGGGAAACAATCTAGTCGGATTTTGACATAACACGCCTGGCTGTATCTGCTTACCTCGAGCTGTCAAAATACCAAATGCCTCGTGACGCCGCTTCTTCACCAGCCGACATACGCGTGTATGCCGACTCAGAACTGACATGAGGTTTGCAACGTTACATTATGCTCAATTTATGTTCAATTTTCAACTTGACACTGTCCTTAATGTTGTGCGTTTCTTTTCTACTGACGAGCTGTTTGTTCCCATTACAGCTACACCTGTGTTTGAAAATACTGGTCTAAAGAGCAGTTCTCAACTGCTCTAGACTTGGGACCCACATCGCTCATTGGTCATTAAGATGCTACCCAAATATTGAAAATTTTGAACCACTCAAATTTATTTCTCAAAAACAGGGCACTTACAGGATACACACAGCCTTCATGTACTGTTAAAAAAACACAATATAAACAAAAAGTCTGTAATAAAAGTATATTTAATACAAGTCTGTAGAAGTGCGTAGTGAGTAAAAGTAGGCTACCTAGTAGGAAGAAGTTTTTCAGGCTTTTTTTTTTTAACGACACACTCCACGACCCAATCAAAATGGTCCTCAACTAGTAGGTTGCGACCCACCAATTGAGAAGGACAGGTCTAAATGGGTATTTGAAATCCAGACACACAGGTACTAACACCTTTCACCCTGCTTATTGTTAGACCGGCAGAATTTTCAGCCTGCAAGCGGCCTTCTCCACCGCCCACAGAGGGGGCTAACACAGCAGCATGCTCCCATTTCAGCTAATCACTCAGATACCCACGATCCCACACAGACACCGCGGATCCTGAGTCTTACTGGAAGACAAACATGCTCATTTAGCGTCATTGTGTTGCATAATCCGCTCACAGTTTCTCATTTTCACAATGTCTGGTTCTTTGTTTTCTAAAGAAATGCAGCTTCCAAATGAAACAGCGGTCTCCTCCTCGGCCGCTCACGCTAAAGACTGCTGCTTGTAAACCAACAGAATTTTAAACTTATAAAATAAATTATTCAGGAATCGTAAAATAGGTTTATGATCCTGCTTTATGTACCAACACAGCACTGTTAGGCCAGGCACATGAGATTTGAACCAATTTTATTATTAGCTGTTAACATTCACAGTTCATAGAGCTGTAACCAATACGGGAAAAAGAAAGAATCACAGAGGAAGAAACACAGACATAAGAGGCTCTTGTATGATACCAGCTATATATCATACACATATCCCCATAAACTCGGCCTGCAGGGCCGAGGTACATAATGTACCTTCATGCATCTCTGTCTACAGAGCCACAGAGCGGCCAGACAGGGAAAAAATGGGGGCATGAACGTGGAGTGAGACTGACACACTCTGCCACCCCCGGTAATCCGTCTCTGAAGGTGAGAGAGGACACAGCACGGCAGCGAACAGCACAGGTACGCAGGCGGGGTGGGGGGAGAAGGGTGCAAGGCTGAACGCCACATACAATGATGCGATTCTCCTGATCATTTGTAATTCAGCATTAAGAGCTGGAAATTATTGCATGCTTCGTTGGGGGCGCAGACCGTGTATCGATTCTAAGGAAGGGCGTGTTTCACACACAGTCTAGTTGTGGTGTATTCTACAGGTTCAATCTTGTGGAAAGCATTTTTTTTTTTTTTTTTTTTTTAATCAATTTTTGGAAAACGTGGCGCCAAAATTCTATAACTGATCATATCTAGGTTTCTAATAATGACCTTTCTTGAATTAAAGTAAAGATGAATGAAGATGTGTCATGATGTGTGGATTTGGACTGATCCGTGGCCAAAAAAGTGCAAGACCTGGGACACAGGGAATAAACTATGCACAAAAGGACCAGGAGAACCGCTGACAAAATGGTGCAACACAGGCTTGGATTCATTTTAATTCCAAACTGCCTTGGAGAGGAGATCTCCAGCGCTCTGAATACGGTGGAAATTAATGAGCAGTTGGGCCACGCTTTGTGAAAGGTGATTTTAAAGTAGATCGCACTGCTTTCCCACGCTGGAGTGAGGTCCACCTATAGAGGCGCTTACTCTCGAACGCTCGCTAGAGGTTTGGAGGCGCCTCCACGCGATGCTCCAATGCCAAAGGAATACGGAACACAGAACACAGAACACAGCACTTTGACAGCGCACTAGAGGATGGTCTTCTCCCAACGCGTCTGGGACTGTACATGTGGAAATGTACATTTTTCTTTTATCTTAAAATAATCCTGTCAGAGTATAATTCCCCATCGCTGATGCTGACGCTGGGGTATATATATAGAGAGGGCAGCATAATCCACCCCCCTTCTTGAAAGTTTTTCTGTGTTTGATTTGAGTTTGCCACCGTTGACATCTATTGTTATTTCATGCCCTCAATACAGAAAACACTGCACTTAGAGCTTAAGCACCCCTGCGAAACTCAAGATAAATTCATTAAGAAAACATAGTCTGAACAAATTCTCCATAAATATACAATGCAGTGTCCCACTTAGAAGACTCATAAACAGATATAACTGCTTTTTAATGTCCAGAACAGACACCCGACCTGGCAGTCTGACAAACCACAGTGTAGATAAATCTGTTGAGCACGCCTCCCCAAATATATATGAAAATCAAGTTCGTGTGCATCTCACCAGTGTTTTTAAGAGTGGAAGGGACGGTCAGATTGAAACAGAATGCAGTCTAACATAGGGTAAGACATCCGCTTTGATTAGCGGAACTATACCCTGCAATAAGATCAGTTAGGCAGTGCATCAGCGCGAGTCAGCTTCAGTCCTGCGAATGGGCCCAACCGGACGATCTCCAACAAACACACACAGAGTCCAGCAAGGTGAGCTCTCCACTCTGGGCCGGTAAATGAAGGCATGAGGGAAAAGTGAGAACATAAACTGATGATTAAATATTTTTCCACAGTATGTGAGCTGGGAGGAGGCTCACAGGTGGACGCAGGGCTCATTTTCATCTTGTTCTCGGCCGTGCTTTACTCTTTCAGTTTCAGTTCGGAGAAGACGCGATGCAAATTCATGGACGGGCTGATCTGAAATCCCCCTGCTCTTGCTTCTGCAGTAGGCAGTGATCCCTCTGCGACTCTCGGCCCCAAATCAGATTCTACAAGACCGCAGACGGCTGCGTCTGAACCCCACGGAGGGAACAAGGCTGTATCTTCACTCGAGACAGACAGGATGTTGTACTCTGTGGTCCTCAGACTCACCATCGCCAGGCTCTGCTTCTGAAACAAACCAGCCGATTTACATGCGACACAATGGGCCCATTCACGGTGTCCAAGGCTACGGCTTCATTTAGCGGAGGAAATCGCCTCAAATTAGACTCTTATCGAAACCGCCATCCTCATCAGGTTTTAATAGCATCCGTGTCCAATTAGAAACAGGGGTGCATGTGGGACGGGCTGCAGCGACATTTGAATCTGCCTTCCATGAAACCAAGGAAAGGATGAAAGGTGCCTATTTTGGTTATTAAAAGCTACCGATGTGGCACATGAGAAATCTGCCAGCGGACAATATCAAAAAGGGGGCCACTTGAATATATATATGGCCGTCTGTGTGTAGCGCGAGGAGCGGAGTAACCGGATGAACACGGGCTGCAGCGCGATTGAAAAGCAGGGTTTCCTTTAATGTGAAGCGCCTGCCAACCAAACCGCATCCATCCACCACCACCCCCATAACCCCCCACACCCCCCCTCGCCGTGCCGACCAGCCAAGCCGCCTCTTTGTCCGTGAGAGCCATGGATTATTGGTATCAGCACGGATCATTTAGCAGAGTTTAATCAGTGGATAAATATTTAACCTGCTCGCTTGCTGGCTGGCTGGCTGTGCCCTGGTCCACTATAGCGGTAGCTGAAGTCATGGCCCCCCACCTCCTGTTGTTCATCGCAGACAGAGCCTTCCTGCAATTAAGGCCCATCCACCCCCCAGCCCAGCCCAGCCCTGGAGGGGGGGACCTTGAACCCCGATTACTGACAAACACACTGACCCAAATAAGTGCTCCTCCGCGCGTGCGAGCATCCTGGCAACAACACGAGGGCAAAGTGATGAACATGGCAAATAAACGATGAAATAAACACCTGTGCGAGCGAGCGAGCGGCACATGTCCTCTCTGAGGAAGCCGGGCAAAGAGGAAACGCTGCCAAAGGGGGGTGGTGGTGGGGATAAGTGGGGGGGGTGCTGTAGAGAGGAGAGAGGCAGTAGCGGCCAGCAGGACCCCACAGACACGGCGACTCAATGGCCGACAGAGAGCCTTTTCCCATGGAGACTCCTGTATGAGGAAATCCTGTTGGGGGCATCTCTGGGAGGGGGTTTGGCTCTGTTTGTGTTTGATTGTGGAGCCTCATAACAGAGGGAGGGGGAGATAGGGGACATTATCTTTGAAAAGCAGAATCTGGGAGGCAGTAAAAAAAAAAAGAGAAAGAAAGAAGGAAAGAAAAGAAACGTGCAACAAAAGGCCGCATCGATAGCGCGGCCGCCCTGATTTCTGTCACCTTATCTTTGTCAGTCGTCGCCCTGCTGCTCGGTCCAGCCTGATAGAAAGGGGCTGGAAATGGCTCTCCGCAGGCCTCAGGAGCACAATACAGCCTTTAAACCTGTTCCCGAGCCAGGCCCATAGAGAGAGGCCATTAAGAATCCATCACAAACCTCTTTCAATGCGCCGCATTACTGCACCCCGCGCTTGTCTCCTCGGTGACTTATACTGTAAATAGCCGCGGGTCAGCAGCGAACGCAGAACGGGATCCGTTCGCGTGCGCTGGTGAGTAACACGAACTCATCAGTCACTTGGCCTCTGCAGGTCAGTATTTCAATACTCCATCGACGGCCGCGCCCAGCATGCGTACTGGGGATGTGAGTGAATTCGTGGGGCTCCCCAGCGTCGTAGCGGTGAGCGTACATAGCAACAGCCCCCCCTTTGAATCACATCAGAGGGGGATGAGACGGACCTCTCGCTGACGGAAGGTTCGCCCTTGCAGAAAACTTGTCTGGACGGAAATTAAATTACAATGTGGCTGGCCTGTGAGGCCGTACCTGTATACTTCCTCCTCCCTGCTCCTCTCATACTGTTAGAGCCTGCTGAATGGAGGGCATTATGGGAATCTGGTGGTGCACTGCAGTGTGCCCCACGACCTGCTGGGAAGTGTATGCAGCAAGCAAGCCGGCAAAGCACAGAGCGGTCTCAACTGACAGGACACTCGTCGCCATGGAGCTGAAGGGGTAACATTCTGACACTGTGCCCCATAGCTACTGCTGATGTACTGCAATGCACAAAGCATTGAATATGAACGAAAAAGATCACTGACACACCCAGGCAAGCACTGCACTGGCACAGTGAGAAGAGTGCAAGCGGTATTAAAAAATAACCACGAGTGGTACATCTTCACAGGGCCGACTCCACTGGAACTCTGCGTCTCTGCCTCTAGATGCGTGGTCCTCCGTGCTGCAGGTTTGAGAGTGAGAACGAGCCTTCACAGGAGCAGGAACTACCATATCGACCCTGCGTGGGCCTGTGAAAGTCTCCACAGAGCGCTCGAGAGGGAACTTTCCCCATCCATATCAACAAGCCTGCGGCAGAAAGAGCTTTCGGGGGCCCGATAACACAGCATCCTGCCAGACAGGAGCGGGGCGCTGGAGAGGGACGGGGAGGCTCCGTCCCACGGGCGGGGTTCCCAACAGGACGCTCATCCCAGAGGGGCAGCCGATCTGTAATCTGGAACTGATTACTCACAATGAGGGGGCTGGGCCAGGCCGATAGGGACAGACCATCCTGGGAATGGAGTGGGAGACATCCACCCCCCCATCCCCCCACCCCCCCAGTGCCCAGCAGCATCCGACCCCCCTGTCCCCCACCCCCTAACAATCTGCCACTGTCCATGTGGGAGGGATGGAGGGTTGTGATATTGTAGCCAAGTCACATGGCCATTCCTTCACAAAGCTCAGGACCCATTCAGAGTAGAGCGCTCCAGAGCCCTACCATCTGCACAACGGCAAATGTTCAATTCGGTTACGTCACATCGGTCTGCAGCTCCTGAGAAACAAGAAAAGGCAAGCGCCATACGCAATGACATCGGACACAACTCAAAAACCCCACCGCCCCCCCCACCCACCCACACACAATCAATACGAGCTGCGGCCCCCGGAGAGGGGGAAGGACAACAACGTTCATTAAAATTGGGCTTGAAGGTCATTTGTGCCAACCTAGACTGCCTCTACTTAAGAGGAGGTAGCAATCACTATGACGACAGATGAGAAAATCCATACATGCAAATCGTGTTATAAGCCAGTTGTGTCACTATGACTGTAAATGTAACAATCTGTATATTTAATAATGTGTTGTGTGTGTGTGCTGTTTATGACACAAAAACTTTTTTGCATGGGATACAAAACATTTCCTCATCATCATCATTAGACCCCTATAGTGGTGTACCATGGGAGGCAGGATTAAGGAGTTAGCTGGCTAACTTTCGTAAATATTTACAGAAAGGTTTTAATCTGGTCAAACGTCACCAAAGAGTTACTCAGCAAATACTTTAACCCTGCACTGCTAATCACCCCACTGCTCAGGGCTGAGCGGGATGATGCCATGGGCTGGGGTATAACGGTACACATGGAGGGCGCAGAGAATGGAGGGATGGGGGGTTAAATGGGAGGGCACAGGAGGCTGAGGGCAGAAGGGGGAGAGGGATGACAGAGGATGGGGGACACAGGGGGACAGAGGCATAGAGGGACAGGGGGACAGAAGGACTGGGGGGCTCAGAGCAGACAGGGGAATGGGAGTGGCTCAGGGCAGACAGTTAGGGGGAAAGAGGGACAGGGGTGCCCCTCCTGCCACTGGCCGGACCCCCCGAGGGGAAGCGGGTGTTTTACTCACGTCTGACGCAGGGCCCTTATCAGCTCCGGGACAGGAGAAGGTGACGAATTCATGGCAGCGTTTGTGCACCACGAAGCAGCAGACTGCGGGGAGAAGAGAAGAGAGAAGAGAGGATCCTCCGTTAACCACTGCCCGGAAACCGCCCGGATCAACGCTTCCCCCTGCGAACGGAGAGCCACCGCAAAACCGCTGCAAAAACCGCCACAGCAAGCAGAGGGGACCAATCACAGTCTGGATCAAACAATAACTGCAATTACCCAGACTGACAGCCCTGGATGCCATTCACACATGGCCTCTAATCAGGGGAACATTCTGCTGCTGAGCATGAATTATGGCAAGCGACCTGGGTGTCATTACGACATTGTGATCCACGCATTAACAATACCACGCTAAATGTTTCCCTGCTATTTACCCTCCTTTTCCTGCTAACCCACCGCTTGTTCAGTGACACCCCGGGTTGAGCGCAAGGATGGGGTTCGTCTCCGCCGCTAGATTACATGAAATCAAATGCTCTTGCAGTCAGATATGATCAAACAGAGAATAGAGAAGTGGTGCTTTAAAAAATTCATACATAACGAACAGACGGCTAGCTATGCAAATCGGGTTCCAGTCACAGAGAGAATAGCCTGCTGTGAGGAGGAACGATCTGGTCTTGGTTCTGTTGAAATATGTAAACCAAACGCATTAATGAAGAAATGGACACATCCCACTCTGGATTAACCTGTCTTTGTGGACACAGATGGAAATCTCTGCAGAGTAATAAAAGAGTCTGTGTGTTTGCTCTCTGCAGGTTCAGCACATACACGGCTAATGTTCCTATGCTCCGGCCCACAGACACGCTCTCTACACCCACACACTCACACCCACACACACTGCACACTGAGTGCACACACACACACACACACACACTGCACACTGAGAGTGTACACACACACACCCACCCACACACACACACACACTGCACACTGAGAGTGTACACACACACACACACACACACACACACACATACACTGAGAGTGCACGCAAACACGCGCACACACACACACTGCACACTGAGAGTGCACATGCACACACACACACACACACACATACACAGAGTGCATGCACACACACACACACACACACACACACTGCACACTGAGAGTGTACACACACACACCCACCCACACACACATACACAGAGTGCACGCACACACGCACACACACACTGCACACTGAGAGTGTACACACACACACCCACTGAGAGTGCACGCGCACACACACACACACACACACACACACACACTGGAAGTGTACACACACACCGACACACACACACTGCACATTGAGAGTGCATACACACACACACACATCCTCACAATGCAGTGATGCTAATGCAAACAAACACACACGCCCACACACTGCAGAGTGATACTACTGCAAGCACACACACACACCCACACATTTCAGAGTGATACTACTGCAAGCACACACACACACACACACACACAGCTCAGAGATGGCTCAAAAGAGAGAGAGAGAGAGAGAGAGAGAGAGAGAGGAGGGAGGGAGGGAGGGAGATAGAGATAGGAATGAGAGAGACTGAGGGAAAGAGAAATAGGAGGTACTATAAATGAACAGATGACAGAGGAGAGAGTGAAAGGGGGAGAAAATGAGAGAAGGAGAGAGAGAGAAAGGGCAGCAGGAAAATAAAAACTGAGGTTTGGGACAGAGCAGGTAGATGAAAAGACCATACTGATTATGAGGCCAAATCTGTTTTCTTTCCTCTGACTGAAGACAGAAGCTCTTAAACAAAACCTATTATTAATATGAGATGACTGAGCAATCATTAATCTAATAATAATAATAATAATCAGACCCTGAGTGAGTGTAACAGTACACCCTTTGATCTGCCTTTCATTTCATCTCCAAAGTGAGATGCATGCAGACAACACACAGCCACAAGGTGCAGATGAATAAGCTAAATATGACAATCCATACCATAATGTTTAAAGTCGAGCAATTTATTTAATGCAAGCCCAATGGCTGACAAGCATGATACGCTGGCAGGAATGTTGGCGGCCGTCTGAGAGAGTCGACAGGACTGTCAGCAGTCCTTTTGTCTTTGGGAGAGTTACAGCCTCAATGCAGCAGGGTTTCCAAGAAACGCTGCACACATTTTCAGCATGGCCAAGAACCAGAGGGGAGAGCACAGTCCTTTTAACGCAGCTCACACACACTGTCGACACGCTGAGGCGTCCTGTACTGCTTACCTCATCTCGGAAAAGTCTGCCATCAAAAGAGGTTTAAAGGCTAAACAATCGATCTCTGGTAGTTTCTCTGCATTGCTCTGGACTCAGTTCATTCAGTCAATTAACGGTGTTTAATTCCTGATGACCATGACAGCTACAGACAGTTTCTCTGTCACTGCAGCACACTGTAGCTGTACAGAGGTAGCTTACCTTATATGCCCTTAAACTGCAGGCCGACAGTCCTCTGATAGATCGAGAATTTGTTGTCCGAGTTGTTTCTAGCATTAGAGCCTAATTTCACAGAAATTACATTTACTGTGTAAGTCTGTATGTTGACACCCCTGTTTTTACCTTTTGTCTTTTCAAAGCAGAGAAATTGATTTCGTGGCATATTGTCATGCCAGAGGAAGCGTTAAGCTTAAGCTTTGTGTGGACTGGCCAAGGACTCTATGGCACTCTCCAACTGAGTCATTTGAATCTATTGCTTTTCACAAATCGCTTTTCGCTCATCCTGTAGAGGCTTCTCAGACTGTGATTCTGGGCAAAATCGGGATCGCTCGGGCAGATTCAGTCTGTGGGGAATGTGAGATGTGGCACACAAATTTACACTCATGATATATTCAAAAATAGTTACTATATTTGCAATAATTTATCAATTATTTATTTTCTTTATTTGTTAAACTTCTTTTAATGATTTTCTGTATTAACAGAATTATTTTTTAAAGTACTCTGTGTTTGATTTTATCTATTTTGTGCGGAGGGTAGCCTACGAGCTCAAATCTACGAACCACAGGCTAATAACGTCAATAAAGGACAGCCCCGATTCGGGACATGATGTCAGTGCATAAAAAGCTGGGGCAAAACTAAGAACGTGGGTTGTCATAGATACCTGAAGGCCTTCACCGGGAAGTCCTCCATTGAGAGGTGCGGGGCGGTTATTGTGATATAGTTTAGAGGTGGCCGTGCAGCTTTCATGAAGAAAGCAGATCCCTCCGCCAATCAGCAGAGTAAATCATGCGCAAACGTCCCCCTGTTCAATAATCCTGCCGGTCTCCATCACATTAATTCTGGGTATCCCAGAAGGCCGATGCAGTGTATCCATTTGGAAAAAAATGCCTGGTCTTTGAAATTAACCGCCACTTAAATCACAAACGCGCTGCTGCTGCTGCTGCTTGGTTCAAAAAGAGCTGAGCACACACTCCACCTCCATAAGGAATGTGGCCCCACACCGCACTGGCTTTTGAGGTAATTGAACGTAGACGTTATGTGACTCTGCGGGTAGGCCTGGGCCTTATTAATTTAATTAAAGTGGCGATTGCTTGTTGGCATCTAAACTACAGCGTGATTCATTTTCCCATCATGCTCAGGAATCACAACACAAACTGGATAAGCTGATGGTGGTGACAGCAGGGGGCTCAGCTGTACATAAAGTCCTTTATCGTTCTCGTTAAGCGAGGCCTAGCAGCCATTTTCGGCAGCCAGTTCTGCGGTTATCCTAGCGACGCTAATACAGGGGCGTTCAAATGTTTTGCGTCCGGTTCGATAATCCACACCGTCGGTGGCAGTGATCAGCGAAGGTGAGCGAATAAGAAAGTGGCGAGATGGAACAGTGGCGGCGGAGACATTGTTATACAATGTTACACCCACACCACAGCACTTCAAAGAGCAGCCGAGAGTTCCGGAACCCGGGCTGGCACTGCGGCAACAGGGCCCAGCCAATGGCGTGGCTTCGTCCAGCTGGGTTCCTAGCGACCAGACCGGACCACGCGGAGAGCCAAAAAGGGACCGGGGTCTCTCTCCGGAAAGGTCAGCGGGGGAAGCAGGCTGGTGCTGCAGCCCGATCGCAGCAAGACAGCTCCCCTTCTTCATTATTAACCGACTCATTAAATATACATGCTCTTAACAGCTCAGCGGCTGCCGCCAAGCTCTCTGCCAGCTCCACTGGAGCAGCGGGCACAGAGACGCAGCACAACCAGCTGCAGTCACTCATCTGAACACTGGATCTCCCATTCCATTTAAAACATCCCCGATCCTGGCAAAACCAGCACCTATTCTCTCCCACTCAGCTGGCAAGACAAGGAATTATTACTGATCATATTTTAATATTTTAATAGATTAAAGCTGGTGAAGGGTGTTGATGATTCTTAAGTTACAGGTGGATTTTAGAACAGCATGATACAATTAAACAAAACGGGAGTGATAATCTTGGATAAAAATGGGACAGCTTTGCTCATCTAACAATCAGTTGAAAAATGGGAGAAAAACATTGTGGCTGGAAAATGAATCCCCTCTGAGCTCAAGGGCAGCAAATACACCTGCTGCACCGCTCCCAAAACGAGGTTAATTAAAGAAAGACTGTCCCGCTGTCACTAAAGTCAAAAAATATTGCCTGCACAACCTTGGCCCTAAACAACAAGGGACAAAGAATGAAAAATAATGTATTGATTCAGGATCTCAATTCTTCCACACAACCATAAATCTTGAAATGTCAATATTTAAAACCTGCTATGAGCATACAATAACAAAATAGCAAGGAAAACTACAGGTTTTGTTAGTTAAAAAGTTAAGACATTACGCTGATAATGTAAACCACTCAGTTGAGCAATATTAGCAGTTAATTTATAAACATGAACCTTTTACAAACTGCGCTTACGCTTTTGTAGGCCATCTGTGCTGCAGACAGTACAGCATTTTAACGCGCGCCAGATCAAAACAGCTTGGAGGAAATGCTGGACAAGCCGTAGTAGATAATCACACACAGATGACACATTTTTCATTACACATAATGATGAAAGGAATCTGGAAGAAGAACAAGACAAAAAAAAAAAAAGATCATTTCAGATGATGAGCAGGGGTCACAATATGACCAGGAATCTGAAACAAAATCAAAAAATGAAACACAAAATGTGTGCTGAATATAAACTGGATTTAATTAGCCCGATATAAACAGCTTACTTTAAAGAAAAGGTGACCCGGAGAGAGTAATCTAGTGACTAGATTTACTGTATACAAGGAATTCTATTTAAGAATATGGAACTGTTTCAGATGTAATAGTCTGGCATTGTTCAGAGTCTTGCAATTATCCTCCATTGATACCTTTTTCAGAATGTAGGCTCTCATTAATTCCTAATGCTGTTCTGTTCATAGGCAGCCCATAGCCTCTCCACAGAAAACCCCTTTCACGGGCATAACACACTCAAAACACATTCTAATAACAAGGGGCTATATTTAATTCAACCGCAATATGTTTTATCTGGAAATCCGAGTGAAGCAAATGTAAGACTCGTTATCATAGCCATCTTTTCAAGCCCATGTCATACTCGATGTTGTATAAATACTAAAATATTATAATATTAATATCAGACCAAATGTATTGTAATCATATTTAATAAGAGGATAAGGTGGGGGATTACTGGATAGTACACATTCTTATTCAGTAATGGAGCCCTAGAGACAAATATTATACTCAGATTAGGATATAAAGATTCTGTCTCCAGCTCCATTTCATTTCCAGCGAATAACCGGTAAAGGCTAGAAAACTGCCAGCTCATTTATAAGAAATCACAAGGTCAAACCTGACCTTGCTTGAGACCAGTGAGCCAAATTATTCAATAAACCAATTAAAGAGCACCTTTGCATAATTGTCTACATTGAACTTTTAATTTGAAAGAGAATTTTCTAATGATATTTTTGAGAGTGCAGTTTTCTGTACAGACTCATCTTGATCTGGAGCTGTACGTACTCCATCATTCAGGAGAAGGAAGGTTTTCGGTCTGGGTTGGTTTAGACAGCTGGTTAACTGCATCATATCACAACGCAGAGCCGAGACTGAAGTGTGTTTCCCACTGGGAAGCGGAAATAAAGGATGCTTTCTGCTTTCTGACCCCATTTCACTGTCGGGAGTTTTTTTTTTTTTTTTTTTTTAAAACCACAGTTTCACTGTCAGAGAGCTAACAGGGAAACAGCCATAAATCGTTATGTACACTCCTACATATGGAATTTGGTTCACAAAAATACAGAATATCCTACTGTCACAGAGGAATCTTCTCACAAAAATGCACCCAACCGATAACTTTGCATTTCAGTGAGGAATAAGGTATTGTAGTTGACTCAAAAAGAGAAGGTGCCTGGAGAAACCCTAAGAGACACTGGACAATTTTAGCTACACGCTCTTACTGAGAGACTAGCCATGAATCTTCTGTACCTGCTCTTTCAGAGAGGCGAGCTAATGCATTCAGATATACACAAGAGCAAGACCATGGTACTTATTAAAGACAATAACAAACTGATGAAACTGTTTTTTTTTCCAATAATCAAGAAACAGAAAAACACTTAACATACAACTAAAACTTGCAATTTTGATGTTGATCACAGATGAAAGAAATTCTCACACTTCTAGTACCAAATTGCTCAAGCCACCTCAATCTGGACGTGAAAATCTACCCAATGTTTACTTTGCTAAACGATTTCATTCCCCCCTGTACATCGGTATATTGAGTGCCCTGACGCAAAATGGCTTCTGTGCTCTGCCCAGGTAGGTGCTACATGTATGCTCTAAATTCATGCGTTGTCCAAACATCCACAAAATGTTCTGTATGATGACAATTCACCATCATAAATATTTGGATTCTAATTATCACAAACTATACCATGTGATGTTGCAATCAAGGAAACAGAGTTTACAGCAATCTTCCTCTTAAAGGACGAATGTGAAGCCTTATAATAGCTGCTGTTCCTGCCCATGTACACTGTGAGGACTTGCTTCTCATTCCCTTCTTCCTCCCCCAGGTCTGAGCTCTCCTCCCAGCATCCAGTTCTGTAATGAGTACCTGTGTGCCTGACAGCATGGGGGCTGGCTTTTAAAAATCTGCTTTTATAAGTGACATTTCAATCTCGCACGATTTTCCCCTTTGTGCATATCTAAAGAAGCTCATCACTTTCTTTCGCAAGTTTCCAAATGTGTATTTTTACAAATTGAAACAAATTCTAAATTTTAAAAATAGACGTTAAAATGTGAATCTGTTCTGTTCAAGCTTCACTAGCAGGGGGAACTGTGAAGGCCCACAGCCCACAGCTGGGTAATTTAATAATAGCCCGTAAATAATGCACAAGTAGCCCACCACCCACCCCCACACACCCACCCACACATAATCACACTGAACACTGATACATCACACACAGCACACTGACACTATACTCACACACACAGACACACAAACTATATACACACACACAAATAATCACACAGAACACTGATACTTCACACACAGCATACTGACACTACACACACACACACACAACAAAAATACGCTGCTGTGTTTAAACTGACACACACACAAAAAAATAAATAATAATAATTTAAAGAACTATGGAACATGTTTTTGGAACTTCTCTGTTCTTCCCTGCTAATTTTTCCTCGGTCAGCGGACCCTTCTAGAATAAATAACTGTCATGCAATAAGGCTTTGTGGCAGAGAGACCTCAGTCTCAGGGTGTAGTGCGGCTTCTGGGCCTAATCACAAGCAGTGTTTATCTCAAGGACATGAGAAAGAAGCTCTGCCTTCAGACTCCTCTCCTGTGTCCAGGAGTGCATGGGACTACGACCGCAGACTGATGCAATGGCGGACCGTTGTGCCACAGAGAGAGAGAGTGAGAGAGAGAAGAGTGAGACTGCATCGTAATGATCGGCCCTCATCAATCGATGCGCTGTCTGCAACATCAAAAACAGTTAAAGGGGTCTGAGGGAGCAGACATCAAAGTTCTCGCTTTCGCAATATGAGCGCGCGCGTTTGTACGCGTGCCCCCTGTGAGACTCCACGGTAAAAACGGCACTCTGCACACCCTGCTACATTTGCTTTGGGGGTTAATAGTGACTCTCATACTAAGGCCTGTCTGTGTATCCCATCTATGGTCCAGAATTCAATTACCTTTGGGACGACAAAGCAAATAACTCAGAATAGAACAGAACAAAACAGAATAGAGTACAATGAGTTTTATTGTCCACACAACGTGGGAATATTCCTCAGGGTTCACATAAGACAAAAGGACGGTAACTGAAACACACTGAAGTGTACAGTCAGACATAAAGTGCAATAAAAATGTAGTAAAGCATCTGAAAACACTCAGAGATCATACAATGTATTCACTGAACACTCTCTATAAACCACAAAAGCACAGTCTACAATAAAGTTGGTACATTTATTGAAGGTTATAACCTTTGGTTTTAATGGTGCTTCTGATGTCGTTAATGTGCAGGCTATGTTATTACCTGAATAAATAGTTTACTTTTTGACTGACATACTTTTATTCCTCATTTAGACGGACATTCACTGTTTAAATGTCTGTACTGTCATTACAGATGGGAGAAAGTTTTAATCAGAGAAAGCACCTTTGGGTCGCTTATAGCTTTTTCAAACAAACAAACATATCTTCGATGACTGGAAGTGGGGAGATTTTGTAGTTTCGAAAGGTCTGGGGTACGAAACCATAGCAACACGTTCATTTAGTGAGCTGCTTGAGCAAAGCTTGTCCTGTTTTTATCCTGAAGACACGCATCAGACCTCACATTTCAGCAGAGCAGCCAAAAACAGTGAGAAAGATTCACAATGTGAACTCCGTCAATCGAACCACACAGAGAAAGACAGTCAGAAACGGGCTACGGATGGAGACACAGCTCTCGTCGCTACATCCACCAGCCAAAACATCCACCATGCCACACCGCTTACTCAGAGGTACCCACTGAGCAGGTTGCCAAAATTATTCACAGACTGCATGGTACTAAAAATGATTCACCATGCCTTCATTCGGTTGAGAATGTTCTGATGCTGTGGTCCGCACTCCTGGTACTGTACAGCCACAGGGTGTGCTGGATTTTGTCTGGATTTTGTCAACCCTAATGACCAATTAAAACGGAGTACTGCACAGCTAACTAGCCTCACCGGATTTCTTGGTTCTGAACTTGCTGAGGAATTTCAGGTGGAAACAAAAACCAGCGCATGCTGTTGCACTCCGCCCAGAGAGAGGACCACTTTTCTAATATTTGTGGTGTGAGTATCAGGGGGTTTTCTTTAAGCACAAGTGCTTCAAACTGTCTCCTCTACCAGTCAAAACATCTCCTTGCTTTTTTCCATACCACAGAGGCACCAGCAGTTACACCCAGCCTATGTTATAACAGGGTGACAAAGTCAGCATAACTTTGGTTCATACACCTGCAGGCACTCGGCACACCAGCAGTGGCCGCTAGAGAGCAACGAGACTGACCAACTTCACACACATCAACCCTATCTTTCCCTGGCAAGGCTGAAGCAATTGTTGCCAATTAATGAAATGTAAAATACACAGCAGTATTTTTCTTCACCACCTCCAGTGACTCTGAAGATCACATGCTAGCACTGTGCCATGTATCCTCTGAACCGTGCACAGCCTACAAACCCAGTGACCCAGCAACGCATTTCCTGCGCAGTCTCTGTGCCAGATGAGTGCATTTCTAGTGCAGCTGGCCAAGGCATAGTGCAGAAGTCTGACCAACCAGGTGGGTTGCTAGGGCGCAATGAGGCATGGAAACCAGACCGCCGCCCTCCTGGAGCAGACAGCGAGTCTCACTGCCGTGTCACCCAAGCCTCAAAGCATGGAGACCAAACCGCCACCCACCTTGGGCGACAGCCAATCATGCGAGTGTTAAATCCAACAATGGCTGCACTTGTGGTGCAGGAGTTTTGACTTTGACTTTGTCAGTGCCAACACTCCTGCACCACTAGTGCAGCCATTGTTGGATGCGCCACTCAAATTCCCACTTTCTCTCACATAACACTTTGTATAAACATTTTGAAACAAATTAATATCAGAGGTGTTTATACAATTCCGCCTCATATGTGGACAGTGCTTTTAGTCCTGTCGAAAATGAATGGGAGCAAGCTCATTTGTTTGGACACGGGAAACTTTTTGCTTCGTCTCTTGCCAGGAAAGTGACAAAAGGACTTTAGCAGCATATTGCTATGGGCCTTCATTGGTATTTGCAGTGGAACAAAAGAGTCATCACACAATATCCCTCAAGTGTAAGATCAATGCCCAAAATGAGTTAAAACCAACTGCATTATTTCTCAAGCGGGATACAGCAATACCAGTCAGTCCTTTTCAGAGTGGTAGAAATGGCTGGGGTGTCCGACAGCTCAATGAAACTAACAACAGAGAGGAACAAATACCAGCTGGCAAAAATCAGACCCATTGGCAGACAATAAATTACTTTAAATTTAATGTCCATCTCAACATGAAACACAAGGCAATATTGTGCAACAAAACGAACAAGCTTTTATGGCTTCTCTGTTTCCTTGTGTTATGTAAGGTGGAGTTGAAATGGTGAGGGAGAAAGTTCAGTGGGGAGTGTATGTGCGTTACTTTGGGACACACGGCAGACAGTGAACGTGACAGGTGTGTCCCTCAGGCCTGACATTACAAATAAAAATAAAATGGACGAGCGCAGATTTAACAGGGTGGGGAAGGTATTTCTATGCACATCAACAGTAATAAAGATATGTTCATTCATGCACAGCCCATTTCTGATGTGGAAAAAAAACACTGTGAAGACAGGAAGAGGACTGATAAAGAGGAAAGAGCTAAGGCACGGGTATCGCGCTTATCAATCAGAGCAGCATGGGTTACCGAGGGCTTAAAGAGTTGCAAAACAGTCCACAGCTCTAGTCATACTTCCGAATTTGGTTTCATGTGAGGGGAAACCAAAGCTGTGTGAGGAATACATGACGCCGCACACATGGAGGGATGCAAGTCTGTTTCCAAGACAACAGGGCAGATCTACCGGGGGCGCGCTCTGTGAATGAACCTTTTGTAGTTAAAGTACAATACAGTATTCATTTCATTACTTTTTATGTAATGCCAAACCGTATGTTCCTGCCATAAGGAAGGGGTGCTATTTTTATAAGCCCTGATGGAATGAGCTGACCCAAAGATATGTACAGACATGCTTCCCCTCTGCAGAACTGAGCGCTGAACTAGTCAGACATTAAGTCTTTGGTGCGACGCTAGGCCCATCAACTTTGCTGTGGGTCCACATGATAGTGCTGACTATAAAAGGTTTATATCTTTCTTTACAGCCAACAAAAAACTAGGAGTAGTAAACTAGGAGTACCCTACTAGGGAACTGCAAAGTAAGTTAAAGGTTAAACTTGACCGCTGACTCTCGCATGGGTTTTTGGTTAAATGGTAAAATGGTAACCAATGGTAACCAATGGTAAATGGTATGATGCATATCTCCATCCACAGTTAGACATACCACAGTGAAGATATCGGTTCACTTAAAATGGTACAATATGATAAAACACAGTGAATTCTGACATGATGCAGTAACTTCTTTGGCCAAAACTGGTGCCATCTGTGGCAAATACAACCTTTGAGAGTGAATAAAAGGCTACAGCAAACAAACATTTATTGACTGTGCAGCCATCAAAAAAGACTGACATTCTGCTTGCTCTAAGGCTGTAGGTTAATGCTTCTTGCACTGTAAAAAAAAAAAAAACCCAACAGGTGTGGGAACACCAGGTCAAGTGGAACCGCTGGTTCATTTAAAGCAAACAGAAACGGTGGCTTAAGATTTTGAAATTTTAGCGATGGTTTTTGGATGGTATTGATGATTCGGTAGGCACCGAGCACACCGCCTGTGCCTCACAGCAGTATCTTTCTGCTGAGCCTCTGAAGGTCAAATCTGATACACAGAGGACAGACTGTAAATGATAATAGTGATGTATTCTCATAAATGTTCATCACTAATGCCCCTCTCTTTCTGCTCTCCCCTTTGGCAGCTTCTCTCTCTCTCTCTCTCTTTCTATGGCCTGTTCTCCTCCCCTGGCTCACCTCCCACCCTCCCTCCATACTTCCCCACTCCTTTTCTCTCTCTCTCTCTCTCCATGGCCTATTCCTCTCCCACCCTCCCTCCATACTTCCCCACTCCTTCCTTTTCTCTCTCTCCTCTCTCTCTCTATGGCCTATTCCTCTCCCACCCTCCCTCCATACTGCCCCACTCCTTCTCTCTCTCTCTCTCTCTCCCTCCTCTCTCTTCATGTGATATCCCACTGTTTAACCACCCAGCTGTGCTCCTTCCTCTCTAAGGATCAGCGTGCCCTTTCGCACTGAATGGAAAGAGACAAACACAAACAGCAACCAGCCAATCAACCTAAGAGAGCCCACACATGGCCATCTTTACGGAGTTTCCTTCCTCACTATTCTGACACGCTGGAGCTGCAGGAAACTGGACGGACATTTATCTCTGTGCTATACGAAAATTCATCGATCCGTATAATTACGTTACCATCACAGTTCTGGGAAATAAGTCTTCTCCTCATTGTCAGTGATTTTTCACACTTTATCTGTTGTCGAAGTTTGAGATTGTATTGACCCCAGGAGGTTAATTTTCACCTTTTAGCCAGCATCTTGACCTTTTGATACACTAAAAAAAAAAAAAAAAAAAAAAAAAAAACATCAATATCGCCTGGGGACCTCCTTGCCTAATTACAGCCATGTGCTGATAAAAATAACTCGTTAACGTGGAATGGGGTCTGACTGGCAAGGCTTCTGAAATTGCAGGTCCGCCCCCTCCCAATCTGTGGCTCGGCGCTCAATATTTCCCATGATGCACCAGTCGCTTACGGTAATCTATTAACTGCGGTGGCGGTTCAGAGCCCCTGCTCAGCTCCTGCTCAATGGGAAGAGGAAATTAAAGACGTTTTACATTTTCCACTCTGCTTTTCCTTCCATGAAAGACGAGGCACACTTAACAGGTGAGTAGGTGCAGGCGCAGAGACATCCTCGGCTCAGAACAGTGGCCCCTTTTCACATCAAACGCGATCAAACGGGCCGGGGGAATTCACGGCTGACCTTCCTCTCTCATCGCTGCCCACACTGCCACAGACCGAGGCTGACGAAGCATCAGAAACCTGATCCGCAGGCCGCCATTCACCCCGTATCGGGCAGAGACACCTGCAAACGCAGGCGGCCTCGGCGCCCCTGACACAGTACGGCATGTCAAGATGGAGGACGTCACATGCACAGTCTCTCAGTAATGCTGCAAAATCATATGGTCATCTGGCTACACCACAAACAGTTGTTATAATAAACACAGGATATGGGTAATAAGAGGGCTTTAAGGAGCTGACAGGAGGTGAAGACAGCGAAAGTGTTAGCAACTCAGCTCGCTTTCACCCAGACAGGAAGTAGCAGAAGACATGGGAGTTAGAAAGCCAACCAGTATCTGCAACACATCAGTGTACGAGTCACAGAATACAACAGATATGAGTGTGCAAACTCATCATTACGAAGCTGAGCACGCCACACGAGCCATGAGAAAAAGCCCAGCATGTGTACGTTTGCCAAACGCATTTTCAACCTGTAAATGTACTGCATTTACAGTACATGTGTAATACTGTATACATTTTTTACCTGTACACTGTATACAAGGGGTGTCAAACTCCGGTCACGGAGGGCCACAGTGTTTGCAGGTTTTTTTTTCTTTCATTTCAACTGGCAGCCATTTTAGGCCGTGGAAACCAGGTTTCGACTCTTGAGCCAAGCAGTGATTTTAATCAATCAATCAAGTGCTAAAACACACCAAAAACCAGCTACCAATGCGACCCTCCAGGACTGGAGTTTAACACCTCTGCTGTATACTGTATTGTATGAATCTAATGCAAGGCAAACACTCTTTTTCAACCTGAAGGATACCATTTATCTGATAAGGAAAGTATTTTTAACTAAGGGGAAAAAAAAAAATCACTGGGGTGTTTTGATTATTTCCAACCCCTGCCCCCCCCCCACCCGCCCCCCAAAAAAAAAGTCAAAATGAAAGTTCCCTTCAGGTTATTCCTCTATTCACCACACTCTGCTAAACTATTCATCCCTCTCCACTGACAAGAATAGAGGATCTGAAAAAAAGAGTAACCCACATGACTATCAGTGCAAACCTGCTTGGGTGGGGCATACATGTGAAAGGAGAAGCAACGGGGCCAAACTACGGTCTTACGGTGCACCATGTTACATGCAACCACATAACTGTGTGGGGGGGAAAAGCACAATAATGTGTTTTTCTGGGTTCAAACAGAACCACATGTGAAAGAACCACACTGGCACCGGATACAGGACCCCTTCCTGACCAATAACATAGCAGGTCTGGCATGTGGGTGGAGCCTGAGAAGGTGTGGATTTCGCTGCAGCATGAAAAGCGGTTTTTGGTGAAACAGCAACAGTTTGGCATCCGGCCATCTTCCACACCATCTACAGGCAACGATCCTCTTAATGTGTCATCCATGTCGAGCCCCTTCTCTTTCCCTGCGATTAACTTCTGGTGAATTTGCAGTGGTAGAGAGAGAGAGAGAGAGAGAGAGCGAAAGAGGGAGAGAGAGTCAGCTATCCTGATCTAATCTCGTATCTGAGTCATCCTCACAGTGGTCCTTCCTCCTCCTGCACAGGCTCCTGGAACGCTCTCTCTGCACACACCAGCTTCGAGGGGGGGGGGGGGTTATGTTTAGCAACACATTTCAGTAACCGCGGCGATGACGGGACGTTTAAAGCCTGAAGCTCTAAAAGCCAATGCCGCTAATAAAAATCAAACCCGCTCCGAAACCTAAACACCCCCCCCCCGGCCCCCTTCACACCGAGAGAGGTGCTACTCAGGCAGGCAGGTTCACACACAGCGGATATGCTGCATTAGGCACTCTGGAGTGTGCCTGTGGAGGAGAGCTGAGAGTGGAACAGCCACAGCGCTTAGCAGTAACATCAGAGCCTTTACAGCCCCTAAATAAACACACTCTCACACACACACACACAGACACACACAGACACAGACACACACACTCACACAGACACACACACACACACACACACACACACACTCACACACACACACACACACACACACACACACACACACACACACACTCACACAAAAACACACACTCACACACACACATGCACGCACGCACGCACGCACTCACTCACTCACTCACACATACTCACACCGACACAAACATACACACACACTCACACACACTGTAATCACACACACACACACACACACACACACACACACACACTGTACACACACACACACACACACACACACACACTGTAAAAACAGGTGGGGATTTTTGGTTAGTCATCGATGAGGAAAACCAAGCGCCAGGCTGTCCCTCCATCCCAGCATGCCCTTCACACCCCATTAGGCTTCTCAAGGTGCACGTCCCTTTATTTCCTGACTCTTAACGCCTGTGACATTTGTCTACATCCCTGACCGCGCCGGCCGACTCTTGCACCAGGCAAAACGGATAAAAAGGAAAAAAAAAAGGAACAGAGTGATCAAAAATGAGTCTAGCATGCAGAACACTGTGAACTGGGTTTCCACTGTGGTTCCTGACAAATGAAACAATAATCTCAACTATACATAAAACACTGGCGATATTCAGATTTTGCTATTCTTCATGACCAGCTGGTAAAAAAAAAAAAGTTAAATTGGTTTGAATTTGTACATCATTGTACGCCTATCTGAATAAATTACCTGAACTTGCTGTACTTTCTCCTGTCAAAACAGACACTGAGGATGAATTCAGGACCTACAAAAATTATAAAAGGGAAGTGAAATTATATTATCATAACTAAGTGCAAGGGGAAAAAAGCACAGCAATTCAATGCTTGTCATATTCGCCTTTGTTCATCTACATTTGTGTCATGGACAGAGGAGATGAAAAAAGACTCTTTTTCTGTTAGAGCCATAAAAAGCTCGGCTCTAGCATACACAGAAAGACTGATACTGCATAGAAATGACCATACACAGTGCGGGGGGAATGTTCTCATGGAAGTAGTCACCACTGAAATCACACGCTCACATGCAAAACAGGAAACAATTTGGATACTCCATTAGAATTTAGCTTCATTCGTTTACATAATTACAGCTTCATAAATAATGAGGGCAAGGTGAGGCCAGCAGTAGGGGAGACAATGCTAAAGGTCTCCGAGCGTCTGTGAGAGCGAGAGGGCGTTGATCCCAGCACAGTCACCCATATGGACACGCCGCATACGCCCCAGGGAGAGCTGTGACACTGTGACATACATCGGCATTCCGCCCACATCCCAAACGGGATGCACCCTGTCTGCGCTACAAAGGGGGCGGCGGGCGTAGAATTAATAATTACTTTAAAAAGTGTGGTTCAGGTAATGCTTAATTTATTGACAGTTTTATTTGTATTGTTAATTTACAATATATGTAAAACATTGCTAAGGCAACACTGTATGGTCATGCCAATTTATCTCTTTGAACTGAACTGAACTGAATTGAGACAGAGGGAGAGAGGGGGGAGAGAGGCAGCGAGAGAGAAAGGGGGAGAGATCCAGAGAGAGAAGGAGAGAGGGAGAGGGGGAGAGACCAAGAGACAGAGAGAAAGACATGGAGACAGAGACAGAGTCAAACTGGGTGTGAGGAAAGGGAGGCAGACAGAGCATGAGAGAGTGACAGACAGATCTAGAGAGAGAAACAGGGAGCAACAGACAAACAGGAAATCGGGACAGAGACAGCGAGAGGGAGAGAAAGAGAGACGAAAAGGAGGCCTGACAATTCAACCCGAAAATATTCTGTATATCTGATACAAACAGGGCGCCAAATATCTTTAGCTCCTTAAACAGGCTTGAAATATCTTCCCTTCCCCTGGGGAAAGTCTCATAGCCTTGTATGAGAACTGTCCATATGGTAAAATGCAATAGGCTCTCTGCGACCACAGCAATCTCTCCATTAAGGCTCTGGCAGTGACAGAAAGCTTTATGGCCCTGTTTCTGTGTGGGGCACCGGGAGGGGGGTGGGGGTGGGGGTGTGAACCGTGGGGGTAAATGGATTAGGGGGCCTGATTTTCCCGGGGTCCCGTCTGCGCTCTGTTGAGTGGATTACTCCAGCTGATCCCGCAATGGGGTGGGGGTGGGGGGATAACGCTCCTACCGAATCGATTAGCGCCGGCCTCGGCCTTCCCCGCGACTCCTGAACCACTCACCAGCTCGCCGTTCATCAGTGGCAAACACAAGAAAAAAAACACCACAGAAATAGCCACAGCAAATGGCTGCTTCTTTTTCTGCTTCTGTCAAACCGTGTATGCTTAGAGTGATGCCCAAAACTTGTCTAAGGAAGGACAGGAACTATCAAGTGTGAAAAACTGGTTTCTTATTTCAGGCCTCCTTTCTCTTTATTTGTGGATGCGGTATAAAGCAGTCAGTCTGCTGATCCAGCCAAACTGTGTTTAGAAACATGAGCAAATCCTTTGACACATGAACACAAACAAACAGAGTGGGTCTTTATGTGCAGCCCTCAGAGGGACGCGGAGAGGCGGAAGTCAGCGGGCTTTAAAAACATCCCGAGTGTGTCCCTGAGAGAGCGGAGCGGAGCAGAGCGGAGAGGTTTGGACAGCAGCCACGCGCCTCTTCTCCTTATTTAAAATAATGACGGAATCAGGATCAATATCCACAGCTGGCTCTCCTTCTACCGACTGCGCGGCTGGCCAAGGATACACACCAATGTACACACACTCTCTCTCTCTCTCTCACACACACACACACACACACATACATACATACATACTCTCCCTCACACACATACACACACACACTCTCTCTCTCTCACACACACACACCAATGTGCACACACACACTCTCTCCCTCACATACACACCTACACACACACACTCTCTCACACACCCATGTGCACACACACTCTCACACTCAAACACACTCACACACTGCCACACTCTCTCTCTCTCTCTCTCACACACACACACACACTCTCTCTCTCTCACACACACACACACACACACACACACACTCTCTCTCTCTCTCTCTCTCTCTCTCTCACACACACACACACACACACACATAAACACACACACACACTCTCACACTCTCTCTCACACCCACACATAAACACACCCATGTGCACACACACTCTCAAACACACACACATGCACACATGCACACATGCATGAAGGAATGCACAGTGACACACGTGCAAACTCGCACACTATCAAAAACACACTCACTCGCACAAACACATGTCAAAGGCTCAAACTAATTGAAGCAGTATTCCCCAAACACACAAGTTATATCATTGATCACATTTTCAGCCCTTATGGGGTTAACTAAAACAGAACTGCCTTTTGCTAATAATAGATTTTCAGAATTCATTGAGTGCTGGAGTGAACTTTCCAGCTTGAACAGCCGAAGGTTTCGCCTCAGAACTAGAGAAATCATTAAAACCGATCACTTGAAAGCAGCAAAAAAAAAAAAAAAAAAAAAAAAAAAAAAAAGATAAAACGACTGAAATTAGTTTCATCAATAAAATATTTTCACTTCTTTTTTTCCTCATAGGGGAAAAAGGACATAACTTGCCGCCACAAGCGGTTTCACACCAGCAGGGGAATGTCCAGTGTTCAGTCACATGGACCATTATGCAATCTCAGCCACAGTTAACTGAACCAATGAGCCGTTTTTGCCCAATGTGGATCAGGTCACTCAATGGACTCCTCAGATTAAATGAACAGCCTTGGCTGGTGCAGATTTGAAACATGGACTTTGTCATGCAAACACTGCAGGACCTGCTTTTCCTGGACAGGTCCACACCCGCCGAAGAGCCCCAGGCTAAAGCAGAAAGCTACCCACTTCACGAACACGCCACATGAAGAAATACAGGTTTCCATTGAGCGGGAAAACACACAGGCTACACAAAGAGCAGCTTAGCACAGTGACGCTGCCCTTCCAGTGAATGCTCGGTGTCTTCTCATCGTAGGAGTGGTGGAGTCAGAGCTAAACGCCCCAGAGAGACGAGACTGTGTGAGACGCACAGGGACTCCCTGCAGGTGCGGCTAATGAACTACGTCTCAACGGTTAGGATCCAAACTCAATTACCCAGCTCTCCCTGCTCAACGATCTGCTGAGAGCACACAGGTGGTCCAGATGAATGCAGCCGTTAACATGAAGCTGTGGGCTGGAAGCCAGTTATCACCTCACACACATCAAGTGTAGAAAACTAAGAAAATGGATAAAGTCTGGTTTTCTGGGAAGAAATTCTAGCCTAGGCTTGCTTCCCTATTGTGGTAATATAAACCATGTCCAGGAGGCAAGAGTTGGTCATCACAACGGGGCGAAGCTGGTCGAGCCTACACTGTTGACAGAAGATTGAGAGTCCAGCTCGAGGTCAAGATGTTGGTTTCCTGGAAACATTAAACCAGCAGAAGCCCAGAAAGATAAAACAAACAGCCCTTCATGGGCTCCATGGGGATCAGTTCATTGATTAGTTAGCGGGAGAGTGATTAGAGTGATTAGAGGAAACCTTTGATCCACTTTTAGAAGGGTGGAGTCACGTTTAATAGACAGCACCACATCACACAACAGGTTAATGGACAAGAGGTGTGGAGGAGGGTCTAAAAAAAAAAAAAAAAAAACCAACAATGCTGTCACAGGCCTCTGGGGTGACAAAACATATTATGGGATGGTGGGACAGAGCAGGGTTTAACCAGATTTAGCCGAAATGCCTTGCAAGGCGGCATCAGTCCAGCCCACAAACAGACGCTCAGTCAGTGCGCTCTTTATGACCGTGCATGCCATCAGCTCATTAGCGACCGGTCTCAACTCTGACCTCTGACCTCTGACCTGGCCTATTCAACAGTCTGCGCTGTACCAAGGCTCACGGCCCAGGCCGGGCTGCCAGCTCTTATGCCTTAATACACACTTAGGAGGCGGAGGTGAAACAGAGAGACAGAAAGAGATGGAAGGAGGGAGGGAGAGAGAGAGACACCAGGGGGAGAGGATAGAGGATAGAGAAAGCGAGAGAGAGAGAGTGGGGGGGTGGGGTTAGGAGGTGAGGCTTGTTTTGGCGGTAAAGCCCCTTCACAGGTTGTGTGAGTGGGTGTTCAAGCAGGGCCTCAGAGACCCCACCGCAAACAGCATCTCTCCCAGGAGGCCCAGCTTCACACGGGCGGCAGAGACAAAGCCGGCGGCCTCCGCGACAGCCCGAGATCAAAGATCAACCGTAGGCAGACGGGCCGCTGAAATCTGATCAAAGCCCTGCTCACATTATACTTGCCGAAAGGTGTTTATTGAGCACGCCCTCTCCGCTAAACGCCATGGCGGAGGGAGGACTCTGCAGCCTGTCAGGAGTGGTTAGGACATACAATTACCTCCCCAGGTGCGCGGCCGACAGGCGGGAGGCTGTAGGGGCAGGAGGGTGTCTCTGCAGCTCTGCTAAGAAACACGACCAGTGCCGGAGCTACCGCCTCTCTAACAGGTCTCCGCGCCCGCAGAGGGGGTCCACACTTCCTCCTCACTTTTCCCTTTTTTTTCCCCTCAGTAGTTGAAGCAGGGTCCCGCAGTGTGGCAGATTAAAATAACCCCCTTGATGAGAATGTAATGAGATAATTAAGCTCGGGAAAGGGGGGAGGGGGGGGGGAAGAGTGTCGGGGGGCGCCCAGATTCTGACACAGATGCCGACCACAGTGGGGGGGGCGGGAGCAGCCATTTTAGGAGACAGGAATGAAATCGTCAAGAAATGAGGAAGCGCCGGGGCAACAGGAGTTTAGTCAAAAAAAAGAGAAGGAGCCAGGGAGATGTATCATTTATCATTATCGGGGGTTCTTATTACACGCTGCGAGAAGAACTTTAAGACAGCCATCTTCAAAGAGCTTACCAAAGCACAAGGCAGACATTCTCTGGATATTAAAAAAACTGTAGCCTTGGAAAAAAAAATTGAAAAAAAGATACCAGCGATCTAGCCCGAGAACAAAATCTCTGTAAAAATCATCTTCTGTATTCGCTGTTTAAATGAACTGAAGCGCATTTTGAGAAGCAGAGCTAATGTTTACCTGCTACACGTCAAACAGGCATGATCCTGCACAGGGATGTTCCACGTTCAAGCAGAACAGCCTCCGATAACCAAGGAGGCTACTGCCTTGTGTTCTACACCATGGGGGTACACCTGTGCTCCAGGTATCCCACAGGTAAATTTGAAACCTGTAACCGGGGCATTCTTTTGTTGGGCGTCATTGTTGCGATGCGGTGACCTGTGGATTAATCCCGTTCAATGGGCACTATCCACGTTATTTATTTACACAGGTGAGGAGGTGAGCGCCATATCTGAGCATGTAGGGCGCTATCAGGCAGTACTTAACCAGCATGTGAGTGAGCGCCAGGGCCTACTGCCGCGGCACCTGGAGATAATGCCGTAGTTGTCAGGTAAGCCGCAGTTCCGGCCTCCTAACGGTCGCCGTTATGAAATAAACCCCCAAGTAACAGCGCGGGGAAGCCGGCCAGGAGACAATTATGGCTGCTCAGAGAAAAGCAGTCTGGAAGGAGCGATCTCTCTGTGTTCTCTGTTTCAAAAGGGATAATCTCCAGGATGAATGGGCCAAGAGGCAACGGGGAACCCTCTGAGAAACGGAGGAAGAGGGAAACCGTTATCGCTCCTAATGTTCTCATTACCGCCGCTGTTAGCGCTGGCTCTTCTGGTCTGTGGTGCGGCGGAAGGGAAGGAAGGCAGTTGGGGAGGGCGGGTGTGGGGTTTGGCTGGCCCCACGCTCCGACTGCAGCCCAGACGGGCACCTGCTGGCAGCCTTTGAGCACATGAAAGGAGATCTTAGGGGCAACTGGCAGGACGGAGACGCTCGCTGAAGACGGTGCCCTGTTCTCCGCCGCCGTTTTTAAGCGATTACTTGGCCCCTGTCATTGTTGTGCTGTATCCCTATTCCCCCTGCAGGCAAAGGTACTGTATAGTACACCCCTGATGGTACTTCATGGTGCGTTTTCAATACACATACTCCTTCTGCTCCCCACATGATAGCAGAATACTATGACTGCTAATAAATTAACTGCTACCGTAATAATTATATTCATAACTGATCATCGGTAGATGTTGCCAGTGTTGGCCAATGATGGTTAATCAAGGGTAGTGCTTTGCATTTATCAAATTGTTTTAAAAACATGACCACCGAGCTATGTTCGGAGGTTTTTGAGGTTCGTATGTGTGAGGTTTGAAGAGGCCCAAACTCACACAGTATATACTCGATAGGAACTGGTGATTGAGAAGAGATTAGTGACCATATAAGGTGTCAGTCCAGACAAACCCAACCAGCCAGAATCATACAGCAGTCGAGCGCCCAGCCTCAAAATGGATGAAAGATGGGGCTTTAATGCAGCAGTTTCCCCTCACTGTGACCTGAATTTTCCTCCTTTCCGTTTGCACATGAAAAATGCTCCAGTGACTAAAGTCCTGTGGAGCAGGTGGGTTTCAACCTCCGCCTCACCTTCACCACTTCCAGCCACAGATCTCCATCAGGATGCTAAAAATATTTTTCATAAAAAAAAAAAAATAATAAAATGAAACAACTCAGAATCCAATCAAAAAAGCTGGATCCCCACAAACCGGCCTGCCTTCCAAAGCAGAACATCCTTGTGCGTGGGCCAAATCCAGTCTGTGCCTCGCGGTAAGTTTGCCTTCAAGGGAAACAAAACGTCGCTGCCTGTCGCCGTCTGTAAGCCTGGCACACTGAAATCTCTGGGGGGCTTCGCGTACAGGTGAGTTGCGTCAAACCTCTCCAAACCTGTCAGCGGAGAGTGTTCCGTGATCCGGGCCCAGGGAGCGGGATGACGTTCGGCACAGTGCTGGAACGCCACCTCTTCCGGAGACGGCCGTCCCTGGGAGAGACGAGACCGTCGCACGGCTTCTGCCTGCTGTCGTCTTGCTTCCCCCCTCCCCCCCTCTCTCGTCCACTGGTGTGTGGAAGGCAGAAACGTCCTGCAGATGTTCCTTCAGCTTGGCGGGCACACCGCCCGTCTCCACCCGTCTTTCACGCACCGGCCGTCTCCACCCGTCTTTCACGCACCGCCCACCCCCACCCGTCTTTCGTGCACCGCCCACCTCCACCCGTCTTTCACACGCCGCTCGTCTCCACCCGTCTTTTGCACACCGCCCGCCTCCACCCATCTAACGCACACCTCCCATCTCCACCCGTCTTTCACGCACTGCCCGTCTCCACCCGTCTTTCGCATGCCGCTTGTCTCCACCCGTCTTTTGCGCAACTCCCACCTCCACCCGTCTTTTGCGCACTGCCTGTCTGGCTGTAGATTAAGTCGCCAATCGAGGCCTTTTTCGTAACAAGAACCGCATCACCAGCAGGGTGTGCAACCTCTGAGGATCATAGTGCAGACCATGTATCTCCTCCTCTATCAGTGGAGACTTCCTGGAAACAACTTGAAGCTGAAGCTAAACTCACCTTTAGCAAGTAAGGGGCCTAATGACTGAAAGACTCCATGTCAACAGAGGCGAAGGGTCACTAGAGAGGCCGAAACCACCACCTTCAAGAACACACTGACCACAGAACAGGCGTCCATAGAGCCAGTTTACCACCTTCTCCTCCCCGCAGTAACAGAAATAACTCAGGTGGAGAAAGTAGCGAAAAGCAGCAGATATGAATCTCAGAGCGCTGCTGGTGCACTCAGGCTGGCCCTGAGGTGTGGCGCACCGCCATTTACGTCACGCTCTGATCTGAATCGGCTCTTCGCACTCTCCCCCCGGCTTGATGACGCCACTGCCCAAATCGCCCCCTCCCCCCCAATCTCTACGTCTGAAGGCAGAGGCCAATGCACGGAGCCAAACGTATCTCGAGGCTAGTCACACCACATGCTTGTCCTTTGCAACGCTGTCTAATGATTGTATGAATGTTTGTGGAATTCCTTCCAGTCCACGAGCCCAAGGTATCCATTCTGGAGGTCTGAGGATGTCTTTGCTTCCACTGCAATCTAAAATTCCCCCTCCTAGCACCACAATGACAGCTGTAACAGATTTATCTCTAGCGTTTATTTAAAACAAGTGCGAAGGGGCTCACGCTGAACCACAGAATGAAAAGTCTAAGCATCGTTTTGAATGTGGCTCAACACAAAACGGTAAAGCTGAGCACTTCAGAGCTCAACAGGCAATGAAACGCCATCGAGTGCCCCATTTCGCAGGCGGCGAGCAATCTGATTTAACGTCATCATTAAAATAACCTCATTGTCAAACGTGAAAAAATAAAAGGGGAATGACTCGTTGGATGCGGGAGCTGTGCAGCGGTAGCTGGCGCTGGCGGTGGAAGCTCACAGACGGGCTTGTGCTGCCGTCTGGCCTCCCCTCTCCCCATCCCATTTTCCCCCAACGGCTCTCCAACGCCCCTTTGGGCTCCCTCTGAAGAGTCCCCCCACCCCCCAATGCCACCCACGCAATCCCCGCTAACCAGGCCACTGTTCCAACGCTGTATTTCAGAGAGAAGAGAGAGAGGACAGCATGAGGGAGGGAGGGAGAAGAATGGAGACAAAGAGGTCGGGGGGAGACCTACTGACACTGCGGGAGGAGGAGATATTGGGGTCAAGGAGAGGGAGAGAAAGAGAGAGAGAGCGAGAGAAAGAAAAAGATGAAGAGAGAGGGGGAAACAGTGTGTGATACTAATAGCAAGGAAAAAGGGGAGGGTAATAGAGGGAGAAAACATGAGCAATTTTTATACATATATTTTAATATATAAATACACACATATATATATATGGTATGTATATTGTGTGTTTGTTATATATAACATGGCATAAATATGTTGTTATTGTATATCTTGTTGTGAACATATGTGGCAGACAATAGCAAATATATAAGTTAATAAGTCATGGAATTGAGTTCTCTGTTTTTGCTATTGCTGTTATTATGAATTTTTTTTTTTGGCAACACTGTGCATGTCATTCCAGTAAAGCACCTTGACAAAAAAAGAAAATTTGAGGGGGGGAGAGAGACAGAGAGAGAGAGAGAGAGAGAGAGAGAGAGAGAGAAAGAGAGAGAGAGAGAGAGAGAGAGAAAGAGAGAGGCATTGAGAGAGACAGACACACAAACAGCCGCATACAGGCACCCCCACCACCACTGCCATGCACCTATGGTGTTGAGTTACAGGTAACAAGGAAGAGTTCTACAGATTTGAATCTAGGTGAGCTGAGGGAGCACAGAAAAGTCTCCTGATTCACCCACGGCACAGCGAGGGGGCGTGGCCACAATACACAGGACCAGGGGAGAGGTGATCTTAACCCTCCTAAACTCTGATAACTCGGGCTCAAGCTTATGGCTGCAGCTATGAAAAAAAAATACATCAGTTTTTAGCAGGGAGTGTGGATGAACCGATTAGGGAAGTGTAATGTCCCTTGACTGGGTTTGGGGACGGGAGAGGAGTCTTTGAACATGGTGTGAAACACCAGCCAAAGCATGTCCCAACACACACCGTTCAGCTAAGCCTCTGGCTGGGCCAGTTTTTCCAGATCATAACCTGGGGAGAAGCCATTATCACCCCATTCCTGAAGCCTTCTTCAAAGTCTTGTGGTGCGCTCCTGATACATATCACCTCTGACTCTGCCACTCACAGGTGGACGACCGCTCATCGGCACCTGTGGAATGTTGCCACATTCATGAGCAACAAACACGACTTTGACCTCCTTCCCCCCCCAGCACAACTTCCAAGACAACAACACCTATCAGCCTTCAAGACGCATGGTTACAGTTGCTATGACTGCCATTGTCACCCTACATTAAGCTGAATGACACTGACGGTCAGGAACAGGGCTCGCTGGGAGTATCTATGGACACAACCGGGTTTATTTTCAGTGTGCTCTGACACAACTCACCCACCGCAGACAGTTCCACTGGGATGAGCGCGCAGCTGCGCGGCGTCTGAACCGTCAGGAAGGGTTAAGGCGGGGCGGCGGGGAGCCTGACATGGTAAGCAGAGCCGATAGTGCCGGGTGACTCAGTCCTGGGATTCGGTCTCCCCGAGAGCCGGGAGAAACGGCAAGACCACGGGCCCAGAGGTCCACGGCCTGTTGCCTAGCAACCGGACAGAGCCCTCATGGGTTAAAGTCAGTTGAAGAGCAGTGTAGCTCAGTTACCCAATCCTTTCCATTCCTCATGCAAACAGAGAGCGGCACGAGACAAAGCCCGCTTAACCCTTTAAAAAAAGGCAACAGCCAGAGTCCGTATTGACACTTTTCTTTCCCCCTGGGAGCATTTGCTTATTTGATTCAGATAATTTGAGGGGGAAATATTTGCACAGTTTGGTGAAGTGGAGAGGGACTCAGAGCAGATTAAACCGGGGGAAACATCTTCACATCTCAGTGCACAGCAAAATGAGCAGAGAGGAAATTCAATTGCTCCCTCTGACAGTGTATTTTCGTCTGTGATGGGAGTGTGAGACTCAGAGAGAAAAGCCTGTGTACATTATTAACAACATCAAAATGTATTCAGGTACAGTGCTACTGCATACAGTGTATATATTTCCATATGATCTGTCCATATGAGAATGGCACCGAAAAATCCATGCTGTTTCATAAATTCAGGAATTAAAATATCGAAATGCTGCACTATGAAAAATTTACTTCTTCCTTTATTTGATTTACAGAATTTTTACATATTTTTCATGACTTACTTGTATCAGTTACTGTTCCTTCACTAAATCCTAACATTAGATAGAAGGGAAACCGCGTCAATGAATAACAAATTATTTTTTAAATAGTTATGTAACACCCAATGAAGCTGTGTGGAAAAAAGTGATCTCCCCTTTAACTGGCTGTGCCGGATCCAGCAGCAGCGACTGCCACCAAACACTTCCTGGAGTCATCGATCTCTTCTCCATGCGCAACTGCTTCAATTCAGCGACATGTGTGGGTTTTGGAGCATGAACTGTTTGTTATAGGTCCTGCCACAACATCCCAGTGGGGTTTTGGCCTTTTGCTCTGAGCAGGAGAGTCACTGTACCTGTTCTTTGACCGCCCTAATGCATTTCTACCTGTGTGGCTTGGACCATCGTCTTGGTGACTGACCCTACCGTGCTTCAGGTTCAAATAAGGAACGGAAGGCCTAACGTTCTCCTGCAGATTTTTGGTGTAGAGAGGAATGCATGATTCCATCAAAGACGGATACAGTGGTTAGACAGGGTGCATTCATCGTACTAAAACTAATAAGGAATGACACATAATTATGATTAATATCTGATTGGTCAGCTGTATTAGAAATCACTTTATAAACATTTCTTTACTGACAGCCAGCAACTTTTTTTTTTTTTACTTCCAGAATTTTCCAAGAAGGTATGTAGAGCATGGCAGGACATGGGTCTAGAACCTGTGAGCTGGCCATAGCTGACTGTAAAGGCCAAAGTGAGTGAGACTGGGACAGAGAAGCGCTGGGATGAATCACACTGGATTGTTTACTGAAGCATTCAAACAGCTGACCCCAATTACCTCTTTCAATGGTTACCTGAGCTACCTGAGAGAGGCAATAACCTTGATCATATGCTTGATTACTTCATACATCAAACAAATGAAAGAAGCACCAAACTATGATGTCACTTTGTCTCTCTCTGTCTATAAATGACTACAACCTTCAACAAGATGTAAAAAAATCAATGTAAAAATACTGGGCAGCCTGTAGCCTAGTGGCTACATGACTGGGACCCCTGAGGTTGGTGGCTCAAGCCCCAGTCCAGCCCCAGCAAGAACACCATTGCTGTTGGGCCCTTGAGCAAGAGCCCTTAACCCCACACTGCTCCCAGGGAGGATTGGCCCTTGGTTAGTCTAATCAACTGTAAGTCACTTTGGATAAAAGCATCAGCTAAATGACTGTAATGTACCATTTACTGACAATCAAATGGCAGATGGTTTGATATGTATCATTCTAAAAAACACGAATTGTGCTGTTTACACAGAATTACACGACTAGTATATCATTCTATTCCACTTGACGAATGTCACCCTTAAAGGTTGACATGATATGTCTAAAACATTTCATGCATTCATGCCTCAGTATTACCAGAGTGCAGCATATCAAGTATGGAAGCATAAACGTTACAAATAAAACAACTTTCAAAGTCAGTTCAGCAATTTCCTTAATTGTTACATATCTAAATGAGAACAGCAATATAAATAAAAACATAACCATTCCTGTATGATGACTTCATTTAGCATCTTTCTAATTAATCTTGGTGAATGTTAGTTCAAACCGTCACTGTGGGTGGACAGAGCGTGCTGCAGTATATTAAAGTGGAGCACCGGGGTATTTGCATTGATTAAGCCGATAGAACCAGATCCATATCCAGCGGCGGTCGATGTTGATTTCCTGCCAGATCCGAGCTCAGACCGAGACCCTGCGGCGTGGAGCGGGAGACGGGCCCCCGGGATCGGACTCATCGAGCTCCTCGGGGACCGGGTCCATCGAGCTCTGGTGCAGCGGCCCATGTTTGGCCAGGTGTGGTCCAAAGGGCATCGATCAGTCACTGCATAGCTCATTAGCTCCCAATATGGAGAAATCCATGCTCTCCTCACGCCTGACTGGACTTCATCAATACGCACCACCCGAGCTGCTCAAACCCTTCACTGGGTTAACCTAAAAGTGAAACAGTGTTGCAGGCGACTGCTGTGGGAGCCATCCACACTCAGCTGGTTGAGATAACGTTCCCGTGCCTTGCACCGTGGATAGCACTGTTGACTCTATAGCATTTCCATGACCTTCTGAGCTGTGTAATGAACTGTCTGAAGGCCACCTCCTAGAATGCACTGCCCCCACATGTGCACAGACCAATGCACGCATGCACACAAGCACAATTACATACATGCATGCATGCATGGACACAAACATGTGCGCATGCACACAAACACATGCACAAGCATATGCAGACCAACACATGCATGCATGCAAACATTTAAACACATATGCATGCACATACTTGCATATACAGATCAATACATGCATGCATGCATTCACGTGCGCACACACACACAGACACACACATAAGCAAAAAGACCAATGCATGTTCACACTCAAACACAATCGCATACACAAGGGTACACACACAGGCACAAACACACACACACACACACACACACACACACACACACAAGCACAAAGACCAATGCATGTTCACACTCAAACACAATCACGTACACACACGCACACGCACACACACACACACACACACACACACACATAAGCACAAAGACCAATGCATGTTCACACTCAAACACAATCACACACACACACATAACACACTTAGACTGCAGTACCTTTGAAGGGCTGTGCTCTGAGGGACTATTTCAATTAAAAACAAAATGAAGCCTGGAGAGAGTTTTAACCTTGCAGGGCCTCTGTGCCTGTCTGCTGGGGGAAAGTGAAGGAGACTCCCCCAGGGGGAAGCTGAATTACCTGTGGACACTCTGTGTAATTCTCTCGCCTCTTTCCACTTCAAATAAATGCATTTCTACCCTTTCATTATTACGCAGCTCTTCCACGCGCTTTGGGAAGAATAAGGCCTGGCGACGAGAGACGCCGCGCAGGATCAATGTCAAGTCAACCGAGGGAGAGTTGTGCCGCGTAAGATGACCTTATTGGGTCAGGTTTACCTGAGTTTCTGGTGTCACCGGCGTATGAGCTTGTCTGCGTTGGTTTGACAGTGTCAGAGATATTGAACAAGCCTTTCTGTGTTCCGGTCCTTAGCTTTTTGGACGTTAAGAGTATTTCACTGTGAATGACTATGCATGTGCATTTAAAGTCACCGTGCCAGATGGGAAATATGCACATTCATGTCAGTGACAACAGACACTGAGCCGTTTAGAGTTTAATGAAGGGACAAGACTGTTGCCATAAACAACGGCTCCCAGCGGAGCCCTCACTGCACATGCTCAGGGACTCGAGCTCCTGTATATGTGAGCGCAGGCCAAAAGAGGACAGCCTTTTCGCTGCAGGGTCTGCCATGATCTGGGCGCATGGAGCCCGTCTGTGGGCTGGAGGAACTGAGTGCGCTCGCCACCGCAGCCTGGCTCCCGCTCCCTCACTGAAAGCAGCTCTTAACGGCGTAATAACGCCTTCATTACTGCACAAAGCCGCTGGCTCTGGGCCCGAGCCGGTCCAGAGGGGAACGCTGCTGAACCGGGCGCCTGAGATCCATGGCCGTCTCTCCTGGGTGATGATGTGACCTGCACGTTATCGGACTCAGAGATCACTCGCCCCCCCCGCTGAGAACATCGGGCAGCAGAGTGACGGACAGGAGGGCAAAATGCCAAGTGATGGGATCACTGCATTTTGGGACTGACTTTTCATCCCAGGAGTAACCATAGCGATAGTGAGCCTGTCTTAGGAACAGTTCTAGAGGCTGGGGGGAGGCATGAAACAGGAGGAGAACACACACACGCACGCACGCGCACACACACACACACACACACACACACACACACACACACACACACACACACACACGCATGTCGCACACACACATGCACATTTGTGAAGATTTGTAGAAAATCCTGGCTTGGCGCACACAGTAGTGTGTGTGTGCACACACACATGTTTGTGCGTGTGTGCACACACACATGCACACACGCGTGTGTATGCACAAATGTGTACACACACACATACACACACACACACACACACACACACACACACACACACACACACACACACACACACACACACACACAAACACACACACACACACACACTCTCTACTTCAATTAACCAAGCCAGGATTTTCTACAAATCTTCACAAATTCATGAGCAAAAAGTACAAAAAGGGAAGAACTCCTCAACTCCACTCCCATCTCAGTGTTTCTCAATTTCAATTTCTTGCCCAGGCAGGAGAGATATCATTTTCTACAGCAATCGCCCACTGTGCGTCATGAGGAGAGATGAACGCGAAAACATCTGCAGTGCATGAGAATAAATGAAAGATATTTTTCTCAGTGAGAATCGATCAGACGACCTGCAGCATGGGAGAGCCTGATGGCCGCAAAGCAGACAGACCGCGCGGCCTCGGCGCTGGCAGGACGCGCGTAAGCGTGTGCTTCCCGTACGCTTCCCGCTCTCATTAATTCAGCGAGCCCTGGGGATTGCGCGCGCACCATCCACATTATGCAACGTTTCCGCGTGTCCCCGAGGAGGACCGAGTGTCTTCACCAAGGCTTCACTCCACAGCAGATCAAAAACAACAGATCTAAAAATAAGCTAGCATGCAGCACGGCGGTCCCCACTCTCTTCCAAAAAAAAAAAAAATAAAAATAAAAATCAAATCAGAAATAAAATCTTTTCCAAGGACTCCAGCTTTGGGTTCTCACACTGGCTGTAAAACCTGCCTCAGCCCATGAGATGTTTAGCCGGGAAACAGAACAAAATTTTTACTTATTTTATTTTTTTTTGCGTGAGAGCGATTGTGGATTCCCTGCAGATTTAAAACCAGGCTGTGCTTCTGTTCACAGGCGTACGCCTCACCTCAGCATCAACCCCCCCTGTGAGAGTCTGTGTGACCCCCAGTCACCGCCCGAGACTGCAGTCCCCAAAAGTCACATGACCGCCACACTGATCACATGACCCCAGCTTCAGAGGCTGCACATGACCCCAGCATCATGGCCATGTCTCACTTCCCTGGCACAAACCCTCCACTCCCCAGGTCCCCCAAACTCAGCCTGCCTTTCATACGGACTGAACACACACTACATTACAGGCTGAGAGCCAGAGGCTGCAGCTCGAGCTGCTACAGTAAACCATGAGGTCACACCCAAACATCTCACTCAGCGTAGCCTCACGTCCATCACTGCGAGGGAACGGGAGGGAAGAGCTAGTGGAAGGAGGGTAAGGTATTATGACATCATGAATGGGTGTGGTGACAAAGCCCTGTCAATCACTGCACTGTTCATACAATAGGCTCAAATCAGTGAGTCACATGATTTTTTTTTTAATATCATGACATTGCACTCTTCTAACTCTAAGAAAAACGTCTGAACTCACGGTGAAGGGTTGGAGTACTCTATCATAAGGCTTTCATCTTATGTGGTGAATGTCTTATAATACTCAAAAGTGCTCAAAGCAAAGGCCAGCACCACTATTCAGTGCCTGAAGAGATCCAATGCAAAGGTCACACGCTGACATACTGAACTGAAGTGAAACTGGTTAAACCTAAAACAAGGCACAGCCAGCATCAAATCATGTTTAGTGTGATTACACTTCAGCAGATCAAAAGACAGAAGTTTTGGTTCACAAGTGACACACACACACACACACACACACACACACACACACACACACACACACACACACACACACACACACACACACACACACACACACACACACACCTTATCATTCTTTGAAATGCTATTAATATAAGATCTATACGGTTTCTGATTTATGTTCCTCTACTGCACCACTCAGCCTTCCCTGGCTGCAGTATAACTTTGCAGGATAAGAAACCCTGCTAAAACTGGGGGTGAAATGGTTTCCACTTTCTCATAAGAACCAATCCATTCATTATCTACTCACAGCTAAATAGAGCAGTGTGTTTATCCAGGCCCCGGCAGATTAGTTGCCATAATATTGTATGGGACTGGACTATACATATATATATAAGCCTACGTGACCTTATACAATGGACCACACTGAAGCCAAAACAACCTTTGAGTCACAGTAAATACATTAAATGCTAGCTGTTTCCATAAACATAAGTGTGAGGCTCTGTTTAAATCATAGCCTACAGGTCGACAAGAAAACAGGACTTTAAAATGTGGACCATTTGCGGGTGCTAGCGCGCCAGTTCCATCTATCCTTCCATTAACATTGCTGAAACGCTCCGCGGCGACGGACGGCGCCATGTGGACTCAAGTCATACATCGGCAGTTATGAAAGGCCAGAGTAAAATCCGCAACTCTTTTAAAGACACGCTACCGGAGCTCTGTAATCAGCGGAAGCCCCTGGAAACACGGGTAAGGTGACAGCCTCAAGCCTGCGAAGGCTGCGAGTGAGACACGGCTTTCACGCTTTGCTCAGCTGCAAGCTCTCCGAACGCAGACGTTCTTCTGAGAAGTTACGCAACTTCCACCGCGACCATATGCGACTGCGTTGGGCTTTCCTTGCAACATTTTAGCTTCGTTAACAATGCACGATTAAGCTTGTGAAAATCAGGGATCGACACAGGATACCCCCTGCTACATAACAGTGCCACGGCAGATGCTCTGTAAAAATACACGGGCAGCAGACGCATTAGTTACGACATGGTGGAGAGCGGATTTGGTCATTCAGCCCTCAGGAGTTTTCTGATGCTTCTGAGGCATGCTCACTGTGAACGGGAAAACTCCCATAATCCTCAGAGAGGAGGCTCTGCCGCACGCAGGGCCGCGCGAGGCGATAAAATGTCCGCGTGGCTGCCATCAGGCGGGCATCGACAGCGACTGATCACCGCCGTCGCGAGCAATCGCCATCATGACGGCTCCGCTTCCTCCGCGCGCGGAAGTGAAATACGCGCCGATGCCCTCGCCAAACTGTCACTTTCTCTGGGGGCCATTTTGCTCTGAGAGGATGAGATTATGGGCAGCTCATTTCCCCCTCCGGCGGGCTGGCTGATTACCGCGCGCGTGCGCGCAGCGGGGAAGCCCTCCCTCTCCATCCTTTGCTCAGATGCCACCAACGCCCCTGACTCTGAGACCAAAACGAGCTGATGACCAGCGCCTGCCCTAGAGGACCCTGCGGCCCAGCACACCCCACCGTCTTATACCAGTCTCCCTTCTCAAGCATCTCTCACTAGAGCAATGTGATAGCGATACATACATACAATACAGTACATACATACATACAATGGGTCACAGTGCTTCAGCTAATTACTAGGAATCAGACCAAACGTTCAGCAAAATTTGTCAACCACTTGTGACTCATTAGACATTTAAAGAAGAGGAATATACGTACATAACCAGAAAAGCCAGATGACCAACCCAGCAAATTATATATTGTTTTAAGAATTAAGCTTGTAACCAGAGCATTGTGGTTCCACACCTGAAACATAAGGCTGACTCAGCTTGGGGCTTGGGGTCTGTTGGTCTTTAAGACTGCTGAGTGAATTTCTGCTCTGTTCAGGTAGTGGCAGCCAGGAGAGAAGACACACACCAAACTAAGCTTAGCAAAGTAAAGGCATTTGCATGGCCACTGAGGGGGTGAGGCAGAGCGCTGCTAACCACAGTGGAATGACACTGCATCTCTTTTCTTTCAATCCTGGCAAGAACCTCCCACTGGCGTAGAATTCGAATTTTTGTGAAGAATTCTGACATGTTTATAACAGGACATGACCACAGTGGATTTGTATGCTTAAAAAGTACATTAACCAATATGAAAGTTTAGTAGTTCCTGAATTGATATTGTTTATTTATACAAACATACAAACATTTACATGTAAATAAACTCACATGTTTTGCAAGCCTGCAGGGCACATTTTGATAGAACCACACCACGTAAAACATTTCCTCTTTTTCAGCTGAGCTTTGAATTAAGACCTCAATGTAACACATATGTAAATGGCAACAAACATACGTTTATATCAGACATGGGTGAATTCTATGTTTTTTAAAGATAAACACTGGCAGCAAGACGATAATCAAATTCATACGCATTCTGTCAACGCACTGAGCTTCAACATCGGCGACCATATTCTTGTGCATATCATTGAGTTTTAGTGCTTCCACGTCCTCTTTATGGCACCATAGTGCTGATTCAGCCAGTGTAGAAGTGAGTCGGATCAGTGGAGTAACCACACTCCAAACCTGGCAACCGCCGCCATGGCGATGGACCCCCCACATCAGCACTCTTGACAGCGCTGGCTATATTTAGAACATACTAAACGACTGCTTCCTCATTAAAAACGCTGTGAGGAAAAACTGAGCCAAGATGGATTCTGTAAACATTATACAAACATCGTCTCTGGCCCTGGTACTCCCAGTTTTATCAGCTTGTCATTTCAAAGTTTAAAAAAAAGCTAAAGAAGACCATATCGCTCGTGCATTTCTTGTATAATCTACTGTGGCTAGCTAATCTGAAGTCTTCCCCCACCTGACTGGAAACGGAAACGAAGAACGAGAGATCACTTCTTTCCATTACAATGTTTGCATTTGCGTGCGATGCATATATGCAGTGCTGCATACCACTGCGAATGCATGAAATCAGGATGAGTTCGCGAAGCGACCCCTGAAACCCATTCAGCGGAACATGGCATGGGCTGGAATGTTCATAGTTCTGATCCCCAGCACACAACCAATCAAGTTTATTTCAGTCATGGAGAACTCAAGCTGTGTGCGCGGAAAGATGGCAGCATCTTAGCAGTAAGATGAAAGCCACCTCCTTGCTCTTCCACCTGTTACGACTGCAATTTCTCCAAACAAACGTTAACGTGTCACCGAGCCCAGCTGAACCCCAAAGCTGTACTGCAGCAGGTATGGATCACACAGTACAGTAGGAGAAACGCACTACACTGAGCGTAAATAAAAAATGAAAGTAGCTTTAGAGTGGGGTTGATATTTTTTCATCAGTGAAACATTTTGACAGAAATGTATCACTATTTTCTATGATGTGTATTTTATCATACTATCTACCCATGTTGCCTCTGATATATTAGTAGTCAGATGGCACATATCTGCTTCCACACCCACACGCCAACCCCCTTCCCCCATCTACCCTTTATTTCTTCTCCACGGAACACCACTTCTATTTATACTCTCTTCAAAGGGCCCACACATTTCAAAAAGCTCCCATACATATTGCTTCATCAAGCCCGTAGAGGAGCCACTCAATCAAACGCAGATCCCCTCGGCTCCGATTGTGTTTCCAAATTCTTCAAAGAAGCAGAACAGAGAAGGGAAATGGGAACTAATCCACTCTCTCTGTGCACCTCAGCCATTACTCCAGACACTGCTGTGCTTTTTGGGCCCTTGGGTGACTAGCACACTGATGTTGGAGAGTGATCAGAAAAAAAAAAAAAACAGTGGGCACCGTGTCTGTTGTTTCCTACAATAACTCAGTCTGCTTTTACTTCCCATTGCCCGTTAGCATTAGGGCTGCAGCAGTAGTATAGCGGTGATATGCAGTAAAGATTTACTGGACCCTCAGAAATTGGGAGTGACGTACCTTTACCCAGTCAGAACAGGTAACATGCATATTGGAAATGTCCTTATTTCAGGTTTTATATATACTTAAAAATAACTGGAATGAAATAATTATATTAATTTTTGGTTACAGCATCTCATATCGCCATCGCAATAATCCATAAATTAATCGCATATTGCATTTTTTCTCTATATTGTGCAGCCCTAGTATAGACAGGGGTTCTCATACATTGAATGTTTTCCTCCATTGCACGATTTGTTGACTGTTGCATTTGCTCACTAGTTTTCAACACCAGACTCACAAATCGCTTCTCCTCAGTGACAGTCATCTCGATTGATTTGGTTGGTCAGTCGACCAGAAGGTTACAATGACGTGATGCGTCTTCTTAAATGTTACGTGTATGCTCAGATTTAGAATAGGTTTCTCGTTCTCGTGCAGAGAGATTAAAAAAAAAAAAAAAAACATGTACACATGTACTGTGGACATGATCCTTTTCAAAACTGATAGAGAAGAGTGAGTTTTGAAAATATCCAGACACATGTAGACAAGGCCACAGACAAGGCATGAGGATGGCAGCACACTCAGATAAGGGGAAAGAAGGTGTTTTGACGGTAATGGCGATGACGGGCTCAACGCCGTGGTACACCTCCTAATACCGTAGCATGGCGGTGATGTGGTTATTATCGCAGCCCCAGTTATCCTGTGTTACGTTTCCATGTAATACAGGAAACTATGACAGGTCTGCGTCTGCATTCTCTTCCTTTTGCTATGAGAGGGCTGCGTGCGCAGGGTCGTGCTCCTTGTTTCTCCTTCACAGTGAAGACCATCCTGTACCCTAAAGACAGAAAGACTACAAAAATTCCGATGTTGAGCTTTCCTTTGACTTCATTACTTTGAGAGGAGTAAGATATTGATCAGGCACTTCTCTGAATGGTTCCCTAGAGTGGTGCAGTGCAGTTTAAAAAATGCCCCAGGCAACCTGCACATTGACACACCAGGTTAGGCTGGTCTCCAGCCCAATTTCATCCAGGTGAACAAAGCTACAGTATCAAGATTTAAACAGCTTCTAACATACCTCCAGCACCGCTTGGCGATTTTCACTGACTCTGCAGCATGGAGAAGCAGTGAGTGCCATCCCATTACTGTCAATGGTGCCTCTTTCACCACTCACAGCCCACCCCCTCCATTCCCTTTGCGAAATGTTTCCTTTTTTCACAGCCTCGCAGCTTGAGTGTGATTTCTATTCTTTCTTTTGCTTGATTTCTGCCCGGCCCTGGAGTTTCCCCATTCGAGTCTCACCGTTCCTTTTCAGTGTCCAACACTCTCTGACAATTGCAGAGGTCTTAAATGTATGCGGCTTCAAATTGGTTTTTGGAAATGCGTCATACTTTTGCTTGGCATTCTGGGTAAATATTTCAAAAGGTAGACTTCACATTATTTACATTTTAAGCAGTCCAGACAACATGTCTGCCTGTCTCTCTCTACCCCTCTCTCTCTCTCTTTCTCTCTCTCTCTGTGGGAACAAGAAGGCCCAGGTCTCAGAGTTCACATAACTGTAATGCACAAACATGTTTTTCAGCCTAAGACACACGTGAATGTGTTGTCTGGCAGCTGCTTCACCACTCTCCCTCACCCACAGATATGCTGAGCAAATCGATGACCCTCCAGTCCTACAGACAGCCTTTGCAGGCAGCGTCGGGCACCGTGACCCCCGAAGCCCGTATCGACAGTCAGGGCTGCTCGGCCTCTGTGTCCCCTCCTTCATTTTATCGCTAGCCCGATGCTACACTGCCAACCAGCTCCACTCCTGCAGCGCTTCCTCCTCCTTCCCTTTCTCCCTCCCCACCCCCTCCTCTCCCCTCCTCTCCCTCCTTCTCTACCCTTTTGCCCCCCTTCCCTCATCTCCCCCTTCTCTCCCCCCACCCTCTCCCCCCTTCCTCTCCTACCCCTCCTCCCCCCACCCCCTCCTCTCCCCAATTCTCAACCCTTCCCCCCCTTTCCCCATCCCCTCCTCCCCCACTTCCCCCTCCCCCCCACTCTCCCTGTCCTCTCCCCCTCCTCTCCACCCCCTTCCCCCCTTCCCTCCTCTCTCTCCCCCCTTCCCTCCTCTCCACCCCCTTCCCCCCTCTCCTCCTCTCTCTCCCCCCTCCCTCCCCCCCCTTCCCCCTCCCCCCCTCTCCCCCTCCCCTCCCTCCCCCCCCCTTCCCCCTCCCCTCCTCTCTCTCCCCCCTCCCCTCCTCTCCCCATTTCTCTACCCTTTCACCCCCTCCCCCCCCCCCCGCCCCTACACATCAGCTGCCACTCCAGGCCCTTCTCAGTGCATCCCAGCCTATTTCCAGTGTCTCGCGTATCACTACTTTATCTGACCCCACAGAGCGAGTGATTGACAGTCCGTAGGCCTTGAGCTCTTAAGGCAGGCTAGCGATCGTCCATCTCCTCATTACACCCACTGCTGGATAAAGGTCTCCTGCATCAGTGTGACTGGAGCAACAATGCATATGGCAGATCGCTGTGGAAGCCTCCACGCCGCACCCAGGCCGAGAGCAGGGCGCCAGCATGTGTGTGCTGCCTGGATTTAGCCTGTGCCAGCAATGTCTAGAGTAGGAATAAGCAGGGACCTCATGATAAGATATTATCAACACAAGATATGCCAGTACTGTGATTCTATGACTATTGATATTTGATGCCGCAATGCACATTATAATTATATTTACAATATCTTACATATTGTAAAAAAAAAAAAAAAAAAAATTGTTTTCATATCACTATTAGAAATAATACATCTTCTCAAGAGCAAGGTCGAGAGCAAAATTATGTCAAAATCCAATACAAACAAAAATAATCAGTCAAGTGAATTTTTTTAATTGTGGTTAAATAAAATTTAAAGTTAGTTTCACAAAAATGTGACCAAAAACATTCACAACACCATAAAGTATCAAAATATTTTATAATACATGAAGCAATATTTAATCTTCAACATTTAATCGCGATTTTGAACTTCCACCCCCCAACACTCTGCGGACAGCCACAAGGGAGGCCAGCCCCCCTGCATGTATGAGGTACACAGGGATCCCACTCTCCGCAGGGCCTGCTGTATGCCAACCGGGGGCCAATAAACGGCCGTCCCGCCAGGGGACTGCAGCTCTGCGAAAGATTTGTGTCCGCTTCAAACCCATGATTGTCCATCCTCGCTGCTCCGCACCCCCTCCCCCCACCCCCAACCCCCAGCCACGATTTACGGCCCCGCGGCGCGAGCCCCATAATCCATCTCAGTCCCGAGCCAAAGCCGCAGCGCGGTCTGCAGAGGCAGCGCAGAGGACGAGCACCGTGCCGCGCGCGCACACAAGCGTGCAGCGGCAGACTGCGGGCCGGTGCTGTCTGTCCGCCCCCTCCAGGCCTCCACCTGATCACAGTATCGATCGCCCTCAGCCCCTCTTCCTCCCTGATAAATATTAATAGCCCAAGGAGGTTGTTATGGCCTTTAGTAGCAGCATAATTGGAGTGATTAACTCCATTTGGTGTTAAATTTAGAGGACACTCTGTGCCGGTGGGAGAGACGGCCGCGCAAGTACCAGCCAGTGGGGAACGGGCGCTGCTGGCCACTGGCTGCCTGATGCCAACGGCAGTGTGCAAGGCTGGAGCTGAGCTGAGGACAGACAGACAGACAGACAGACAGACAGACAGACAGACAGACAGCAGGGGAGCAGTGGTCTCTCACACAGACAGACAGACAGACAGCAGGGGAGCAGTGGTCTCTCACACAGACACACAGACAGACAGACAGACAGCAGGGGAGCAGTGGTCTCTCACACAGACAGACAGACAGACAGACAGACAGCAGGCCTGCCGGCTCGTGCTGCCGTGTGCAGAAGCTGCAGTAGGAGCAGAGGCCACAGGCACACAGCTTCCCACCCCCTCACCTCACACTCAGGCCTCCCACCCAAAACCAATGTTCAGAAAACACACACGCACGCACACACACACACACACACACACACACACACACGTACATGCACACACGCATAGACACAGACACACACCTTTGATCAATCTCAGCTTGTTGTGTCCTGACAAATCCCTGCACATCTTCCAGCATAGCAGACTAACCACAGTTACATAATTTCCTCAATTAATATCCAAATATATTGCATATTGTTCACAGCAGTCACTTCCTATTCAGTCTTAACTGTAAGAGACAAGCTCTGACTAGAAATACATCTCCTTTCTTGCAGTTCCAAAAAAGCAAGTCAGTGCATGAGATCTCCGCGACCGTAGGAATGCTGGTATCAAATGTCAATGAGCCGAGGCTTGCCCCAGAGCATGACACACCACCAGTGTGTAAACAGCTCAGTGTTTTTACTATGCCAATTATGCTAATGTTTCATAAGCTACTGCATGTTCTGCCATTAAGGTTAAACATGCACATACAGATTTCAAAATCAGTTACGATTACATAAATCACTACTAAACATGTGCAGGATGTATATAAAAACACTGTTCCAATATGAAGGCTGGAAAACTGCAGAAAGTTAAACTAATAACAGTATTTTTGGAGGAATACAATTATACATTAAATGCGATGGTGGACAAAAACCTCTGTTGATAAACAGATCCAAAAGGACAAAAATATCTGAAAAAAGACAGGTTTTGAGTTAAAAAACATCTTTGCCCACTGGTTAATTTTTCAACAAGAAAAAAAAAAAAACAGGCAAAATTGGAGATATTTTTATTCATTTCATGCCAAACCCTTTTCCTTTGATGAATGGCTGAAAGGAAGGCCATTTTCATAACACATAATGTAGTAATTACATTTGACATTTGCTGGAGTATTAAAATATACTTGAATATTCCATGGCAAAAAAAAAAATCAAGTACTCCAAAAGGGCAAAATTAAGTACCAAAAATAATCACATCAACAATCATACTCTTTACTTTAAATACATTTCACTCAGAATAACTAAATTTGTTCTCAAAGAATAATTGTGCTATTATCTTCATATCCCATTATCTTATCCAGCACACAGTCACAATGACAAATGCAGTGACAAATCTCTCATATAAACTCCAACCAGCATGTTTGCCAAAAAATGGAAAACAAGGATGCAAATTTAATAAAATATCCACCAAAATGGATTTCCAACACAAGGTTAAATGTACAGTCCAATAACAGTATAACCCTGCTCTATGCCAATTCACAGAATAAAAGTGCATTTCCTGAGAACGGGGCAAAAGCAGGTTTTCATGCCAGAATGTAAATTCCTCCAAAATCTAGCTATGATAATCTTCAGTTATCTGTGCGAACATGTGCTACCCATTACACCCTTTCTGAGATTTTTAGGGCTGCTGTTGAAGCATGTGAATATTTCTGCATGCGTTACTGGTGTAGGGGTTTGTGTGTGCTGACCTCTCAGACTAACATTATTTGCACTCATGTTTGCACGCGCTGTCCTCCTTGACCAATCATGTGTGTAGTAATAATGGTTTCTGCTGCCCTCGGCCAACACTGTCCGTTACTTCCAAGTTTGCATTTGAGTATCGTTTGCTCCCCAGTGTCCCTGCAGCACCTTAAGAGATAAAGTTTCAAATACTATGCAGATTCTCAATGGACCTGAGGTCCTGAAAATTATTAAGGTTGCAGATCTAGGTTTCTGGTCTACCTACACGGAGTCTTTATCCTGGGTAGGTTCTTACCCAGACGGTCCAGTTGGGCATCACTGCACACTTCGATGTGCCAGCACTGTGCTACCTGTGCCAAACCCACATGGGCAGTGCACCAGGGGTGCCAACGGTGCCAACGTGAGGGCAGGAAAGATGTACAGTCTCTGGCATGTCCCAACTAACGCTCAACAAAGAGAAACACTGTGAAGGTGGGTTGCACCACATTGCACAGTGATTAAATATAGTCCTCCAACACGCCTGAAGAACCGAAAACATCTACAATTGCTACCAGTTGAGAGTGGGGGGGGTAGTGTGTCATCTCCATGGCAACGGCTTTCCATGTGCCAACCCCCGACGAACAGAAGCAAAAATCTGACTACACCATGGCTGTCTGCCTGCCTTCACTCTTTAGTTTATGAATGTTCTTGACGAAAGTGATTAGTCAAGATTCTCGGCATTCTTGGCAATGCAGTAACATGAAACACTAATGTTTGTTATGCTAATCACTGTACTGCATTTCTGTTCAACAGCGCTATGTGGGTTAAAAAAAATCATACGTCACACAATGTCAGGTTGGTATCCATTGAACTGAACTTCTTTATTTACACTTGAGAAATGAGGACTATAACATCCAGTGCTTCAGCAGTGAGGAAGCTTATGCAGATCAAGATTCAACATTTAAATATTTTTCATTACCACCTGGCGTCTCTGCCAACTACTGTAAACTGAGATTTCAAGCGAGGAAGGCTGAGAAGTGTGTATTTGCTCACCTAAATCTTATAGTAGCAAGTATTCTTCCAGTCAAACACAAGCGTAATCATCATTACTCTTCTACAGCCTTGTACACACTTCCATACGTTTAAGCATCATTTCACACGTTAACACGTTAAATGTGTTAAATGAGTAACGTAGCGATGCGCTAACTGGGAGGGCTGGCAGGTGTGATCTCTGCACACCTCCCCCGGCAGACACTCTTTCCGGGGCATTTGTAATTACACACAGCCCTTCCCCCTGGAGGTGCACAAGCAAGGAAAGCAGCAGAACCATCGGCAGCCCATGACCAATAATTACATTGTCCTTTAAGAAGACATCCTTATTTCTGCTCTCCTCAGAGAGAGAGAGAGAGAGATAGAGAGAGAGACTTGTCAAGAACAATTATGCGTTGTGAAAGCACTGTGAGCGAAATGGCTTCATTCTGAAAACTTTTCTTATACCAGAAGTTTTTATTTTTATTGCAGGATGATTATTCCTGGTCTGGTACTGCAGGATGCCCAGACTAGGTTTAAATGAGCACCCAGAGAGGCGTCTGTCTCCGGGCAAACCGAGGGATGGAGCGGTGACGGGCGCAGGAACACACAGGCCTGCCACGTGTGCGCCTACCTGAGGGGTTTGCAGTGGAGGCTGTTGTGAGTGTGTCAGAGAGAATGCAGAAGGGAAAGTGGTAGGTTTTTTTTTTGGGTGGGGGGTGAGGGAGGTAAAAGGGCAGAGCACTGGGGGTGATGAAGACTGCCATGATGCGCACAGACGCACACACACACACACACACACACACACACACACACACACACACACACACACACACACACACACACAGCTCACCCTTCACCCCCCCCATAATAAAATCTCCTACTGAAGCAAACATCCTACTGGAACAAAGTTCAATAAGGGTTTACATACATCAACCTGCAGTGTGAGTGAACTGACAAAGCACAACCATAACCTGCGTTTGATCATTAGGTACATATACAGGAACAAAGATGGTTCTCACATGCTTTTTGTGTTGTGGAAACAGAATCAAAATGTCAGCGTCAGTCGCTGCCAGGAGAAAGAGAGGCCCAACGCGTGACGGTAAACATGCACCTCTGATGTCCTCCAACCTAGACCCGAGAAACCTTCTCTACACCTCCCACCCCCAGGGAGACCGCGGGCGCGTGAACAGGGCTCCGCCCCTGCCGACTGCTCCTCGGCCCCTCTCCATCACACACAATAGGGCTCTGTTGTCCTGCCCACAATGAGAAGGGACAGAATCTGATCTTCTAACCCACAAAAACCGCAAAGAAAAATAGGTCATCGGCCAGCCTGTCGCATTTCCATATCCTCCACGGCACTGCTTCACCTCTCAGCCATCTGCGCTCAGGCGCCCCATCACAATTTAAAAGTAAAATCAAAAGGCAAAAAAAAAAAAAAGTGCACCACCAGGAACAGGCAGGGATTCATTCTCAGCCCAGTCGTCCCTGCCCCCGATCCAGGCGGCACCGAATCACACCATGGCCGACGCTAACCACACGCCATGGAAGACAGGAACATGACCACGATGAATCCTCACAAGAGAACACTCCACAGAACCTCTGTGATAAAATGCAGCTCAATAGTCTAATGGCTAAATGTACTTATTTCCTGGTACATAAGATCAGCCTTGTCCATAAATTAATATAAAATTCTGACAGTCGCTACAGGACGGTCAGATGAAAGCACGCTGTAATTCATAATGGTGAGATGCTCAGCTTGTGCCTCAGGGCAAAACCTTTGCACATATTGGCTTAAATATATTTATGTTCTCAAGTGAAAGTACAAGTGTCTATTTTACTGTGCACTCTGTTGAACAGATGAGTACAACAAGATGCAGTCATCTCACTTTAAACAGCCATAAAACAGTACATCATGTGCCAAAAAGAGATGACAGGTTCATAGACAAACTTCTTATCTAATCACTGGTCATGTAAATCAAAACCAAAACAACCGAGAATCTGGTGAATGAATGACTAAGATGGCGTTACTGAACGGTGCATTTGCTGTATCAGCTGTTTGGATGGAGCGCAGAGAACACGGTCAGGCCTGTGCACTGGGGAGGTGAAACACAGAGGCGTGAGGGGGGACCCGCAAGGTCGGCCAGCTGAGCCACCCCCCCGAGACGAATTGCAGACATAAATACAGACCTTCGCCAGACTGCAGCAGCCAACCACTGTGCAGGCGGGCCAGTTAACCAGAGTCAAATCAGAAAAGCCATACACCACCCAGTGACAATGGCCAACTCACCACAACGTTATACAAACAAACAGATCCCCAGAGACCGGCACACACAAGAAGTTTCAACTGAATTTAAGACGAAAATGCATGCTCTCCTTCTGCCGTTTCTTTTTCACGACACTGGCTCACGTCCAGATGATTTCTAACGCATTCTGGACAAGACCATGCCCCCTTCACCCCCTTCACGATATAATGATATGAATGCATAACTTATATGAACACAGACGACCAGACCGTTCTAAGTTAATAAAATTAACATTGTGTGTGCATGGATGTCTGTCAATACTTATAATTAAAACTACTGATGATGGTTAAGACAAACCATGAGGAATCTTGTCATGGTTTCATTTTTCAATTCTCAATTTTTCACATCATGTGAGGAAAAAGATCTTCTGACCACATCTCCAAGAATGCCGCGGAGAGTAATTTAGCATGGACATCATTTATTTCAGCATGATTTTAAGCGTTAATACCCAACTCTGCTGGGATTATTCTGACCCAATCTCATGCATTTTATGGTTTCGATAAGTAAAATGTGGTGCACTGTAAACAATAAATCACATAGAAAATCTCTCTTGGGCAAGTTTTCAGAGATTGAAAGAGATTTCCAGTTTATGGGACTTTAAAGCCAGACTTTATATCTGTCATTTTCCAGGCAGATAAAGAGGGATTGAACTGCTCGATTCCATGTGAAATTAAAGCAACACATCATGGCACCATTCAGAAAAAAAAGTCCAATGGGTTTTAAAATGCATGCATTCTGATGTGCAGATGTGTATACCTTCTTAGTATACTTCTCATTTTTCTTATTTTAGGGCAGAGAATGATTGGTTAAAGGTCTGAACCTCCTGCTTCTCCAGGTCTAAGCCTATCTCCAAATCGAACTTCAATAAGAAACAGTGCAGTCGTCAAACCTTGTGTCTCTCAATTTAGCTGCTAGCTAGAAAACAGGAAGAGGGTGGGTTTCTGTAGCCACAGCTCTGCTGTGCCTCATATCTGTCACTATTCAATGGGCCCAGTGCTTGCTTTGCTGGTATAAACTTTCAGCTAAACCAACTGCCTAAACTCACTCGCTTTCGGACAGTAGCCACATGGGAAAGATGGGACCGAGTCGGAATTCTCCTCGGGTTTGTCAGTTCCCAGAGAGGGTCAAAGGGGAAGTGAGATTTAGCCAGGCCCAAGAATAGGGTTAAAACTTAACACACTCGACAAACAAGACAGGCCCAGTGCTTTGACGTTTCCTGTGTAATCTCATCACCAAGCAGCGGCATGCAGTCCACAAAGTTGTGATCGCTCAAATTGAGGCGCGATGCACTGTACTGGCGGTGAGATAGCAATGAGAAGCTGCTCATGACATTTCTGCATTAACTGTCCGTACTTTTACCCTCCCTACCAACCACCTCATAACATGAGCATATCTTAAGCTCCATTTTATTAAAAATTATTCATTTTTAATAAATTCATATGTAAAGCAGTGACTTTTTAGAAAATGTTTCATAACTACAGCCTGTGTATACCTAGATTCTTCTGAAACATGCAAAGCATGGCAAAAGTGCATTGAACCAAATAAACTAATGTAGCGATGAGTCTAAAAATAAAAACTTTGCAGGTACTTCCTCAAAATGCGAATTCTAACAGAGAACAACACCGGACTTGTCCGCACAACTTCATCAGCGGTTTCAATATGACATTATCACTGCATTTGAAATATTAAACTTCAAGAGTTTTCAGTTATTCAATACTGTATGTAAATATTTTGGAAACAATTCACGTAATGTGATAATGACTTTCGGTCTTATTTTTTTCCTGCTGATAAATGCTAAATATGATTTCTTTTCATGCATGAAAATGTGTGCATGTGTGTGTGTGGCAGGAGGACATACTGAAAATAAAGAAAGGGAACTGAAAGAGACCCTCTCAGAATACAATTCATGTTGCCATTAAAATCACTTACCAAAAAATGAAGACAAAAACTATAAATAAAAAAAAATCACATTCAGTTCCATGGTGATTTCACACCCAACTTGGTGTCTGCTTCTTACTAAACAGGTGCCTATTAATTTTATGTTTGTATTGTAAAATCTAAACTCAGTGAAACCAATCTTTCTTAAAATATGCGATGGACACACATCTACAGGTAAGCACTGCTTTTACTTGACCATTAAGGTTCTGTTTAAGTTGCAAGGTGATAATGCTCCAGCAGTCATCGACTCAACCTGCCTTTGTCACAGTTTTCGCACGTCCACATTTACTGACCATGTAGATAGTGTAAACACAATGTCAACAATGTCACTGTTGAACGTAATTTCTGACCACACGGCATAAATAACCTATCTGACTTCATTGTCACCTGGTCTGTCGGATTTCGCTGTACTGCTCTCCTCCCACAAATTAGTCGTCGAGAGAAAATGCAGCACAGTCACATTTCGCACAGTGCAGAAACTGCATTCCAGCTCGCTAATACTGCATGCAGCAAATTTACCTGGGAATTGACATCTCACTGTCAGCTGGAGGATCGTAAACGAACTACACGGTCGCAAAATGGCACTCGAAGATCACTAAAAAGGGGGTAACCGCACAATTCAGGAAATGCGTGTATTTAGAAATATTCACCAGTCTTACAGGGATTGCGCAACATCGGCTATTAAACGAGTAGGCATTTTGCTAATGGAGCGACTGAGGACAATCGTCCTCAAACGTTATCATGACAAACCCCACAAATAAAAAACAAAATACACACATAACACACTTATTTCTGCGGTGAGAAAATCTCATTTTGGTAAGAGCCGCGACAGGACAATGCTTTCATTATGATTCTTACCTTGACACTGGAATCCCTGTTTACCAAATCCCCTGAAACAAAAAATAAAAAAATACATATTAGGTTTGTTTTACAGATAATACTGCATGTCTGCATATCTAAGCGAGCTCCAGGGTTAACCGTATACCAACAAATGTAAAATGCATAAGATGGTGCCATTACCTAAGCAGATGAATTAATTCGCTTTGGCTGTTAGTCTATACAAAACAAAATGGACTAGGGGTATTGCATTTTATTTGTTAAGTATTAACTGGCACCGAATTTATACAGTCAAAGATCTCTAATGTGCATATCACTGACTGAGTGTATATCACTTTGCAAGTAAACGTTTCGCATTCATCTCTCCATTCATGACGATATCCCAAATTCGAACAAATGCGAAAATACACTTGGACGCTGGTGTTTTTTATAACAATTAATCTCGCAACATACTCATATCTCATATTTTATTTACACGGGGTGTTAAACTCCTGAGCAGCAAGTGTGTCACCTGTGTCTTGTGCCACAGTAACATACAATTCCAGCCTCCAGCTTGCTGCCATGCCAAATTCACATCTCGAGATCTGTTGGCTCACCAGATAAAGTCCGTGCAGTGGCTGCAGAACGTCGGCTGCTTGAAGAAACGGGCGATAAACTTGTGGTTCTTCACTTCATGAACATTCTTCTGTCTCAGGGCACCTTGTCTTGCAAACCCTCTCGCATTCTCGGCCCCTTCTCCGTCGCTGCTCACTTGCACGGGGTCGGCCATTTTGCACACGGAAGTGTTAAAAGAAGAAGTTTTGTTTTTGTTGAGCGTATGTGTGCCTGTTCGCGATGGGAGTCGGTCCGTAGTGCTATACTGTAGTTACAGTACTGCGCTTTTGGCAGCGAGTCCGCGCTTCCCTCTTCACACGCCAATCGCCCGTCGCCTCTACACTGCCACAGCGAGATGCGAGCTGCTAGCTCGCTACAGTCCCACTCTATCTATCATGTGGTGCTATGAAACCCCGCCTCTCTCTCCTTTTTCGAGTTTACCCAGTTTTGGATGAGAAATTGAAAACACTGTGTGATGAGACGAAGACTGTAAGACAACACGATACAGCTTTTGTTTCTTGAGTTTTATTGCAACTCTACGGAATGTTGCCAATCTGTAGGGTTTGGTGGCGCGACCGTTCCTGTCACTTGCAGATGTATTCAAAATATGATATGCAACCTTGCTGAAAAAAAATCGTTTGGTTGTGTTGATCTTTGACAGTACCGCTAGTGAAAGTTTAAAATAATCCAAACTGTCATGCTGTGCAGTGGCACAAGAACCAGGTTTCATACATGCCGTTTGTTACCCCCTATTTTGATCTGCCATTACGACTGAAGATCTTCTGTCGATTTATTTTAGCGAAGGAAGAACGCTGCTCGGTCTGTAGCCATAATGTCACTGTCAAATGAGCTGCGTTGCCAAAATTATGATTCACGGCACACGCTCTATGTTCTTGTTATTTGCATTGTTAATGTGGATGTTAACAGAGTTCATACCTGAAATAAATTTTAAACTTACCACGATTGTCTGGGAAAGGTAACGAGGATGCACTCGGTGGTCTGTCTTTTACTATGTCATGTATCTAAAGGACTATATTCTGGCTTGAGAGGTGTGGATCACCCTTAGCGACCTCGGTGATCTCTAACACCTACTATAGGACTGTGTTGAAGTCAGTTGTGATAAATTTATGAATCGCTATCGTTGTGCTTCACGGGGCTTGGTGAGCTCGATAATGCAAGGACTTCGGTTTTCCCTTTTATTCCCGCCTGAGTTTTATGAAAACAGTTGTAATTGATTGCGCTAAGCGCTTGCTCTGTTCTCTTTCAATTCCATGGCCCACTCTCTGTGTATTTGGGTATCAAGTACTGTCGCAGCTGCCAGCAAGCGAAAGCTTAGCCAAAATGACCTTGTTCCAAATCTGTCGGAAGCCACTGCTCCTAACATAAAATAGTCACGCGGATGGAATCAGAACTCTGAACCAGAGCTTAACCAATATCCAAATCATATCATATCATATACGAATACTTTTAATACGAGTCTAATAAAATGACTGTCAAATTTCCTGCATATAAAATGTGTTTTGAGTCAGTCATTCCTTTTGCTTGCTTTGCAGATGTGTCTAGTCTGTACATTACACCATTATCTCTGTGTATTTATGGAAGTGGACATACTAAAGTAACACCAGTGATGACACATTTAGACCTCAGCTAGAAAAACCATGACCACAGTCTTGTTTCCTTAAAGACAGCATCATTCTGCAACCTTTCATACACCTGCAATTCAGGTGATTCAGGAAACTTATCAGTCATAATTTGGGCATAAGATGATTAGCAACTGTGTAGCGCTTATAAGGGCCCTGATGGTCACTGAGACAAAGTCCTGCTGGCGATGTGCAGTGTTATCTGAGGTGACAGAGAGGCAGAACATGAGTCAGAGATTTCGCCGAGGAGCCTCCCTCTGTTCACAGAAGTGCATGGTTTATAGTCATCTTGCCTTCTGATGCGAGCCCTGCATCTTTTGTATCGCATGTATGTGTGCGTGGGAGGCAAGGACACCTGCGTTCCCATCACAATAGTACCCTGGCTTTACGGCTTTACTCTTGAGACATGATTTCTGTTTACAAGCAACAGCGCTAACAATGAATGTAAATTCCAATTTCAGTACAAACAAGCACTGTCTGTGCCACTCGCCCTTCCATCCAGCCTGTACGTCGGCTTCATCCTATCCCATCATGCACTGGGCGAGAGGCAGGCCACCAGTCCATCACAGACTGTCTATACCAATGAAAAAAAATCTATTCATAAAGTGGACCACCTGTACTGTGAAAGTATAGGCTCCCTGATTTTATCCTATTGGGGCCAGGTCAATATGTAGTACAAATTGTGTAGAGAGCCATTCAGTCATTGTGTACACATTTGGGTGGTAAGACACCCAAAAAACAAACAAAAAAAAAACATACGCACTATGAAACTGTATGTTACCACAATTGCAATTCAGTCTCATGTCCCTCTGGTTTCTTTTGTTTATTTGGCTATGATATACCACACTTGTTTCTTAAAATAATTTATAAAGTTCTTTACTTTTACGATGTGAATTATCCACTTCAATAAGCTCTTCATTTGTTTTTGTGAGCTGGAGCATGAGCTCATTTCAAATGGCTGTGTGTTTTTTTGTGCTACTTCCCACTATTCAACCCTAAAGCACTGTATAATCTTTGCTCCACCTCTGCATTTTTGCAAGTCATGTTGTTTCTCATTGAAGGAAAAAAAAAATACATGTTGAATTTAGAACACTGAAATGCTAAGCTACAGCTGGAGTCAATAATTGACAGTCAGAACGAATGATAATCATTAATTTTGCATAGCATATGTATTTAATGATAGTGTACTCTGTGTTACATTAGCAAATAATAAATGCAATATTCTCTGAGAGGATATGCTTGAGATTGAATGTTGTGAATGTACTATCAAACAGAAATGCATATCAATATTTCTTTGTGTTACATTTTGTTTCACCAAAGATGAACCTCAAAGCTGACCCATTTGTAATAGTAAAAGCAGTGAATACTGACAGTTTAAAGCCAGCTTAAGTGAGCTATCCCAAATTCTGTTTCTGAATTTCTCTTTTGTTGCGTTTTATCGCCTCATTGTAGTCTAAACAATGGCATCAGATTGAACTGCTGCCAGAAATTTCTTTCCCAAGAATATTCATATCCATTAGCAGTGGTAGCATTTTTAGAGTGCCCCTCGATTGGAAAATTGTACTGTGTGCCTGTGTCCTGCTGTTTACCTGCTTTATTTTATCACATTCAGAATGACAAATATTCCTACAAACAGGCTTTAAAGCAATGTAATTGTAAGGGGGAGACACCATCACAATCCTTTGTGCTAATCTTGTAAAAGGCCACAATAATTCCTGTTAGTGAGAGAATGTGTGTGTGTGTGTGTCAGGATTTCTGAGATTTAGCAGGTTGGGGTAAGAGCTGTGGGTGGCCCTCTGTTGCTAGGGGACAGTGCTGTTCCAGTCATGTGATGCAGAGAGGCGGGAAAAACCAGGTTAGGGGAATGGAGCTCCAGATCGCAGGACGAGAGTTTGAATTCCTCAGAAAATAAACAGACTCAGTGCCAGCTTAGCACAGTTAACTGGAACCCATCTTTGTGGGATTGTTCTTTGATATAGAGTTTGGTAATTGTGAGAAAACTCAAAACTAACATCTGAACATCTGAAAAATATCCGTTTTCCAATCAAGCAGTTAAGAAGAAATTAGATTTCATCATGCCTGATAAAATAGCATGGAATTTCCAAAGTGTATGACAACATGTCTCAACAGCAGTTTCACTCAGGATGTGAACACCTCAGACATTTCCCCCCTTCACTGATCAGTGTTAGTCCAGACTGCCAGCCAGTGTGCGCCTTAATTTATAAACAGATTGTTAAATACCTGCGGAGGAGTACTGAATGCTTCCATTGCCATGGAAACCAAATCTGGGAACATTATTGGTCTTGGGACAATACCCAAGACCATTGGCACGGCTCAGGCTTTTAAAAACATGGGGTACCCTGTTTGATCCTATTCAATGGCACCTGTCTGGCCTGCACACCTGAACAACTGTGGACACCATCTTTACTTTGGGCTCAAGCTGTGCCTTGCTTTTAGCCTCGGTTGTTGTCGATTTGATTTTCTCCTCTATTAGATTAGTCTATAGGTGGGTCCTGATTGATTCTGTCACCTTTGGCCCTTGGCACTTTACCCCTCTCTAGGGTTATCTTTGCACTTTTCATATCATTCTTATGCACTTTGCCTTATAAGTCGCTCTGGATAAGAACGTCTAATAAATACCTTTAATGCAAGATAGTGTAGTGTAATGAAAGGCTTTGCTTTGTGCAATGATCATGAACGCAGCAAAATGGACATTTTACTATTGCTATGTCTTTACTGTAATTTACTATTACTGAACATTACTTCTTATTATATTATATTATATTAGCCCCTTTAACTGTTTCACGTTACACAGACTTCCAGATGTTAGCTAAAGTTCATATAAGTTTAATGGTGTAATTAAAAAAAAACTCGAAATGTAGCAAGCAAAAAAATCAAAATCAAATTGTTTGGGCATTTTAGGTGCATGACTTTTTTACAAGCAGCAGGGAGACAATAGGCAGGACTCAATGCAATGTAATCACTCTCTGTGAGGCAATACGCTATTCAATTAAAACGAACTCTTTAATGGAAAATGCTATTCATAATACGATCCACTATGTTCATAAAGATTTCCTGCATGCTCGCAAGGGCTGCAAATCCAGGAAATGGGAAGGTGTGGTCTGGAAGCAGGAAATGTTCTTCTCTTGTGTGTTTCTGGAGATTTATATTTGGGTGAATTAGTGACTCCACTTATGAAAAATGGTCAAATCTGTCAGGTTCCTACCTTCACTAACCCATCGCTTCATTTTTCTTCTTCACTGAAAGAGTGGAAAGTTGTTGTTTTTTTTGCTGACTCATAGGCAAGAAGCGCTTCTGGTATTGCCAAAAGATGGACAATGGAAGCACATTCATGGACGAGGAAAGACTGATATTCAGCCAACTGTTTTGACTGTTTTGATTGGTGAAAATACCACATTACCCATACCTACGTTGTTACGACTCATGCATGCATAAACACTGTTTGAAACTGCAGAGTAAAAACCAGTATTTTTTATACATGCAGTACGACAGGGCCATTCGTGCCTCTACATAATAAGCATGGTTCAAATATTTCAAAAGGAATATTTTGTCAACATTGCAAGCAGATAAAAGCAAACAATTTTATTTAAACCGTGTCTCAAGAGAGTAAAGCTGCAGGGCATTAGGAAATTAGATGAACATGAGTTTATATCAAGATTCATGTATTATTCAGAGAAATAGAATGAAGCATCTCCTCCACTGTGAGATTTCATGGACTATGTTATAAGAAAATTCACATTTATTTATGTGACGGAACTCATTTTAAGCAGATGTCTAACAGACAGGTCAGTTAGCGCAGACGATGGGTATTGAACAGGTGTCCTGGTAACTGTTAAAAATGAACTGAACTGCTTGGTAGCTGGTCTCAAGGTTATTAACATTGTTAAATCCCGTAATTATTTATTGATTTTGGACTGGGGGCGTGTGGGAGGGGGGTCAGAGCAGTCACTTAGATCATTACTCAGTAAATGAACATAATTGAAAATAACAGACAAGATATACTGCACACCCCACACACCTCTTTTGGTGTATCTGACTCAGGGGTGGGAGGTTCCATGCCTGGATGGCCACTGAGCATGTCAGTATTTATAGCCACAAAATCACCTGCCTCAATTAGCTGCACACTCTGCCTGTTCACTCACAGATTACACAACAGTGAAAATGATTCATAACGGAACACAACAATCACCTGTTGTGCTTCATGAGCTTATCAAGAAATTTAGCAAAATGTCCATAAATAAATGATTGAGCTGCTTAAATATTTAAGAGCAGAAGTTGGTAGGAAATTCAGAAATGGATACAGTCCTATGCCCCCCATCTTCTAGCCAGGAATCCAGCATCTATCTGAAATGCTGCAGAGAAAGAACAGGGTATTTAACTGCATTTGCTGAGGAAGTGAAACTTAAAAATAAACTTGTACTGGAACCCACGTAAGGTTTAGAGCATGCTAAATATAATATGTCATTGTCATTCTTGTCTCTTGGTATTCAGTGTATCTTCAGGGATTTGCCCAATCAGAACCATGGAATCCAGCAGGCTCCTCTCTGCGTTACGCTGTGGTCCCCCACGCATGGTCCACAGCTGGAACACCAGCACCTGTTCACCTTTGAGAGACAGGGTATTTGACTTTGCATGAAAGAAACATTCTGCATTGAAACTGAAGGATGGACTGGTGGAGGTCTGAGCCAGAACGCTTTCTGAAGCCTCTCGATCATAGGAATAGGATTGGATTTCAATATCGTAATGTGAATTCAGGAGAATGAACTTTCAGAAAACATTGAATGCGTTTGGAAGGAGTTTATTGTGATGTGCCAAGTTACATATCGGTGCGGACGTGTGATCTTGGGCTTGGAGCCTATGGGGGCAGCATTATGCCTCACTGTTTTTTGGGTAAGGTGAATCCCCCGCTTGACCATTAGAAGAGAGGGTGAAACACAGAAGAAAGGGAAGCAGACATGAAGGTGGAATGGGGAGAAGGAGGGATGCCGGAAGCAGAGAGCATGATGGGAGATAAGGCACGTGGCAGTTTAATACCATGCAGGAAAGCGTGTTATTTATTTGAGTGAGGGGTTGTCTGAAAATACCTCTCCCATACTTTTGTTGAAAAGCAAACTCCAAAAATTAGTCAACCCTTTGGATATGTCTGACTCATAAAGCCACAGGTTATCAGTTAGTCCGGCCTACAGTGAGGGCTCCGCGCCTGAGCTGAGGGGTTTGGTGGGGGAGGGGGGTGTGGTATAGGGTGGGGGAAGGGCACTGTGAAATAATCTATAGCATGATGGGTAAAGAAGTCTTCAGCACCATCACATTGAAGACATTAGCATAACAAGTGAATGGGAAGACATAACATATATTATCACCAAAGAGCATGAGGAATGTTTTTTTTTATTTATCATTCTGAATCATGAACTCAACTTACTGGCAGGAAAACCTTTACTATATATTGCTTGGCTGTTGTTCAATAGTCAAAATGTAATGAAGATATAATTCTGAATTTCCTGTGGAACTGCAATGGATAGAAAGCAATGGATACAAATCACACAATTTCCTCCTGCACTGCTAATAAAATATATTTGCTATTAGCAAAAAAAAAAAAAAAAAAAAAGATTTTATGCTCTACTTTTACTTTTTCCTGAATACCAAAAACCACCTCTGTTTGCACTGCCATAAATAGGCCAATGTTGAAATAGGGCCATTATGAATTGCAATACTTCCCTCACTGTGTCAGAAATGCAAGGCTGCCACACCCCTGTGCACCAACAGTTCAGCCACTCATTCCTCGTTTGTAGTTCAGATGAAAAACTCAATGGCCCATGATCCACCAGTGTTGCAACAGAATGAGCCAGTGCCAATCACACTTGAGGAGTCAAGACCTTTCTGCTGATAAATCAGGAAGTTCATATTTCTGCATTGGGTGGCCTTCTTGTCAAATTTAAGCCCTACTGATCCTCTGGGGACAGACTATGTATGTGCTATCTGTGACTCAGAGACTAGTGAACAGTCTTAGCACACCAAAAGATATCTAGTGTGAAACATAAGAGAGGAGCACAGCTATTGCTTTCTACAGAATGGTGACCATGCATACAATTATTGGGTAACTTTCAGAGTATTACCCAACTACCCACATAGTGACAAATATTGTTGATAATGAATGTTAATCAGCACAATACTTGAAATCATATAATCATGTCCAAACAAGCTAGTGACAAACATGATAAGCTGTATAGAAAGCGTAGAACATTTTTACTTATTATTCTCTGGCAAGTTGTGTTGCATTGACCCCCTGTTACTCAGGCCTATATTGCTGTAGTCTTGTTACAGGGGAATTTCATATCTCTGAACACCTGGGTGAGTTCTCCACATTTAACAGTAGATGGTGCTAATGTGCCTTTGTGCTGTGGAGCATCACTGTATGGAATTTGTAATAAATGTGCTGTAATTATGATTCTCAGGTAAGAAGATGTGAGAGGCTTTCATCACTGGAAACAGGGAGAAATCCTATATTAATCACTGCCTGGTGCCATCTAACATTTCAGCTGCTCCCTGTTGCAATATTAGTTAATATCCAGCGATCACGCTGGCATGGCTGCCAGGAGAAGCATGTCAAAACTGAAGAGTGTAAGGCAGACTTTTGTTGTTTAGGAGGCAGTGAATGCGAGCAAGCTTTCCCACGTTCCCTTACAGTGGCACGGAGTTGAATAGAATTGAGTTGTTTATGGTGTTATTGTTAAATTCAGTATTCAATGAACTAATGATGACTTACTCATTCAATCACTGATAAATTAGCGTTCTTATACATGACACAGTGGAATCACTAAAAAATAACAGAATACAGTTATTTGTTTTATTGTTAGTAGTAGTGCTAGTGGGGTAGTAGTATTAGGCATAGGATGTAGTTGTACATGTATGTATTTTTTATGCAGCCATAAATGTAGTATGTAGTTGTAAATTTAAGACATACCGTGTAAGAGAAACTTATAGTATAGTAAGATTGCTTATTGCCCATTTCATGACCCATTTATGTTACTGACTCAAGAGCAGTGCCTTTGTTTTATTCAGGTCGAAGATGAGAATATCACCACATCTCTTGTTTTGCTGTGTTACATCAATCTGCTTCACATAACTTCAATAGAAATGAATGATAAACCATGATTGTGAATTCAAAGACAGCGTCATTCAAAGGAGCAAAGGAGAGAAACACACACACACACACACACACACACACACACACACACACACACACACACACACACACACACACACACACACACACACACACACACACACACACACACACACACACAGAATCACAAGCTTCAGTAAAATGGTGGGTAATTGCTGTGTATAATTTGGAGAAGCTGGCTCATGACCAGTGAAGACTACACGCATTCTACAACCCTCTAATATTCTCTGCTCACAACAGTTGTGACGCTTGGAGGAGATGCAGGGGGTTTGGAAGCATTTCTTGATGTTGCCATGGAAATGTCCTTAGGAAAACAAAGCTATTTTTATATACTGGTACCCTGGCGCTAAACTACAGTACACCCTCCGGTTTGTCAGACTGATAGTGAGGAGGTGGGTTAGTTGAAAGATGACACACACACACACACACACACAAGGATGCACACACTGCTCCTGACAGTATGCATTTGTGCAGCGAGCAGTTGATAAAGTCATACATACTAATGCTCTGGGCTGTTATTATGTACTTGAATATGATAATTCATTTGGATTAAAATGGTATCAACAGCATATTATGAAAATGGAGGACACCATCATCAAACAGGGAATGATCCGGCTTTTGATTGAAATGACTTCACTTACCTGCAATTTGCCGTCATGCCAAACGGGCGTTAATATGATATGATGAATCGAGTAGACGAATCCCTAACTCTCCAAAATTATAGAAACACCAATCAATGAGTAATCATTAATTACTAAGGACTTCAGCAACCCTTTGCCTTCAAAGCAGCTCAAGTCCTTATTGGAATTCTGTTTTTCAAATGCCTCTGGTGGAATGTCAGACCATCTCTTCAGAGGAAAACCCCAGCCACTTTCCATCTGCTCCAGACTCCTGTCTGTCACCACATGTGTGCATACGATGGTTTGGAGGGACATGGATGGTATTTGACTTATTGGGGATGCCAGGGAACTGTCTGCGAGCTGGGTTTTGTGTCATGCACATTTTTGCATTACATAAAAATGCATTTTGACTTACATCTGTCAGGTCACAGTTTTGACTCATCATCCTGATAAAACCGTATCTGTAGAGGTGTCATCATGCTGGAGCGTGGGAACATCTCGGGGACAGAACATTTGCACCGTGAGGGGCACCTGGTCACTAAAAACGGCTCTGCATTTGTTAGCTGTAACAGCAGAATTTAGATGAATAATCATAACCAATCAAACAACGAAAAGGCCATGTCTGTTTGGAAAACTCCTGAATTACAAAACCATACTGGCATTTGTATCAAACAAATACACAGAGACCGTTTTAATTGGGTGTTTCCATTAATTTGTCCACACATGTCTTTTGAACAGGTATATCATAAGTATTCTCAGATGAAGGAAAATGGCTGAGTCATTCATGTGGAGTCCATTTATTTACTCCCTTCAAACCAAACTTTGGGCTGGAAAAATGTAAAAAGCAAGTCTTGATTATGAAACAAAATCATAAATCTGCTTGATGAACTACAGCTACACCATGTTTCATTCATAAGATCCGGATCTGGCTCGGGGGTTTTCGTCGCCACACTTTCACCATCTGGTGATTCAGTAGTGAGGGTCTGATATGTATTGTTACACGCGTTTTAGTGATATACCTCATGTTCTGTATACCCGGAGGGCCGAGACAGTGCTGCTCGTCTGCAGGAAACAGCAGGACGCTGAGACACACGGCACAGAAGGCCAGGCATCTCTGACTGCAGAGTGGCCTGGGACCTGTTTCTGCACCCGAGAGTTCCCTCAGCACCCACACAGCCACTGGGCCAGGACTCTTCGTCCAATGGCAGCTGGTGAACTGTGAGGCTGTGAGAACCCAGTGACTGGCTGTACTTTGCCACGCAAACGGCTCCGCTGCTGTTCTGGGACTCCACTGGCAGACCACAGGAGACCTGGCGACATCCTGCAGCCCTGTCTGTGCCTCTTATAACCGGAGTCCTTCTCTATGAAGACAAAAAAACAGCCTGTTCCACTTCTAATGATAAATTATATATCACAATAAATTACACATAAAACACTGGGAGAAAAACCAAAATGGGGGAAGCTTGCACAGTCTAGACAGAACCAAGACTGGATCCTGTACCTTGAAGATTATAGGTGATCCATTTGTCATGTGAGTAACAGACAGAAGATAGTGCCTGAATGTTATCAGGCAATCATTTTAGATGAATTGCTTGGTTACAAAATTTGTGATATTTTATCTATTGATCAAGACATACATAGTTTGACCTTAACCTTTGTGCTGTGGAGTTGATAAGCACACAATGACTATCCAAGGCTGAATCAGTGGGTCCTCTCTTGGTACATTGTGTATAAGTTGTTATTGCTGCTTTCTCAATAAATGTACACCTGCTTATTTGATTAATTACTGGCGATACAAGCTGTTGCTGCTGAGAAAATCTAGCAAGGGTTTGCCCTGGGCAGCCGTCCAGAGCAGAAGATAACGGTGGTAATTATGAAGCTCACAGGCTCGCTCAGAAGAAGATAGCATAAATCACGCTTGTAAGTTTGGCCTGCTTGCAATGCATATGTACGTGCCATCAGGTCAGTGCAAACAATGAGAGGCTTTCATGCTTGAGTAACGTAAAATGAGGATGCGTTGTGCAAAGAAGTATGGATAGACAACAAGAAGGAAATCCCAAATGAGCGAAGAACATCGGAATTTAAAAAGGGCAAGGGTGTGTCTGGAAATGTTTTAGGTCAAACCAAAAAAGGTAAAAAGGTGAATCCAAGACCAGACAGGTCCCCCTGGGAGCAAGACTGCAGTGCATCCTGGGATTTCTGATGCAGACAGATGAGTGTTTCTGCAGAGCTGATTGGTTCTCAGATTGATGACCATCTCAAGTGCAAAATTCTCTCATGCTCTCATGTCCCAAAAGCGCACTATGACCTATTTCTAGCCGTTTTTTGAGTGCGTAGTACATAGTGTGGTTAACTCTTTGTCACACACTATGCCCTAGATAGTACAAGAATATGCACTAACAATGGCAGCAATCTGAGGTGTCTGCATGGACACTATTGTCCCAGAATGCATTGCAAAACAGAAAGGGAGGCACCTCCTGCAACTGAAAATTTCAAACAAAATGCATCACCATCAACACTGGTGACGCGTATCCGGATTGTAAAATACTATAAAGTGTGTTGACAGTGTATACACAATAGCGTGGAGTACGTAGTGTGCTTTTGGGAATCGGAGTCAGGGTTGTGTCAAAATGGCTTCCTTTCTGAGATATCTATTGGCGTTTAGGTGTATGGATGATGCCTTCTGCATAATAAGGTGTCTTATTTATAAAAGCTTGAAAAATGTTAAATAAAACTGTCACAGTTTCTTATGTATTGGACTCTAATATTTGAGCACAAACACCAACCATGGGACCAGAATATTGTTAGTAATGATTGTGAGAGACATCATTTTTAAATAAGAGCTGCAACGCACATGAAATACTGTGTGAATAAACTATAACGGCAGAGCTACATCTTTCCTCACTGCTCCTCTCGCGTAGCAGCAGTTTATCTTAGGCAGGATCGCTGGCCTGACACCAGAGTAAACCCTGAACACTCAAATCTTCATAAATAAAATGAAGTGCTCTGAGAGTGAACCGGAACTCATAACTGGACGTATTTCATAAGCAGCCTAATTTGTGAATGAATGGTTATACAATCATGTAAAAAAGATACTGTAAAAGTAATGTTTTGTAGATATGATACAATATATGAGTTAAACATCATAAAATATTTATACTCATTAGAATGTTTTTACGTTTTGTCTATATGCAATATTTCACAGAATATTGCATATAGAAAATGCTGCTTTTCTAAGTATTTTCCTTATGATTAGTCAATGAGCTCACATGTGTCTATTTCAGTCTTGAAAAACAGAATCAAGATCTTTCTTGGCATTTTAGCGTTGCTGGTGATACACAAAAAAGAGAAACAAAGGCGCTCGACTCTCTCCTCACTATCCAGGTCATTGGCAGAAATAGAGACAATCAATAACTGAGCAACAAAGGAGAAAAAAAAACATAAATAAAAAAATCAAAATGGATGCACATTTGTCTGCAAAGCTGCTGGGTAACCAGCAGACTGCGTGACTCACAGTGAAAACTAACACCTGTGCATATGAACAGCTCTGTGGTTTGCCACACTGCAACCAGGTATTTGCATGGAGTGAGGGGGTTCACCATGGCATGTGTTTTTCGATGGCGTGTAATCCTCTGAACACTGACAGCGCTGTGCACAGACTCTCTTGGGGCCCGTGGCAGACAGATTAGAGAAGGAAAAAATTCTGCCATATTTATAATTGATTTATTTGTATTACGCTTCTTAATTAATGTTGAGACTGCACAGCTTTGTCATCATCGTCTCTTTAATTGCGAGGGGCATGCTGCCAAAAGTGAACCCAGTATTACTATTCATGACCCCTAAAGTGAATTCTTTGGCCCTTGGTTAGGCCTTTTTTCAAATTTTTCTTTAGCTGAGAGGGGTATTTTTTTTGCATCCCTTGCTGCCAAAGGTGAAAATGACCTCGAGCAAAGTCAAGTCAGTTTAAACGCAGCTCGGCTCCAGACTGCCACCCCAGACAGGAAGCGCTGGACTAAAACCTAAAACTGCCACCCGATTCCCCCGCTCCTGCATGTCCTTCAATCAGGTCACCTGCTGCATTTCCATTTCCCCCAAACTAGAGGAGCCCTACCAGTTCCCTCAAGGTGTATAACTTCTCCAAATGTTCCTTCAGACTTCCCCAGATGAGTATACGTCCATATTTCACAATAAAGGCATCATGGGGGAAGAGGGGGAAGAGGACAAGAGCAGCGGTATACAGCCAATATATAAATATATAAATATATATATATATATATACAGCCAATCCCAGTGTTCACTCTGTGAGCTGCTGGAGCCAGACAGGAGCTCATGACAGTGTGGAAACCACTGCCACCTACAGGCCAGAGCTGCCAGCACAGCTGCAGTGACATATATTCGCATATTCACATGCAGGCCTGTACTCAGGATATGAGCATACTGTCTGAGGAGGTGGGCATACTGTAACTCCAAAACCCATATGTATTAATGGTAATAAGGCTAACAGGAGGGTATACTGTCAGAGGAGGTGGGCATACTGTAACTCCAAAGCCCATATGTATTAATGGTAATAAGGCTAACAGGAGGGTATACTGTCAGAGGAGGTGGGCATACTGTAACTCCAAAGCCCATATGTATTAATGGTAGATAAGGCTAGTAGGTTGGTGATCTACACATCCCCAGAAATGTAAGTAGGTGTACTAGTGTTACTACCTGTGTCGACTATACCTGTGACCACACCAGTGCTGACAGGTTACACAGTATACATGTGGAAAAGAATAATCACTTGGCCTACTTCTCAGACAAAATCTATTACATTTTCCAATTACAGTTCAATTTCATACCATACAAATGATCTCAATCACTGACTAGAACATGATTTGCGGAAAATAATTCACATGGATGGAGGTCTGTAATGAAATCTGAGAATGAAAATGGACAACTGGAAGTCATTTCAATGTTCAATGTTCTCAAGTATGGAAATGTGTTTTTCATGCGTGAAAATGCGAGATCCTGAATATATGGGTTACAGCCCAACAGCTGTTCTGTACCAGGTCTATAATGGCACCAGTGTCATGTCCACAGAACACCTTTGCCTGTGATGTAGGTAGTGTTACAGAGCTGGCTGCTGAGTAATTATGTTTCTGTGTGTGGTAAATAAACCTAGTTGCAAATGCAAGAAAAATGAAACCTGCATTTTTATTTTGTTTTGCCTGAACTGAAGCATTGAAAAGCATTTAAAAGCTCAAATATTTTTAGTTTGTTAAATTTTTTTTTCCAAAAGCCCAATATGCTGTATGCATACATTTATCTTTCAAACAATCTGCTAAGCCTCAACACGATCCATTATATGGCCACCAAGTTTCAGTATGGAAAATTTGCTCGTTTGTGTATTATTTTCTCTCAAGATGTCTTGACAATGTTAATGGGAGTTTAGACTGGCTAAACATTACTGGCAAGTAGTAGCTTATGTTTGTATCTACTGTATATGGCGTCAGACTCTTTGTCCTCACAATATAATTTGACTATCTAGCGCCATCTCGCGGTTGTGCTGAGTAAGCTACAACAAAACTGGCATGAACAAGATATACCATGCGCATAAACACGTAATCGATATATGAGAATTTTTCGTGTGTCTAAATATATTTTGTGAAGTTGAAATTTCGTGAAATTATGATTTTAATTATCTAGCCAAAAATGTTGATTAACAGCCATTCGCCGTTAATTATACACTTCAAAAATGATTTCCTTAATAATTGTGAGCACGCCGTTTTGCGAGTTGGGTTTTGTGTCATGCAAATTATGCATATCATAAAAATGCATTTATCAGTTCACGGGGATTCATTTGCGCATATTTTATGGTCTTTATATGTTGAATGGAACCACCATTAACGATAGCCTATCCCACTGTTGACGGATCGGTTTTTTTCGCTTGTGTAACAAAAGTAAGACCCCTCCTAGTGCTGGAGAACGATTGGACGTCAGCTCCAACCGCCTGTGTTTGATTCGACTCTGAATACGCCAATTACGCCCAACAAGCTACATAACACTCTACGTTACACTCATGTGTGCGGCGGCTGTGTCCTTGTCATCTCGAAAATATATTGTATAACTAATACCGGTTCCTTATTTAACGTAAGTATTTCCTTTTCTGTCAGTTATTTCAAAAGGTCAGCTACGTTGTGCAATGTATGAATGTGTCAGATACTCCACCTTATGAAATGTTTCTGCAGCTCGGATATGCCGACATCCCCAGTGAAAACGAGAATACCGCTGACCAGTTTTGGCCACCTCATTACGGAAGTTAAGGTAGAGTAACAGTGGTCAGTTAATAGGTAAAATGACATCATTAAATGACAGTAACTAATGTGTTCACCTTAACATTTGCATGCTATATCCTGCTGTTTTTAGTGTTTTAAAATGATTTATTGTTGTGTAATGATACAGTAACCATACCACAACTGCTGATGCTACTATCAATAATAGGCATTTAATTTGCAAGGTCAGATGCAAAATATTTTCTTACATAATACCATTCCTTATGAATTTTTGTCATGCTTGTGGGAGAAAAAATATAATTGGCACCTGGAAGTGTGTCTCTAGTTTCTTATCCAAGGCTTTGCTGAGTATATGATTTGTCTTGCAGAGGCAGCTCTTTGGGATTGAAGCCCCAGTCACTGATCAGCTAACAGGATGGAGGAAGCATTTTAACTCCTACACTTTGCAAGGACGCCGAAATGTGAGTTACATGAGTATAGCTTCATCTAATCTATGGTCATGGTGCGGGGGGGGGGCGTACATGCCCCATGGACAGTTTGCCACGGTGACATGGCCAAACAGACAAACATGTGTGCACATGTATACACACACACACACACACACACACACACACACACACACACACACACACTCATACCCCTAGGCAATTTGGCAAATTTGACCAATCCACCCAACCTGCATGTCCGTGGACTGCTTGATGAAACCAGTGGACCAGGAGAGTCCAATCTGCCTAGCCTGGATGTCTTTTGATAGTTGGAGGAAACAGGAGAACACCCACACAGAAACAAGTAGAACAAATCCCACCCACAGAGGGCCAGCTGAAGGCCACAGTGTTAACTACTGCGCCTAAAAAACCACTCTATCCACAAACATATCAGTATAATAAAAAACATTTAGTTTGAAGTCCATTAAATTCTGGTCAAGAGGTACCTTTAGTCATAACTACGATATTTGAAATATGGCTGCTTGAAACTGGATACTGTTTAAAACCTGGTCATTTATTTTCTGTTAGAAGGAACTTTCTACATGTTATATATATATTCACCTCTTATCAAACATACATGATCTGTACATGTTCTGAGCTGTCCAGGCTGGTATTTTGTATGTTATGTTGTGTCTATTTAGTCTGCCTTGTGTGCATTTCAAGCAAGTCTCTTCTGGAAAGGAATAATGAGACAGAGGTGCTATAGTATGGGGCAGGGTTATTGTTTTGAGAATGTGACTGTGATAACACATAGTATGATATATAAGAGTATAATGCATAAATTAATGGCAGCGTCTTTTGTTTTGTAGTTTGTCCTGGCGACCTACGGTCTTCTCGCCTTGACTGCAGCTGTATATATGATGAAGAGGAGCAACAAAGTGGACAGCAATGAATCTAATAGCATTGCATAAGCAACCTGAAATAAAGACACTTTACCATCCTATGATAACAAGATCATTTGGGTTATTGAACATGTCATTGGCTCGCAATACTGGGCCTCAGGTACAATGGGCAGAATAGAGTTTTACCTTGATGATTGCTGCCATGTCTGTGTAAAGAGTATGTGGTGTCAGTTTCACCGAAGTGGACACTTAATTGGCTGCAATGATTACATTCCAGATTGCTATAAAACGAAATTTACCCTGACATGGATGTTGCACAAATCTGGGTTTCCAAAAGAAGGTGAGCTAGTTGTTCAAAATAATTTTGCATTTTTCAGTTTTCTTCAGTAAAGGTATTTCACAAACTCTGACAGAGGAAGAACACATCCATTTTAATGGGACATATTTCACACAATCAGACACCAGTACTGCTCTGTTTGTACTTCATCATAAGTCGCCATATGTCTTGGGGTAGGAGTGAGTAAAGACATAACAGCTTACAGTGCATATGCCAGACCTGAGAATGTCGACTCTGCTGGCCTGAATGAAGCCCAGGAGCATGTTTTTTTCTTTATCTTTTTTTATGAATCCTGTCACTTGGTCATCGTGGTTTCAGTGACCTGGCACTGCAGTGGTCGAGTATGAGACGTGCTGTGCTCTGGTGATGGACTTCTCAGACAGGGCTTGCCTGTGTGCGACAGCTAGTTACCATGACAACAAGGGATGGCCACTGCAGCTGCTTTGGGGGGGGGGGGCGGTTCTGTTCTGTTCTGAGTCTCACTAGATGCAAATGCCTTCACTTTGCGGGGCCCATTGACCAAGATAATTCTGTCATGTCAGGTATGGTTATGATACTGTATACCCTAAAATTCAGTGTTATTGGTCAGTGCTGATTGCTGATTGCCAACTGAATTCATAACACCAAAAACATTAGAGAGCTTTGAATGCATCTTACATGGAGACCAAGCCTAAAAGCTTTGACTTGTTAATTTCACAAAGGTAAATGAACTAGAAATAAAAAATAATACAAATATTCTTAATCAAGTGTGATGTATTCGACTAATTTATTTCACGTTTGTCATATTTTAATAACATTGCCTATTGTGCACATATAGTTCAATTGTTTCAGTAAATTACAAACTGTATTCAAAGGGACTGCATTCCAAAGCAACTGATTAAATATGAGGGCGATCTGGTACACGGTTTATAATACATATTACTGTGCTGTTATACAATGTGTCTGGTATCCATAAGAGTTTCGCCTCCTGTAACCACAAGAGGGAGCTCCACAATCTGTAATGGGTAGGAACTATCACCGTGGTCCAAAATATCATTTTCGGAGTCTTCAGTTCTTGTAACTGCTTCAACACTGTCTCAACACTGCACTACTTTGCAGTGTTTGCAGCTGTACCTACCATGTACAGCTAAGACATTAAACTGACAAATATTCACGACAGTAGTGCATTACTCTTTGCCAGTGAATCAGGTTTTTTATTGCAATAAATGTGTCGAGTAAACAAATGTGTCGGTAAATCATAGACGTTCACGTAAAAGCACTCCCAACTAATTTAGTAGATAAAGATAGTTCCGTGAAGTCAAAGGAAGCTGCAGCTCGAGCGGTAGAACCAATTGCCTGGAAACTTACCTTCCTGCTTAACTACACTACAGCACTTTGTTTACATTTCATGGCATATAGCAGTTCTTAGCAATGGTTAACCTGGGAGGATCTCCACAGGAATTGTTGGCAAAGATAAAGCTATGATTGCGTATTGACTGCAGATCACGTGGTTTCTGGGAACCGTCGCTGGCTGAAAATGAAAGTTGCCTACCTGATAAAGTGGCTAATTTGGCTTTCATCCAAATCATCTGAAATGAGTTTCTTGTACACCTGATCGAGGTCATTGTTGACATGACAGAATTATGATTGACGTACAGTAACAACCCCCGTTTATAATAATATCTGTCGGTATTGCGTTGCAGCTGTAAAAAAAAAAAACGTCCAACAATTTTGGATCAGTAATCATAACATATCAAAAGCACAAGTATAGTCATACATTTCAAACATATGCTACACATTTTAGTACTATTGGTACCATTATTCTTATAATCAGATGGTTAAGTGGACAGAGATGGAAAGAGTATCAAAATGAGTGTGCTAAATGGATGTGATGTAGTTAGTGTAACTTTGTTAATTGCTTACTAACTTGCTAACTTTGATAATAAATGAACATTCTTTTGGCCTTCACATCTGGCACAAAGTGCAGGAGTTTGTGCCAGATGAGAATGAAGGTTTGCAAATACCCTTCGTATGCAAGCTGATTCCGAGAACATTTTGAAAAGATATTCACTATGTCACAAATAGCAGTCTCCCCTGCTGCGCCACTACAGCAGATGGGACGAGAACACTTTCAGTTTCACTTTCCTCTAAAAGCGCAGCACAGGAGCTCTCATTCAGTGCTAGACCTCAGCTGTAACTCCTTTCAATTCCTCTCTGAGACTGCAGTAGTGGGGAAAAGGCGACATTCCCAGAATTGGGCCTGTGCCAGGATTTCTAATATTTTCATCCAACTCCTGGATGTGCTGAAATTCAGACAGTTGTACAGATTTTCATGGATTTTGGGGCAGACTCATACACAGGTAAGTGAGTGTACCTTGCTTATCTGCAGTGAACTGTTTCATAAAAGGCCTCCACAAGCTCTGAGGCCTGTGGAGCAAAAGAATACAGAATGTATGATGCTTCTCAATAGTAAGGATGAATCTTCCGTTCTTAAGCAGGAGACCTGGGGGGGAGGGGTAGAGTTGGTCTGGTGAAATACACTGCAGTATTTATACAAACCAGTGTGTTTTTAGTTTGTTTTCTCTCTGCAAAGCACTCTTGTGCATATGTCATATGTGAATATAATGCAATGTTTTCTGTGATTATATTGTAAACTATTTTAGTGCACCAGACAGCGTGGGCTTCACAGTAATTCAGTTTGAAACACCATGATGCAATGGCAATAATTTGGTGGTCAGGCTGTTCAACTTACAGAAACAGATCTGACGGCCTGATAATGAATCCATTTCTACATATTCTTTCTCCAATCAGAGGAGAAACGTATCTTCTGTGAAAGATAAGTGAAACTTATCTTTCATTTATCTTCTGTGTATATTTCAATCAGACAAGATGCTTCCAATAATGAAATAGTTTTCCTATCAGTTGGCCTGTTCTCCCTTAACTTTCAGGATGACGTGACTGTGACCTCTTGCTTTGTGCGCTGTTGAGCTAACATGGCAGTTTGTGTAATCTGATATCATCTTCCTTTAATGACAGCCCGCAGATGACTTGAACATAGTGTTCTGTATTCACACTCAATTCTCAGGGCAAGGGAAAGAGAATTTCTGTTAAACTTCAGTCGCATTAAAATAAAACCATATTGCCAAATATAACATATTTTGAATCGGAACAAAAGCAATTCTCGAGTTTGATCTCAGAGTTATTTAAACGCAAATATATGGAAGAAACACAGAAATACAGAAGTGCACAATGGGCAACGAGATGATGTCTTATATGCAACTGAATCTTAACATTCTGCAGTCAGTGAATGTGTCAGACTGGCTGAGTTGTGGCTTGCTGTGTTTAAAATAAGAAAGTGTGCTGCAGTTACCCTGCTGTGTGGAAGTGCCTCAGTTTACTCTTTCACGGGCCACTGTCACTTGAAGTCTTGATTAAACAGTTGCATGTGATCTCAGTTCTACAGTGCGTGTGCTTTTATTTTAGTTAAATTAATTAATTAATTAGTTAAATAATTAATATTCAGTTGTACAGCATGCCCATACCTAATGGAGGAAATGGCATGTGAATGTCTTTAAATCGGTTTGTTAGCGTCTTATGCGAGAGGAAAACATGCAGTGGTCTTTGCCTGACATTCCTCTTTTATGATATTCCTTTGACTACTCTATGGATATGTATAAGTCTTGCACACTGATTTTCACCCTGCTGCCCTCGCTAAATCTCCCCCTGCCCCCATCCCCAAAGCTAATATAGGCCTTTCCAGGGCCCCAGTGCTATGGTAGGCTGAGTATGGAGGCAAAAGGTAGTATTATGGGATAGACATGCTTGTGTTCAGTCACAGACAGGGGCTCAGCAGACAAACACTGACTGACAAATGCTCATATTAGCATTTATTTTTAGTTTATTTTTATTGAAATATGTATTTGTTAAGAAAGCTGTTGTTGAGCTTTGTCAATATGTAAATCTCTAGTAAAGATACCAATATCACATTTTATTACAAGTGCACCAAACCAAGTGTTAGCTTTACAAGTGCACCAAATTTCCTGGCACTGGTGGTTATTATTCTAGCTAGGGTCATTCTCAGGACGTAACACAAGATATCTGTAGATGAGGTACAAAGACAAGTGAGAAACCTTTAAGGTCACATCAACATCACATATTCTGTAACATTATTCAAGAAATAGGTCAATCAACAGAGTATATACATTTCTTGATTGAAAATGCATCTAAAATAGTTAATGAGCATTCTTCATCAGCCCTACACACAATCACCACTGTTCCATCTCAGGACTGTCTTAGAATCTGATTATGGTGTGATGTTATGGTATATGGCATTATCAGTGCACATACTATGCATTAAAGTCTTTCTGTGATGTTGCATTGATTATAAGGATTATAATTAAAATACAATATAAGTTACTGCATGATTTTACCTTTTGGATTTCAGTGCAATATAAAAATGGTGGCAATGTTTGGTAAAAACTGTTTAGTAAAAACCTGTTTACTTTTCCAGTACTCAGTGCACATTGGTCTCACTACTTGGTGCACTCAATGAACTCAAATGCCACGCAAGATGTAGACAGCTCGTGCTGAATTCCTGAAACTGAAAGACTGATAAAAAGTGACTGCTCAGAACTCAGGGAAAACTGCGAAATAATCACGTGACTTACTCCAGCGTCCCTCACACCAGACAGGCGCGTTCTCTGAAGCCCTGCAAAGTGATATTCTACTTTCAGAAATGTGGTTTTGTTTCCCCGAAATCTGTTCGGAGGAAGACCACAGTTTCACTCTCTTGAGCTGGAAGATAACCCGCTTTCAGGAAATAGAGTTACCTTTGGTGGTAAACTGAATCTACTCATGTTTAACATAATCTTCGGTGCTCTTTTAGGTTTGATTATTATTAGCAGTGCAAATGTAAAATGCAGGTGCAGTGAATACAAAAACTACATAATTTAAAAAAGGGGAAAAGAAAACAAACCAAACAACAAAGCGTTACCATCCTCAGCAAGAGTTCTGAAACCACATCCTTCTCAGAATAGCTACCTGTTTCTCAAACTCGACTCATCCTCCATCACCTTACACTCGGATTTGGCATAAACAGTCTATCAAAGAGTTATCAACAACTGAAGAAAACGTCATCAAATACCATAGGTACACAAAATACCATTAACTGACGACGGTTGCAGTAAAAATACAGCGATATCATGCAAATCAAATAAAAACGTGCGAAAATGAAAACATTTGAGGTTTAAAACATTTTTTTTATTTCCCTTAAACTTTTTGTACAAATTCTGTGTTCACAAGGTAAAAAGTGAGACAGCGCAGCTTTTCAGTTCATAAGGTGTCCCAGTTGAGTGATCTACCCGTCTCTGGTTTCTTGGAAGAAGCAGGTTTAGTTATAGCAATAGGGAAAGAGAATTTCCTGGAAACCTTGTTCTTTCTGTAATGGGGCGGGCGGGGCGGGGAGGAGCCTTATACTTCACATGGATGGCGACCAGCAAAGTATAAACGTGAGTTAGCCGAGAGGAGTTCATTACAACGAAAAGTAAGGAGGAGTTAATAAGTGAAGTGGTGCTCCCTGTTTGTGGATACCGTACTTGGACAGTGGATTATTGAACTGCCGACTGGGCAAAAGCCAAGTGAATGATTTCGCGACTGTGGAAATACTGCTCGCTTAATCCCTTCACTCAGTGAACAGCTTCTGAATACATTAATCGTGGACTGGAAGACTTCAGTTGAAACGAAGCCAGAACTTTGAACCTAATGTGCAGACGGTAAGGTTTTTTGTGCAAAACCACCCATTTTACCAAAACCAAAGTTTTCTCTTAAAGCCGCGTTGTAGATATATTTTCATGTACGCTCATTTGCTCTACCGTGTGTGGTGCAGCAACTCTCCGGTTCTTGGTAGTGTATTGTTTTAGAAGACGATACGGATGCAACACCTCTAACGCGAGCAATTGAACATTTAAAAGTGAAGGCGCGTTGTACTGCGAGACCAGTTTGTTTTTCATATTAATGGGTATTGCATTGCCAGTGTTGGTAGGCTTTGAACAGTACAAGCACAAATAATTGGTATGCATTCAAAATGACCTAAATGATAATACAGTTTTTTCATTAAGGTTGCTGTGCGCGTCAGTGCATCCTAGTTTGTGTCTCTTCATAAATATCTTTTCAAATCCGTGTCATTATAATTGTAAACATAATATGATGTTTTATTTTGGAGATTGTGAAGGCTGACGGTTGCACCTTTTTGGTATTTTCTGGGTAGAAGCTTAAGCTTAAATCTTCCCTGTTAGGAGAGGAATTTGTCTGGCTAAATAGATGCCATGCATAATGCCAGTTAAGCTGTCATGCAATGATTAGCTAGGTTTCGCTGTCATGGTGCTGAATGATTTGGCCGTTATGTGATTTCCTCAAACAAGCAAAGCAGCACGGCCAACCCAACCTGTGTGCCAGTTTTCAGAGCTCCTAACTCACCTGACGTCATTCTCCCTTTTGCTTGCTTTCAGGTCGCAGAGCTTTGACCACTTCACCTTGATGAAGGGAGCTATGGAAGACCGCACAGTCTGGTCTGCCCTGTAGAATGGTTGCTCATAGTAGCGTGGAAGGCAATGCAGCAGCAACACATAACAGATCCAGGATTGAGCTCCCAGCGGCCGAGACCCTCCCCCACCAGCGCCGGCAGCAGCAGCTCGTGTCCCCGTGCGCAGAGAGCCAGACTCGCTTCAAGCCTTTTCGTAACCAGGACTTCCAAATCATCACCATGACTACCTCCATGCTGGAGCGCAGTGGTTTCTACTGGGGTCCAATGACAGTAGAGGAAGCACATTCCATACTCAAGGATGAGCCTCTGGGAACGTTTCTGATCCGAGACAGTAGACAGAAAGACGTCTTCTTCACGCTCAGCTACAGGGCTCCTTCAGGACCCACCAGCATTCGGATCAATTTCCAGAACTCACGTTTTATGTTGAACGGCAGCAGGGAGTCCTTTGACTCCTTGTTCAAACTGTTGGAGCATTACATAGCTTCACCCAAGAAGAGTCTCGTTCGTCCTTATAGGAAAGTCAAACTGCAAACTTTGCAAGAGCTGTGCCGGAAACGGATTATGGAGGAATATGGTGGGGATAAAATCGACAGCATCCCTGTGAATGTTGTCGTTAAGGACTTCCTGAACTCCTTCCCTTATCGGATATAAAGACAAGTCCAAGTGCATTAAGTCACATCCTCGAGTATTGGGAGAAGCTTGTTAGTTTATGTGTTGCTGGTCTGCCGTGTTTTGACAGATGTCTTCAAAACTAAGATTTTGTAGCAGAAGAATGTATTTTGAAATAAGACTTGAACACTTATGTATTTACACAACATTTTATTGTTTACACTATGCCAGGGCATGCTTGCCTCTGCTGTCATTTATCTGCTATGCAGAGGATATATTTTTAGAGAATATGAGAAATAAATTTTTTTTTGAAAATTTAAAACATTTGAAATCTTTTTCTTCAACAAAATATATTGTAGCTGGTGACCTAAGGCAATTGTTTCACATGCTCACCTAATATTACTGTAGGGATACAACATTTCTCCTCACTGGGTAAAGTTGTTTGATTATCAGCTGTTATAGAGGTCATATGGCTGGCGTTTAATTTGATCTTGCATCAGGTCTCACAGATGTCGCTTCCTTCAGAAGTCGTGTGGCTTGTCATTGCTGACATATTTACATAGCCATACTTTCATTTGCATTGTAATACTACAAATAATAAGTTTAAATTGAGTTTAATTAGTTCCGGTTTGTTGGGGGAGATGAGATGCCTCAGAGTAAAACCATGAACACAAACCACAGGATATTTAAAAACTGAGCTTGCGACGAAGAACAAAATGTTCCAAAATCCACTTTTGATGTGAGCCCCAGACTGAATGAAACTACTTTTGGTTTTTGGCATGTATCTCAGGTTGGTGGAAATCACCTGGTTTACCTTATTGCACTGGTGTGTGTAAAGGTTACCTGTGTGGATCACAAACTGGTAGAGCATGACTGAGCTGATGAATGCTTAGCGTAAGGGAGGAGGTGTGGAGATCTATTGATAGTAAAAGCTGTATGGTTAACAGAGTCATTTACAAGAAATGAGACCATGGAGTTGTGAGTATGTAAAAAAGGCTGACCATAACTACGACATGACAGATATTCATTCATGTCCTCTTACTCAGTACCGGCCTTTTCACAGTTCAAGTCAGACGCAAGGAACTGTGTTAGTTGGAAATACAGAAGCAAAAAAAGAGGTAGGTGTAGAAGTCTGGATTTTTTTTATTGGGTAGTGCCATTAAACCTCATTCATACCTTATCACTGTTTATGAGAACAAAAAAAAAAAAAAACCAACAGAACTTTATTCAGACTTATATTTCATACTGCACTTCATAGCCTCAGGACATGGACCAGGAAACATGATTTAAAGAAATGTCATGTGATGTCAAAGGCATTATTTCACTAAGACTTCGGTCTTCATGAGCAGCCAACTCTCAATCCCATGTGCCAGGGTCTGGGAGAGTTGATTGTACATATGTTCTATTTTAGGTTATGGTACACTGATTACATTTTTATATTGCTTTATTGCTCCTGAGGATAGTGAACACTGTACTCCTAGATTTACTTAGAATTTGAAATACTTAACTGGATTCCAGATGAAGTCACATGAAGGTACTGGCAGACCAATCAAGGGAATTTTTAAGGAAACAGTTTGAGTGAAATCAGACAGCAGTGTTCGCTTCATGACTGTACACTTCTTATAACTTCCTTCTTTCATTTTTCACATTGGTGTCACAGGAACCATGTATTTTACTGGAATGGGTATCCAAACCAAAAGTGGAACCAGTGTAATTGCAGCTGTACAGGATCAACCACTCGACTTCTTTTAACTGAAGGAAATCATTTTTCACTTTAATTTCACACTAACATGATTGTGATGTCATTCATTACTAATTTGGGATTTAAAAAAAAATAGATTTTTTTCCATGTAATCCTGGAAATAAATAGAAAGGTTTTGGATTTTGAAAAAAAAAATGTAAAACATGTTTTACAAGTTATGACCTTTAAGGAATACTTCTTAAAGAAATTTATTTAAGAAATATTTAAAATTCTGCAATATTCATATTAGGTCATATTTAAACAAATTTGTGACACTGACCACATTAACTCCCTTTTACAAAAGATCAGACCCAATCAAACATAAATATATGCTCTGGTTCAATGTATTCTATGATCTATTCCATAATAGATTATAATTCTATTATCTATTCCATGGTTCCCTGCCTTCAAACAGCCCTCATCATTAAGGATGGAAAATTTCACAGTAAACAGCACTGATAACCTAAAATAAACCTAGATGTTACAAATTGTATTTCCAAAGCATATTAATAATTTAAAACAAAAAATAAGCAGAATATCTACACACAGGTTATGGCACCCACAAAAGAGTGACATTTATTTAAACTGAATAATTATGAAACTGACTCAACAATTGTTGCTGTAAATAGAAATATGGATCTCTCCTAAAACAAAACCTGATTGGTACAGTGTTGGTTTTACTGCTATTTTTTTTGAAAGCCTTAATTGAAATGTAAACATTGCAAAACTGAAATCAGTTTATTGCAAAACTGTAATCACATACTCAATGTGAGCGGGTCAGGACACTTTGGAGGAAGAGCTTGTGTGAAGCAAACATTTTGCCAAAATTCTAATCTTCAGTACCATGAAAAACAAATTCATTGTAATTTACTTTCAGCAGATCGTACAGATCTGCACACTGCTGGTCTGTGCACACAGAGTTGCTCTGTTGACAGATTGTAAAATGGCACTTTGATGTCACCCGCCCTGTGTCCCATATCACTGATAAGAAAGCCACAAGAAAGAGGTTTCAGCATTTTAATCTGTTCCAGGAAGGGAGGCATTTGTACTTCTCTGAAAAGGCTTGCTCTCTCTCTGCAGCATCTGATGTCGATTCCTCTCAGACTGCACGGTCACTGCCGCTGTCAGTCAGACAAAGGTTCCTGATCTGCGCCTGGCAGGGTACCCTCTCCCAACCCTGTTTATAATCTAACCCGATCTGCGCCTGGCTGGGTACCCTCTCCTAACCCTGTTTATAATCCCACCCGATCTACGCCTGGCTGGGTACCCTCTCCTAACCCTGTTTATAATCCCACCCGATCTACGCCTGGCAGGGTACCCTCTCCCAACCCTGTTTATAATCTAACCCGATCTGAGCCTGGCTGGGTACCCTCTCCTAACCCTGTTTATAATCCCACCCGATCTACGCCTGGCTGGGTACCCTCTCCTAACCCTGTTTATAATCTAACCCGATCTACGCCTGGCTGGGTACCCTCTCCTAACCCTGTTTATAATCCCACCCGATCTACGCCTGGCTGGGTACCCTCTCCCAACCCTGTTTATAATCTAACCCGATCTACGCCTGGCTGTGTACCCTCTCCCAACCCTGTTTATAATCTAACCCGATCTGCGCCTGGCTGGTACAACCCTCTCCCAACCCTGTTTATAATCTAACCCGATCTGCGCCTGGCTGGTACCCTCTCCCAACCCTGTTTATAATCTAACCCGATCTGCGCCTGGCTGGTACCCTCTCCCAACCCTGTTTATAATCTAACCCGATCTGCGCCTGGCTGGGTACCCTCTCCCAACCCTGTTTATAATCTAACCCGATCTGCGCCTGGCTGGGTACCCTCTCCCAACCCTGTTTATAATCTAACCCGATCTGCGCCTGGCTGGGTACCCTCTCCCAACCCTGTTTATAATCTAACCCGATCTGAGCCTGGCTGGGTACCCTCTCCTAACCCTTCTTATAATCCCTATCAGCAAAGTGGATTGGGGGCAGCTTTAGATCAGGCTGCATTTGCCATGGCCATATGTAGTGCTGGACCCCCCCCGTCCGCCTCAGTGGAGAGACACTCTGCTGTGAGGTTAGAAAACCGTCTGTTATGGCAGTCTGGTGTTCATAGCTGAAGCTGAATGTTTCGCGCGCACCACAGCGGGTCTAGCAGAGGCCGAAGTATCAGTGGAGTACGTTTCAATGGAGAACAATATACATATTTAACGATTTGTTATTGATTAGTGATCTGCCTCTGCTACCACACATTTAATCTGCAAATGTAACTTGGCCTGTCCGTGTCTAAGCAAAATGAAAGTCCTCATTCTCTAATTACCTCAATTATCTAATGAATAAAGTGATACTCCTACAACACTCACAGGCCCGAAAGAAGGATCCAATATTGCTTTTTCCCATAAGCATTCAGCTGAAGTTAAAAATCTTTCAGAGAAAACCAGCATTTAGTTTAAATGGTTAATGCCACTAAAAGCCAATACAGAATGCAATTAGAGCATTATGGGTAATGGAGTTAAATCATTTCAGTAATCCCCCAATAATCCTAATGGGGAGGATGTGTCTTTGAACACTTCAGCCACATATTTCCAATCCTGTCAGGCAAGAGTTATAGTATAGTAACTGGTAAACTAATAATGATTCCCACAGTCAGTTGCAACTATGTCCCCAAACAGATATTTATACCTACTAATATTATAGGAGGAGGGGGGAGTTTGAACGGTTACTATGAGGCCAACACTGTCAGCTGTCACTCGAGTACTCACAGTACATTGTCTGAAAGTGTTAGCTGAAATGCAAAAGCTGGCAGGCCACTCTGTTTTTTTAGGGTGTTTTTTTTTCTTTTCTGAAATTGAGGCTGAACTTCAGAGAAGAATATGATAGGCTGCCTTCTGTCACATTTCCCCTCCTGGTGCAGAGTTTCAGCTACTATGAAAACAAAACCACAGCCTAAACAGTAAAAAAAAAAAAAAAAAAAAAAAAAGCTTGATGATTAACTCGACTTCGCTGGAACCCTTGTGCTTGAGTCCTTCTGCAGAACGGCAGCAGGTGGTAGAATCTACTTTGGCTGTATTTAGTGTGGGTTGTTTTTTCTTTTTTTTCTTCTTCTTCAGCATTGACTCTTATTCAAAACTGTAAGGACCCATGTCCTTTAAAACCTGGCTAAACCAAAGCCCACACTGTCATACTGTTTCCTGCCTTTTTCTGTCATCATTTCCTGGTGGCGATGCTGTGAGGTGATTTGGCATTACCTCACAACTTTTTACAGATAACTGGAAGGTGTTTGAATCATCCCTGCTGCTCCTCAAAGCCGTATCAGTAAAATGGGTAGCTCTAGTTTTGAACCTTTTCTAGATGTTGAAACTTGCCTTTGAGAGCAGGCTGTTAGTTTGTGTGGAAATTACACTGTGACAGTCAGAGGTATAGTCCCACGTCGTACCAAATGCAACTGTAAAGCTCACTGTCAATGAACCCCTTCCATTAAATTCAAATCTCTGCTAAGAAATTTGACTGGTGGAGGATGGGACCAGAAAATCAAATTTACAGTGAAACCTCCATACAAAAGAAGGCTCTGTAACTTCCCCTTCCTTACAAGTCAGATCACTTCCTACTACAAATAATAAAGAAGTGTATTTTAATAGAGGAAGTGGCTTAGGTTGGAATTGCTTCCTCTTACTGTTAGTGAGGGGTTGGTTCCCAATCAAGGTGTGACCAGGTGTCATCCTGCAGGATTATGGCATGCAAACAGCACCCAGTCAGTAAAAAGCCACTCATGAGTCATAACTCTTCTGTAAGGCTCATTATTATACCTTGAACATGCTATCGATGAAATCAATAATGGCCAACAGAAGTAGACAAACCAGACAGACAGTGTTTTTTTTTTAACTTTCTTTTCTCCTAATTATTTCCCAACCTCTGGCTGAACTTGTTGGCACAACCTTGTTGTGCCAGTTCTAGGAGGAGACTCGTAGGCATATGCCTCCTTCAATTCAAACAACAACCTAAAGGAGAAGTCAATATACACTCAGTTTGTGCCACTATGGGTGCCTGTCCTGTATGTTTTTTAATTGTTCCTTTGTCCTTTGAGGGGTACAAAAGCCACAATTTGCATTGTTCCTTCTTTACCATTTGACTGTATGTACACAAAAACCACGTTATATACGGGGTCCACAGATTGCTCGGTATTATCCGTGGTTTCGGCCGTCCTCGGTAGGACTTGGAATGTATCACCCGTAGATACGGGGAGACCACTGTACACAGAGACATGACTAGTCCACAAATTCTCTCAGCTGAAAGCAGAGGTTCTCACGATAAGGTAACACGAGTGCTCATTATAAAGGCAGGAACAAGCTTCCATATCAGAAATCTGTCAAAACAAACAGCCAAAACAAACCTCCCAAAAAGCCAGTCTGGCCCCAAATGTGTCTCTCTTATCTTATCCTACAGCAAACAGTCACATGGGATCCAATTTTTTTGTTCAAATCTGATTTGCCGCACTTATGTATGACCTGTGCAGCTGGTGCCTGACCAATCAAATCAGATTTTTTTTTGGCCTTAAGCGTTTTTGTCATCATCCCTAGCACGACACAACATCGACTTCTGTCATCACTTCAATTTTAAAAAATAACAAAAACAAAAGTATTGTGCAGACAGCACTCCCAAAAAATAATTGATTTGAAAAAACAAACAAATTTGGGGCCTGCTATTTAGCCACTATGAAAGAAACCAGCAAAACCACGTTCTGGCCAGGAATGTGTCTGAACACATTAGCATGGTGTGGTCACATGTGAAGTGGTGTTTGGTCAGCCTCCAAAAGAAAAAAAAAAAAAAAAGAATGGATTTGAAAAGCAAACAAATTTGAACATTAATGCCTCACTGTTTAAACCCTGTGACTAAACTAGCAAATGGTTGACTTGATTTGCCAGTTCAGTCACAAGATTTCAGTGATAGCAGGTCTGATACGGAAGGGTGGAGGGGACAGAAAGCTGGGTTTTTGTGAGAGGTCATAGACACCGAGTGATAGACACAGCTTGTGTGATAGACGTAGTATGCAAAACTGCAATGTTATTTTTTTAAAAATATCTGTCTTATTCTGTAAGTATTTTTTAATTCACTTTCACATCAGCCAGGCAGTTTACTTGCCTGAGTAGTCATTCAGCTGAGTGTCTGTCCTGAGTGTTACTTGGTTTTGAGGCTGGGGAGGTGGAGTTTGGAACCCGCTGTGTGCCCATCCCTGCACACAGCGGGTTCCTGTGGCGTCCTTGTTTCTTCAGAACTGGTAGCATATCAGAAATTCAACATGGTTTTTCTATGGAAAGGGGGAAGATGGGAACGGAAGTGGCGAACACTCACAGCACAACAAACAGCACTGGAGGGCTCATATGAGAGCGCATTTGAGTGATGACCTTTCCGCATTTTTTTGTTTCCCCTTTATTTGTTTTTTTATTTTCTGTCTTGCCTTTTGTTACAGCTTGTTTCATCCTGTTTATCTGAGTGTTAAGGCTCTTTAAAATGTAACTGGCGATTCCTCATAGCTGCTGTCTGCGCAGGGCCCACGGTCACCCAGGAGGCGAGGGAGTGCTAACATGCGTTGGGTCCAGTAGTATACGGGCTCCAGCAGGGCCCACGGTCACCCAGGAGGCGAGGGAGTGCTAACATGCGTTGGGTCCAGTAGTATACGGGCTCCAGCGGGCCCTCAGGCACCCAGGCAGCCGTTATCCGGAGATGGGTACAGGTGCACCCTGCAGTGTGAGAACCTCCCTCTTTCCTCCGGAATCTGTGACAGTGGTGTCACGCTCAGGCGGGCCTGGAGGACTGCATTGTCGGCTGGTTTTTTTTTGGCGTGTTTCATCTCTTAATTGATTCATTTAAATCACTGACTGACTACGGAGGCCATGCACCTGGTCTCCAAGGCCTAAAATGGCTGTCGGTTGAGAGGAAACCACAAAGACACTGCAGCCCTCCAGGACTGGAGTTCGCCACCCCTGTTCAATGACCATTTAAGCAGTGAAACCACACTGCATCACACTACATCACACTACACTACATTACAGTTATTTAGCAGATGCTTTTATGCAAAGTGACCAGCAGTTCATCAGACTAACCAGGGGCCAGTCCCCTCAGGAACACTGGGGGTTAAGGGCCTTTCTCAGGGGCCCAACAGCTGCACTGGTCCCACTGTGACTAGACTGGGTCCTGACCCACCATCCATTACATCACATTAATGACATTTGTTAGACGCTCTTATCCAGAGCGACTTACCAGGCAAAGTGCATAAGAATGGCACAAAAAGAGGAAAGATAACCCTAGAGAGGGGTAAAGTCCCAAGTGCCAAAGGTGATTGAATAGATTTGGACTCCCCTACTGACTATCTAAGCATAAAATAAACAACAGCCCAGGTTAAAACAAATCACACGAGCAAATAAGGGTAGAGACGTTACAAAGTCCTTTCGGTGCACCATGGCCCCTGGGGCATTGGCTGCCCAGCCACAAAGGAGGTTGATTCATGCATCACTACACAGGTGTTTCATCTTGAGGCAACACCTGGGCGGCCTGAAGGATCTCCTTGTTAGGAAGTACTCACATACTGACTGGGTTTCAATCAACATTCGTCCTTAACTTTGGCTTGCAAGTAGATGCAAGTGTTCATTTTTATGCTCACTGGCTTAGTTTGGTGAGCTCAGCAAACATGAAAATTAGCTCAGCAAACTGCTGTTGTACAGAAAAAACACTCTGACTAAGTTGCAAGTAGAAGTTAAGGACAAAGGTTGATTAAATCCTGGCTGTTGTGCTTTGTGGGGGAAATTTGAATAGAGTATGGGTATACACACACACACACACACACACACACACACACACACACACACACACACACACACACACACACACACACACACACACACACACACACACACACACACACACACTACTTTCATAGGAAGCATTCACTTGATTTGCATGTGATTAGTCATATGTTAGGATTATGATTTTAATATTTAATGGCTGCAGGGGATTAAAAAAACTATGGGGACTCATTCTGATTCTCGAGGATCTCTCATACTGAAGCTTTCCTTCTGATTCCCCAATAGCGTCTGAGCCGCAGAACGGGTCTGCCTGAGCAAGCCTGGGACTGACCACTGTCTGCTACCCATCCATGCCAGATCCGAAAGCGTGAAGAGAGCGGGGCGAAAGACCGTGAACAGGGTGGCGAATGAGCCACACAGAAAAGTGGGCCGCACTGTGATGTGTCTCTCTCCCTTTTTCTTTTCTTCTTTTGTAACTTAAAGTTTGAATTTCTTTAAGACAGCAGTAGAATTGTCACAAATATGCTTCCATCATGGCTCCACCTTTCCTCCCCACCAAGAAAAAAGTTCTCAAAGAAGAACTAAAGCAATAAATCTCTCTCTCTCTCTTTCTGGCATACACCTCTTGCTAAAAAATTAATTGGGATGCTGTTAAAAGAAACATTGAATGCTAGAAAATGTAAAGAAAAGGAAGGGCACTGTATTGAACAAAGGTGATGCACAATGAAATTGTAATTGATAATGAGTTATTAACCAGACGCAGCAGAACGTGACAGCTTTCACAGTGCAAAGTGTTCTATAGCTACAGTGAAGAAAATCTGGGCAAATCCACGTTTCTGTGTGGCCACATGAGATGAAAGGAGGAGAGATTTATGTTCTCATCTCCTGCTCCACCTGAAGGGCCCTGAAACGTATACCAACCTGCCCGCTGCCCTGCAGTCATCCATGGCAAATTTATAAATCCATTTATCATAGAGGAAAATAAATCAGTGTTCAAATAAAACATAAACAAGCCCCTGCTCCCCATAACACATTATGTGCCAGATTTATCAGAGCCTTTGTGACATGTTAAAATGTTTATACATTGCAATCTTAGTGACATGATTTGTGATTGGAGCAAGCAAACTACCTAAGCCAATCACATGCTCTCATACTCTTTTTGCACCAGTAGTTCTAGATGAACTAAACGCTTGTAAATCAGGGCCTAACTAATTGTGCTGTCTCTGTGAGGAATGAGCAATGGGGAAACAACTACTTGACCTTTTTCATAATCTGTCAGAGGTCTCATGTGGTTTTAGGAACTCAAATATTAAAGCATTCATTTTAAACCTTTTTTTATTGCAGAAATAATAAATGTCATATTGCCAATTAATATCAACATTAATACAAAGCATACTAAGACTCCTTTCTCGAGAGCTATTTTGCTATTTCAAAATATTAGGCCTTCTTCATTTGGTCTCCATTATGTTGTATGGTATCTAAAATACACATCTATTTATGGTTAAAGATGATCCACTGCCATAAGAGCCCCCTCCACCCAAAAAAAAACATCTTCAACTCACTTCATGTCGTCTGTATTTTTGAATACACAAATGGATGGCAAAATTAGAGATCTGATGTATATTAAATCCTCTAACATTCATCCGAAACCATCCTTTCCAGCAATTACATCTGGGATAATCAAGAACTCAAATTCTGTGCCAAGAGACATATGATTTATTATTAATGTGTTTTCATCCACATTCATGTATGCGTTTGCTTTAATTTCAGAGGAACTGGATGTAGTTTATGGGGTGCCTGTCCACTGCCAAGCTTCTGCTGCTTTTTATAATGACACCTGGCTCCAATATGACTCCCCGTTTTATTCGGCGACAGCTGTGAGTTGGCCCTATCGACCTCTGACCTTTGGTTGAGCAAGTATTCTTTGAGGATGTGATCCGTTTCCCAGTATAATGATAAAAAATAATCTGATATTTTGATGGGAAAGCGCCACCTCCTCGCCGTTTTCACTGCGTACAGTAAACGCAAGCGATGTGATTTCACGATGTACACAGTAGCTCGTTCTGACAGTTTACTCTGGACCTCTTTACAGTTAATATATTTAATATATTTAATACAGATTTCAGTTATCTTTTGAAAAAGGAAGGATTAAAACAGATCACACTACCTGTCTCTGCCACATTGAGTTAAACAGCTTGACACATTGTCCTTTGATAGCTTTTAACAAAAGCATAAAATTCTGGCTAACAAATTATTTATATTAAATTAAATTAACGATGTATACTGTAGCTACATTTAATATAATTTACAATATACTGTAGCTGATTGATCTCATGGTTTGGAGAATTTTTTAACCTTTATTTAACCAGATAGTCCTGTTGAGATTCAAAAATCTCATAGAAAAAAAAACATAAAATATAGAAGGAGAGAGAGCAAGAGAAAGGTGGAAACAATAAAAAAGCAGAAAGAAATGCAATCAAAAATGTATTCAGAGCAATGACAATTTCCTATTGAATAGGTTTCCATAGCCCTAACAACTGCTTTGATGTCAGTGAGAGGCACCAGAAAAAATGTTTCTGAAGGCTTTTCCAAGTGGTGGGGCAGAGCTCCTCTCCTCAGTGCTTACCTGGCCATCTCCGGCCCAGCTTTGCGGACAGTGAACCTTGGGACCTTAGACTACACTGGCCTCCACGTTTCTGTGTAACATAGAAACATAAACAAGAGAGAAGTCCCAAAAAAAAACAAATGTGAAGAAGAAAATTATGTAAAGAAGAAGTTACTGAGAACGCTTATGGAGACCTGAAACCTGATTATGCTTCAGTTACAAACTGAACAATTAGCACCTCAGCCAAAGAGACGGGTGCATCCCACACTTGGGAGCAAACTATGAGGAAGCAAAGATTAATCTAAAGCTATCCATTAAATTACACGATTTCAGAAAACACTCGGGAAAGAACATTGGATTTAGTTTGATGGTGAAAGGGTCAGACCTGAAACACGACCATATCACCAGCCTTCTGCAGAACACCATGGACGCACTCTTTTTTTTTTCTAAAGAGAAAAGCTTGGTGAATTCCATCATGGCATGACGCTGTGCTATGAACAGGAAACACCTGTTGCTGCTGACCTAAAGAGACGTAAAGCAGGAGTGTGAAACTGTGACAGAGCGGTACACTGTACAGCGCAGTAGCATTTGTCTTATAGCTTTGTCCTGTTGCAAGCAAAAAAACACTGTTTGCATCATAAGTGCTAATGTACCAGGGGAAAATAAAACAACATGAATTATTAATGAGATGTGCTGTAGTTCCATCTGACAGTCTGTCTGTCTGAAATATACTCTGAAGATGAACCACTGGAGCTATGTGGCCTTCACAGAAGCCATCACTTTCCTGGATAATACCTTTAAATAAAACTTTGGGTTTTTCCAAAACCACAACCCATCGTCATTCAGCTACCATGTAGCGTCTGTGGGAGTGTCTGGACTTGATAAGACCGTACATGCTGCTGGATCCTACGCAAAGATTAACGCACATCAGTCTGCAGTGTGAGATCAGAGGCGCTGCGGAGGACATTACTATAAATACTGAGAGATTACAGCTTCAACCGAAGAAAAAAGGGCTCACCCTCAACATCCCTGTGGGAGGAAATTATTCAATGTTCCATAAATATATCAAAGACATTCTCCAGTGATCTGCAGTGAACTCCTTTGCTCTAATAATATATTATATTATCTATGCCTTATGTATTGTTTGTATGAATGCATATAGATTAGCGATGTTGTAAGACTACAATTAATTCATCTTACTAAAAAAATAATGATGACACTGGTCATCTTAAAAAAAAGAAAAAAACCCATTAAGCAACTCAAGAACAAAACATGGGTAGTGCTGTAGAATGGGCTTCAGGCTGGACACATTTGCCGTTGAACTCAAAATAAAAGGGTGTGCCATGTTTACAGCGCTAAACAGAGGAGTTTCCTGGAACAACATATTTTCCCTATTCATTTTCATTCTAATCTGAGATTCTAAATTTTCATTCTAAAAGAGATTCTAATCTTTCTAAGCTGATATGCAGCAGTTGTATTTTTGTGACTGTTTTGCCACATAAATTACATAAATATTTATTTCCCAAAACTATTGGACAAAGTGTTGACAACAAAGGCAAAATGGATGATCTCACTGCATTTTATCAATTGTAAAACAAGCAAAGTGGCTACAGTAAAATTAGACAGTTATGTCAGAGATGTTAATCCCTGCAGCTCAAAACATTTAGTGACACAATCGTATGGAATTTGGATTCAGTGGATAAAAAGCTCTGAGTCTGTATCGGCCAGTTTAGGAGCCGCTGAGCTCATTTGAGTTTACTGAGCTTTGCGACTTCAGCCAGCTCTTACTGTTCACCTAAACTGCAGTTTCATTTCAGATCAATACTATTTGATCAGGCTAATGATGGAATAAATCAAAGCAAAATGATCTATTAAGTAATCTGATACTAGATTGTACATACAAGTATATTAGAAAATATGAATGAATTTGACATTGATGACAGACAGATTTAATGCACTTTATTTTTTACAGCTGTTTAAAATTCCAGAATGGGTTTGATGGCCAAGCTGAAAAACGTGAATGTTTCATTTTTTTGGGTGGGGGTAACAAAGACTAAGACTGTGACGTAGACTGAGACTGTGAACTCCATGGATCATTGACCTCTAATCCATTACACCGACATGAGAAGCAGCAAGAGAAGGGTAAATGCTAGCTGAGGAACGTTTGATAATGGTTTCTGAGCTGCACATTGGACAGTTCCTGAAAGACATCAACTGTGAACTGAACTGATTTAAGTACTGAAAAGCACAATGATTTAAGTACTTAAAGTTGTTCCCCCTTTTGAAATAGCTTATTTATTCAGAAAAATGCATTTGGACACAACACGGATGTGTTTAGATGGGGGTTATTATTAAGTTGTGGGTGGGGCAGATTTTTGTTGATATTTGATCTTGGGCTTGGAATATTAAGGGGAAGAAATGTGCCAGGCCATCACACAGGCAGGACGCCCCCAGATAATGGAAATGTGACAGAATGCCTTCAGAAGGAAAAGAAAGGCTGGGGTTGAGTTGGAGGGAATAGAAGAATGAGACGTTGGGCGCACAGCATTTTTCTACCTGTATAAAAACTGGTTTGGCAGGTTTAGGTTTCGGAGTCAGGGGTTGTCTGAACATAGTTCTCCTGACTTTTTTGTTTAGTTGTCAAACCAAATTAAAATTAGGATTCTTCTGAATTTGAGGTCTGTCATGAATGTCCCATTAACTCTGTGACATCATGAGTGATCTGACTCATGCCTGCACAGAAACTTAACCTCCCCAGGTTGATAGTTTTATGGAAAAAACTAATGTTTAACCCAAAGATATTGAAGGGTGATAGTCCCTACTGAAAGGCAATGCAGCAAGCACCCACTTCAGAGATGTAAAAGCGTCCTGAATGGGATGGCCTCTGCTCACCGTATCTTTTCATTTTGGGTCCTTTTGAGGTTGAATCGTAATTACATGCTGCTAAAGGCCTCACAAAAGCAGAAAAGTTCAGAGTGGAAAACCCATTTACTTTTAGGACAGCCATTTGACAAAGTGACTGAATAGTGAGAAGGAGCAGTGTGTAGTTTACATTACATTATATTCCAGGCCTTTAGCAGACACTCTTGACCAGTGCAACTTACACATAAATATTACACATTACACTTACATCTGTTTATACAGCATATGATTTATATAGCATGGATATAAACTCAAGCAAGTTAGGTGAGGTACACCGTTCAAGATCACGATGAGCAGTGCCCCGCCTGGAAATCAAACCTGCAACCTCTGTGTTACAAGCAAAGCTCCTTAATAATCCGTAACGCAAATGTAACATGTGTAACACACAGCATCAGCCTGGGAATCTGTGCGGTACCCAAGCAGCCATGCTCCTGGCAGGGCAATCGCTTTTACAGAAAGGGCTGCTTCCAGACCCTGAGCCACAAGGCTCCAGGGCTTTCTCAAAAACTGGCTGTCTGGGTTCCAGGAAGCACAGAGCTGGAGCAGGAGAATGACAGCACAATCGACGTGATCATTGCACGAAGGCATGTTGCAGATGAACATTACATTGCTTTAGCAGCCCTGGCTGCGCCGTGATGTAGTGGGTGCTAAAGGAGATTCACTGTCCGACACCTCCAGCGGCTGGCAGGAAGGACAGAGCAGACAGCCTGACCTCAGCTCCTGGGCCGGAGCCAAGCCTGAAAGACACACCGCACTACAAATCTGCTCATCGCACATCCATATCCAAATAGTGCCGCCATCTGCAACACTGACGCGCTCTGCTGCTTCATTTTGCAAAAGGGACTCACACCGAGCAGCTATTGCGGCGAACGAGGAGACCCGAGCATTCGCCGACACGGCCAGGAGTGACATCATCCCAACGTCCGAGACGAAAACTCGTCTGCCGCTCGGCTCGTGGCCCATTTGGGACCCGTTTACTATCAGCTTCAGCGTATGGCAAGTGTCCAAAAAACGCACATTTCTCAGAACCAAGACAGCCTTACCTGAATATCTGCCAAAGCAGGAAATCCCAAAAAGACAACTGAAAGAGACAGATTAGTCAGTGAATTCCCCACTGAGGTATTCTCTCTGAGGGCAGGCCGACCCACGTCACTCATTATTTGAAAGTAATTTGGTCAAATCTGCGACGCCCACTTCAATTCAACCACCCCACTTTTACCTCTCAATACTCACCTCGGTAACACCAAACTCACTCATGGTGCAAGGGGAACCCTATCTTTAGCAGAGCGACCTCAGCTGGGATCCTGGTTTCTTTCTCTTCCCTCCCCTTTTTCTTAATCGTTTTCAGTGCATCTAAACCCATGTTGATTACAAGAAGCATAAACCCCTCTTTACGCTCACACTTCTGCTGTTTGAGCTTGTGAGAATGCTTTTACGTTGAGGTAGTCATGCTAGACTGCATATCTGCAAGCAAATCTCTTCAAGCTCCATCTGAAGTTAAAGCCCAAATGTACACAGAAGTGTTATCTTACAAAAAAACACAAGTGACAGTACATTTTAATGCACGTGGGACTGTTCTTATTTCATGAATATCAGTCACATTTAAAATCACTGCTGACAACATATGGTTTGTTCATCTCTCAGTTGAACGCTTTTAAAGCGACATATTTCTATTTTATACAAATGTTTACAGTTCTAACAATGAGGGAATTTTCGGGAGGTTTTTTTTTCATCATCTTGGGTTTTAGAATGCGATAACATGTTATGACGGGAGTATTTGGCCCAGCCAATCTAAAGAGCACCCAGCACTGCAGCAAGCCTAGACATGAACACACCAGGATGTTTGCCTCAGCAGATGGATGTATGGATGTATGGAAAGGGGTCGTCTACCTTTGACAGATTTTGATTAAAAATGCTGGCATACTGGACACATAACCCCTGAAAATATCCATAAGTAAGCTGGACCTTCATTGTATTTTGGTCAGCCTGGTGTCACATTCAAGATCAGCCCATGTTGTTGTTGACAACCAAGATCAACCAGCTGACAACCAAGATCAATACTCAATTAAAGGTCAGTAAGGAAGGTCAGTTGGAAATGTACATCTGGTAATTTTCATGCTCACGTCCCCAAAACAAATTGCTTCATCTTCCATTTAGTGTGGAAGTTGTGACAGAACCCTGGTTATGAGCCCAGAGTATCCACTGATAATGCTAGCGTGCAATGCCAAGATCTTCTACCAGTTACAAACAAACCTCCAGTCATGACAACCATGTCCTCTCAATGAAACAAAACATTTAATTCCTGGTAAATCGAGAACCAACATTTAAACCCAGACATCACAATGTCATCCATTGTTGGCCCACTGTTGATGTAATGGACCATTTCCACATGGCCTTTCACTTGACTGATAATTAGTCGATTAATAAACAAAAATATGTTCTAAAAGCGTTAAAATGGAAAACTCATTGTAGGAACTGAAAAGGTTGTGGAGGAATGAGTCACAGAGTTGACAACAGAGAGCTACAGACTACAGAGAACGGTCCCCTGAGGCGAATGAATGCCATTACAGAGAAAGTCTGTAAATGCAGATACAGAAGAACTTGTGAGCTTCAGACGGTGATGTAAAGCACAGCACCATTTACCATGAAACATGAGTTACCTTTCAGGATAAACACAATTTTTGTCAACTGGATGGAGTCATAGAGACTCGAGAAGCTGATCACTCGGTCTGAAATTCAGGATCCGATGACAGGCGTGAGTAATGTACAGAACGGCGGCAGGTCATCAGTTTCCAGACTGCTCCTGTTACCCGAAGGAATTTTAGAAAAAGTTTATAGGGCTGCTGTCTCTACTTTTTCAGGGGATGTGAAATGAATCATACTCTGAGCCTGGTTACCTTTATAATCACTCTTTAATTTCCCTTTTACTCAAAAACGAAGTATCTCTGCGAATCAGTTGGGCAGCTTTCTCTTTTTAAATGTTGAAATTTAACGATGTAAGATCCAAACTGTGTGACTCGAGGACACGCATGTGCTGTCCAGTGATCAAGAAGATTTCCTCTTTCAATCTGAGGAAATTTCCCGATGTTATTTATTTCTGTTTAACTTGAATGGCCCCAAAGATTGTCTTGTCACAAGGTGCAGAAAAGGTTTTTTTCTGTCATACAAACAGAATACGGTCTGTGGATCACGCTCTTCAGAGGAGAACACTGCAAGGATGCTTTTGATCCCTCGACTATTCATCATACCTATGGAACCTGAATAATTTCTTTAGATTTAAATGACTTCTGTTTTAATGTCATTCCTCTTTACAGTAATAACAACCTTAGAATGGTGCGCCAACTCAGGCTACAAGCTTAACTAAAAAAACTGAGCTCTTGAACAAGCTTTTTGAGTATATTTTTTCAACAGCTAGCAGTTCCATAGAGGGTGGGTTATTGTCAGCGATTGCTACGTGTTCATGCACATTTGACCAAAGTGATGTCACTGGTAATGGACTAGAATGCCAGGCAGAGACTACATCAAATTGTCAGTGCCACAAACAATAGGAATAATTATTACATTAACCTACAGATCCATCAAATGTCCTAGCAGGTGCCAGAGGAAATATTGACATGCGGGTTTGAGTATATATTAAGAGGTAGATTAAATAAAGTTTTGGTCCTGGGATAGACGCACCATGATGTAGTTTGAACTGATGTGTTTTTAGTTTGTGGACGATGACAAGGGGAGATCCTGCTGTCCTTATCATGACAGGAAGTTCATTACACCAGAAAGGGCCGAAGTACAAAACTGACGAGCCCGGGATGGGGGCCCGTTTAGGGAGGGAGGCACAAGTGTCCATAAACAAGGACCAGATATTTGTATTTTGCATAGTCCACTACCACAGGCAAGTGTAGAGAGAGACGAAGAGGGGCAATATGCGTGTGTTTTGGTTGAATAAAGATTAGTCGAGCAGCAGCTTTTTGTATGAGTTGAAGAGGGCCTGGTAGCACAAGCTGGGAGACCAGTGATATGGAAAAGGTCATGTGACACCATGTGGATGATGACATTAACAAAATGTTTGGATCTCTGCTGTAAAATGCATTTCATGCAATTTTATCATGTCTTGTGAGTGTGAACATTAGTACTTAGTCCCACTTGTAGTGACCTAATTTTGTTGTCTTGTGATTGTTGTTGATGTCACTAATGACTAACAGGTCATCCACAGGGTTTAGTCCATGCTATCCCTTCTGGTACTTGGGACTTTTACCCCTCTCTACCACTTCAGCACTCTTGTCCATTGTCTTGGGGCATTTTGAGTTGTAAGTCGCTCTGGAAAAGAGCGTCTGCAAAATGACTATAATTTAATGAAATGAAATGTAATGTAACATGGTTGCTTCTTGGGAAATGGAACATATGAAATTACAGTTGTTTACTTGGGTTGAAACAAAAAAAAATAAACAAGTACCTTTCATATTGCATGGCATCGGATGCCAGGGCCCTTGGCTGGCTGTGCTGGTTTTTATCATTTCATCATGGTGGATATTTTACCAGTCTTGTAGTAAAGTTTTGTTAAACACAGATCTAATCAGGCTCATGGTTTTCGACACACCCAACTCCCCGTGACTCAGCGGCCTGGCGACAGGGCGAGGAGTACATGCCTTCGATGATTACAGATGGCAGAGCAATGAGCTCACAGGGAGGAGAGGAGCACCCATTGAAAGTCCACTGCCTCCCTGCATGTGCCTCCAGAGATGGCAGCCAAGGCAAGGCCAGCATGCAGGCTGTGCAGGGCCTGGGTCCTAACTTTACAGGGCCATGATATACCACAGCGTGTTTTACATGTACGGTAAAGATAAGTGCAATGTATTTAGAATGTACAGCAGTTCATTCTAACTGTGTTGCGGTCTGTGACTGCCCGTAAGTTCTCAAACAGACCAGGACAGGGGAATATGCTCCTCTCTTGCTTTTTTCCTTAGAAGGGAAATTATGTGCGACCATTAGCTGAAGCCAACGGGTGAAATTTGGACACCTCCCCTCCCAGCCCTGAAGCTTGGCCACTGGCTTCCTTAGAGTCACCTGTTGGAAGTTCACTGGACTGGGAACCCCATACTTTGTAACCCTCACACAGGCAACCAGAAAACTGCTGTCAGCTAGTCAAACAACATGGATGGACATGGATGGAAGGCAAAATCATCAACAGCTTCACACTTTTGCAAGAGCAATGAGATTTTTAGAAAAGGAGAATGCTTCAAAATAAGGATTTCCCATACAGTTTAGTAAAAGTCTAAATTTGATCCAAACCTTAATGCAAAAATGTTTTTAAAAGCAGGTCCACATATTTGTTCTTGCTTTGGTCTCCAAACAAACTGAATATTTTTATGAGCCATTACGATTCATTACATGAAAAAGGGTATCAATCCCTCTTCATATTTTCATAACACACCCTGTCAAGACAGGATAGAATGGAGGAGACTGTATTTGCTTCTACTGAAACAAATCAGTACTTGTAATCATACACGTTTAATAAATATTCTCATCAATAAGAAATAAGTTTTTGAAATATGTATCTTTATTTTTATAAAAATCATTGGTCCGTAGACCAGGTTGGCCCACGTGTTTGTGCTTTGATCTGGATCCCATCATGAAGCAGCAACTAATTATGTGAAGTGCATCGGTATCATAGTTCACCCCTGAAGCAATATAAACATCACTGGCAATACATAAAACATTGTGCTATAAACCCATCTTATCAGATTTATACTTAAACAGAGATTTAAGCCTCTATTACAAAGAATTAAACAACAATTTACCATGAATTCATGTGTATCTGTCTGATAACAACCAAAAGCTGATTTCACTGGAAAGCAGGTTTCCTTGGAACCCAGAGGCAAGAATTACAAATAATGACATCATCAAGATAATGATGATAGCCAGTCAGCCTCAGCACTGAAAAAGGCTTACAATGCAAAACAATGGGGCTTTGTCAGAAATAGGGAACCAGCCCTCGCTGCCCAGAACGACCGAAACCTCTGCTCAAGCCCAGCCTGGCTTATATTTAGGTTGGACATGGACATCAAAGGGAAGGAAAGTTGGCATCTTAAGGAAGTTCTGGATGCTCTATGGAATTCCGGAGAATCACAGCTTCTCACAGCTGTGGCAGAGTCAGCACAGAGGGCTGAGAGCAGACTGAACTGGCAAATGTGTTGCCCGCTGGTGGTATGTCAGGGCCTGACTCGGCAGGTTCCTGGGTCTATCACAGCCCTGTCAAGCTCCATTTCGGTGTAAAAGGGCCTTCAGCCAGAATTTTTTATTTAAAATGTTTTTTTTTCCTTGCCTTTGTCTTAAGGTGTATTGTTCTGGTTTTCATTTTGTTTAGTCACCAAGAACACCAGGCAATATGCAATCCTGTTGTGGTTTTGCAAACATATCACCGGCCTTGCCAATAAGCGATATGCCTAGTTTGGTTTGGGGGATGAGTTCAAACAGAACAGAGCGTTCTGGGAGGGGAATACTAAGGAACTATTATTAAACTTAACTACTATTTTAACATGAAGCACTTAAGCACTCTACAAAAGGGGAGAGGTGCATTTCATTTAAAAAAACAGATGAGACAAACCAGAAAAAATACATTGAAAAAGTGTCTTTCATTGAGAAACAACTTAGATTTTTGTTCAGATTGACTAATTTTTTTTTGTTTGCAAAACATATTTACAGGATGCAGGGTATCTTATTGTAAAAACTTTTGTGATGTTAACCTGCATATGTGTGTTGAAATGTTCAATACATGCGTTAACCTGAATCCCATAACGTAAATACCATTGTGCCCTGCTGTTGGCCCAAACTGCTATCTGCCTGTCATTTATCACCAGACACAACAGCTCTCCTGGACAGATAATGGAGAAATTAATGCATGATACAGGATGTTAGGCAGTTAAACAAGAGGAAACAACATCAGATCAGAACCGGATAAAAAAAATGCATGAACAATTGAAAGTAAAACCTTTCACTCAGCTCCTTTAAATCTGCATTGATTTTACTGTATGCATTGGAATGGCAGTAGCTCTGTGATTGACTATGATTAGTCATTCTCAACAACCCACTTCCCCCACCCCCCACCCCCACCCACTCCCCCTCCCACCCCCCTGCTGTTTCTTTGTATGGAGCTTCTAGATCAGGTCTCTGAAAACATACCAGACATATCACAACTGTTTCTAGATATTTAAAACCTCTCCTCAAGCTCGAGAGATGAAACATTAGGTCCTCTCACACGACGGAAGCACACGACAGTAAGACAGAATTTCTGTATGTCAAAACGCGGCGTTTCACAAAGTGCTGACATCACCGTGGGAGTCCTTTCCTGAATGTGTAAAAACTACCCAAAATGCGGACCACCTGCTTCTGTTTCTGCCCTCACTGCGCTGCTGGAGAGTTTTAACATTGTGGTCAGTGACACAGTAAGGTAATGAGTACAATGGACTATAAAAAGCATGGCTTTCCACACAGTCACCGCTTGTCATGCCATGCGCTTGGCAAGTCATTTCTTTCAGCTTCTCCCACCTACAGAGTTCACAATATTCCGCATAAGGAGGCCTAACTCATAGACTGGGATTCAATTAAACACGCTTAAATGACTCTCTTTGATTGCATATGCTATGCATTCAAGAGTAACTTCGGTTTTAAAGAGTTAGTTTATTCGTAAATGCATTTATTTATTTATCTCTGCTTGCCAAGGTTGAGACAGCTGACACTGAGTAACCAGGAGGCCTTGGATAAGCTGGATCCCTGTGAAGACAGAGAGCCCAACTTTCCACCCAGTTTCAGGCATGTAAATCAAGCTGATTTTCTGGTTCCAGACTGAAATAGTTGTTATTTGCCCCGAAAGCATAAATGTTCTAAAAATAGTAAGTCAACTTACAAATAAGGCTATTGGTTTTAAAAATGATATGTACAAAATGTTAAATTCTAAGGCATTATCATATTTGCGAGGAACAAAATGCTTTAGAGATCGACCGCATGCCCCGAACCCTCTTCCTGTCATCTTCCAATGGAGTGTAAATAAGAGCGCTGTTATTACAATGGCATACCTCTCACAAAACCTGACACAAAGGCCAATTAAGCTTCAAACGCAGGCGAAAATTACAGTAATTGCTAAGTGGAACATTCAAACGCCATCGTGGCTCCTGAAGAATCTGAACAATCCAATTCTTCAATGTATACAATTCAAGGCAGTACATTAATCATGAAACCAGTCATGCATCAAATGCGAAGGGTATGTATACACCTTGTAAAGTGTGAGATTGCACAGTACATTCCTGGAAATATGACTCTTGTTTAAAACATTATGAGCAGTAGTACACAAGTGTTATTTCTTTTTTTTCAAGAGCTGATGTCACTCTTCCGTTACACTAAGGCCAGTGACAGGCAGCGTCAATCACTGTCAGTAAATGGCACCAGTTGTCAGTTCTTTAGTGTGAATCAGTTCACACTGCATGCCGGAAGGTGTGAAACCTGAAACTGGTAACCTAAATTTAACACATGCCAGTACCCCATGGGAACATGCGAAAATGCTTGTGTGGTTATTGTGTTTTTACACATAGGCAGGAGTGTGCTGTCCTCTCAGATGTCCGAGATCTCTTACGGTCACACAGGATGTCTAGAGTATGTCACACAGGCTCAGTAAAGGTTTTTTGTTGAGTTGTGCGCACTAGATTTTTGCAATCGGACAGATCACCATGGCACATGTTTAACATACTTCATTTTTAAGTGTACTGCCTTTTGTGGACCAGATGGACTCAGAAATGAATGCACTGACTAAGATGGCATGGCTCAGTGTTCCAGGCATTCCAAAAAGCAATGTAACACAAAGCAGCCAAAATAGAACTGACGGAACAAACCGGTCAGAATTTCAGAACGGTGATGTGGTGAACATCACCTGCAAGTTGAACCTTAACTTAGAAAGACAGTCAGTTCTGAGGAACTGGGTGCATGTGACTTGCCTTGCCTAGTCACAGTTGGAGTTTAGTCATGGAGAGATCTTTCATGACCAGTGCAAGTGAGCTTTTTGAACTGATCTCGGGCACAGGATGCTGGGTAAACCTCAGACAAAGAGGCTCAACCAACCCCCCCGCCCACTGCAGCATGTTCCAGGGCCTGGCCTGAGTGGGTTCATCTGGCAGGCAAAACGCATTTTTTTTTTTTTTTTTACTGTAAAACAGCCCAAGATGTGCCGGAAAAGATATACCCTTTTGGTCCCACACTGACTGCAGGAGCATAGCACAGCCTTGCATTCTATAGTTAATGGAAGATTTGACTCATATCAACATTATAAGACACTATAAGACATCATTAGACCATTTCTGATTTTTTCCTTCACTTTTACTTTGTATTATAGTTACTTTTTGGCTCAATTGGTATAATGTTACAATCTAGTCAAGGAATGTGTTGATTCTGGACCTGCTCTGTTGCACGGTCTAAAACATGTAAGCTTTTCCTGGGATCCGGTTCCAAGGAAACAGTTTCCTAGAATTCAGCTGGCATGGGAAAATGTGACAGAGCATCATGGAAAATACAATGGAATCATGCTTCTGGAGTTCCTCAGTGCTGTCTTTTGAAGATCTTGAGAAGTCGTCACCTTGACACAAACCACCCGTTTGATGTATACTGTGCAGCCCTGAAAATAATTTTGGCAACCACATCAATTATATCGCAAAAGCAGCGACGTCCCAGAAGTCTGCACAGATTCTGACTGGTGATTGTCTCAATATCAAGGCAGCAGTCTGTGTCTCCGGTCTAATTAGGGCCCTATGAATAATGACATTAGAAACCACAGAATTAATCTAGACAGTTGGGGCGGTTGAAGAAAGGCAGGTCAGGTTATGCAGGCGAAGTTCTGCTCTCTGCAACACCATTGTAGGTGCAGTAGGTCCTCTTCCGTTAGCTGTCTCAGAAGCTCTGTCATTTTCTTCTTCACTTATGGAACAGAGGGGACTTGAAACGGGTTCCCCTTGAGTGCAGACTTGATTGTCAGGAAAAGAAAAAAGTCACACGGTGCTAGATCAGGTGAATAGGGAAGCTGGTCAGGTACTGCGATGTGTTTCTCGGCCAAAACTGCTTGACTGAGAACTCTTTGTGTGCTGGCACACTGTCCCAATGAAGGAAGAAACCGTACACCATACATGTACACTGCTGCAGCCTCTCTCTGCTGACCTGTTCTCACAGAGTTTCCAGAACCTGTTTGTAACTGTCTTGGTTCACTGCTGCTCCGTGACTGTGTGCATGCATGCTTTGTTTTGACTTACATAAGCCCAGTTTCGTTATTTAACAGCCATACCTCGTATAATGATATACGACCATAAAAAGACTGAAGTCTGTTTTTGATTGAATCGCACATGCCTTTAAAAACCCTGACTGTGTTTGATTAAATCCCAGGTTTTGTCATTTTATGAGAATATGAAATTAAATAAAAAAATGTTTGCTTCCAGGTTACCCTGACCTGTTACAACAACAATGTCCATTAAAGTCTATGTATGATCATGGGCACATAGGCACCCACCAAACAGCAAATATATGAAGTTTTTTTAACTTGTATATATTTTAACAGCAATTGTCATGTTATATTTTGTAAATGTATATGAAATATTATTTACTATGATATAATGTTATATTGTGATATAGTTTGTGCCCAATTGGCCCACCACTCTATTCACACAGGTAAAAGTGGCCCACCAGCCATACTAACTGAAAGTCCCTGTTTTAGCAGTTATGCAAAGTTATGGCGATATATTTTGAAAACTGTTCACTCACCAGAGCTGAGTTGGCAGTTACACCCACAAAAATACTATTGTCAAAAAAGAAAATTAGCATACTGCCATTCAGACAGGCAAATGTTCATGAAACATTTAGCTGTACCTACAATTTAGTTGTCAAGGGCTTTTAATAATGAATTGCATTACATCTGATTTCAATCATTTATCAGATGCTGTGGAGAGCAACAGGGGAAGCGATCTGGCTAACATCGCTCCCATAGAGTGAAGGTGGAGCAATGCTAAATCAGTAATGCGTTTGATAAGGCCCTTCTGAAACCTGTGCATGAGTTAAAAACACACGCGCCATTAAATTCCATAATTGTCTGGATTATTAGGTTACATTACATTACATTAAAGGACATTTGTTATACGGTCTTATCCAGAGCGACTTACAAAGCAAAATGCATAAGAATGGTACAAAAAGTTCAAAGATAACCCTAGAGAGGGGTAAAGTCCCAAGTGCCAAAGGTGACCGAAAAGATCGGGACTCCCTGAGTCATTACAAAGAGCGAGGGAGGGGAGGGGAGAGGTGCGGCCTGAAGAGGTGAGTCTTCAGTCTGCGCTTGAAGGTGGCCAGTGTCTCTGCTGTTCTGACCTCCACGGGAAGGTCATTCCACCACCGGGGGGCCAGGACAGACAGCAGACGTTACCTGGAAGTGCAGGAGCGGAGAGGGGGTGGCATCAGGCGACCAGATGCTTACGGGATTATGTGGGGAGACAAACTGGAAACTGAGGAGGTGGGTTTCCACTCCCTGACATCATTAAAGACAGGAACAACGATGATACCATAGATGGCACATGAATTAAATGATACGCATTCAAAAATGTGTATATATTGGATTATACTTGGCGGAATGAATACAAATAATAAAATAAGCCACTTTAACAATTAGACTCTGGTTATGCCACCTTTATGTACGTGGCATATGAAATTACCCTGTACCTTTGCTTCTGTCATTATCTCACATTGTGTTCTAATTGGACCAGACAGTCATAATTGGTTGGTAAATAACAAAGTGATACTTCTCATATATCATTTTCATAGTAAAGAAATACATATTTGATAAAATAAGAAGGGTGATGTCAGCTTCTCATTGACATCGATGAGGGTTACACATTCAGTGTTCAGCGTACAGAAAGCACACAATCTTATTCATCTTATTCTCATTCAAGATCATACTTTTATACGTTGTATCAATAGTAATAATAATCCTTTTGTAATGACGTTGATTCAAGAGTGACATCAGTAATATGAAAATGACACCAGTAAAGATGCAAGATATGGCTGCCATACACTTGCTAGAGGAAGGAGAAATGTTGTTTGGCAGCCAAAAAAATTAAAATGACTAAAAAAACATTGAGAATTATCCAAAGTTCATGTTCAATTTTTTAAAAATATTTATCCACATGACTATATTAGAAATAGCTCTTTAAACAGATTTTGTTCATAATTATTTGACATAAATCTTCTTTTAATGTATCAAATCTTTTCACACCTCTTTTAGCAATTTTAGTACATGGCACAATGGGCTTTGCATGGATGTTTTTAGGGTGTGACTGAACACATTTTTGCTAGTTCCAAAGCGGAGCTGGCAGCACAGTTTTGGTGTAGTTGTAGAAGAGGTAGGGTTACGTTTTGTACCATTGATGAACCACAAGCTAAACCCATAATTAGCCAAACAGAGTGTCATCTCCATTCATGCAATTTTTACAGCATCAGTCGGCAATTTAGTCTGTAAAACTTTATAAAGCAAAAAAAAAAATCCAGCAAGCTAACATAATTTCATCATTACTGACTGTCTAGCTCGCTTACACAGTTGATATTTACATGGCTACTACTAGCTAACAAGGGAAAAGGGAAAACTACTATTTTGCCACTCAAATCCATCTCTCTTAGCAGGTGAGAATAGCCAGCTATCAAACATTAGCTATCCAGTCTACCATATCAAGGAGTATTTGTGTCCACATAAGCAAGGAAAATATGTTAAGCTAATAACAGATGATTCATAATTAAGCCCCTTTACTGACCTGTTCATGCAAATAAATTACTCTGTGTTTGATGTAGGACAATGATTTTTGTTAATTCCTAAATATTGTCCTTTCATTTTGAATGAAAAGTAGGCCTATGTCTTTTTAGTACACCAATGAAATGACTCTCAGTTGTTCTGCTGTAGGTTGAGCTGAAGTTAGACCCAAGCACTCCAAATGTTTATGGTAAGCTAGGGATTTATTCCAGGACCGGAAAAAAAAACCCAGACTCAGCAAGTTCCATTTACCTGCACAGACCTGCAAGTCCCACCACACCAGAGCACTGGAGGGTCCCTCTGCAAAAGTAACAGCAAGGTCAATAACAGAGGTGAGAGAGTATTTGTCACACACAAAAGAGATTGGTATGTGAAATGAATTGTGATGAGTTTTTAGTTTTGCCATCTGTTTTTTTTCTGCATACTGTGTACTGTATTCAGAAATAAAATAAGCTGACAATGCAAATGCAAGCCAGAGAGACATGAGTCACATGTGCACACGACACATTTTGATTGGCTCATGGAGGAAATATCTTCTATTGTCGATACTGAGTGCAAGGAGACCCCTTTATCTTACTTGATGTGAAAAACGGCCCGGAAACAACAGGCAATCATTACTACACACTTTGGACGTTCTTCAAACAAATGTCAAACATGGCGATAATGTGTACAAAATGTCTGCATCCAACATGAAAAGTTTAGAAATTCATTTTTTTTCATAATATAATTGCATAATAATGAAGAGGCACCTTCTCATGGCCAGTGTCTCAGGCCATGCACATGAGCCGTTCACTGCTGAGAGAGAGCCTCCAGTCTCCAGGTGTACTGGGGCAGGTGCAGGTGCAGTCTGGAGACGGAGGATCCAATACCACAGCTCCCAGAGGCATGCTCTTATTCCATGCCAAAGAGATCGTTTTGGAATCATAAAGACCACCACTTAACATAGATAAAACATTCACTTCATTTGAGGAACAAACAAGACCGACTATTTTAGTGAAGAAATGCATGAAAGAAAACCAAAACAATGAATTTATATTTGATATACTTCCTTCTGCATTTGACTTGCAAAGCAGTTCTGTGAAATCGTGTTGCCTGACAGCAATCAACAGAAAAGATAACAAAGGCAAATTAAATATGGAATATGATAGGAGATATGGATATCGATGTGATCTTAACTGCTTTTAAGTAGATGACAGTGTTGTTTGAGAATGAAAAAAAAATATTTGAAAGATTCATAATAGCATGACTTGTGCCAAAACACAGATATTGCAATTTGTAATGCAAATTCAACCTTTTGTTCAATGATTTATGTGTGACAAAAGGTGTAGTGACTCAGCATTGCCAGGAACAATATGAATAATATCATATGAAAATGACATACGCATAATAATGTGAAATACTACAATTTCAATTTTGTGCCATCCTGTGGAAGCAGACATGTTTTACAGTGTTTTCTGGAATTGCGCAAGAATAGAAGAAGCCTATATGGGGAAACAAAGACAAACAATATAGGATTGCTTAAAATACAACTATCTATTTCCTGAAAAGAAGTTAATTGCTGAAGTTCTGTTTTGGCTTGTATCGACTTGACCTGTGTTTTGGAAAGTTCCATGAGTATAGCTGCCAAACAGATGCAGGAGACGGATCTAATTTCAAATAAGTTCAAGCGGTTAACTGTAAAGTTAAATAACAATAAGCAAAAGTACATGAGAGTCCAAATAGGTACGCGATTCTCTTTCTGGGAAAACAGAAGCACAGAAAAGTATTCAGTTCACAACGAGAGAAAGGAGAACGGAGGAGTAAGACTCCATAGAGGCCTTTGCGTGATATCGTTTTTGCGTCTCTTCATTCGGCTTGTCAAAAGCCTTGTTCATGTCCAAACTGGATTGCTGTTGCTTTCGGTTACCTGTGAAATTGTTAATTAAGATCATAAAGGATATTGAGTCTGAATACGGTAAAGCTGATGCTGAGACAAGCTACGTCCTGGTCCCTACGCCACAAGTGACCCTGTGATTCATACAAAAGAATGGCAGAGATCCAGGAGAGGAGTAGATACTTCCCTGTTTTTGTAGAGGATTCATCTGGTTTGAGTACAGAACGTATCGTTTTGTATGTCTCACAGTCTGGTGTTGAGAATGGCTCTGTTTATAACATGAGTCATTCTGCTGCAAGCATAACATTGCAGAATAAACGTGCAACTGGCACTGATGTTGTGTTTATAGGCATGATCAGGCAACTTCAAATGCATAACTTTAATACAGACAGCCCTCGTTTGTTCGGACTAATACAGACTGGGCCATGTCCGGACATTGAAAAAGTCCGGACATTGAAAATTGAGTACTGTACAGTACTGTACAGTAAACAGCCTATATTGTCTCGCACACATACTCCTAGGCTACAATATGGTACAATATGCATATACAGTATACATGGGAGAGAGCCACCTATCGGTCAAAGTTGTCATTCTTCGGACAGACACGGCCACATCGGACGTTGTCCGGACAATTGAAAGTCCGGGGAAGTGAAGTCCGAAGAAGCGGGGGTCGACTGTATATACAATCAGGGCCGAAATAGTAAACAGAGTAAATTTATGTTTAGATAAAGGCAATACATTTTTTTTTGGTAGTCATCTAGTATTGGTAGTAACAGCATCTAGTAAAGCTACTGGGTAGTAGGCTACTAAGCAAAGGTTGGGGTAATGTACATATGTATTAATGATCACTATATGACAATACAATGTTATTGGGTAATGTAAATATGTATTTATGATTACTATATGACAATACAATGTTATTGGGTAATGTAAATATGTATTTATGATTACTATATGACAATACAATGTTATTGGGTAATGTACATATGTATTCATGGTCACTAAATGACAATAAAACTTTATTTATGATCCATTATATGAATATGTGCTCCTAAGATGTTTTCGCATCATTTTCACAAAGAGGGGTCACACATCAGTTCTGCACAACTCTGCACTAGTTTAAACTCTTAAGGAGGATAGACCGGAACAGTTGAAATCTTAAGTGATAAACACAGTTCTCAGAAAGTAAGGTAACTGATGCAAAAGCTAACCATTCATCAAAGTTCTCAGAACCACAGATGGGAGCTGGCAACACTTCCTGCTAACCAAGTACTGAATCACACACACATCAACCACCATGATTAAGTTTAAAATATATTTTAAGAAATATCTGCCTGTCTTGTCAGACCAATAGTTTACAAGCAAAATTTCAATCCAAATGTTTTCTCCTACCTTCAGTTTATCTACACAAACACAGCTGAATGTTATGAACACAAAACAAAATATCATGCAGCAGAAATGTATTCATTAACTTTCTCTTATGAAATAGTATAGACTGAGAATTTTGCACATACAGACACTGAATTACTTGGGTAAAGCATTACTGAACACATTTTTGGATAGTTGTACTTGCAAGCTAGTTATACTTAAAGATAAAATCGAGTTTGTGAAAAAGAATCCTTGAAAAACTAACATAGAATGCAAGGAATGTTGCAAAACAGAAACTCATGGACATGCTATTCAAAACAAAGAAACTAAGAAATTATCATAAGATATCTGCTTATAAATTCACCATCAATTCAAGTGTGCCTGGCTGTAGTTCCACATCTCTGTGACTTCCTTAAAAAAACCTTGTGATGTGATGAAAGAGTTCAAAAGAAGGCCTAACCATACACAGGACATCTTCCAAAGAATTACAGATGACTGAGAGCTTTTCCCATGAATGGAACAGAAAGAAAAGTCCTGTTCCACAGAAATTAGTCCAAAGAACTTTGTGGTGCTCTACAAACTCATCAGCCTCTATAATGGCCCTTAGTAAAAATATTTTGCAACACTTACTTTGAATTAAGAGTCACTGCCTTTATATCCATGCAAACACTAGAGGCTGGTCCTGTGTTTGAAAGCTCCCTCCAAAGATCAACAAAGACAAAAATCCTTCACCGCAGTGCCATGGTAAAACACTCCTCCAGGAAGGAACTGCTTATATTTTCCACACAATGTTCACAGACTGATGAATACAGTGAAGAAATTAGCCCCAGATTAATATCAGTAGTTTAAACAGGCTCTATAAGTATCACTCTTTAAGTGAAATTTTATGGTTATTTGCAGGGTGAATACATCTGTCATACTAATAATATTTAGTTCTTATTGTGCAGTGATATCCTATTTTATTGAGGTAAACTGTTTTGGCTATGCTTTCAAATTTAAAGATGAACAAAATGTACATAAGTGCTTGAGCACCCCATTTCAATATATATTATGTTAGAAATGCAGCCTCACAACAAAAACATACACTGGGTTTAGTGTGAGACTGGCCTTACAGAGCTACACCTAATCACAAGTGTAAACCAGCAATGCACAATCAGATGGCTTATGGCCAGTCACTGACGCTTCTCACCCTGCAGTTCAGCAGCTGGGCTGCACTGTCATCTTATGGACCTGGCTGTAATGTTTTTTTTTTAATTCTACCTCTGTTTCTGATTCGCTCCTGCTCTCTCTCCCTTTATCTTTCTTGCATCTCTCCCATACAATATATCATGTTTTAGCTTATGGTTCTATATTTGCCAGTAACTGTACATGCTGCTGCCTCTGACTGGTCTAAACAGAGCTAACCTGGTTAAACAAAGGAAATACAAAACAGAGAGACTGCAGTTGCCTGATTGACCACAGGAGGTGCTAACTTGCAGTGACATTGAGAACACCTTGCTAACCAGCAACCTTGTGAACTGCAGGCCGAGTTCATGTCACTCTTAGCCCGACCCTTTCTAGCAGAAATGCCACGCAGCTGTAATGCCTGTGCCACCATCACCACCTGCTTACAAAGCTCGCCCATACAGGAGATGGAGCAAGATATCAGTCACTGTCAACTCATTTTCCGGGTACTGGGGCGCATTTTACGATGAGCTAACCTCACTGGCAGCTAAAAAAACAGCATACAAAGACTGAAATGAAAGACTTCATTTTGTTCATTCATTGATGAGAACTATATTTGATAGACAAATTTAAAAAATATATATATATATCTATATATAAAGAGGCCAATGTGAAACCAATATCTTCTGAAATGAAAACTGGGACTACATCTTTTGTTTTCTATTTACCTCTGAGAGGCAAGCCATTGTTCACTGGAAGAGGATTCATGAAACATTGAGGATGCATGAAATTCATAACTTACATAAATAAAGGTGGAATGTTGGATATGATATCTTGCCGTTCTATTTTTACCTTGCTTGATCAGAAAAGTTTGATCATTTGAAAGTCGGTTAAGTTTGGAAGCTGGCATGTGCCTGTGTTAAGGCTTAGGGTGAGCTGATTAGGGTCCAGGAGGTGAGCTAATTTGTGAGATCAGGTTGCGCAGTGTGTGGCTGGAGCACATGCCTGCGGACACACAGGCCCAGGGGGTCTGCAGCTCTGCATCCCTCTCCGCGGCTTTAAGCATGTGTATTTTTAGCTGTCCGCTATAGTGCCATCATGTGGCCAATTGGTGCAATGTCCACATGGTTTAAATTATTACTATTATGCATCCAGTTGTCCACTCCTGTTAATTTTGCAGCCATTCTGTACATAATTGGTGAAAGAAAAAATATACAGTCAGGAGGAGCAATTATGGGGTCCACGCACTCATCGCCAAAATGTTACCACAGAGCATTCTAAAAATGATAACCAACTTACACTCCAGACACGGGTTTAGTGCAATTTCTCTACAATGGATTAGGAATATAAGTAGAATTTTTGAAAATTGTACTGTAAAATTCAAAACATGACATACTTGCAAATCCTTTTGGTCATTTTTTTCCTCATTAAATAGAAGTACCCGTGTACCAAACTGGCTCAGCCACAGAATGGCTCAAGTTGTGATTTTGTGATTTCTCTCATTAGTAATGGGCTCTATAGTACCACCAGGTAGGAAAACTATACCATATTTTGTCTGACAGAGGATTTCGTTCAGCTACACAATCCCACACAAGACTGTGGTTGGTCTCAAGTACATCAGATAAAAGTCATTAACGGTCAGTGGGAGGACAAAATAGGGTTCTAGAAACAGGAACCCCAACCACCAACATGCCTCTGCTTAAAACATCAATGGTTAAGAGGTTAAGAGCACACATTTAATCATACAAATGCTTTGTGAAGAAGCCATAGAAATTGTGCAACATATTTTGGTTTAGTAATTATGTCTGCTTTACTATCAACTATACCAAGATTACACTTAGTTCCTTTTTCCCATGAAGAACTGGGATATTTGCAGGTCTGCCAGTAATCTGCGTGGATTTACATACAGCTCACAGGTCTTACGGGAAAAGAGAAAGTAGGTAGAAAGGGTGAGAGAACTCAGCACAGGTAGTTCACCGCATCTACACGTCTCAGGAAGGGCACAGTGACCCCACTCTGTGCCGGAAGGAAATGGAACCCACAACTTTGCCTAAGATAAACATACCAGCCCCAGGTCTGCAGCAGTGATACCACTGAAGTATGGGGGTTTTGGCAGAGATGGTGCAGTTTAAATAATTGCTTAATTCTGTCTGTGAAGTTCCAGAATGTCGTGCTTTCAGAAAAATGTCCACCATTCTGCTTTGGAATTAAAATTTAATTTTTTACTTCAAGGCATGTCATATCAGGCCATTTCCAATTGGTATACAGACTTGTAATAAAACTACTGTATAAAACTCTGTATAAAAGTCAGTCTCAATTGTCTTCATATAAAAGCCACATTCACAACAATGCCAAATAATTCACTTACAGGCCACAGTGGAGCTGTTAATCCAATTGATTTTACAGCACAGAACTAAACTATATTGCATATTATTCCAATTGCAGTTTGTCCTTTAAAATTCACAAAGGGGTCTGATTTACCCAGCAACTAAATGAAGGTCTAGAGCAGCTGACATACATATACACCATTAATGAAGGCCTGCAGACAGTGAGCCCTCAATATCTGCAGGCCTGAATGTAAACGGTGCATAATTTTCACCAAACAGAATGCTATTACTGATAAAAAAATGAGTGAAATGAAAGGTAGAAGTCCATGAGAAGATGAAAAAAAGAAAGTGAAAAAAGTGAACGAGTGACACACGCAAGTGAAAAATGAAAGAAGAAAAGGGGAAGAGGTCTATGCCTCAGGGAGACTCAAAGGACCGACAGAGACATGCTCTTACAATAACCAGTGAGGGAAGGCTTCAGCTTCTCAGAAACTGCATATCTGCGCCACTATTTTGACTAGCAGTTCCTGTGGTGGACCTGTTTTCCTCTGCATACTTACACACCACTGCATAAGAAGATGCCTTATGTAAAACACACACCTGCACAATGCCTGGGGATCTTGTTATGAAATGTAAAGGGTGTGACTGCTATGCGGCTGTCACAAGAATACATGATTTATGAGGGTAGTCTTAAGGCACTGAGCCAAGAAGTGGCCATACCTTCATTGTGCAAAGCTACAAGAATAAAGCGAAATTTACCATGTTTCCATGGAACAGAGTAGTTGCAGTTTAAGCAACAGCTGCAGTAAAGTTTGGGAAAAGAACATATACCTGCTTTTGAGAATAATACAACGCATGCACTGATGTGCAGTGTTCTAGTTTAGGGAATAATTCCACTGGTCTGCGTACAAAAGAAAGAAGCTGTCAACACCCGTACCTCCACCCGAAGCACCAGCCTGATTTCCCCCAGAACATAAGCACACTGCTGAAGGGCTACACCACAGGACTTTCACAAACACCTACATACTGTACGAACTAATCTTTACGTCTGGTTTGAATGTCACATCAAAGGAAAAGTAAACACCAGCGTCTCAATGCAAATCTAGCTGTTCTCATTACCTCAAAAAAGGGACAACACACAAATGTCATTTTTTCAATAACAAGCAAACAGGCAGCGTATACATCACAAGAGAAATGCAAACCTCAAACAGAAATATTTTCTATATAACTTTTTTGAAACTATTTGAAAACTGTTGTGTTGTAGTTGCATGGGCATATGCCTTCTGGCTTTGATCTGTAATATATCCCTCATAGACCCTGGATGGCAATGCAATATACTGTACTATATAGAATTACCATGGCACTGAGAATATACCTAAGGTGTAAACTGCCAAAATAAAAAACACGAAATGATCATCATTTTGTTGATTCAGGACTCCTGTTGATGATTCAGGATATCCTGTGTCATCACAGGTAGTCCAAACATTGTGAGGGGCTACTGCCAACAAAATATATATTCAGATTTGCAGAACAAACAATAATGTCCTATATTTAACAATTAAATTGCATTTGTGGTTTAACAGCAAACCTGCAATTACAGTTTAACTTTCTGCACTGCATACAGACTTAAAATAGCGAGTGAACTTTTGATTTGCTGAATAGAATAGTGAATCCCACAGTGAAACAAACGTTTGATGCTATACATTTGTGTATAATATCACATATTTTAAGATACAAAAATGGCTTACTTTGATTAATTTGAACAGATTACTTATATTACCAAAACGTCTACTGGTAAATGACAATGAATGCTTTCATGAACAGTACACAGCGAAATGTCCAGTGTTAATTTAACATTAACAGTGTAGATATGAGAACAGCTGAACTAACTGTAACTGTACATTGTCAGTATTAAATGAACACCTGACATTTTGCTGTGTACAAATCCACATCATAGTTCTTTAATGAAAAATCCATGGGCGCAGAATTGAACAGATTTAGTTTAAAGAGCAAACCAAAGGGATATGGGTGAGGTATAATGTTATGATATTATACTAGACACGTTATGACATATAAGGGTCCAACAATAGGGAAGTGGAAATCTAGTAGGACTCCTACTTTAAAATCTCCTGACTGATCAGAGAACACTGGCAGGTTTTTGCTAGCAGTGGATCACCCATGATATTCGTCAAAATTCAGTGCTCAGCTTAACACATTTCTACTCAACAGTTCAAGAAACTGACCTTGACATGCTCCTTTCATCAGTAGATATAGACATACATTTAGAATTACATAACATTTTTACCTGAAAGCAAAGACATTTTACAATCTGTTTTACAATACTCAACTTAACAATGCACCGTGAAAAGTAATGAGAGAATGTTAGAAATGCAAAGCTTCCATGCTATGCTGGAGCGAAGGGAAAGTGTACGTTGAAACTATAAATAAACATGATCTTAAACTACACCAGTTGTGGACAGATACAGTGGAACATATTATGCTTAATTTCAAGATGACAAGTCCTGTGAAGAACTGTCTGTTCCACTGTTGGACAAATCCACAACTTAAAAAAAAGGCAAATTTGAGGTCTGGAGGATCCAAATTTTACTCACAACGTGCCCACAGACATGGCAAATGTACTTATTTGTAAATCCGAAATGACACAGATTTTTTTCAAAAACTGATTCTGAGTCACAATACCACACACACTCCCGAGGCTGAAAGAAAATGCAACCAAAATGACATCAGATGATATGGTTTAACAGGTCATTTTCATTCCGTCTTCTACCTTGTCCTTCCTCTCTCATATTTAACATACCTGAAAAATTGGTCCACACATTGACCTATCCCAGCCCAGTCTCAGTCTAATAAACAGGAAGCTGTCTGTGGGTTCTTTAGTTTAGGACGCCGCTCTCATGTGTGGACTTGCTCCATTTTCCAGACGGTGATATTGATTCCAGATGGTGTCAGCGGATCATCTCAACCAAGTGAACACACCCAGGTGATGCATGGCGGCCATTTTAAACACTCCTACCCTTCCCAGGTGCAGAGGTGGACAGAGGGATAGATTTAGCTAGTACCCAATGAATATCCTCCATACCCCAGCCATCACTCCCTGGGCAAACCCAGGCATGGGTCTACTTTAGCCAGCTAATACATAAGACCTGTTTTTTTTGGTGGTAGAAAGGATTCTGGTTGCATGGATCAAACATGGGTTGACTGTCTACTTACATCATCAAAGCACAGAATATGACATGAAATGGATGTGAACAGATATGATACATAAATTGCTTCCAGTATTACCAAAATATTTATAACTCTGTGAAAATCATTCTATATAGATAAAAAGTGTAAAAAGGTAAACTGATTCCAAGGATGAACAACTGATGAAATGGAAGAAGAGGATGAGGCCAGAGAAGGCTGGATTTGCTGAGTTTGAGTGGAGGAGAGAGCTTTGGCACTACGAACATAATAACTGAGCAGACAGACTGGACAGACAGCCAAGGGAGCTGACAGAGCAGATCAACAGTAAAACAGGTGACTAGCTGTGTTAGAGGTTGACAGGTGTGATTCCTGGGTGGTCCCTGCAGTACCTGCCCCGCCCTGAGTGAGCAGAGGCCTGGCACAGAAGGGCTGGGGCCCGCCTCTGGGGGCGGGGACTGTCAATCATGCAAATGTCAATCAGGGCCTAGCAGCTCAAAATGCCTGTAACTGTCTCTCAGACAGTTTCAAGGAGTTGTTTGTTCATAATTTAATGTCATAAGTTCATGAATATTTGAGTTCATGCAGCTTTAAAAAGGTGATTAAAAATGTAATAAATAAGATGTTTAAAAAGGTAATACTGATATAAAATTTGTCTAAAAAGGCATAACCTTAAAATTCTGTTTGGTTAAAGTTTTGTGATTATTGTATGGGATTTTATTTTGATAAAAAGTGTAACCAAGTCACATGACCAGAGTTCATTAAAAAGCTGACTGACTGTAGCATTATGGGTTATAGCCAACATGGATGCAGAGTAAAGACACACAGCCCCAAAATAATACTATTCTACATGTGGTCCAAGAGGCGCACACGGTACTGTCTTTAATTGTTTGTATTGTGTATAATGTTGTTGATGGACTATGAGAAATGTTCTCAGTGATTTTATTTGTTTAAGTACATTTCTGTTGTGCTAACTTATCGGGGCTTGTTTATCGGTGGAATCTACCTTTGAGAGACTTAAAAGGGACTAAGATGTATACTTTAAAACCTTTGTCTGTATTTTCTTGTAGTTTTCACGGTGTCTTTTGAAAGAGAGAGAGAGATAGAGAGAGAAATAAAACTTCAATGACATCAGTACGATGCGTGGCCGTCATTTCATTGGACCTGTGTAGCTACAGTGAAAACGTACCGCCATCGCGGCTGAGAGTTCAAGTAAGGAGCGGCGCGTGTCCGGGAAAAAAGAGAAGGAAGCACGTTCCCTTGGGCAGCGTCAGGCAACGTTTACCCAGAGAAATTGGAGAAGAGGTTTGCCAATTCCGGGAGGAAAAAGGAGAGTCTGCTGCCGACACGTTGGGTCCAGAGTATCGTGACTTAACCAACAGAGAGCGGCGTGTACCAGCGTGGGCTACAGCTCTGCAAATATCCTCACTACGGGCTACAGAGTGCAGTGGCTCCATCAAAGAGTGTGGCTCAGGTTCAGGTTTGACTGCTACGTCTACAGCTTAATGGACATTCGTAAAAGTTGAGAAACACTAACAATTAAAATCACAAAGTGTTCATGTTGAAAAAGGGAGGTTAGAGTTACTTATAGGTGATATTCACACTAAAGTAGAAATACAGCAAATAGTAATGATGGAGCCTACCTCCGCCACTTCAAGCACAGTTGAACCCAGGAAATCTTCAAGGGAGAGAAAGTTAACCCCAAAGATGCTGGAACTTAAGCTGCAAGAAGCTTCTCAGAAAGAGAGTAAATTCATTAAGCTTTATGAAAGCTGGAAAGAACAAGCTAGAGCTACACGCACCAAACTTAAAGATGAGTGCTTGGACCAAGACTTAGGTGACATGATGGATGCTGTTGAAGAACTGGAGACACAAGTGAAGGATGTGTATGAGAATATACGATCTCAATCAGCACCTTCTACTGAGATTAGGAGAAAGATGGATTCCTGCGCAGCAGTAACATCAGATTTGATGGGGCTAATGAAAGTACGTATGAGTGAAGTGGGGCAAGAGGAGTTTGATGCTAAGGCAGAAAATGCAAGACTTCATATGGTGCTAGACAGAGAGTATGCCCAGTCAATATTTGGGACTACACTCTCCAAGTCCACTGTTCACAGCCATCACCTAAGCTGTTTATCAGAACAGCAAAGCATCACAGCGAAAAGAGCAGAGTGCGCTGCACAGTTTGCTGCAAAGCAGGCTGAAATTGAGATGGAGGGGACTATTGCTGCACAGAAGCAAGAACTTAAAAGACTGGAAAATCTGAGAGATCTTCAAGTAATAGCTGCAAAGCTAAAGGCATATTCTGAAGCTGATTCAGGTGAGGCCCTGGATGAAAGTAGAACAGCACGCAGTGAGGTGGCCAACTGTCCTCCAGTATTCTGTGAAGAAATTAAAAGGGAACAGACATGTAAGAACAATAACAGTGAAAAAACAAACAGTACTAGCAATGATGCATCTTTAGTGCAAGCCCTACATGATACAATGGCTCTCACCAGACTTCCTGCACCTGAGCCCACAGTCTTCTCAGGGAACCCACTTAGGTTCTTAGAGTGGAGTGCAAGTTTCAAGGCATTGATAGAACGGCGATGCACAAACCCAGCTGACAGGTTGTTCTATCTGCAAAAATATATCAGTGGTGAGGCACAATCGGTGTTGGAAGGAAGCTTCTACAGGAAAGATGAAGAAGCCTACCACCAAGCATGGGAGGCTTTGAATGCTCGCTATGGCCACCCTTTTGTAATCCAGCGTGCATTTAGAGAAAAACTGAATAACTGGCCAAAGATTGGGTCAAGGGAGCCGGTTAAACTAAGACAATTCAGTGATTTTCTGACAGCCTGCAGTAATGCTATGCCACACATCCAAGGGCTTCAGGTGTTAAATGACTGTGAAGAGAATCAAAAGATGCTCAAAAACTCCCTGATTGGATAACCTCTCGCTGGAATCGTCATGTCACAAAGCAGCTGCGACAAAGAGAGGAATACCCTAATTTTAAGGAGTTTGCTGTTTTTGTGGCTCAAGAGGCAGAAATTGTATGCAATCCTGTAACATCCCTCCATGCTTTAAAGTCTACTGAAGAAAAGACGTTTAGAGACATAAAGAAGCCAAAGGCTAATGCATTCATTACAAATGTGAAAACATCAGATAAATCAAACACAGTGATGAGAAAATACAGTGCTGTGGAGAACAGCTCAAAAGACTATAATGGATCCATGAAAGTAAATGCTTCCTTTTCATCTTTAAACCCAGCAACATGCGTGTGCTGTGGAGAAAGCCACTCCATCCACAAATGTCAGCAGTTTGCCAATAAACTTGTGGAGGACAAGAGAAGGTTCATATTGGACAATAGCCTGTGCTTTGGCTGTCTTAGAAGAGGACACAATGCAAGAGACTGCAAGAGCAAATCTACTTGTGGCATATGTAAGAAACATCATCCAACACCACTTCATGAAGACCGTCCTGCTGCTGCAACAGACACAACTTCTCATGTTAAGCAAGCAGAAGAGAACACATCTTCCCTTTCTTGCTGTGTAGACAGAGGCGATGGTGGGAGCACATCCATGATAGTGCCTGTATGGATTTCTTCAACTAACATGCCTGAATTAGAGACCTTAGTGTATGCCCTACTAGATACACAGAGTAGTAACACCTTTGTAGATCAAGAGGTATGTAGGAAGATGGGGGCAAGATCAGAGCCAGTCAAGTTAAAGCTTACCACTATGATGGGAAAAGATTCCATCGTCCAGAGTGAAAGAGTTAGTGGGCTTAGAGTCAGAGGGTTTACCTCACAAAGCTTTATCAACTTGCCACCTGCTTATACCAGAGACTTCATACCACTTGAGCGTTCCCACATCCCTATCCCTAAAACTGCAAAGAGGTGGAAACATCTGAACAGCATAGCACAGGAAATACCAGAGCTGATGGATTGTGAAGTTGGACTCCTAATAGGCTATGATTGCTCAAGAGCATTGGCACCACGACAAATCATCACAGGGGGTGACAATGAGCCATATGGCATTGAGACTGACCTGGGTTGGAGTATTGTTGGCAGCTCACCAGGGATTGCAAATTTAACAGAAGTGACAGGTCTGTGTCACCGTGTATCTGTCAAAGAACTTCCATCATTGACACCAGCCACTGTCATCAAGGCCCTTGAGTCAGACTTCAGAGATACAAACTATGGGGAAAAGTGCATATCACAAGATGACATACTGTTCATGCAACTACTGAACGAAAGCATACATCAGAATGCAGATGGACACCTGGAAATGCCACTCCCCTTTAAGACACGTCCTCAACTGCCAGAAAATAAGAGGCTGGCTTTAATCCGGTTGAAACACCTTAAAGGGAAACTTGAGAAAAATCCCAAATTTAAAGACGACTATGTTAAATTTATGGAAGGTGTCTTCAAGGATGGTGAAGCAGAGAGAGCTGAAGATCAACCCAAAACAGGAAATGTGTGGTATATTCCTCACCAAGGGGTTTATCACCCTAGAAAGCCTGAAAAAATTAGGGTTGTGTTTGACTGCTCTGCTAAGTATGATGGCACTGCTCTAAACGATCACTTGCTAGCTGGACCTGATCTCACAAATGGGCTGACAGGAGTGCTCTGCAGATTCCGCAAACACTCAATTGCAGTCATCTGTGATGTAGAAAAAATGTTCCACAGGTTCCATGTGAGCCAAGAGGACAGAGATTACTTACGGTTCCTGTGGTGGGAAAAAGGTGATACACATTCAGAGCCAAAAGAATATCGCATGAAGGTTCATCTATTTGGAGCAGCATCCTCACCTGGCTGCGCTAATTATGGAATGAAGTATCTTGCAAGCCAAAATGAACAGGAGTATCCTGCAGCAGCAAACTTCATCAGAAAGAATTTCTATGTTGACGATGGCCTTATCAGTGTAGAATCTGTGGACACAGCCATCAAACTAGTGAGAGAAGCACAAAATGTGTAAAAAGGGGAGATTACATCTCCACAAGTTTATCTCAAACAACAGAGAGGTCTTGAATTCAATTCCCGACAGTGAAAGAGCAAGAGGAGTTCAAGATGTGGATCTCAGTTATGATGAGTTCCCAGTCCAGACTGTGTTGGGAGTAAAGTGGAGTGTGAACAGTGACACCTTCTCCTTTAAGGTCACTCTTGATGAGAAACCAGCAACACGGCGGGGAATTCTCTCCACTGTAGCCTCTGTGTTTGACCCTCTAGGCTTTCTGGCACCCTTTCTCCTACAGGGAAAGAGAATACTACAGGAAATGTGTAAAAAGGGGATTGGTTGGGACGAACCACTGCCTGAAGAACTAAAGCCACGATGGGAGAGCTGGCTTGGCGATCTAGAGAATCTGCAAAAACTCCAGATTTCAAGATGCTTTGCTCCTGAACACCTAGGGAAAATCCAAAGAATTGAGCTGCATCACTTTTCAGATGCGAGTTGCCATGGGTATGGTCAGTGCTCATATATCAGAATGCTGAGTGAAAGCAAAGTGCATTGCTCCTTAGTCATAGGTAAGGCAAGGGTTGCACCCACAAAGGTTGTAACCATACCAAGGCTGGAGTTAACGGCTGCAGTTGTCTCCTCAGCAGTCAGCGGTATGCTAAAGGAAGAGCTGGAGCTCAAGATTGACCAAGAGTATTTTTGGACAGATTCCCAGGTGGTTTTAGGCTACATCAATAATGAAGCCCGAAGGTTTCATGTTTTCGTGGCAAATCGAGTTCAAAGAATCAGAGAAGCATCTGATCCAGCACGGTGGCACTACATCGACACTAACCAAAATCCAGCGGATCACGCTTCCAGAGGCCTTAAGGTGGCAGAGCTGATTGATTCGAATTGGTTTACTGGACCCCAATTTCTATGGGAAAAGAGATTGTCACACCAAAATTAACTGCAGAGCTTCTGGTGGGCGATCCTGAAGTTAAGACAGTACAAGTACTACAAACAAAAGTAGTAAGAGAGGAAAATTTCTTGGAGAGACTTAAACGGTTCTCAAAATGGCATACAGGACTGAATGTTGTTGCTCGAATCCAGCAACTAGCAAAGGGAGCCAAAACAGGAAAACCCATAAATGTTGAAGACAGAAGAAAAGCCAGTCTTGTGCTTGTAAAATTGGCACAAAAAGACGCCTTCAAAGAGGAAATGCAAATGCTGAGTCATGGCAAACTGCCACATAGCCATCCATTGTTCCAACTTGACCCAGTATTGCAAGATGGCATTCTCAGGGTGGGAGGCGACTTAAGAAAGCTTCCTTACCTCTTGACTTGAGGCATCCAGTAATCCTACCGAGAGAGGGTGTGGTCACACGTCTTATCTTGGATTACTGCCATGAGAAAACTCAGCACCAAGGCAGAGGACAAACCCTTAATGAATTGAGAGCAAATGGTTTCTGGGTTGTTGGTGGCAGCAAGGTTGTGGCAAACTACATCAGACAATGTGTTACCTGCAGGAGAGCTCGCAGGCCAGCAGAAACACAAAAGATGGGAGATCTGCCTGCTGACCGTGTTGATCCCTCACCACCATTCACTTACTGTGGGATGGATTGTTTTGGACCATTTCACACTAAGCAAGGTCGTAAAGAGTATAAGAGATATGGTCTCATATTCACTTGCTTATCTTCAAGGGCAATCCACATTGAAATATTGGAAGATCTAACAACTGATGCATTCATAAATGCCTTACGGTGTTTTATAGCTATCCGTGGGCCTGTAAGACAAATCAGATCAGATCAAGGGACAAACTTTGTTGGGGCGAAAGGTGAACTGACAAAGGCCTTAAAAGAAATGGACAAGGAGAAATTGACTGCTTACCTGGCCGAAAAACAATGTGACTTCACCATGAACGTACCTGATGCCAGTCACATGGGAGGTGTTTGGGAACGGCAGATAAGGACAGTTAGAAGTGTACTAAGCTGGGTGATCTCACAGAGTGCGGGAAGATTAGATGATGCTTCTTTAAGAACATTTTTCTATGAAGCAATGTCAATTGTAAATAGCCGTCCACTCACCACTAACAGCATCAGTGATCCAAAGGCCTAGAGCCACTTACCCCAAATCATCTACTCACCATGAAAACTTCTGTCCCACTGCCTCCACCAGGAAAATTTGTAGCAGAAGATGTGTATGCCAGGAAAAGATGGCGAAGAGTACAATATCTCACAGAGCAATTCTGGAGTAGGTGGAGAAGGGAATATCTAGCAAACATCACCCTCAGACAACGCTGGCACTCTCCGAGACGAAATGTGAAGATTGGAGATGTTGTCATTATGAAGGAGGAAGGAGTTCCTCGCAATGAATGGAGACTTGGAAGAGTAATTAATGTTTATGAGGATGAAGATGGACTGGTGCGAAGAGCCACAGTACAACTAGGAAATAGGAAGTTAGGAAACAGCATCAGCAACTTACTAATCCATCCATTCTTGAACGTCCTATTCATAAATTAGTTGTAATTGTAGAAAACAACTAAATTGTGTTCTAGTGGAACTAATCTCTAAACACCTGAGGAGACTTTAAAAGTATCAGTTCTGACCTTAGAGTTTGTTACAGACACCCACTACTTGGTTCTGGAAATTACTAGATTTATTCAAATATTGAATAGAGGTTATCATAAATCATAGTAATTTGGTGGGAGTGTAACTGTCTCTCAGACAGTTTCAAGGAGTTGTTTGTTCATAATTTAATGTCATAAGTTCATGAATATTTGAGTTCATGCAGCTTTAAAAAGGTGATTAAAAATGTAATAAATAAGATGTTTAAAAGGTAATACTGATATAAAATTTGTCTAAAAAGGCATAACCTTAAAATTCTGTTTGGTTAAAGTTTTGTGATTATTGTATGGGATTTTATTTTGATAAAAAGTGTAACCAAGTCACATGACCAGAGTTCATTAAAAGCTGACTGACTGTAGCATTATGGGTTATAGCCAACATGGATGCAGAGTAAAGACACACAGCCCCAAAATAATACTATTCTACATGTGGTCCAAGAGGCGCACACGGTACTGTCTTTAATTGTTTGTATTGTGTATAATGTTGTTGATGGACTATGAGAAATGTTCTCAGTGATTTTATTTGTTTAAGTACATTTCTGTTGTGCTAACTTATCGGGGCTTGTTTATCGGTGGAATCTACCTTTGAGAGACTTAAAAGGGACTAAGATGTATACTTTAAAACCTTTGTCTGTATTTTCTTGTAGTTTTCACGGTGTCTTTTGAAGAGAGAGAGAGAGATAGAGAGAGAAATAAAACTTCAATGACATCAGTACGATGCGTGGCCGTCATTTCATTGGACCTGTGTAGCTACAATGCCTGTTAAGGTACACTACTGAAGGTGTTCCACGTTTTTGGCTACTCGATCATACAAAATCTCATGTTTTTTTGCATCCGCAGATGGGGAGGTGGGAGGAGAGAGAGAGAGAGAGAGAGAGAGAGAGAGAGACAGACATATAGACACAAACAGATAGTCCGTTACTTTTAGGGATGTCAACACCACCTACACAACCAGTAAACTTTGCAACAGAGCGACACACAGATGCAGAATTGTCTGACAAGCTCTAAGGGTGAGAGGCATAATAAGCTTGCTCTGTGCAAAAGGGACCTGTTGACATAGCCTGCACTCATTGTTTGCAGAATGGCTTTGTACTTGAAACTTGAACAAAACCCTACGTTTTTTAAGAGCCCACATACTTATACCCACAGTAGCCTTGGATTACATGGTACCCTTCTACTGCTAGGGACTGCACAGATTACAGAGAAACTTAATTAATTGACCTCAATTAACCTTAATTAACTGAACCCCATGAGAGCAATTGCAATCACTGTTTGGTGCATTTCATTTTACATTTTCTTTACAAATACATTTTCCATTCATTTGTGTGATCTTGCATTTTAACTAAAAGTCTTTATTAAGTAATGAATGAAATACAGACATTAAATTACAAGAAATACTTTATTTTTCTGAGTGAAGTCTTTGGAGTACAATAGAGCAAAGAGCTGGGAAATTGGTGCACACTTAGTACCACTTGAAGGGCCAGCATCCCTGCATACATATCAAACCTAATCTCGCTCATTTCAAATATGTCCACTAGCTTTGAGAAACTGGTAAAATATTATGGCATAATCATCACATTATGATGAAACACTGACATCTATTGGTAGTTAGTGGAACTAGCCTATTCCCAAACTAATTTGTCAACAGTCTGTAGTTTCTATTATGTTCACAGTATGTCACACAGGTTGACTATATCAATTGGTGGCTTAAAAGAGGCAGATTCTCCAACTAACTCCCGTCGAGCTAGATAATGTGACTCCCACTGAACCATACTAGGTTTGAGCAAAAGTAAAAACACCAGTTTTGTCTCATTGATGTGGAACAAGTATTACTTTTCTGCTGCGAGAGAGACAGGAAAAGGAAACACGGAGGTTACAACATTCTTCAAAGAAAGGACACACACTGCCGAGAAACGGGGCCTTGCAAAACAAAACAACATGGTAAAATTTATGCTAGCCACAAGCAAACCTCAGGGAGCTAAACCAGATTCACCTCTGATTTAGCAACCAAGATTACGCTCTATAATGACACATAGAAGAACAACAATTTAGTGGTTAAAATGGTGGTTCTGCTGTTTCTTAAGAAAAGCAATTCAATCGGTGGCTTCCTAAAGTCTGTCTGTCTGTCTGTCTCACAGGAACCACATAGATGTACTATTTAAAAAGTATTTAAATATTTTCGGAAGGTTCTTAGAGACTTTTGACGCCTCTCGGTCATGCCTATTTCCCATGCTGACCCCTGATTGGTGGAATGACCTCCTTGTCACAATACAGACAGCAGATTCACCCACCGCCTTAAAACACACCTGTTTAAACACACCTGCACCTGGTTCCATCTCATGCTGAATTCTGATCATCATCTCCTCTACCTCATCAAATCCTCAAACTGATGTGGCAACTTTTAAAAGCAGCAAAGATTTAGTGGTAAGTATAATCTGCTATGGTTATGATTACTTGCTTATCACCACGCCTGTTCTAGCTCATCGCATAAGAGCGTCTGTAAAAAGGCTTAAATGTTTTGACTAATCCATTTTTAATTATTGTTTACGCAGTCAGTCTGGAAGGCATGACAGGTATCACCAGCCCAGCATGTGGCTGTCTATGGCATTCCTCATTTCTACCCAACCCATAATCCTTTTAGACTCCTGCCCCCAAGCAACCGTTTCAGCTCTTCAGGTGGGACGATATAACTCCCCAGCCAAAGCTTCTTCCCTCCCCAGGGAATAAAAAAAATAATCACAGACCGAGTCCTGAGTCTCCCACAATGGACAACAGCTACGTTACCCATGAACATCTGGCACAGGCTAATGGCACTCAATGTGATATTTTTGTCAACGTATGTTTGCAGTAATGCTGCCTGAACGTGCTGAATTGAATTGATCTCCCAACTGTCTGGAAACAAATTCCACCGACTGGTCTGTGAGGGGAAAAAAAATCCAAAAATGCACACTCCTCCTTGACTCTGAAGTGGCTCATTTTGAAAATGAACTTGCTTCCACACAAACCAATATTAATACAAGTCACTGTATATGTATATAATGATGAAAGGTCTTTGTTCAGCTTTGACAAGCTCTGGGTATGAGGTGAAAACCGTTTGCACTGTTCAGATGAGTTACGATGCACCAAATTTAACTGCAGATTAACTGAAGCCCACAATCAGTCAATCAGATAAGATGAATGATTGAATAAATGAATGAATGAGTATTCCAGACTGGTGAGTCAGCACAGACCTGTGAGTAGTGTGACATGTGGTACAAGTAAGGACCCCCATTTACTGAAATCATTCAAAAAAAAAAAAAAAAAAACCACTGTGCCAAGACCTGACAGAATGAGTGAGCGATACAAAGCATGATTCAGTTTTACGGGTAAAGCAAATATTTTCTACATTAATCAGCTACACAATACCATTAAACTGAGTCATAATGTCTAAGGAAAAAAACCACAGGAAGACCTCTGATGAATCATACATACATATATGAAGCATATATACAAGGACATATTACACAACTTGTGTGTCTTGATAAGATGGACACAAAGCAGGTACAGGAAGTTGCGCCCTGCCCTGTGAGAGAAAAAGCAAGTCCGCTGGTGATTTCCGGACCAAACCACCTTATGCTTTACATATGTTCTTGAAAAACTAGTACCAGAGACTAATTTGCGTCATTACAGAAACTTTGTGCAGTAACATCATTTACTACAACTAGCACGTCAGAGGACACATGTTGCACTAAGCCTTCAGCCTGACACACCTCATGATTATTCACTTGTCTAAACACACCATAGTACATGACAGTTCCAAATAGCTGGTCCACAACCACAGCGTGATAAACTTACCAGCTCCATCAGCCAGCAACCGGAAACTGAAAGTTAAATACAAGTGGGGAGACACAGGTATACAGACATCACAGCTTTATAGACCTTAAAGGACTTTAGATATAATTCAATGATTTTGATATGATATGCTGTCCAGAAATTATTGTGTGCTCTAATTTAAGCATAGATGCTTTTACCTCATCGTCAGGTTTAAGCTGTTGAACTCTGACATGGCTCGCAGTAGTGCATGATTTACTAAACAGGATGCTAAAGTACCCCAACAAATGTTAGCTTCTCTACACTGGCTGCCAGTCCAGTTTATAACATGCACCATGACTTGGCACAAGAGTACATTCTGAGCTCTTGTCAATGCATCACACAAATAACCCTGACATTGTTAAGACTATGAATGTTGTTCTACCCACTATTATTATTATTATTATTATTATTAGTGGTGGTGGTAGCAGTAGTCGTCGTTCAGTAGCAGTATGGTAGTATAGTATGGGTGAGTTGGATTGCCAGGTCGAGCACCTCTGTTGTATTCGTAACCAAGGTATTTACCTTAAATTGCTTCAGTAAATATTCGGTTGTATGAATGGGTGTTGTAAGTGAAGCTGCGTAAATCGCTCTGGATAACAAAGTCTGCTAATTGCCTAAATGTAGACGATACAGTATTTAGATTATTTGACTCGTAAAAAAGTGGGTAAGAGGCTATCTGAGGTGGCTGTTAGAGGAACCACATCACATTCTGCGCTAGGCTGATAACAGTTCTGGCACTTGGAAAACACCTTGATCATCATAACCCAATACGGCCGTGCAACGGTGCTAATGCCACAACTGCTGTCGTCGCATATTTGCGAGACATGGGACATTTTGGGGCCCTAGGCTCGCTAGGATAGGAGTCAGACCTGAGTATCACTACGAATGATGTCGTATCGCTTACCTGCTCGTGTCAGATGTGTCCAATAGAAATGCAAGGACTGGTGTACAAGAGCCAATTAAATGTGAGAATTAATGTGGTTCTAGGCATCCTACTTGGGCGAGTCTTTATTATAAGCGACGTTTGACCCGCAAAGAGGCGGGACGCTGCATGACGGATGTCTCAGATGGCCACTCATGCCAGTGTGTACACAGTGGCTAGCGAATAGCGACGTTCGACAAGCCTACAGCATATGCAGCAGTGGTGCAACCAAAACAGTAACACAAAGTAACCATTAGCAAAAGCTATATTTTAACGAGGATGTTGTGTTATATCTGCAGGTAAACAGATACCAACAATCGAGGTATTGGCTTTTAAATAAGCTTTACTAGATCAATGTACTGTAACGGTTAACTAATCTTGTTGCATTCTACCTATACTGACGAGTTCTGCCATGTCAAAAATTCCGATGCGGTGCATTTTTTTCCATGGCTTTAAACAGAATAGAAAATGATTACATATGTTTCTGCATTTTTTAGAATTACCGGGCTTGTGTTTTTTTTTCTTCCTGACTACAAACGATCGGAGAAAGGCTGCAAAGATATACCCCACAGCAGTTCCATACTGATCGGACAAGGTTCATAGCGCGATGGATTCTTCAGTAACTTCACCCTATTCCTGCAAATAGCTGTAGTGCTTACAAAAATGTGCTGCGGCGATTGATTGCATTCGGTGTCTTGCTGTTGAAACATCGGCGTCAAGGATTCTATGATCCCACCAGTTTATGCTCAGCTAGATTCGGTAGAATCGCTGTTTAATGAGATTCCCTATATGTTTTATCTCGGCCTGTTTTTCGTGAACGTCTTAATCCTGTACTATGCATTTTTGATGGAATATATAGTCCTAAATGTTGGCATAGTCTTCCTGCCGGAGGATATGGATCAAGCGCTGGTGGACTTGGGCGTCCTGTCTGACCCTGGCTCCGTTCCGTATGACACTGACACTGAGTTGGACGTTTTCGAGGGATACTTGGATTGAGCAACAATGAGGACCAGGGCAATGGTTTTTCACGTCACTTCAGAAGAACAAACTTCTGTTGGTCAATCAGAACGTTTTGTCGTTCATCGATCAGTTATGAAGGACAGTAGGTTGACACGGAGAGACTGGTGGAAACTTGAAACGCCTTTCAGATACAAATGGTCACGCATTAAAAAGTAAGTTCAACACTCGATAGAGTCGCACTGCGGTCACACATGTCATTGAGAAGGCCTGTATTTATTTTATCCTCTGATGTTAGTTATGAAATATGAATGAATAACCAGTATTGTTTTAACTGTGTCGAAGTGATGCTGAATTGGCCTGGATCAATATTTTCCACAAATATTACATAGTTCAGCATTATATGCTACAAAATATAGTGAATGAGACCTGATCCATTTGTAATATTAAACAGAAATGATGTAGTCTCTGCGGTATAGGTATGAGTATGAACATATTTCATCGGGGGATGTAGTACGATGCAGGCTTACCGAGTTAGCAGGCTAACTTTGGTAAACAAGCTAAAGTATAGTATTTAAGAGTTTGTCTTTGATCAAACACCGACATTAACTGTTATTGTGTATTTTGTACACATTAAACGAATGGAGAGCTAGTTTCATCAACAGCAAGGCCTAATTTACATCATAATATTAATTTACGGTAGTCAGATACCGATCAGCTTCGGATGAAAAAAGTGGTCCAAAGGCGAACTGAAGCATGCCAGTTAGGAATTTTGCATGTATAATAAAATGTATTTAAATTTATGGTTTGCTTTATTACGATCAAAGTTGTCATGTTTATTTATAACATTAATAAACTCTTGTTGGCCATATTTTTTTTTTTTTTTACCAGATGGTGCACTTAGTGAATGTGTCTTCTTTTGTTTTCTTCACAGGTTGTCCTGGATCAAGGCCATTGAATGTCCAAAGAGTGGACCTCCATTTTATATGGTTGCCTTGGAAACATGTACTGATGGCACAGTGTAGCAGAAGTTTGACCCTGACGTCATCACACAAATAACAAATTCAATTAAGCTAAAACTAGAATATTTTATTTTTCATCTTTGGACTAACTGTCTTGGACACCTATTGGATGAGAATGGTGTTAAATTCTGGGTTTAGTTTTGAGTGACAAATACAATAAATTAAGTCTGAAGGTTTCATGTAAAAAGATTGCATTATCTTAGGGGTTTTGTTGGGTTAAATACTTTACTTTTTTAGCAGGGAAATGAGAAATTTGATGAAAAGCTGCCTGAATCTGATTTTCTGTTTTTGATCATTGATATTTAGCATTTGCACTGCATCTACTATCTTGACTTTTTTTTTTAGGGCCACACCCACTTTAATTTGTTTTGTACAGATATGTTTTTCTGTGGTCTTCCTGCATTTTGAATGCTGTTTTAAAATGATCTCACCAGCAGAATCCCTCCAAAATTACTCATTTACTAAATAATAGCTCATCAATTGTTGCAAATAATTGATAAGGTGAGGGATGTATAATTTGAAGTGCAATGAAAAGTCTCCTGACTGTATTTATGATACAACTGTAGTTTTTAATGACGTAAATGTACTTGATTGGTTCTCTCCAGGGAAGGGATGTAGTTTGCTTCTCTCAGAAGATCAGCTCAAGCAAGTAATAGCTTTTTCAGAGGTAGGATGAAGAACAAACTCTGAAATTTCTTGCCATTCCTTGCTCACATTTCAACCATATCGACGCAATACACCCATAAGCTTATATCCCAAGCACAACATTAAAAGAGATTACTCCCACAGATTTTTTTGTATTGTAATAAATCTTGATGTTTATGTTTGCATGCAAAATTCTGCTGTTTAAAAAAAAAAAAAAAAAACACTGTTGCCTTGAACTTGCTAACCATTGCAATACATGCAAATGCATACACAGGAAGAGAAAGACTTCTGTATATTGATGGAAATACACTGAAGTTCAAAAACCGACTGTTTATGGTTTCCATTTGACAAGTGAGACGGTTTTGCCTGAGGTGTCACACTGAAAAAAAGCTTTAAGTTTTAAGCTTCATTAAAGAAAGGATACTTTATGTGGTGGGACTGCCAGAAACTGAAGGTCCACTGCAATACATGTGTACTTGTTCAGCCATTTATACTGTATGTCTATGTCAGGGCTGCATAAATTCACTATTGAAAGTGTTTTTTTTTTTTGTACATTTCAGCAGTGTCATTTGATAACAGAAAATATATGTGTCAGTTCCCCGAAGTCACAGAAAACCAGTTTTTGGAAATAACACTGAACAGGGCTGTACTAACCTAGTTTTAGATACATCTTGGTTCAATAATACCACAGTCCTCTGCAAAAAAGGATTTCATCATAATACAATTTACTCTGCTTTACCAGCAGGTGGTGACCTTTCCACCAGAAGTCAGTTTTCACTCTAAAGTATACACTACAATTACAGTTATCTTTGGAGTTAAATGCCATTCGTCCAAAACAATAACTAGACCAATAGTAAATAGTTAGAGACTAACTATGAAAAATTGTCTAGCAAATGGTTTTTTAAGTTCAGGAACTGAAGAAAATGTTCTCTCTCTCTGCTTTGTTTGGACAGAATACTGCCAACTGTCAGACTATAGAGTTCAGTTTGTTTAACCCCTGAAATGGTTTGCATACAGCAGGCCAGCATTATAAACCTGAAACTCTGGACACGTTCCAGTTTGTTTTATATGTTGTAGGAACGGAAGAGATGATGGTTGCCATCTGTTCCAACGCTTAGGGCTTGAAAACTGTATTAATTTTTCGTGTGTATGCAAATGAGGAGAAGATGTCTTATTTACCCAAGGATTGTCATGTGGTGTGCTGGTGGATCAGCCTGCAGTTTGCTGGAGAATGCTTTCCCTTCCACATTTCCTGGGCCTCCCATCTGAGCCCAGTTTCAGGATAAGTTAAATCCCAGACACATCTGATAAAGTAATTTTCGACAACTGCTTTTTGAATGAGATTTGAACTGTGTCAAAGGGAGTACGGTCACCAGGGAGACAGACTGAATGCTGGTGTTAATGAATTATTATATGAAAATACATAACTCTGCTACCAATTCATTACTAGCTCTGATACAGCTGAACCACTGGTGATGAGTAGCACCCACCAGGGCGCTGTTTTTCTTCAGGCTGATCACTGAAACCTGAATATCAGATATGCCTCGGACATAGACATGCGCTAAAGGTGAAGAAAGACACAACAGCTTGAACACAGATTTGACAGCCTTAAAATCCAATCATTGAAATGAAGATGGGCAACAGTCACTGAGCACATCCAACCTACTTCCCAGCTCAACTAAATCCCTTATGAAAGTACAAACTACTATAACATTAACTGTTTACCTAATGTGTTGGCAGTTTTATCCAATACACTGGTAACATTTACACAGTGGTAATAATGAAAAACTCCACTGAGGAGACTTGCAGGAAATTGAAAAAGTATTCCATTTATTGTTTGATCTGCCAGGGCTCACAGATAGCATATCCGAACCTGGTCTAAAATCCATATTTTGTTCCATTGCTGCATTAAGGTATGCTTCTTGCAGAAAAATATGTTCATCCCCAGTACTGGCTTTTTCAGTTTATAGTGTTTGCCATAGTGCACCTCAAAGCCCATGTAGTTTTTCAGTTAAATAACTTTTTCATCGATAACATGTTGCAATAGGACATTTTCTATCTGCTTCCACAAACATAGTATCCATAAACTTGTCCATTTTATTTTAAAAGTTGATACTATTGATGTTCTTTCTTTCTAAACGAATAAATAAATAAATCTGACAACCGAATGGTCCTATAATAGTATATGTGCTTACATATTTCATTTCAAAGGGAATTGAATACAGTTTTTAACATTCGAGATCTTGACGTTGCAGGGTCCAAACAGAAGATGCCGTCTTTATATAAACTAAGGATACAAACGTTTCACACGCAGAGCAAAGCTGCACCTGCTGCAGTAGTCCATTCGTTTGGTGCATTGCCACGCATATCCACATCGGATCTGATGGCGTATCCTTCCATATGGTGCAGTAGTTTGAGTCTAACAAGTTGAGACTCGGACCCATTTAAATGCAACACATCATATTTATTATAATAACCGTAATAGATGGGTTAACGTTTTATTAGGGCCAAGCACTTGAAATTCATCCCGGCGCACGCAAAATGAAGCAGGTAAGAATGGATTTTATGGGACTGTGATTTCTGCATTGATGTATGTATGGTTTTGTCGCTAAGATCACCATTGTTTAAAGGCACTGGTGGATGACACAGAGGATGTATCGCTGGATTTCGGAGCTGAGGAGGAAGAACGGGCGCTGAGAACTGCTAAGATAAGGTAAACGCTTAAACATTTTCTGTGTTCTATGTCGGTCCAATGCAATGAACAGGGTTTGAACATCTCCAATTGCTTTGAATAACTCGAAACGAAACCCATTGAATAGGGAAGAAGTGATTTAATTGAAATGTTTGTAAATAGCCCTATTTTAAAAGCAAAAATTGTTCGTTGAGCAAAGCGACTTAGAATTTTTCAGATATGAGTTGGTTGTAACGTTACCCATACATGTCCAGTTCTAACCATCGTCTTAATATGTGCCATTTTATCTTAGACATCCCCTGGCAACGTTTTTCCACCTATTCTTCCGAGTCAGTGCCATTGTAACGTACCTATTCTGTGACTGGTTCAGCAAGAGTTTCGTCGCCTGTTTCGTGATGATCATCGCCCTACTGTCATGTGACTTTTGGTCCGTAAAGGTAAATCATATTTGTTCTCAAATTCAGCTGTAATATCACGGTTACATATCATAGCTAAACGGTTTTTCTAACGCTGATGTAGGTATCCCTATATTGTGAATGGGCTCCATAAAAACACACATTTACGGTCAATTGTCTTGCATTGTTTTGTTTTGTTTTTTATTTTCGCAGAATGTGACGGGACGGCTGCTGGTGGGCTTGCGCTGGTGGAACCAGATTGATGAGGACGGCAAGAGTCACTGGGTTTTCGAAGCGAAGAAGGTGAGCACATCTAATTTAATATACATACATACACATTGTGAAAAGGTTTGCACTGTTTGGACACTTGAATGTTTTTCTCTGACAATTTACCTCTGAAATCAGCAAAAATTTAATTATTTTTTGTGTCTGGATTCTGTATGGGCAAGGCTCAGCGTATATGAAAAGCATATCTAGTGCAATGGCAGGAACTTCGGTTTATTTCTGATGGAAGGATCCGTTTATACGCATTTTGGGATGTGCTGTGCACGTAATGTTGCGTAATGTAATGTAATTTCATGAAAAGCAGCACCACTCGTCAGTCTGGTTTAGGGTCAGGACCGCTTTGCATCACCGTGGATTCACTTTAATTAAAGACGTGAGCTGAGTAAAAAGAGCCTTGGTTCAGGTGTGGTTTCATCCCTGCAGCCGTCCCTACAGAACAGGAGCGCCGCGACGGAGGTAGAGGCCAGGATCTTCTGGCTCGGCCTCATCATCTGCCCTCTCATCTGGACTGGCTTCTTCTTCAGCACACTCTTCTCCCTCAAACTCAAATGGCTGGTAATGTTGAACCTTAAGAAACACCCACCAACTCATGTGCCATGAGTCAAGATTAAACATACAAATACTACTACTAATAATAATTAACATATATCATAATAGTATACAGTATAAATATAACAAACTGTGACCTTTTGCTCACAGTTTGGTTCCCCCACTTCAAAAATCTCTCCTGCGCTGCTTTGAGGATGTGTGGTCCCTTCATCCCTTGCTCCTCACTCCTCTTTCTGTACTCATTCACAGGCCCTGGTCATAGCTGGCATCTCCCTCCAGGCTGCTAACCTCTATGGCTACATCCGTTGCAAGGCAGGGGGGGAGGAGGGCTCTCCTGCCTCGGCCTCCTCCCTCCTTGGGCAGCAGTTTCTCCAGAGGGTGAGAGCCACGCTGTAACCCCACAGACAGTAACATAACAATCACACAGACACCACACCCAGCACGTTGACAATCACCCCACCAATTCTCTTGCTTACCCTCACACTCTGCTGCATGCTTTGGTCAGTTTTGAGTTGATGTATACAATTAATGTGCAAAAGTTTATTAACCATGGTACCATGGAATGTCAGTATATTAAAATACACAGTGTGTCATTGTTAGCATCTGGGATGGTTGGATTTCAGTGAGTTTCACTAAGTTGTTATCTGTGCAATGCCTGTTCATGCCCAGTGATTATTAAAAAAAATAACCTGGCACTTGTTGGGAGGAGTGTGGTATACCGTTTAAAGAACATTATCTGTTGTCAGAGTTTGTCTTGTACCCCCTAAGTAATGAGTTATTCTTAAGTACCTCACCTAAAATGCTTCAGTGGATGTACAGCTGTGTAAATATATACTATTGTGCTGTTTACCTTGTATAGGTTACTCTGTTATGCTAAGTATCATCACTTGTATGATTGGTTAAAGGAATTTTACATGTTCTCAGAATGTTTTCAGTATAGAATGATTTTCAGTTCCATTTTAAAACATACAGCAGCATGGTTGGGGAATATAATATATATGTACTCTTCCTTCAGTCACTTAAACTAAAATTAATTTTGTCATTATTTTCTTTTTCGTTCCAGCCGGATATCATTTTTGGCGTGCTGTAAGAGAAGGTAATCAGCAGGAAAATGTGCTGGTGTCAGAAGGGTGATTTTTTTTTTAATTGGAATGTGTTGTGCGTTCAGTGAATGTATTGTTTGTAATAATTAATTCTTCCACTGTTGGCCATAAATTGAACAGGGATTAGTCAATTATGGTGGGGAAGTCTTGTAAATACATTGGCAAAGCTCTGCATTTGCAACAGTCAATAACAATCTTCTCAGTACATAAAGTTTGCTCCTAATGTTGTTTGAGGAGTTGTTGGCAGGAGAAATTAAAAATCATAATTTCAGATTTAGTACACACTGTGAACAATGCTGTGGTCAGCACTTTAATGAGACATACTTTGCCAGGATGCTTTAAACAGCTAAAAGCAGGCAGGTACAGACATTAGTACATTGAAAAGTGAATTAATAGAATTACTGTCATTGTTCATATTTTTTTCAGATGGGTGGAGAGTCACATCGTAGTACAGTCTTTACGCTGTACATCTGCAGTAAAGTAACAAAAGAGGAAACTGATCACCTTGGAAATTCAGATCAGTTCAGTATTTTCATTTTCCATAGATACCGGGAAGACTGAATTAAGCAGATTACTCAAAATTTCCAAGGTACTCCATCAGTTTCATCACTGTTTTTGAGCTTATGTGGGTTTACAGTAACTGCACAACCTGCTGTGGAAGCTAACTCCAAGGATACCTACAACTGCAGCCAAGAACAGCAGAGAAATCAGCTCAAAGTAGCATGTCCTATAATGTACTTTCATTTTTTGGGACAATCTAGTGCGATTTTCATTCTTTGAACTGTACTGTCCAGCACATTCAGTGTTTTATCTGTGGACAATAAATGCACCTTTACTTTGCACTTCTGTTTTCATGTCATGATTTGAGCACACTTGTGATGTGTGTGTGTGTGTGTGTGTGTGTGTGTGTGTGTGTGTGTGTGTGTGTGTGTGTGTGTGTGTGTGTGTGTGTGTGTGTGTGTGTGTTACTGAACTTCAGTAAACGCTGTGCTGTTGAAGGACGGCTGAAACGGTCATGGCTCAGGAAGAGGACTCAAGTGCAGATGGGGGTAAAATAAACAGTAGTTTATTTGCAGCCAAAAATCAGTTCCAGAAAAATTCAAATTCAAAGCCAGGCAAGGGTCAAAACCAGGAAGACACGGCAACGGGGCAGGTGAAACAAATGAGCAATTAGGCAAGAGGTAACGAGTCAGATGGTGAGGTAGGCACAAAAGGGCAATGAAAACAAAAGGACATGGACAGGGGAAATGGAAAAACCAAAAAAGGAAAACAACCGAACAAAATGGAAAGCATCATAAAAAAACAGTTTCAAAGCAGCATTACTGACAGAAACAAGGACAGGTTTGCCACATTTCATGCTGTTTTGAGGAAAACAAGGAGCCTGATTTCATTTGATTCCTGGGTTTCATTAACAGACTGCCACTGGCCTCACAAATACATTAGAGGATCCCTTTTGATCTATGTGTCCCAAAACAAGTACAAACAACTTCATAAACATCAATGACCACACCCAGTGAAAGACACACAGCACAGAGAATCCATGTCTAAATGTGCACCTCATATTTCATTTGAAATTCTAGTTTCACCCTTTGCCCCCGTCTCATTCAATTGCCAAACTCAGTCAACAGTGAATGATGTTTGTCGGGTTCCATTCCTACAAAACGTATAAAAGGAAAGGATCCATTAGTTAAGCATTTCAAAACTCGGGTAGCGAGTGAAAACATTTTTCAAATGTATTTTATTTTAAATGCAAAACTCTTTCTAAATAATGTTGAATAAACCTTCAAAAGTTACACTAGTCACAGTACATTTTGCCACACCTGAGCTCTTTTAAAGGTATTTTAGCTGCCACTTTACATGCAGCATGTCCTGTACCGTGTAACCATGGAAAACTTTAAACCTCTGTGGACAAAGCAAGTACATTTTTACACATTTGTAAAAACACAATAGCCAATAGCCATAAACATCATTTATATAAAAATTATGCCAAGTGACAATGAAACTGTCACAAATGTGTCAGAGAATTGATAGCAATACGCTATGCATGGTTTATCATTTCCACATGGTGCAGTCTGAAATAAGGAGTAGATATGAGTACTCAAACATTGCGTATATATAATATGCATTTATATATGCTTATATATGTGAGTTTCTGCTAGGATATGTGAGTTTCTGTGTTGTCATGTTTTAGGACTTAATGCTTTAGGCTGTAATGTTTGTTAGTTATCAGTCATAAGAAGTATTAGCATGAGTTTTCCATTTAGAAGCGCGCAGCAGGAGTCATACAAATGCTTCAGTATCCATTAAGACTCAGGGATCTATCTTTTCCATGTGACACAAGATTTTAGGAAACTCAACCAGAGATGAAAGTGAGAAAATTAAGAAATACAGTTTACATGAAACAAAGAATGAATGTGGCAAATGTAGTAAAATACCAGTTTTATTGCTTTGTCATTCCATCCCATAATTCTTCATGCTAATTTAACTGTAAAGTATCAGGCAGTTTCTATTGAACGATGTGTTACATTGAGATTCATGGATCTGAAACAGAAAAAAAACACCACTTTTCATATTTGTTACAGACTGGGTTTTATGCTTTAGCTACCACCCACACTGCACTTCATAAACTAGAGTTCCAACACTGTTCTTTGTGGAAAGCATATTTCTAAGTCATTTAATTAATTGACTTATAATGCACACTCTTGACACATATTGTAAATATCAATAGAGTACATTTTGGACTCCATAATAATAATAATAATTATGAGCACCTCAACTTTCCGACAGAAAGGGATCATCTTCCTAACATCCTCTTGTATAATGATGTGTATGTATCATAAAAAAACACAGTTTTTGTGAACAGTCCATTAATTTTTCTGTATTTCTGAAAATTGTAATTATTGAGTGCTTACTGCCAGCGCAATGTTATTATGCTACTGGTGAATATAAAAGAAGGTCAAATCCTTTATTTTGGCGTCATAATGGAAAATGCTTTGGTTAGCGTTGAAGGGTTCTCTTCATACTCCTGAGATACTTATTTTTGTTGGAAAATATGAGGCTGCCAAGGCCTTAAAATATGGCATGTAATTTATGAGCTTGACTGAAATCAATTCGACATTAACACCTGTACAGAGCGGCTCCAGCAGCAGCTCAACAAGCAGGCCTTTTGTGAGAGGAAGGAGTGCCGAAATTCTCTGATATAACGGGGACGGCACAACGATTAATCACTTCCTCTTTAAGACGTAGCTGATGACTCTGGTGCTATCGTTAAGACGTCCATGTGGGATGGAGGAAATTGGATTGTACATTAAGCACTGTAACTCTTATCATTTCAGTGACCCTCACATCTCTGTCAACGTGGTGCGTTTGGCAGAGCTCAGTCACCTCTCAGCCTGTCCACTATCAGTGGTGGTAATGATGACATCGTAATGTGAGTGAGGCTAGGTTCAGCAGGGCAGGCAGCTGCTCTTTCTCCATGAAGGAAAGTTGTGCACTGTGTGTGTGCATAATCCTGTAACTCAGTTCTCTGCAGCCCACATCCTACAGGAGCTGCATCATCATTCCTGCAGGGTGAAGTCAGCTTGAAATTGCTCTATTTTATATGACAGGTTCAGCCTCCACATGGACACCTAACAGATAAAAATGCAACCTCTTTTTATGTTTAGTTTAAATGATATCTTTCCTGGGATTACCTGTGTGTACAAGCCCTTAGTGTTTAAACTGCGAGCAGAATCAACATGTCAGATAAAGGTACTGCCTGCTGAAATGAGCATCTCTCTAACAAAAAAGAACACACTACTCACATGAGCGCAGCTGAGGGTGATTCGACAGACCGCACAGGTGATTGTGATGTCACAGATCACACAGCTGTGGGTCATGTGACAGATAACACTGGTGATTGTGATGTCACAGATCACACAGCTGTGGGTCATGTGACACATAACACTGGTGATTGTGATGTCTCGGATCACACAGCTGTGGGTCATGTGACAGATAACACTGGTGATTGTGATGTCACAGATCACACAGCTGTGGGTCATGTGACATAACACCGGTGATTGTGATGTCACAGATAACACAGCTGTGGGTGATTTGACAGATGACAGCAGCACATTAAAAGTCTGACGTGTGAAACTCCCTTTGATCAGCTCCAGAGGAATGGAAGTCTGATCATTTAGTGCTGGACAGTTATTAAAACAATAAAGTCATAATGTTAGGCTCTTGTTACAGCACAACCCCTGTGTTTCTCAGTTCAAAGCAAAACCACTGCAGTGTGTGTACTCCAGGGAAAAATGAAGCTTTAAAGCAAAATTAAATTCCTCACAATCCAGGAGAGAAGGACCATTGGGTGAATATATGTAAGCATTTACAGACCTGTTCTCAGTTCCAACTCAGGAGCAGTGAACAGCTACGACACAACAAGACACACTCACACGACAATAACAACCCCCTCTTCAGTTACAGTTTCAGGGTCACATTGTGGAAAAAGTTCATATCGCTAATGTCAGTTGAGTCATATTTTAATCTCTTCGTTACATGGCTATGTTTTCTATTCCATATGGTACACTTGTATGTTGCTGACAGATACGAAACTATACGTAATTTAGAGGTGATAACAAGCTACCTCACTGGTATATTAAATTAAAATAATAATTATTTGCAATTAAAACAGAGCTCTTGCTGGGAATGGACTTGTTTGTCTTTGCGGATAAACGAGACTGGAGAGTGACCATTTTAATCACCTACAAAGACAGGATATGTAACTTCCGAGCCAGGGCACTTGAGACTCTCTCAGGATGTGGGGGGGAAAGGACTGGCCATGATTGCAGCCCTGTTTTAGTCACGGACACAAACAGCCCAAAGGTTACACTCAGGACAGACGCAAAATGGGGGACTCACATTCGACAAGTCTGTGTCACTCCAATGAACAGCCTCTCCCCGATTTACTACCTGTGCGACTTACGACCATCATACCAAATGACCATATGACCAAAAAAGAAAAAATATATGCAAATATAAAAATTATCCTTGGTCATACGTTCACTGTTCAAAGTTTTATTTGTCAAATGCCAAGGTACAATGCACTGCAAGCGGTGAAATGATGATGTCTACCAGTGCTAACGGCTTCATGCATACAACAGTGATCGTCTGACAATATCCTGCCATTGTGTAGATCTTCTACATGCTACATGTGTACCTCTACATGCCATGCTAACATACGTCCAACTTACATCCATTTCGAAATACAACGGGTCGGTCAGAACGGACCCCGGATACATGTCAGGGAATGGCTGTACCTGTATATAGAAAGCATATAAACCCCATTCCATTAAGGGAGGAAATCTTTACCCAACCAGGAAACAAAAATATTTAAAAAAATAATTAAGCTCAAAACTGCAAACTTGTGTAAGTTATTGTCACCTTGTGAAAACTGTTTGTCCCCCATGTTTTGAAACTAGGCTAACTGCCTCAGAGTGATGTTTGAGCATACTCATGCATAATTTAAAGAGACATCAGAGTTATATTCAAATGAGCCGATCACATGCTTGTTCACCGTAGCAACAAGCTGAAGTTGCTCTCATGCTCCTCAGATCAGATGAGGCCCACAGATACACAGGCAGCAGAGGGACCTGGGATACCATTTGGAGGACTTACACAAGCCCCCCCACTGGATATCATCTGCATGTCAGGGGTCTGGGTGGGAGGAATCCAATCCACACACAGTGGCTCAGCTCACAGAAATGGGGGTCTGACTCACGTCTAATGCAAGAAAACCGAGAGAAACGGAAAACGCTTATACTTAATAAACAAACACCACTGCAGGCAACAGCGCTCTCCTATTTGTAATAAATTAGCTTGACAATTTATATGACTTATGGCATCAAAACAACATATATTTCTCTCGTTTTTTTCTAACTTTTATTTAACCCGCAAGGCAAAATTGAATACTGAATATACCAAACTAGCAGTCAAAAGGAATTACTGTGCACATGGTATGATTCCCATGCTGATTACTGTGGGGCAGGGGAGTTATCATTCACCATCACAATCATGTGAGTTAAATCCCATTGTGCAAGTAATTTGAAGCCAGATCACAGGAGCTGTGCATTAAGAACCTGCTGAGAGCTTTTCACCACATAGACCTGATCCAACAATATACCAATGGGCTGCAAAGCGTACATGAGTGCCAAAGGAAATCCAAGTGATATGGATGATAAGCTGCATGTTTGGAATCATGTTCAGTCCTATATTCACATTTCCATGATCAAAAAACAAACACAAAAACAAAAAAAAAATCCTTCTGGTGAGTTCTTTCTTTGATGGTGTAAGTGATCATGCTGAGATGCTGTTCCTCGCTAGTTTCCCCAGCATTTTAAAAGCAGTTTGAGATTCCGCTGCCATATCTTCACAAGACACCAGAGGACAGCATTGAACAAAGAAAAATGTGTCATCCAGGCAGATCAAGGCTCCGGTTTCATCAGCAGGAACTTGTAGGGGTGTCGGCTGCTCCTGGAGAGGCGGCTGGGCTGTGTCCCCCCTGGCGACGCGGCGGTGTGGTTGTGTGACAGTCACAGCTGCGGAGTGTGTCAAAGCCCGTATTAACGAGCTGTAAACAGATTAGAGGTGCGTTCAGGATGCGGCGGCGCTGGGCCAAACGCAGGTCCTTCTTCGTGAAATGAGAAATCAACCGGGTGGCGAGCGTGACAGCTGTGGACTTCCGAAATAAGACAACACACTGTGGCTTTGTGTCTCTGTCCGGCTCCTCCCTGGCGCTGATACAGCAGGGTCAGGGCCGGTGTGATCGAGAATTCCACCTAGTGTTGTGTACAGTGCAGGCTTAACTCTTAAACTCACAGGGAGAATGTGGGAGAACCTATGGAGGGGTGGGGATGGGGTGGGGGGGGGGGGTTGGGGATCTTGGCTGAACAGCCATGAAGCACTTAAAAATAGCCTGAAAACAGAGGGGTCATTCACATGTGAGAAAAGACATGGAATTCTTGTTGTTCTTTCTGCTTATAGTCATTCATTTGTACAGAATTCCATTAGCTTATTTCTGACCAAGCCATGAAAAAAAAAACAAATATACAAATTTACAAATAACAGCCAATTTTATGGTTGCATGTGAATGAATATGAGTAAAATTTGCAGCAGTGAGATACATTTTACGCATTTTTATGTGCTAAAGGACCAGGTTAAATGAGAGCAGTGAATCTGGGGTGATAATGCCATTGGCTCTCTGGCAACAGGGAGAATTTAAATTGGCGAAACTATCTAAATCATTCCATTCAAGGCAGAGCTTGTCTGGAAAAAAAAGAGAGAGAAAGGATGTGAATCTTTCTCGCAGGGCCATCTGAATGCTTGTGCATGCCTTTGGAATGACAGTGTTTGCTCCTACAGGCCAGATGTTTAGGTGATCAGCAGAGAAGTGTGGGCCTTCTGCTCAGAGATTTCCAGGGGCCGCCGTTACCGCCAGGCCGATGATGCTGACGATGATGATAAAATGATGAAAAATGGATGAGATTTGTCCTGCTTGTTTGTTTGGTAGGATGGTAAACCTAAGGGGACCTGGGCCGTAGAGGACAGAAACGTGTTCTGTTTGTACACACACACAGAGAATCCGTAATCCCCAAAGCCACATTCTGAACAGACGTCTGCTACTGGCCGTGCGTCCACCTCATATCACCGCCTTCTGTATGGAAGGGATTTCACCCTATGCATTGCTCACATGTATGAATGGTGAGCTTGTTTAATGTAGCAACAAATCAGACCCCTTTTTCGCAATTCTTTAACCTTTTAGTTGCCGGTTGCAGTGGTACCCATAGCAACACAAGTTTGAAAGAATTCCATAGTTACCAGCCCTCATTCAATAAACATTTATCCTTCATTTTTGCTTGCAATTCAAGCAAAGTGTTACTCATTTTCTCTTCATGAACAGTTTGGCGAGATAATTGTCATGATTGCTGAACTCACCAAACTGTGTAGATGGCTGTGAACATGTAAACACTTGCATTTAACTTAGTGCTAAAGTTAAGGACAAATGTTGATTGAATTGTGTTCATATCTTTCCACACAAATATGTAGACTCCATTGCATAAATATTCCATCTATAATGGAAACGTACAATGGCCATCTAATCAGAGTACTTTGAAGCCTTTATTTACAATGTATCAGTTATAGATCATATACTATACTTTATTTACTATACTAATTAAGTGCATGACAATATTTGACATTTTCAGTGTACTTCTGTGTACATGGAGTCCCAAGGATCTAAGGCATTGCAAAACTGAAGAGCACAGCCATTGGACAGAATGTACGGCATGAAAGTAAGTGAACAATAGAGAATGAGAGACTACTATTAGAAGTCAGAGCTGTTTTCAAACTGTTATTGCATACTGTTGTCCAAATAGATGTTTAATAGATATCCAAATATTTACACTGACACCCTGCTAATGGGTTTGGTCCAGATACGCTCAGAAAACAGGCCTAATCATATTTCCTGTCTACTAAAGTGTATTTAATTTGGCATAAAGTATGTTGTCTCCTTTTTCTATTTCCTTTTTAAAGCCCACCAATGATTGAATGATCTGCTCCTTGTCATTTCTCACAGAGACTGTCATTGCTTTCTCTAAACGTCTAGCTCTGCACTGGAGAAAAAATGGTGACTTATGAACCATGGGTTGACAGAGGAAAATCAAGGTCTTAACCTTTTAGAAGAATGTTAAAAATTCCAGTTCATTCCTAAGGGTGTTTTGAACAACCTAACAGAGGTTGACTGTTTGGTCCACGTTCAGACCTCCACTGACCAATGCAATGCAAATATTTTGGAGTCATGAGTTTAAATGAACAGATTTTCCCGAGTTTCATTGCAGCTAATAAAAAATGTCCAGCTGCTTTAATTTAGGAGCTGCTTTACTGAAGAGGCTATTGTATGACAAACATCCATGTAGATTAATAGCAAGAATTTTCACCCTTCGCCTCATCCCCCATACACAAACACGAGTGTGTGTGTGTGTGTGTGTGTGTGTGTGTGTGTGTTGAAATGAGAAAAATAATCTCATAGCCAGGGATATCTGCTGTTTTGTCTGTTGAAATTGTAAATAGCCAGTAATACAGTTTCACAACTGCATTCCATTCTGAAATCACTTGAACGGAATCCATTTCCTAAACCCTGGATTGCCGTACGCATCATTCAGAAGACTGGATTTCAGCAGATTTCCCTGGTAAAACGGCATTTGTCTGCTGAGCAGTGTATATGGAAGAGAGTTCATCCAAAGGGAAGTGTACCATTCGGATTTGTGTTAACTCTTTGCGCTGTGGTTTGCATGGCTCGGTGCTTGCAGAAATATGCATATTGCCAATTTCAAGTATACCTCACAAAGTGTCAACCCGTTCCTGCCAAATCTTTAAATCCACAAAACCACAGGGGCCCAAACCAGGAGGCATTAACCCACAACTGGGTATAATCATTTCTCGTTAAAGTTTTGCTTGCATATTAATACACACAATGGAAAGAACCTGGAGCCACCATGCATGGCCTCAGGTCCACATTAAGTCCAGTAATCACATTAGTTCGACCTTATCATGCTGTACCGAAAAAATGTGGACTGTGCAACCCATAATTTCAATCACTTTAGAACTCTTGGCCTCATGGCATGGATGCCCTGCAAAGACAAATAAAGCTTGAAGTCAATCAACTTCATATTTATTGGGTAGCATTCCTCGCAGTTTCAGAGGTGAAGAATTCACCGTCGCTCTCAAGCCCTCTCTCCCTTGTTTATACCCAGCAGCTGTCCCGCAGAAGCTCAGTCTGAGTGTGTTTGGGGCCGGATGGGAAGCTGATGGGGCAGTTTGCTTCCAGTCTGACGGGGTGTTCTCACACAAGCCAACGATCCCAGGAACACATCTCTGGATTCTTTCCGTGCTATGGACTATGGATCAGCGCAGCTCCATACTTTTTTTTTCTTCTCCTTTTGGCATTGTTTTTTCAGCTGCCTGCAGTGAGGGACTGTAACACATGAGGTCACACCCCACCCCCACCACCACCCCCCTTCCCCCAGGGATAAGAGTTCTCTCATGAAACCAGAGGCTGTGTTAGCGGGTTAGCAGCCCACGGTGCATCCATACAGTCTCTTCAACACAGAGCCCTCTGAAATCACCAGATCTATTCTACATTCCAAATGTTGGTTCTCCTCGTGTGAGTTGTTACTCACACACTCAGCAGTAGCTTTTGGGCTTCATTGGGTCAACGCAAATCTTGCCAAATATTATATAAAGATTACATAAACATGATTTCCTCATGCTTTCTGTACACAGCTCACTTAGCACATTAACATGACAAGTACAAATACACAAAATAAAACTCCTATAAATGAAGCATTTCCGCATTAAGTCATGAAAAACTGCAACTGGACAGAGAATTGTAGCTGACGGTGTGTGCACTTGTCTAATTACACAACAAGCTATGCTGTCAAGCGATCGCTCACAGCAGCTAGATGTAATTTCTTTTGCATTACAATGTTACGTGTTGACTGGCAAATGAATATGGATATTACATTTTCATTACATCTTGCATAATACATGCAAAGAAATGTAACTACTTTCTAAAAAAAAAAAAATAAAACAAAAAAGCTTAAATAACAGGGAGCTGCATGCGCCAGATTTAGGCCCCTGTGCAGAGACTGCGGCACGCACACGCGACGTGGCGTGGAATGCAGAAAGCCCGTCTTTGCGCTGTCACCTCCACTTCCTCCACATCCTGCTCACTTCCTGCCGTAGAGCCTACGGGACAGCCGGCGTCTTCGTGCTAACCTCCTCTCCGAATCCGGCTGTCAGGAACCCTCCCCCAGGCTGCTTAAGTGGCCTCAGGGAAAACTCTGATCACTGACAGATGCTGTAACCTCCTTTGATGCCAGATAGTACCCCCCACACCCCCCCACACCCCCTTATGGGAGGGATATACAAGGAATTGCTATTGATTCTGATTTTTTATTCTTTTTTTTTTTTTTCCTGAGACATGGGCAGAGGAGGAGGCGGGGAGTGAGTCAGCATGAGAGCGAACACTCTCCCAGGTTTGTTACCTCTCAGAAACACCTCCCCCACCCCACTCCACCCCATCCCATCCCACCCCACCCCACCCCACCCCCAACCCCTCCCTCCTCATCAGGGTGCGCCTTCTCATCCCTAATGGGGTGGTGGGGGGTGGGGGGACAAGAAACACGAGGCGAAAGCAGGCGACTCTGCTTGAGCCCGATGTGCCACATTAGGATCCAGCTCAAAGGAGAACATGGGGTTTGAGCTAGTGTGTTCATGTATGCCTCAGAAAGCATGCAAATAAAAGAGCGCCGCTGCACACTGCTGCTCTTGTGTAGGGTAGATGACATGAAAGAGTGGTGTGTACCAGCCATTTCACAGCTGCCGCTCCCAACATGCTCTCCACACCCCCCCCCCTCTGCTGCCCTGACTGCACAGGGTGAACTATTTCCAAAATGTTTTTGCTGAAGGGTGGGTCTGATGTGAAGAAAGACAAGGTTTTGGTTTTTTTTTTTTTTCTGTGTTTGCTTTTTTTTTATTTCCTCAATCAGAAACATGCTGCACTTCTCTAGTATTTACATTTACACCCCTCTGGTGTTAGGCAATCATAGCATCACTTTCTACTCACCCTGACTTTCCTTGCTATAAAATTTCACTGCTCTCACATCTTTAATTTACTGTTTGTTAGCAATACAAAATATACACATGTATTGATATCTCATATATATATTTATATACACACAGTATACACACACACAAAGTTTATATTTCCAGAAATATGCATGGACTACAGGCTTTGCTGTGTTTTGAAAATGTATCTCCAAGGCATATTGATTAGCTTTGCCGCTTTCTGCCTGTCGAACCAAAAATAATGCAGAAAAATACTGGGCGTTACACCCCCCTAACTCCCCTCCTCTCCTGAGGCACGTTACAGCTGAGCCCTGCTATTGGTGGGCGTGAGGAGATGGAAATAAGCACTAAGTTTTGAATGGGACTCCCGACTTATTGTCCCACAATAAACTGAAAAGGTTTGAGTGGGAAAGGATAAAAAAACAACGCTTTGTTCTCTGGTTCTGTGTACTTCCTGAATGAGTGAATGTAATGTGCAAATGGAAATTAGCCATGACAGCTGATGCTGCTTTTGAGGGTTTTATCCAAGCATAACTGCGATTTCAGCGTACTAGGTTTGTGAAAATTTGTCAGCTGGTCCGATATGTCTCAGGTATCCGTAGAAAGAGCATATACTATTACTTTTGATGTTTGACCACATTCCTTGTCCCTTTTAAACATCGGTTGTCATTTCTGTCCTGCACGACCAAACCACAGTGAACATCTGACATGGGTGAAACTTCTACTTTTGGGGAGATTCTGGCCCGAGAGGAGGCTTCCTGAATAACTATAGATAAGGGCGTTGAAGGTCAATAAACAGCCTCACCGGGAGAAACCTTTTCCACGACCTGCCCACCACGAGCTGCTCACAGACTGAATACCCAGCTCAGCGCGGTCTTTCACCACCTTTATCAGCAGGAAGATGGAAACAAAACGATACAACAAAACACTCTCGCTCAGACTCAATTTCCCCATCCGCAGCCCTTCCCTAATTACAGGAGATTAAGAACCAGAAGAACAAAATAACACTCTCTGTCCAAGGGGGCTGATAGGGGCGTCAGCATGAGCTGATTATAACACATAACACACTGTGTGAAAAAGAGGAGAAAATGCTTGATATTCTGATGTGTTCTGATGATTAATATTTTGTTATGTGATAAAGTATCCCTATTTCTAAACATCAGAGCTTTTGATAAATCCTGATTCGTAATCTCCAGGAATGATTTGGGACACTATATTAGGTGGGCTAGATCACCTCGGCCAATGTAAGGAAACTGCTCATGGTGATAAAATAAATCTACTGAAGATACAAATACTGCGAAGGAAGTGCTGTACTTCTATTGCACATCCTGCAAATGTGATCAAATTCTGTCTAGTTTTTATCTTTAATCATCATTCTGAGGGCCTTCATTTTGGGTCAGCGTTGATTGCTTCTAGAAGGTGAAGACTGCATACTTCCCCTGTGTAAATTTAAGTTTAACACTGATTTATAATGCTAAAATGATTTATAATGCAAAAATAGCAAGCCTTATAGCGATAATTAATTGTTCAGAACTAGGAAAGTATCATGTCGCTTTCGTTCTTACAAAATGTCACGTGTAGGTTTAAGTATAATCAAAAAATATATACCACATAAGCTTAGACTTGTATTTAATGCTGGCCAAGAGATTGTGGCTGAGTTAATTTGATTGCTTGGAGCACAAGGTGCAATCTCGCAGTCTAAGAGCGTTCGGGTTTAAATTGTTTGAGGGACTGAAGATTATTCTGGCCGACGAGCCGCTTGGAGTGATGCCGCCTGCTGTCATCTAACTGACAGCGCTATCAGAGCAGCGGCGGTCCAACATGAAATCGATAAGCGCTCATCTTGGGAAGTCCAGATAGCCGAGGAGAACATTGCGAATCCCTGAGGTCACGCTGCGCGGGAGCCGGCCTGCAGTCGCTTTCATTTCCATAAAATAACCCACTCTCACATTTTTTTTTTTTTTTACCTTATGAAAACACAATTTCATTTCCAGGATGACACAACTGAACTCGTTCACTGTAGTTGAGAAATACCTGTTGAAAACCCGTAGTGAGTAAAAACAGTTTATAGCTTCCTCAATGTGCTTTTTTTCCGAGTGTAACGCAGGTCTTTACATTTTAAAATAGCTTTTCATATGATCCCACTGATCCATTGATTCAGTATGTGGGTGTTTACTTTTAGCACTAAATGTACACTAAACATACTTTCTTATTCTTATTCATTGCATTTTGTTGACAGGGATATTACACATGAATACACATACCGTGCTAACAACAACGCAAAGGTACCTGAACGATGTACCTGAGCAGCCTAATTCCATCCATAGCGCCTCAGAATAGCATATAAACAATAACTGAATTAAAAATGCCCAAAAAAAAAAAAAAAAAAAAAAATGAAGTTATGATAACCATACTGCACACTTTCACATAATTGCTTTTATAAATTGTTAACTATATTGTTACTTTTCTCTGGTTATCAGTTTCTCGTAAAACTGATGGAAGCGAACTTATTTCATTCGTTGTAATCAGTAGTTTCCTCCTCCCACACTAAGAGGTTGCTATATTGTCTTCTCAAGTCATCTGTTAAACAGTTATGTCCTGGGGTATAATGATCTCAGTTAATCATATCTAAACATGTGGACGACAATGAAAGTGAAAATGTGTGCAGACAATGTGTTACTTATTGTTCTTTTCAACGGCAGGGACAGACAAAACAGACAATGCACCGAATAAGAACTCTGAATAAAACTACTGCGTGCCATTAAGGCTAAACCGTGCATATACATACAGTTCTGTTTGGATCTGTGAGACCCAATGCTATTGGACAAGTGCAAATGCACAGAAAACCTGTATTGAGTAAAAAAAAAGATATTCAACTATAATCAGATGTGCACAACCTTCCCCAGAAGCAGACCAGGGAACATTGTGACCATATATCAGCAGAGCACAAACCAACAGAGCCACCGTATCTGATAATGACAACCTATGTGGCCACCCTTTCCCTATAGTGGAAAAAAATACGAACGTATCACAAAAAAAAAAACACATTTTGTGTATGAATGGTGTGAAAATTTTGTATGTTTTGGCATCGTTTGACTGATAAACGGAAACAGAGCCTGAACAGGTTTCTCATTATTTTGAATCACAATTTCCTGATGCTTGCTGAACTGGAGGTAGCTGTAATTACATCTTGCCAAGAAATGTTTCAGGGACACAGTAAGAAAGAAACTTGAGTATTTCAAGGGCCTGAGGCATTCTTACAAAAGGTTGTGCAGTTTAGATGACTTCTTAAACATTTTTTTGTCTTCTTACTCTGCTTAGATTGAGCAACTCGAGGCCTTTTAAAAACATTTTGTACAGACTGTCACAGGAGAAATTCTTAAAAATGTAAAATGAACTACTACATATGCTGAATGAAATACATTATGAAATCTGAACTGAAACATTAAAATAGACATATTGTATGCATTTTCATTCCAGACATATGAGAATTACATGTCAAGTCAGAATGAGTCTGAATAATTCTGTTCAAGGTTATAAATGTATGCCGTACTACACATCATTTCTTTATTGGTTTTGTTTTGTGGAGCAAACCGAAGGTTGTAACACTTATTTGAAAATTCCATTATACTCCAATAAATTATATTAAAAAAGCTGCTATATTCATAGGCCATATTACTAGGCCTGTGTACTTTCAACCGGTTTAAATCCCAGAACAGCCCCTTTTTAATAAAAAGAGAACAGCGATCATCTCATGTTTACAAGTCCCCACACATCATCATATGTCATATTTTAGTCGCATACATATCTCATATTTGATTAATGATAGCCAACGTTCATTTACCCTATAGAGAGAATGGGTAGTTGAAGCATGAAGCATGAAGCATGATAGCTCACAGTGAACACAGAAATGCTAAACCCCTGGGATCCATAGCATGGTGAAACGGTTAATGTTTTGTTTTGTTTGTTCCCCAGAGGAAACCTCATTAAAAGAGCAGGCAGATCTGAAAAGATCCTAGCTGTGCCCCCGCCCTGGGGCACCTTCACAGTGGAGGGTGGTGCAGTGTTGCCGAAATTCCCCTCAACGGTTCCGGATGCTTCTTTTTTTTTTTTTTTTCTTGTTTTTCAAATGTTAAGATCAGTATGGAAGGTAAGTCTGATTGGCTGAACACTGAGCATTTGTCATCCATGCTTCTGGCCTTGACAATCATAGGGGTTTTTTTTCTCTCTGTGGAAATGGACGGAGAGGGAAATCTTGAGGATACATTTTGTTGGTTTCAGCCAATTGTACATGGCGAAATCTCTGCTCGAGAGAGCTCAGTTGGTTTATACAACAATCCCTGCCAAAGCCTTAGCTGGCTGGATGGTTTCAATAGTTGTTTCCGCTGTACTTTGGTACAATATTTTTCAACATTAAAATGAGAGACAGAGACAGAGACAGAGAGAGAGAGAGAGATAGAAAGACAGAGAGAGAGAGAGGGAAAGAGAGAGTTAGGTGTGAAGCAGGTATTGTTCCATATAGAAAATCCTGTTTTAAAACCAGGGCATCCTGGTTATTATGTAGGATCAGGTCTAAAAAGAAAGTGTAATATGAGATAGCCTTTGTGTTCTCCATGTTACACAATCTCTCACTGAAATCATGGCCAAGCAAGGGGGCATCCTATGCTACAGATAAGATAGTAAGGATGAAGAGGGAATCCCTCGTTTTAACATTTAAATTTCATTTTTACACGGAATGTCTATCTGTTTGCCTTAATAATTCCAGTTTTGATATTGATATTTGATCATTTAACCTGTACATTAATGAGTAAATGTTAGATTGATTTGTACATACAGTTAATGGTCTTTATTCCTCTTAGTCTATTGGTTGCTTTAGCTTGATAGCCTCTCATTCTGTAATATTATTCGCTATCATGCTTTTTATATCTTGTGTGCAGAATTTTTGTTTTTTGAGCTTGTGTGTAAAAGTAACTTTTTTTTATAACATATTATGGTTTCCCATTTAAACTGTAAATCATAAATTCCACACCCTTGGTATCTACAATGAAAACATTCCAAAGGAATGAGCACTTTTCACCTTCTTGAGTGCATAATTCCTATTAAATGGGAAAAGAAGACAGCATTTGAAATGGCTTCCTATCAGAAGTATCAAAACATTTAAGCTCTCTCCAAACATGTCCAAAAAAGATTTATTGCACTTTCTTACAGATTCCTGCAGCTAAGAAAAAGGCCACTCGGTATGTTTAGGGGAATCTTTGTACTCTTATCTCTTCATAGAATGAACTTGAGATGATGTTAGTGATGGCAACTGTTTTTATAACTCAGTGAAGAGTAATGGGAACGCATAAATCTGCATTTGACTCCAGACTGGAATGCTCGGTGTTGAGCTCCGTTGCTTATTTTGAGAGACATGGAGTAGCAAATCACATGTTCCGCATACCTCCTTATTTAGTCTTAATAATAGTGTAAATATCCCCACTTAATTATCTGCTCTGTTATAGAATTGTCTGGAACCGTGAAACTGCTTTGATTTCTGGCAGAACAACAGACTGTCTTGGTGGCGGAGACTGGCCTGTTTGTTTGGAATGGTGAAAATCTTAAGAGTGAAAAGCTTTAATCAATTAGTGTTATTCTCTTGGCCAAATGGCTGTGCTGTTTCCTTTGTAGCATAGCTGAATCAAAGGCCCTTGTGCTTTTACTGTGTCCCAGCCAGCTGAAGGTTAGCGGAGGACCGGAAATTCATAAGATGGTGTGCCATTATTTGATTGGTTACCTTATACAGTGACTGTATCCTGTCATAATCTAAATTGAAAAAAATGGAGGTATGTAGCAACAACAATAGCAACAAAAACCCCAAATGCCTCTGTTACCTGAAGTAGCATCGGGCTGGGTCTGAGATAAATGTCAGGTCTCTGACAGGCCAACTATTCCACACCATTGCACTGAGACAGGTCCTGTCACTGCCCTTCCACTCATGAGCTTATGCCGTAGTGACTGCTGGGGGAAGGCTATATATGTGTTTGTTTGTGCGTGTGTGTGTTGTGTGTGTGTGTGTGTGTGTGTGTGTGTGTGTGTGTGTGTGTGTGTGTGTGTGTGTGTGTGTGTTGTGTTGTGTGTGTGTGTGTGTGTGTGTGTGTCTTGTCAGCTGGGGTTTGGCTGCAGGTCTGTTTGTCTGTTTGACACACCCATTGTAACTGTCATCATTAATATTTTGTTGACCAACTGTCTCTGTCCTTGAATGGAAATATATTTTTGCATTTGCAAATGTTATGTAAAATGTGGACATAATTAAAACAATTCACATCTGAGGCAAAGTGTGAGGTGCTACTTCTTTGCGTGTGTATGGTATGTCTGTGTGTGGACAAAAATATAAGGGACAAGAGGCTGTAAGAACTTTATGTGGTGAGAAAGACACCTGTTGCTGTCTGGGATAGGAAGACATTTCAAGAGTTTGCTTTTGAGGAAGAGACTTCAGTAACCGTACCCTTCATTACTGCAAATGAACAACTGTCCCTGGTATTTTTCACATTCCTGTTGTTTGGATAGAAGTGCAGGCTGATAAGATGCCAGAACGAAAAGGGGAAAAGGGGCTTAAAATGGTACAGTAGGAAGTTGATCTAACTGTAACCCAGCAGGCCGCCCCTGTTATTTGACACCCCTCAGATGTAGAGGAAATGATTTGTAATGGTTGGAGGCAGGAGGCTTATTTGCCTTTGATTCATAGAATCTTAACAGAATGCTTTAGTTATAGAATTAGTTGATCAATGGAAAACACAGCCAGAGATCTTACAGAGCAATCCCCAAACATGCATTGTTATTTTTTTTTAATTTTCCATTTCTCTTCAAATGAACTAGCATTTAGGCTCTGAGTCCAATTCAACTGCAAGGATAGTACTGCATAACACAGAGAGAGACAAAGAGAGAGAAAGAAATAAAACGACAGACTCTAATGTGACCTTTTTATAAGCCCGAAACATCCCATGCCCAAACCTATGAAACAAAATGAAAAACAAAAACAGGAGAGAGAATGGTTACTCTGTCTGCATCCTGGTACACTGCAGTTTGCCATAGCCTGAGGAGTGCAGAGAAACATTGCATATCTCCACAGAGCAGCAGAGGACAATAAGGAACCATAACTGACAGCGGCTTTCATAGGACATGTCATGAATCTCATACCTCACTTCATTACCTGACTCTTTCCTTTTCGGCCAGTGTTGTTGTGCTCTGGACACAAGTATGTCAAGTTCTTTCATTGGATTTATACTGTAAATGTGTTTCAAAGAGGAGCCTGCTTCTGCAGCCTGTGTAACTGCATGGGGTGGTGAAAAGTCTCTTTTATTTGCTTACAGTCAGTGGCATGTAGTCATGGTGAAATGTTTGGCTTCTGTCAAGATGTCCCAGACAGGAATGATATTATGAGACAGGATGATATGAACTTCAGTAGGAGGTGGGAGCCTTTGAGAGGTATGATCCTTTGAAAGGTGTAGTGCTCTGTGTCTGTAGTGGTGTGTGTCAGTAGTGCTCTGTGTCTGTAGTGGTCCGTGTCTGTAGAGGTGTGTGTCAGTAGAGCTCTGTGCCTGTAGTGGTCCGTGTCTGTAGAGGTGTGTGTCAGTAGAGCTCTGTGCCTGTAGTGGTCCGTGTCTGTAGTGGTGTGTGTCTGTAGTGGTCCATGTCTGTAGTGGTGTGTGTCAGTAGTGCTCTGTGTCTGTAGTGGTGTGTCTCTGTAGTGGTGTGAGTCAGTAGTGCTCTGTGTCTGTAGTGGTGTGTCTCTGTAGTGCTCTGTGTCTGTAGTGGTGTGTCTCTGTAGTGGTCTGTGTCTGTAGTGGTTCGTGTCTGTAGTGCTCTGTGTCTGTAGTGGTGTGTCTGTGGTGGTGTGTGTCTGTAGTGCTCTGTGTCTGTAGTGGTGTGTGTCAGTAGAGCTCTGTGCCTGTAGTGGTCCGTGTCTGTAGTGGTGTGTGTCTGTAGTGGTCCATGTCTGTAGTGGTGTGTGTCAGTAGTGCTCTGTGTCTGTAGTGGTGTGTGTCAGTAGTGCTCTGTGCCTGTAGTGGTGTGTCTCTGTAGTGGTGTGTGTCTGTAGTGGTCCGTGTCTGGTGGGATCTTTACAAAGCCGGCTTGATTCCATTGTCATGTCTGAGAGTGGACGTGTGCAGATTAGAAGGAAACAATTTGCTGGATGCCTGGAAATCGAGATTGTCAAAGGGGGCTGATTTGGTTTGCAAAGCCTTCGGAATGAAAATTATGACAAACCACATTTTCCAAGCAACAATGGAACGTAACCCCCTGAAGTAAAGCGGGGTCGCAGAGACAATATGGCATCGTAAGCCCCGTGTCTGGTGCCACTGTAGCCTTCAAAAATAGGACCAGCCTATCTATGATACTGTCAATATGTTCCCACTGCTAAACCTGCAACTGCGGATTCTGAAGATCCACAGCCCAGGAGAAAGAACAAAGCGCTGGGAAAGCTGTACCAAGGGGTGCACATTTTTGGACAAGCACAGCTTTCTGGGAACGGTGTTTTGTTTGGCCTCGCACCTCTGTGTCTTGTACCGAAGAGAAATTACTTTGAAAAATGGCATAGTTACGCCCTAAAGCTGAAAATTGCATCTGAAACCACTTGCAAACAGTTCAGTTTCTTTTTGGTATCATACACTGTGTTTTCTCAGTATTTCTTCCCGTATTTACAATATGTAATTCTGACCTAAGCAGATTAGGCAAAACGCTTGCATTTTTTAAACTTTACTGAAAATAGGCATGACATCTCCTTGTATTAAAGTATGTATCATATTCAATGTACATTGCTTGTTGTACTCAAAATGATGGTGCCTCCAGAAAAGCTTATGTTTTATTTTCCACTGAGCTGAAGAACTCAACAGGTGTTCTTTTATAAGGTAATATTTTTCTGACCTCGGAATGAGCAATGTAAGGCACGCCAGTGATCTTTTCCCTGAAAATAACATCATTTTTTTCCTGGATGCTTTCAGCTTATCTATTTTCTAGACAAGGCACTTGAAGAATGGTAAGAACAGTGACCTTTGTCAGTAGTTGCTAGGACTGGCAGAAATAAATTGCCACTTTTGAGTTCTTTCACAAAAAAAAAGCCATTTATCATCATTGGAATCCTTTGCTCATTTGGAGAAAGTGTGTTTATTATTGTTTTTAATCTGGCGATGCTGTCACTCTTCTCAGTGACATCACAATGTGCTGGTAGGCCCGAGGGGGTAGGCATACCTATTATGACATCACTGTGAGGGGAGAATGCTGTTTCTGCTTTGGGTTCATGCTCTTTCCAGCAGTCACACTGACTATGGGAAACAATATACCCCTGGAAGACCATGTGTGCTGACACATTCTCAGCTGTTTACCTCTTTACATGTTAAAAATTCCAACACCATCCATTCCAGCTTTCACCTCTGCCACAGTTCTAGTTTTCTGTTCCTTGTGAGGGAATGTTTAGGTCATGTTACAATCCTTAGCCATGTTTGTTGTGACCACAAAATCCAAGAACAGGTAAACATGACAGGTAAGATGCACATGACCTTCTGCGAGGCCTTCTTTTCCTGCCTTACTGAGCCACAAAAAGGGTTTAGACTCCAAAACTTAGGAAAGAATGTCTTACACAAACAGCATGGATTAGGGGTCTGATTATGTTCCTGAAATGGGGATGGTCTTATATGGGAAATTGACTGCGCATCATTTGTGAAGAAGGACTAAACTGAGTTTGAGAGTATATAAATCTTTTGCACTGAGCTCTGACTGATATTCAGAACACCCTTAAAATGGCGAACACCCTTAGCTGATAACCATAATGATATTCATGTTTATGTTGCAGACTTACATTTAATCTTTTGATATCATGCAAGTGAAGCAAGTAAACTCAGTCAGCACAACTCTGATAGCTGGATAAGTATGCACAAAAGATTCACAGCATTTGAATTTGGCTCCAAGAGGGATTTCAGTGGTACATCTTTTCCATATTTTCTGTTTGGGAAGGATGTTCTCAGACTGATTTATGTGTATTAGCCATGCGCCTATAGACGATAAAGATCAGTGATATGCAAAACACAAACTGCTGTGTCACATTCCTGTCTGATTATCCATGATAAGGATACTAATGCTCCGTGCTTTTTAATGATCCCACATATCCGTATGTCTCAATGAAGTATAAAGTTACAATGAACCATTTTGTACCAAGTTATAGCATTTCCCATCAGTTCCCACTGACAGCACAAAACAGTGCTTACACGTAAAAGACAAGCTTGTCTTTTGTAAAGTCAGTTGGAAAATAAACAGGTTGACAGAGAGTATTGTTTTCCCAGGCACCAGGAAGGTCCTTGTTTTTGATTATACATGCAAATAGAACAAGTTTGATCAGATATTAAAAGGAACAAAATAGATTGATGGACTCTGTATTCACAGTAAGTCTCGCTTGCTTTAGTTTTGCTGCAGGTTTTCAGGTATTATTGTAACTGTTTTCTCAGGTATGGGCTCAGAATGTTCCTGTCTCTAGTTCACTGTGATGGAGACTAAACAAAATAACACAGTATAATTTTGATGACTGTTCTCAATGTGCAATTTTATAAAACATTTTGTAATTTTTATAAATGGTTGCAAGTGTATATTGAGTTGTCATACTATACTTCAATATGCCATACTTTATTAAAAATGTAAGATAATTACTGTAAAAAGATAAATTGTGTTCATGGCCAGTACTCACAGGGAACAGAATATAAGAATTATATTTTGTACAGCATATACTGTAGAAAGTAGAATACAGATGACAAGTAGGAGGCAAAAAAAAGGTACTGAATGTGATTTGCATTAATAAGCTTGCCATCTGGGCAGCGTAAAGTCAAAACGCTTTCCAAAAAAAGGCCTAAAGGTAAGTGTTTTCTGTGTTAGCAAACACAGTGAGTGTTTCATCCCAAACAGGGCAAACAAATTGACCTCGTATTAAAGTGCGATTGAATCTCTCTTTTTATGCCGTGGCAGAATCTCTGTGTTCAGATCTGAGCTGGTCATCTGTGTCTGATCCACAGATGCCCAAAGCTCAGACTATGCAGTCTCTGTCACTCCAATGATGATCTGATGAGAGACAGCAGCATATGGATATACTCGGCTGTGAAACTTTCAATGGATTTCATGAATGTGCCATTTGGACGTTCACGGTTGTAGCTGAGTTTGGCTGATCATCTTTCTAGAAGACTTTGCTGCACCGGGTTGCTGCGGGAAGCAGAGTTAGCGTCCAGTCCAGGATGACCTCTGTTAAAACTAAGATGTCGGTTGTAGTTAACAGGGAGCAGAGTACTGCAGGGATCTCGCCAGCTTCAGACCCACAGTTTTTAACTGCGGCTTTGGAATTGATGCCCAATTTTTTTAATGATGTCAGGCATCAAAGGTTTCTGTCACAGAAACCGATGAGCTCATTTGGGTCTTTCCCAGTTTCTCCAAGGTTCCTGCTTAGTGACAAATGCCAGCGTCGATGACAGGATGTCTCTCAGGACACCGGAGAAAGCTATTAATTCACTCCCCTAGTCATCGCAGAGGCCGTTTCTCACATTGAATCAGGTATTAATGAGCACCTCTTCAGTCATCATCGTGTCTTCTCTACCGACACAATTTTCTCACATTTAATTCACAAGCTTCTCCATCTGGCCTTCAGTGATTCTGCAGCTGCTTTACACTCCAGTGGGCAGGCAGAGACAGCCATTTCAACTCTTATTGCAAAGGGAGTTAAACTGGACAAGGGCACGTAGATAATGAACACGTAATCTTGCTGTATCTCTGAAAAGCAGTGAAATGGGCCTGATTGAGTTGTGTGTGTGTGTGTGTGTGTGTGTGTGTGTGTGTCAGTGTGTCTGTGAGTATTTGAGTGTGATTGTGTGTCTGTGTGTTTTTTTGGGGTGGGGGAGGGAATGTGTCAGCTAAACAGGGAATCGGGGCAGATCCCACCATGGGCTGTGGAAGGTATGGACACAGAGTAGGAAGGTGTAAGTGTCCTTGTTTCACTTCAGCCCTCCTGAAGGGTAGCGGCTGGGGCCAGACAGCTTGTCCCAGGGGGACGGTCCCCTGCTGGCCAAGCTGGCAGCAAGCCTGCCAGACCAGGTACTTATCACACCTGTAATGCATAATGAGAGGAGCGGTATGTCCAAGACTGTTACTGAGAGTTGGGATAACTACAGATCCAGGAAAAAAAAAAAAAACGAGTGCTTCTTTCATTCAGGCAGAAAATGATTTCACAGAAAGAAATTTTTTTTAAAAAACTGCAAGGGAAAACTCAGTTGTACACTTAAATGATCATTTCCTACAACAACATCCACTTGGCCGATGCTGATTGTGACTTGTTTTAACTATTGACAGCATACTGTAACAGCCATTAACAATGGCTGTGAAGTGGTTCTGCTTTACCTTGTTTCCATTAGTTACGCTCAGCTTGAAGAGAGCGGCACAGCGTGAGGGCTTGGTGCAGGTCCAGATGGCGGATTGCACTTTATTGTTTTTTCCGAGCCTATCGCTGAGCCAGGAATGTTCCGGCAAACAGAGGTTTACTGTCCCTCGGCCTACCACATAGAGTCATCATTTTTTCGGAAAAGAAGGGGAATTTGATACTCGGAGGAGAGTGGGGATTGTAGGCCAATTTGTATCGCAACACATTGTTTTTCAAACAAGACATTTTTTTCTGCCCCTGTGCACTTTTAAGTTGACATAATGCAGACATTTCATAACTACATAATATTTTTTTGATATATTCAGTACAAAATGACTGTTAATGAGGTATAACTTTAAATATATTAATCCGTTTTTATACTTTTTTTCATGTGAACATTGTAAGCAAATCTAATCGACTTTCTAGTGACCAAATCCTTCCTAACATAAGTTTTAGGAGAATTAAAAGTAACATAATGCAATAAAGAAAGGTAAACCACAACGGCAGCACTCAACTCAAAGTCAAAGGCTATTTCCATAGTTTTGATTATTTTCAGTGTTTTCTTTTCCCCAAAAACCTTTGCTATACATCAGTGCACTTCTCTGCATACACGGGCAGCGGAACACGTCTTGGCGCCTTGTTCTTCCTCTTTCATGTGGTAATCTCACCAATATGGCGATTAAGTGCTTTTGTCACATTCTGAGCAACAGGAGAAGCAATTACTTCTTGGGCCTGGATTCTGGGCTCGGAGCCAAACGGGCTCAAATTCCAAACCCCAGGTGAGCTATAGCTGGCGGAGCTCAGAGCAAGATTGACTCCAGATTGCTTCTGTAAAACTCAGCTGTACACAGGTTCCAAAATCTGTTGTCGCTTTGGATATAAATAGTCTGATCCATGCTCAATTGAATTACTTTAATTATCATTCGCGCAAAGATGGGTAATTCTTGTGGGAATGCCCATCAAGTAGAGCACATTGTAAAATGGCTCAGTAATGATAGGTGTATCTTTGTTAGCTAGAGTGTGTCCTTATTGGTAGAAGTTTAGGCTTTACCCACTCACACACTGAATACACTATCACTTATACGGCTATGCTATTCTGATACAATACAGCTCTTACCAGCTGTGATAGCACTTTGTGGTCATCATTACCATATTACAATTTAAAAATTCAGTATTACAGGTTTATTGTTTATTTTGCAATCAATTAAACCCCCTTGCTTGAAATCATAACCGTGTAACCAGATATACTACTGATGTTGTGACAAGTAATTTGAAAGACATCACCTTCACCACAGGCTAATGTCCACAGCGGTTTGAACTCATCCACTGTTTGTTTGACCTGGTTCATTCAGCTTGCCTGAAGCTGGATCGTATGGGAAAAAAAAGCATTTTTTAAAAAAATGAATGGCAGCTACATTAAGCAGCTGCTCTGTTAAGCAGATGGAGTCAAGGGAAGGTGAAGAGTACAAGGAAACTCAACTATGAAGACCAGGGAGTAAAACACAAGCTCATTTCTGCTGTTAGCCTTAATTACAGTTAGCACTTAAGTGAAGTTAGCATTTGAAATATTTTTTTTTATGTGTTGAAAAGACCTTAAATTGTATCTTGCAGTCTAGTGTTGTCCTCCTTGTTAACACACACACACACACACACACACACACACACACACACACACACACACACACACACACACACACACACACACACACACACACACACACACACACACACACACATTTCATGGGGTGAAAAGTGCACAGGAAGTCAATGACCACTCCTACAGCAAAAGCTAAAGATATTTTAAGAGTTCACTGTTGGGCTAATATAGACCAACTCAGTACTAGTGGTGACTCCACCCTGAACTGTTCTCAGTGACCAGTGCTGTGGGTAATTACATGACTATTGCTCAATGTGTGCACACCATTCCTTTTGGAGTTGCTACCTTTGAGCTCTTGCACTTACATTTCAGTATACAGATGCATGATATACACTGCAACAATTGCATTGGATAAATGGCATATAATAGTGTCCAGCAAAGAGACATTCCATTGACTTGAAAATGACAAGGTTTGGTCAATGTTATGGTGGTTAACAACAAGTTCCTGAACTGACATCAGCTGTGCAGCGCTGTAGCCATGTCCTTTCCCAAGTACAGACGGTCCCCGTCTTACGATGGGGTTACGTTCTGAAAACGCATCGTAAATCGAAAATATCCTAGTCGAAAATTAATTTAATACACGTAATACACCTAACCAACAGAACATCATAGCCTCGCCAAGCCTTCTTTAAACGTGCTTAGAACACTTACATTAGACTACAGTTGGGCAAAATAATTCACACAAAGCCTGTTTATGAGTGTTGAATATCTCATGTGATTTATTGAATACTGTCCTGAAAGTGACGCTATCTCACCGTCGTAAAGGCCATTGTAACTCAGGGACCGTCTACATTGTGTAGAATCTGGGTGAATAAATCAGAAACTTACACCTGGGGGTGAGCAAAGCAGAGGGGTTTTTAAACCCTGTGCATGGTTTGCATTGTATGTTCAAAAGGAAAAAAAAAATGGCATTCACAATTAAATCAGATTCCCCTTCAGCTTTAGTATAGTCTTCACAATCCCTCAAGGCCTGGCTATATGGGTCAGCACTTTGAAGTTGTTCCCATTTAACTGGCTATTTTTCGTTGCTGTTTTTAAACCCTTTCCATTTTATATGTGTTTCTTGTATTATTAATACATCTGCAGCCGCTGAAGTGGCTCCATTAAATAAGAAATGTGCGGAAAATTGTCATTCGTCAAACGCATCAGGGTTGCACTGGAGGTGTGACTGGTCTTCGGTGACTGGGATCGAATGCCTTGTGACTGCAACGAATGAGACAAATGGTGGTTTATCCCACCAACCAGAGAAGCAGGTTCACAAAGCTAACGATCAGGATTTAACAGAATTTAATATTAATTTAATTGTTATTCACAGGCGTGCTTCCTTTCCAAGTAATATTAAAGAGGCTTCATATTTCCTCTTTTGATGAAAAGTAAAAAAATGACTCACACCAATTGGAAAACGAAAAGAAAAATGCCATGAAATATTTCACATTACACCGGTTGCTTTTCCAGCCTCTGTCATGTATTCTGCAGTTTTTTTTCCTTCAGGCTTCCAACAGCAGAAGCTCAGGTAATTCAGAGCACAAAAGCGCTCACCTGATCTGTGCAGTGGAGGAGAAAAAACAGCCAGCTTCGCAGCAGTCTGGCGGGATCTCTGAGAATCACGGCTCCGTTTGATCACACTTCCATTAGGATTGCGCGAGGCGGCGGGGGGCGAGCACAGGCTGTGTAATTGCTGAGCAGCGTGGAAACCGAATTACGGAGGATGCAGGGTCCCCAATGCACTTCTGCCACGGCGCACAGCAAAGTCCTCACATGCTTTCTGCAGCTCCGAGACACGTAAACACAGACAGCAAAGATTCCACACTGATTGGCGTGTCCGATTGGTTAAACAGCTGCGTGAAAATGCAATGTTTAGAGTGTACTTAAAAGTAATGGGTGTGGTACTGCCGGGTAAAGCCAAAATCTAAATGTGATTTCAAGTAGTCTGAGTACAATTAACTGTGGGCACAGCGTCACTGGCCTTTGTGTCTGGCTTTATCAAACTGGCCCGAATTCCTGCAGAGATAAGTGAGCGTTTTCATATTAATTCATAATTTACACTAAGCATTTTTACTTTCCCAAACTTTTTGACGTCCTTGCCTGTGCAGACCGGAGCAGCCGTGCGGTTCAGGGTGCATTGGGGGGCGGGGCTTTGGAGCGAGCCGGCTCTTTAACGGCCTGACATGGCATGCTTGTCTGATTGGCATAGAAATCTGTTTCTTATGGTCTAGCACCCTTTACGCGGCCCCCGGATTCCTGAAATTCCAGGGTCTGTTTATGTGGCTGAAGCAGTGTCATGATCAATGACAGTAATTGTGGAGCAAGCTCTTTGACACAACACCACACAACGCCAGAACTACAGTACTGAGAAAGCAATTATGAAAACGGAGGTTTTCTCTAAACCATCCTCAAAGTTTTACATCAACCCAAACTCTTATCAAAAATCATATGCATCACACTGTACAATTAGTGAGACATTAATGTATCATTGAAAAAAAACACTGTCACATTACCAGATATATAAAATGCAACAGACAATGGTCTGAATAAAAATACAATTCTCGTAAAACTGGTAGTTGGATACTAAATGTATAGTGAATTTGGAAACTGCATTAACTTAAAAGACATGTAAAACTGAAACCTATTGCTTACAGCACATTCGCTAAACAGTCTGGTTTACTCAGGCGCGCACACACACGCACACGAACATGCGCACACACGCTATTTTAACTTTATATAATAGCTTACACCCAAGGATATCAAAACATTTCACAGCGCGTTGGGTATCTCACTTCATCCATGACCGGTGAGTAATAGTTACCATGTGGATGCTGATTTATCGGGAATACTGGAAAAACTCTCAGTGTTTTAAACTGGAAAGAATTAGATTTAAAATAACATTGAAACAATATAAATCTGATTTAAAGTTGTATGTGAGACATTAGTTTCCATGTTTCAGCTAACAAGGACATCAAGGTCCCAGACTGTATGGTTGCAGGCCAAGAAACTATGGGGAACGTCTTGCTTCTGGTTAACATGTCATCTTGATTCTATGTGTAACTGCTTGTGGTCAGGACTGTGATAGGTATTTTTGTGTTCACTAAATGGCTTTTTAAAATTGTCAAGACTTGAAAACACATGTAAAAAAATCCATGCAATATAGAAAAGATTAATGTGATACTGATTTTAGACACATGTGGTATTAAAGACAATACACTGAGCTCTTCTGAAGGAACTATACAGGCGGAATACGTTCAGGATCAGAATGTTTGTTTTTAGAAATGAGTCATTGTTTTAATCAAGGGAGGGCACCTAGCTAACAAGGTTGGTTGCCAGAACATTCCCAGAACATTAGAGTAAATCTTCCCGGACTGTACATTTTTCCCAGTTTTGTCGAGGTCCCATGACCATTATTTCACTGGAGTGTATTCTGTTGCCTTTAACGGAAATCTATCGGGACAATTTAATGTTCTTAGAATGTTCACATTATAACATTGCGTCCAAAACCAATGAGAATCAAACCGACATGTTTCACAGTGCTCTCGGGATTCTGTGTTAAGTGGGTAAGGAGGATCATTTATCTCTGGATCTCAGGCCAGTGTCTGCTCTTAATTATCTAATTAGCCCAGTCATTTATGTGGTCTGACATTTCAGCTAAATTTCTTGATAAACTCATGAATGACAGCCTCAAAGACTACATGTCTGCATATGACTTTTGTAACTATTGCCTACTCTACAAGTAAATCAGTATTAGTGTGTGTAGCTAATAATAAATGAGCTTGGGTAATTGATAAAAGCAAAAAACCTTCATTCATACCAACCCTCTACACCTACGATTAATCACCCTTGGTTTACATGTACATTTGAAAAAAGTCTCTTTTCATTATGGGGCCAATACATAAAAAAGATGTTTCAGAGGACAGGACCTCGCTATTAGTGACAGGAAGCACATGATTGGAAAAATAATAGCAAATAATAATGACATATGAGTCTCCAGACGCATAATGATAGTGCAAAAGGGGACAGTGAGGGAAGCCCTTCCCTGGTAGTATGAAACACTCTGGGCCTCGGTTACGAAGCTCAGCACATACTCAGGAAACAAAAGGAGAGGGAGAAAACCTGCAGGTGAACCTGTACAGGATATTAACTGGCTCAACGTTTCCCTGAAAACAGACAGAGGATTTCCCTGCCCTGGCCGAGGATACGGACCAAGAAAGGGAAAAAAGCACAACCCAAAATGAACACACCGAATAAAACAAAACAGCGTATGCTCAAGTAGAAGCAGATATTGAGGCCTGCTGAGAGCACAAGTTACTTATTAAACTAAAAGCTCATTTTTTTCATATTTAGACTGTGAAAGGGCACACACATACCAAATGCATGTAGCTAAGAGTATGATGATAAAGAAACTCTTCAGGAGCGGCAGCTCCACTCAGTATGGTATGAGGAGAATCTGTCGCCGCTGCGGAGGAAAGGAGGCAGGCCTTTTAAGCAGACCGTTTGGGACACTGCGGTGAGATTAACGGTTTCCTTTGAGAGCGTATCCCCTGCAGGGCTCTTCCTGTTGCTGGCCTCTCTCAGCGCGGCTTGGAAACTGAATAAGACTGTTCCTTTTCTTCACAGTTCAGGCTCCCAGTCTGCCACAGTCCAACCTTGTGAACTGGCTCGCTCTTCCATTTCAATGTGATCTACCTGGCTGAGGGTTTTCCCCTCAGTGTTGAATAAGAGCTAGTTCTCTTTCTACAGGATGTGGTTTTCTCACTGGACCACTCAGATTCACACTGTGGCATCCCATTACGTTGACGAAGTCTGGTTTAAGTATGTTTATGATGATTAAGGAAACAGGTTTCATATACCTCGTTATTTACAGTACAATACCGATATGCACTGCGCGATTGTATAATAAGAAGGGGTCTTGCAATGACCATCGCTACCGTTTTCCTTCATCTTTGGCAAAACAACTATTAAATTCGAAGCCACACCCAATTCGAGTTTTGGGACGTCATTCGGGTAGGAGGAGCGCGACGACTCGGTTATACTTACTTAGAGTACTACAACTATTACACTTTGTTCCAGTCACGTTTGTGTATAGTCCGCCTCTGGGGTACGGCATCTGGCTTGCTTAATCGGAACCGACAAACTTCAAGACATACTTTTTTCTAACAGTAAGTCATATATATATATAGATACTAAAACGTTAACGAATTAAATATATTCAGTTAAGAAAATTGCAATACCATATGTAAAGAAGTGGTGCGATCACGTGTTGCTATGTGCTATTGTACAATTACATATGCTGATGCAGTTATTGATTACATGTTACATTAGTGGTTCGTTGTTGAAAGTTGGATGGCTAGCAATTTCATTTAAGTTTATGGCATAATTCATGCTCATCTAAGCTACACAAAGGGGCGTTGTCTATTCACGTTCCTAAGCAGTGGATGGAATACTTTTTTTCTACCTCCATGAAAGCAGAATTTGTTGGTATGCATTTTAGAGGTGTATTAAATGCTATTTTCAGTAACTTAACGATGATAATGATTTTATGTTACTGATAAAAAGGAACGCTTTATCCGATGATAAGTTCTAAATTCATTATTCCACAATTAATGTTATGCTCTACAGTATAGTTGTTTTGGCAGGGATTAGTGGACGGTGGCACTTCAAAAGTTTTTTTTTTCCTTTTGTTAAAAGTTTTTTTTTTCGGTGTTTCTCCCCTTTGGTCTTGCGCGACGCCTCCTAGTGTTCCAGGATTGATGGTGATGCTGTTTAATTGGCTCAGTGGGACCGACGCTGCTTTCTGCACCGCAGGATTTCAGCTGGAATGTCTGGAAGAAACACGATTTAAAATTGCTTGCTTGGAATTAATTCCGTGGCAGCGTTATCGCTGACTTAATATAATTGCATAAAAGATAATTGTTCGGAATTGTAATGGTATTAAGGTTGCCGATATTTTTTTGTGTTGAGCTAAGACGGATTTGGTGTTGGAACATGAAAATCTAGAGCAGCTTTATTCAGTAACCTAAAATACAAGCAGTAAAAACAGAAATGTTGATGATTACAGTGAATCAGCATGCTTTGTCGACAGAAATATGAAGTAATCCTAAATGAGATATGGCAGGTGTTGGGACTGTGTTCGGTTAAACTTTGTGATTACAGTACAAGGTGAAAATGAATGAGCAGTCAAAGAATAATGCTTGATTGTTTTCTGCATCAGAAGGGAAAGGACAGAGACCAAAGGCATTGACTGCCTGTTGCCAAGCATTTCTCCTCAGGAAAAAAAAAAAAAAACAAAACAAAAACATGAGACTTTCTGTCCACTTTGGGACTACCTCTAGGCCATTTAGCATCCTTGATTTACAGCAGAATATAAGTTTATATTGCAATTAACTGAATATATTAATTGTAATACCGTATAATACTTCAGCAAATAAGAAATATAATTCAGTCTGTATGGTTAAATGTCCATCTTTCATTTGATCTCAGGGCTAAATGGTGTTAAGAGCTGTTTGCTTTAACACTAATGCCCTTAGGGACACATATCAAGATGAATCAGCTCCATCACGTCTACAGACAAAACCATTTCCATTATTTTCTAGATTCTAAATTGAGTTCAAAATATAATTTTGTATTTTATAACGTATACTTTAGATACAAACTTTGTATATAATTTATGTCATTAAACTACTGTAACAGGTGCAGTATTGCATAAATTAAGGATTCTGTCAGCCTTTTTCTAAAGCAGGTTCTTAAGAACTACAACATTTAAAGGTAGTAGTGCTAATGTACTGAATTTATTTTGTTTGCAGTTTGCTAATCAACAGTATTTTTTCAACTTACATACTCTTTAATCACTTAGACTCTTTATGTTTTGTTGTGCTATGTTAGTTTTCCTTTTTGGAGTTTCCTTTAAGTTGAGTTACTGGTGAAATAATCACACATCACAATGGAATTAAAGAGTTGTTAATATAACCATCCTCATAGAATAAAAGAAAGATCATCCATATCATAGTATGAAAGTGACACTAGCAATGTATGCTGCCTTATGGGAGCTTTTTGTACAAAATAATGTGTGCAATAGCACTAAACATTCAGACTGTTTGTGGAAACATTCACTTCACAGTCACTGATGCATGCAGTAGTATCCCGCACTGTCCATGTGTTCCTTTCTTCATTCTTTAAAAAGAAGAATGTAAAATGTCCACTAAATGAGTCAACAAATAACAGGTTGTTGTCTGATACGGAAAGAGTAAAAATGACTGAGGATATTTCAGCTGGATTTTGGATATGCTGTGTTTGTGGCAGCGCTCTCAGGTTAGAGGTGCCTGAGGGCACTTTCAATAGAACTGATGTTGTCAATGTCTGGGTCTGGCGTCTCTCTCTGGCTGCCAGAGAGCTGACAAGTCTTTGTGTTTCTAAAACCTGATGGAAATCCACAGTGTTCCGCTCTCTGACTCACTGCTGTTATCTTTAGGTTTTAGGTCAGCCGTGTTGTAACTTCGGCAGAAGAAGTGCTGGGGTACGGTTTTTTTTTTCTGTCGCTCTTTGAAAAATTCAGAAATGAATGCCTCCGTGAAACAGAGGCTTGTCCACCTCAGTCAATCCTTTTTTTCTTCTGTTGTTCTGGACTTTTAAACAAAGAATGTAGGCTAAGTGAAAAACAGCTGTCTTTAATGCGTGAGTGCAGAGTTCACTGGGCTTGTGTTTGTGTCTGAAAACCTAGGTAGTCTCAAGCATTTTAATCTGCAACCAAGATTTTGGGCGGGCTATTTCTGTTCTGGGAGCAAGACAATAAATTGCAGATGTCTCGGGCGAGTTTACTGGAGTGAGACTGCATGAAGGTGAAATTCCTCAAGTGAAACCTAGCCTGCAGTGTACTGGGCTCTGGCAGCCATGTGGAGCAGGAGGACCGAGATGTTTCCCTCTAAAGTCTCACTGTGGGGATCACACAGTGACATGGAAGGGAGGAACACACACACACACACACACATCAGCAGACATACATATGCACACACACAACATCAGCAGACATACATAGCGCACACACACATACATGCACACGCACACACAAAACATTGGCAGACACACACAGGCGTGCGCAAACACATATCCAAAACATCAGCAGACACACACAGATACACACACACACAACATCAGCAGACACATATGGCTTTAACATTAGCGGCACTGTAAACAGAAGCAATTGGCGCGCTGAGACTGTAGGCTCTGTGAAATCTGGTATTTGCATGAGGAGGCAGAACAAACCAATCGTTGCCATAAAGTCTATGACAATGAAGAGAGGGGAAAACAAGTCTACAAAACTATCAGAGTAGAAAAACTTGCACTGCGTCATGGTCAGAGTTATATTATGTTTTACTTTCCGCCCAATACAGTTTCCAGATGTGCTGGGATTTAACCCTTTTAGGAGTTCATTTTCTTTCTGAAAATTACACAGGACACATGGCATAATCACGTTAATTAAACTGTACAAAAAAAATATGAATAGATTTCTATTTCTTTCTTTTTATGATATATGAATGTGATGCCCTCATTGCATCCTGCATTCTGAACTGAAGCAGCAAATTTGCATTGAAACTCAAAAAGGCTCATAAAGCCGGCAATTATAAATTATTTTAGTTATTTTAAATCAAACGCCATTTCACGCATGGTAAAATGAAAGCTAAATATAAAGGAGGGAAAATTCAACTTCCCTTCTTGGATTTTGAAAGTCTGCTTGTGAACGAGTGAAAGGGCTGTGGGTTGTCACCGCACAGATGAAAGTGTCAGAAGTCATTTTTCATCCTTGTCAAGCCTCACTGGAATTTTAAGTGAAAACAACACTTGAAGCATTTGGAGATGGTTTGGTTCCACATTCATATGCAGCCTTTTTTAACCAGTAGAAATCTCTCAAATTAAACATACATGACCTGGTTTTTAACAAAGGATTTAACACCAGAGCCAAATTAGAGAGTTGACTCGTTTTACACTCTATCTCTTGTATGTTATGAGCACATGTAAAGCACATGAGAGGCATTTCGAAGTGTACTAGCTGGATTTGATTTTTGAAATGACTGTGTGACCTCAAAACTGAAGCATAAGTGATTGCTGAACTGTTGTGTTGTGCAAGGAAGACAGATGTGGTCTCCTAATAGTTTTATTTGAGGTTAGTTGGTGCTGTCCTTTTTTATAGTAAACACTTCTAAGTTATGCTGTGCCAGGAGCACTTGGGATGGTGCGTAATCTCACTGCAAAGCTCCTTCCTCAGCGCAGCCATGCTTCTCTTGTCTTTTTGGGATCCATCCTGTGGTTGACCTTTTCAGGAAGTCTCTCGGGTGTTAGCTCGCCTCTCGTGTGGATCGTACGTGCCGTGCCCATTGTGTGGAAGCGCATATCGGGATGACTGCTGCCAGAAGAAGAACTTGGCTTTTGTCATATTCCTCCAAAAATAAACTCTGGTTCTGCAAACATGTGTACAGATGAGGAAGGAAGCATTTGGGCTGAGCTGTGTGGAAGTGTGAGCCCTGAACTGTAAAAGACATTCCTTTCAGGCCATATGATCCGGCCTGCTCGCGGTTGTCAAAATCCATAATTATACGAAAAAAATATCATATACAGTATAACGATGTTGTGAATGCTCAGAGATGGTGCTAGCCTGTTGTGTCCATGGTCAAACCAGCCTATGAATGGGCTCTTTGTGCTGTAGCTGATTCCATCTAGAGCTTTGCAAACACAGGAAGTGGAATTTGGAAGATGTTACACTGATAACGCAGGCAGTTGGCCCAGTGTGACATAACTGCCAGGCTTTGTATAAGGGATGTTTAGTTTGAATATTGTAAATATGCTGCATTATTATCTCAGAAGAGTTAGAAAATTTGTTATTAAAATTGTGTATTAAAATCTGATCAGTCACCCACAATTTAATCGCAGATTGTGCTTTTCATGCTTGGTAATGTAATCTGTTTAATATCTTACGTAAAAAAGACTATTGTATGGTCCTCTCTTGTAGTTTACATTGAAGTTCACATGCATCAACTTTGCATATTATACAAGCAATGTGTAAACAACATTGGCAGTGTCAGCAATTAGGGTAAAGAAATGTTTTTGGTCATTAAATGTAAAGCCTGTATTGAGAGCCAGGTTAGATCATGTGCTTGTCAGAATGCTGACATCATAACTGTAAGATTAAAAATGACCACTTTGCTGAGGTCATGTTCATTTGACATTGTCCTGCTTTGCATTACCTTATATTATTCATATGTACAACATATGTTGTACTAATATTTAATACTGTAGAAAATATATAACATCGAATTACATTTAAAATGTATTTTACTTCTCTCATGAAAAAAAAAAAAACTGAGCAAAATACAAAAGTGCATGTCTTATGGTATTGCTTTGATACCCTCTGCAACAAAGCAACCAGCCAGACAAGATTCAAAGACAAGCGACCAATCAAGGTTCCCTTTGAAGTGAACATTTACACATGAACACAGCCTCAGCGCAGATTTATGCTCTGTTTATGGTTTTGCTAATGTTCCGTAAGGCCTTACAAGTGAGCAGCAGTGCATATTAGCACAGATATCTCAGAGCAGCCTTAAATACATCAGCAAATCTGCACGTTATCTCAGAAAGGACTAAACGTAACGTACACATGGGACTTATTTTTAAGTAACACATCCAAAAGCATAATGGGAAACCACTTAGTGAATCTTCGCTTTGAAAACGGGACCCAATATCTTTTCCATGTGTTTCCTCCTGAGAGGCTGAACCAGGAATTCAGCTCTTTCCTTCAGAGTCTATCGGGCGGAGCGCAAAAGCTCATCTTCCTTCCTGAAGGTTCTGAAAGGCACATATGGTCTTTAACTCATGAAGAAATGACTTTGGAGTGGCCCTCCTCTGATACTACACTACTATGCCACTTATGAAAGCGCATGTTTTTGGATGCTCTTTGCTGATATGACTTTGAGTTGATTCATTTCACGTGTTTGAGAATACAGGTGTGTTTTCTGTTTATCATGTGCTCACATATTCAGGATTTCCAGTTAATTCACCTCAGTAATACCCATGTAGAGTCAGAAGCATTTGTTTAAACATGTAGCTTTTCAGACCATGACATTATCAACACTAACTGAACATATTTATTCTGAATTCAGGACACAACCTCAAGGATCAATATGCCATAAAAATAAACTATAAAATAAAATGTAATGCTGCAAACCTGTTTTATTAGCTTTGTTTTAAAATGGGGTTGAATGCATCACACTTGATACCACAGTTTTGTGTATGACTTGTGTATACTCTGGCCCTAATGTTTGCTTTGGTGATCTCTATCACCCTGGAGATCTTTCACCAACACTGGTGAAAGCTGGTGGGAGGAAGTGGAAGTGTGATAGGGGTACAGTGTAACCAACATAAGAAGAGACAGAGCTAAACAGTCATAACTTTCTAAGCTTGGACATTTCATTTACTGCTCATTTTTTGAAAGGCAAAGACGCAGCTTTGGACAATAGCAGTTTTTCCACATTTTGATAATTTGTTCCATGAATTCAGTGTCTACTTTCAGCAGTGGCTGGTTTGGAAATTTTTTTTTTTCTTTTTTTGTGAGGTATGCTGGGAGACTGTGGCTTTTGTTTTATGAAAAATGACAAAAAAACTGAAATCCAAGTCAGCATTTTCCACCAAACCCAGAGGGTTGGGCTGGAGCTGCTTTGGCCTGATAGACTTCAGAAAAAAAAAGCTGTAAAAATCTGACTGTGACTCATTTGCAGCACGAATTTAATGAAACATTCTGTGGATGGTGGAATACAGAAGGACTTAGGGAGAACTCTGTCTGTCATTACTGACCCCACAGGATTTCAGATGGAGAAGCTGTTACAGGTTGACTTTATCCTTTTGGGAAGTTCTACTAAGACATGAATTATCTCATGTTTTTATTTTACACGATATGAGATTTTAACAGACCTTCAATCTACGGTCAGTCTAAACCTCAGTGATACCCATAAAGGTACAAAAATGAATGGAGCTAGTTACATCAAAATGACAGCTATAAAAATTACATTGACAAAGAATGAGTTGGGATCACTTACAAAGAGTTTTTTTTTCTCCTTTTTTGCACAGTGTTCCAATGGTGAAGTATGACAAATCAATCAATGCTACACTTCACAGTGATGTAGTTGTATCTGAGATACAAAATATGAGTTGATCAACAGCAGTTGAATGGGGGAAAAAAACAGTCCCTCGTGACTGAAAGTCAAAGATGGATGTATCTTATGACATACAGTTACCATTCTGTCCAACAATACACACATTATCTGAAGGAGGGAGGCATATCCACTGACTGACAGTGTATGCTGCTGCTATAGAATGAATGACTACCAAGAAATTTTATATGCACCGGTACGAACTACTGTTTTCCGCAGGGTCCGGTTTTATGTTTTCATAGCTGACAGTATGGTCCCGACGCCCACTGAGCTCACAGAACATGTAGTGTTTTATTTGCCGCGCTGCGTGCGTTTACCGGCGGTGGCTTGCACACAGCTGTAATGTAGGCTGACGCTCCATAGAACGGATGCTGGATTTGATTTCACGCTTTCAAACAGGCGTAGCTGCACTCCCACAAAGACTCTTTTCCCACACAAACCTCGAGGCGAGAGCAGATTATCATCTTAAACGGCTGCCAGAGCGCAGAGATTTCTGTGGGTGCTCGGTCATGCACTTGTGTTTTGTTGTGCTGGGTGTCAGTGCGAAATAGCCAGTGTTTAAATTTGTCCTGGCTGCATAATTTCACCTGCTCTCTCTCTCTGTTTTGTTTTTCCTTTGGTTTGAAGGGGTACGCTGGCAAAGAATAATGTGACATTTCTCTGTATTGAAGCAATCAGAATCATTTCTAAATATTACACAATAATTTCAAAAATCTAACTGCTGCAGTGTACATCAGCTCCCTGTAAATGTATGGAGTATGCCATTTCCTCCCTAAGCAAACTCAATCTCAATGCTGTCTGAAGATAAGTGGGTATACACATTTATTTCAGTGCATTCGGCTATGGATTTGGAACCTGTAGGTAAACAAGTGTGACTCACATCGCCTCCTGAAGTGTTTAAACTTCTTATTTGAAATTTCTTCACACAAAACCAGGATGAATATATGAATGATGTCCATATTACCCTGTCTTTTTATATTTCCCCATTCATTTTACTGTAAATCTATTGCATTTCACTTGAAGTGCCCCTTATGCTGTTTGAGAGGAACGTAGCTACTGTATGTATTAAATGAAAAGCAGTTGCATAGTGAGACTGCCCGATACTACTGTTTTCTAATGGTGACCATTTTTGCACACTTAAATTAGTACCAGCAGGCAAAAACATTTTTTTCCCATTAAAAACACTGGGATAGGCTATTATGCAGAAATTTCAAAACTGGAGGGGGGGGGTTGGTGGGTCAGGTTCAATAAGGCTGAGAAAGAACATTTTTCATCCATAGTTGGAAATTAGGGGGAACACTTTCCACAATTTTCTTGCATCTCTTGGAAGTGAGTTGCTTTACTTGGAATCTTATTATTATCAGGGATTTTAGGAATCCCCTCACGAAGGGAAAACAGAAGAAAAAAAATCAGAATTTCCTGTTTAAGACAAGAATACGAGATTTTCTCCTTTGAGATGGAGAAACAGAATTTCCTGCTGTGGAGATGACTTTCTTACCAAGCGCAGTGATGAAAACTCACATGCACATAATCAAGGAGACAGAACCATATCGTGATAACACACTGACGTATTTTTTCTGCAAAATTATAACAATAGTGGGATTTTTTAATCAGCATGGCCCAGCCGGCAGCCAACTATATCAGCCAAACCATTCACTGTGCAGATCTGTTCATCTGAAAAACAAGCTGCCATTACTGAAATAATCTGAAATAAAAGATGAAAACTGAGATGAAGGGGCAGGGTGAAATTAAGTTGCTTTTGCTAGCTTACTACATTTATGTTGATTTTCAACAGGTAATAAGAGTGCAGATGGAGACAGGTGTGTGTGTGTGTGTGTGTGTGTGTGTGTGTGTGTATGGCATAATTAATGTTATGTGTTACGTAAGCAGAATCAGTCTTTGGTTTTTCCACATGTGGAGTTGCCTGGAGAAAAGACACTAGAAGCAAACTTTAAACTTTTACCATCACTAAAATATTGCAGTTCTAAAGTTTGACATCTCCCCTCCCCTGCTGCTAGATAACCATCCTGCAAGCTGGGAAGCATTTCTGCAGGGGTGTAGGGAGGATTTTTGACAGCCTTGGGAAGCGGCCTTGACAGAGAGTGTAAGTGAGGGTGGATAGGATTTCAACATGTGCAGGGTCATGTGACCCCATCCATAACGCTTCATACATCATGATGGCTGTGATTATGTGGATGCATTGGGCACACTCTGTTTGCCCTCTTTGTTTGTGTCCTGTATAAGCAAGCTTTGACAGGTGTGTGGGGGACACGCTTTGGTCACTAGTAGCTCAAAATGCCACTTTGAGGAGGCAGAAGCAGCGCTGTTACCCCACCCTCACACACAGTAATATTATTTAATGTGTTCATTCTCGCAGCATATCCTTTCTGTTGCCACAGTACTTGGACATAATTAAAAAAGTATGGGCATGAAAGGAAAAAAAAATGCTCAAGTTCTCTACTGTTATGAAATACTGCCTGAGAAATAACAAGCATATGCTCCTTAGAAACTTTTTTTAGCCCGACAAACAAGATATGCGGCCAGCAGAGGTTCTTTTTTAACTCATTGTCCCGCTTTCCCATGGGGAGCCGGTGCACGAGGCATTAAAAATAAACACAGAGTGGAGGGGCGGGCCAGGGATATGCATCTCAAACACACACAGTGCTCACGCAGTGATTGACAAGAGTACCACCAATTAAAAGGCCATTAAAGCTACATTTAGCAGATGCTCTTATCCAGAGCGACTTATACGGTTTACATTTGTGCACACAGCTTTCATTTATACAGCAGGAGACTTTACTGAAACAATCTGGGTTTACTATTTCAGCACAAGGGCACAACAGCAGTGCCCTACATACTTAGCTATCGTCTTTGCACCCTGTTGTGAATTAACAAACAAAACCAATTAATGATTTCTTTCCATTTGATGGGGGTGGGAGGTTGAAATAATGTCAACTATGCCACTAGGTTTTTTTTTTTTCTAATCTCTTCTCTAGTTAACTGTAACTCTGAGCAGCATCCATAATCATCTGTAAACAGGAAGTGGATGAGCTGGCAGTACAAAACCCACAGCCCCCATGTTTATCCCGTGCTGACTGTATGCTCCTGCGCAGAGCCATGCCCTTGTTCCCCTGAAGTGGCGACTGCTTTGCGGTCGGTGTGCAGGCCCAAAGCTGTAACCGCTGGTTACCTGTGAAATCACCTGAGTCTGCCCCGTGCATCATTAAACGCCACATCGCCTGGCCCGGCCTCTTCTTCAGCCCCATTTCAGGTCTGTTCATGCGGTTTTCCTGGAGGTAAACTGGCAGATACACAGAAGAGCTCAAGGCGACAGAACTTAGTTTGATCGGCCAGGAGGTTGGGGCGGGGGTCGGAGTGGTTGTGGGCAGCGTGGGTGTGGACGAGTGGGTTGAAGTGGAGGTGGCAGCCATTTTTAAGGAGATGTCTGCCTTTTGGTTCGGTGTTAAAGACCTTGACTTAAAGTTTCTTCAGTCAAAACAGCCAAGGTGATGAAAGTGGTGAGCAAAGGGCACATGTTTGTGTGAAGATAAAAGCAAAGCAAGATGACTCAGAGACACATAAAAAAAGCATGCCAAAAAAAAAAAAATCACAAGGTTTTGTAAAGATTTGACAGTCTTTCATATATAATCATCTTTCTTGTGTTTCCTTATTCATGCCACAAAGTATTATTTTTTTCATTTTGAAATGAAATATTTGGAACGTTTGGAACAGGTGAAAGCACTAATCTCCATTTTAATTTCTCCATTTTTCCCGAAATAGTTTATTTTATCATCAAATTATTATGTATTTTATATACAACGAACTGGATAGAGGTGCCACATCAACACTTGGGAATACATATTTTTGCATCTCATGGAAGCCAACATTAATTCTTAACCAATGAGGTTAGACAGTAAAGAAGGTGGGGGGGTATTGTGTAATCAGCCAATCACAAATGACCAAACCCATGTGACAGTACAAGTCTTATTCATATAACAGCAGTGTTCTGTTAGCCAAACCTCTGAGGGAGGCCGCTAGAAAATTATAATTATAAATGTAATTTTGTAAAGAATGATAATAATTAATACGCTCCTGGGTGACTTGGTCAGTAATGGATTTGTCCATAAATGTAGTTTGGGCCCTGTAGCCATGGCTACGTCATTAGCCAACATGGCAGGGATTCTGGGGTGGGTGTATATCAGAGAGGGACCTCAGGCTAACGCTCTGCTAACTCTAGCTGATGATGTATCAGGTGCTCATAGGCTGCTAGCTGTCATTGATGTATATATGTATGCATGGATATGGATATGTCTCCTTTGATTAAGCTCTTTTGTCGTGTGCAGCCTGTGGAGTGGAAGATAGCCCTTGGCTTGTGGCTAAGTGAAAACGCGCTAATTCTTCTCAGCTGAGCCGCTCCTTGCTCTGGGTGCAGGCGGCAGAGCGACTATTAATTTCAAATTTGGAAGCAAATCATGAAATGATAATTAATAACAGATGATAGTCACTTCAAACACATGCTAAGGAAAAATAATAATAATAAATAATCAAAGATGTGTAGGCCTGTAGAGGAAGATGTGTCAGAAACACTGTTTTCCTTGTCAGTTCTGATGTCTCATTGACTAAAATAATTTCTTTGAATGTGTCAGCAGGAAATGGTTTCTGAATGAATAAATCCTCCAGTTCAAAAGCTTTACCTCCCCCACTGTTTATTTCTCTGTTCATCCTCTCCAGCAGCAATGAGAAGAGGGATTAAAATCCAGCCTCAAAATATACACGTGGAATCTAACAGGCAGATGAGTTCAAGAGAAGAGAGAATTTTTTTTTACAGTTACTACTTAATGTATGTGACCATTTTCAAACTCAGATCACCCATTATTGTACAAATGAGTTTCCCGGAATTCGTTTACTTGCAATTTGTAAATACATGAACTATCTCTTTAGGGATATCTCTGTTCCGCCTGCAGAAGTATGATGTTTCTGTCCGTTGTGCGGAGAATGAGTAATTTAATGGCGTGTCACCTTTAAGGGTTTGCTGTTTTTTTCTGTCGTTATTTGTGTCAGTTACTGCCTTCTCTCAGATGCTGTTTGCACGTGTTTTCAGAGTCGTTGGTGGAATTACATTTCTTTGTGAAAATTTTCAGAAACAGAGAGACAAAGTGATTGTCCACTGTAAGATAAACGGGGCAGCAAGGCTAACTAATAAGCATCTTATGGGTTTGCTTAGTCTTTAACAGAGGGTGAAATATGATGTTTGTTTTTGTTTTTTGTAACACTGTTGCAGCATTTAAATACACACAGATAAGCAAACTTAAGGCTAAGAGACCTACAGTAGACAGCTGGCTATCACATAAATGTAGTGTTTTAATCTAAAAAATATCGAACTTTTTTAGTTTATGAACTTACCAATTCTGCTACTGTAAGACAAATCACTCATGGCAGTTCTCGACGCACACGGTATACGACAGACATCGCGGCCAGGTCGGCTAACTATAGTGCGTCGGCGCGGATAACATCCCGCAGAGATGAATGGGCTTCCGCCAGATCTCAAACACTTCAGCGGAATGTGTGCGTCCGAGGCGTGAGACTTTCAAAGAATCGTGTTTGATGTAGTGCTGAGGGGTCAGCTAAGGACACACAGATTGGAAGCAGCCAGACTGTGAGGAAGGAGTCATAACACACCCCTCGGTCTTTAAGGAGAGGAAACATGTTTTGTATTAACCTGCTACTTCCCCTGTTCTTGAACAATGGTGAATGAGCACTACGTTTTCTTTTTTTTTTTTCCTGGTACCAGATGCCCACCTTACATAACGCTAGTAACACAATACACCTCTAATAAACCAATACAAAACTAACAAACTCCTTAAATAGATAAATAAAATCCTTATATAGACTGCAGTGAATATAATAGTTGGGTAGTTGGGCTTGTAACCTGAAGATTCAGGTTTGAGGTATAAGAGCTGAAAAAGTGTAATGTAATACAAGTTAGACGTTAGCATGTATGTCCACGACAGCACATAAAATCAGTGTGATTATGTGTGTGCATACTTGGTTTATGTTTCATGGTTTAGGCCCACCCATAACTGCAGTTTTTTTCAGTGATTCTCATCTCATAAAGATAGTAAGAATGTGTATCTGTGTCCTATATCCGCAGCTCACAGAAGTGTCCAGACAGTAACATTTTCTTCGATTTAAAAATATAAATTATGACCATTTTCACCCTGGCGATTTCTGAGTAAACATGCTTGTTTTTGTCAAATGAACGTAAGTGAATTCACGAATAAACAATTAAAAAGTGCAGTAGGCATACATTTCTGTTATGGCAGACTTGTAAACTAACGGTCAGTATCTGTGCTTGTTTATCTGAGGGTTCCATATTGAAAGCAGTAGCTTCAGTCAGTGTGCAGTACAAAAGGAACGATGTTGACTTTGGACCTTTATCTGCTGGAGTACATCCTGTCTGAGTGTTTAAATCTGTGTTCTCTTTTCTCAGGCTCCGGGCCCCCCTGGACCTCCCGTCTGTAAGCCATGCTGATAATTCTGGCCTTCATCATCCTCTTCCACGTAATCTCGGCTACGCTGCTCTTCGTTTCAACTATCAGCAATGTAAGAGGAAAACATAAGTGTTTCTCTAATATGAAATTCATGAATTCATCTGCATACATATATTTTTCAATGTGCCTGGGCTGATCAAGCGTGGAAAGTAAAAAGTGCAAGTCGAGGACTTCTGACTTTCAGAAAAGCAATGGTTTATGGTACTTGACAAGCCATCATTTTGGAAATCCCTTTCATGTGTTCACCCTGTGCAACCAAAAAAATTTACTCATTTAATCAAATCCAGACTTGATTATGGTTTATATTTAATAATCGGTTATCATCGCAGCTTCAATATGAGGAAACATGAGAAATAACATGAATCTTTTATTAAAGAACTTATGTAAACTAATTATTTTAAATCTGAAATGTGAGTAGCTTTTACCATTTGAGTCTTTTGCTGTGCTGAATTCCTGCTTTGAGTACCTGACAGTCCTTTGTACCCTGCTTAAATTTACAGGCCTGGTGGGTGTATGGAAACATCTATACAGACCTGTGGTACACCTGCAATACCACCTTAGCTTGTACTCCTGTAGAGAACAGCCACTCCAGTACAGCAGGTAGGCCACTTTTCCGCTGTACTGTTGCTTACCTGATATGATTGTTTAATCGAACAGTGCCCTTTGTTCTTTCGTCACGTGATTTTGTACATTGCTCTGTTACTACAGACTCGCCAAGTCAATTCATGATAATTAGCCCACAATTTCAGTATTTATGAATGAATTATGGATATATAATAAATCCACCCATTATCTACAGGCCACATACTTTATCCTTTTAAGGATCATGTGGGGCAGGAGCAAACACTGGACGAAAGGCAGGGAGACACCCTGGACAGGTCACCTGTCCATTGCAGGGCAAAAATTAATTCAATGGATACATCTTTGATGATATCAGCGCTCTCTTAGAAAAAAGGGCTTTGTAGCACCTTTAAAGGTTTTTCATTCGTTCTGCTGGGGGAACCCTTAAAGGTTCATTTTAGATACAGATATCTTTAAGGGGTTCTTTATATGACCCTCAGAATAAGGTTCTACAGAGAACCTGTGAGTGAAACCCATATCAAAGAAGAACCTTTAAGGGTTCCCCCAGCAGTGCAAGTGAAGAACTCTTTAGGAACCTTATTTTTGAGAGTTTAGTAATACAGTTTGGTGTAGTATAGAAGCTATATCCACCTGCTGGGACCCAGTTTTGGCTGTACATTACACAACCATTATAGGCCTTCCAAAATAACATGACACTGTCAGGGAATGAAAGTTTTTAAATGTTCACGATTACTTGTTGTGCTGGTAGCCACTTTGCTGCTTCTTGGCACTAACTTAATCCTCTTCATCCCCAGTGGGTCCAGAGAGCATAATGAGTTCCTTCCACCTTTTCCTGTCTTCCCACCATCTTGTGCCCAAATTATATGTTTATTTGGCCCAGCTTATACTTGTTCTTGGCATTAGTATTTTTAAGTGAAACAGCGAACACTACTCAGGGTAGTCTATAGAAAATACACAAAACATATACACTATAATAGTATACTACTGTACCACTATGTTTCAGGACCCAGATTTAGTTTTTTAAAATAAAGCTTATTTATGTACAGTGTAGTGCCACAGTGGAGACAGTATCACCATGCTGCATGTAAAGCTGACAGACAAGACTACATTTCAAGGCCATGATTGTAAACATTTCCATTTAACTATACAGGCTACCTCCAAGCTGTCCAGGCCACTATGATTCTGGCCACCATCCTGTGCTGCGTTGGTTTCTTTGTGTTCATCCTGCAACTCTTCCGTCTGAAGCAAGGGGAGAGATTTGTCTTCACAGCCATCATTCAGCTGCTGGCCGGTAAGTTCGGCCCACGAATGGTGAACGGGTATCCAAGGATTGCCATATCTGTGGAAAAATACTCATTCATTGACTCTTTCAAATGAAACTCCTCACTTTGGTGCGGTCTGTGAAAAGAAACATAAAGCACATAAAATTCTGATGAACATGTACAGTGGGCCCACATAACTGCATCTACAGCTACAAAGTGTTTGATATTGCAGACTTATTTTTAATTAAAGTTCATTTTATGTTTCTGTAAGAATCTACACATTTTTATTATGAATTTTATTGTCGGGAAATGAGAAATAACTCAGCTTTTACACTGACACATTGTCTCTGATGATTCTACCCTAAAGCTGGACAAATACAGTGAGCTTCTTTAGCTATGTGATGTACTGTATTTTCACTTACATACATGTGCCTGTGTTCATTTCTCTAGCCATGCGTATGTACTGTATTTTTACTTCCATACATATACCTGTGTTCATTTCTTTAGTTATGTAATGTACTATATTTTCACTTACATACATGTGCCTGTGTTCATTTCTCTAGCCATGCGTATGTACTGTATTTTTACTTCCATACATATACCTGTGTTCATTTCTTTAGTTATGTAATGTACTGGATTTTCACTTACATACATGTGCCTGTGTTCATTTCTTTAGCTATGTGATGTACTGGATTTTCACTTACATACACATACCTGTGTTCATTTCTTTAGCTATGTGATGTACTGGATTTTCACTTACATACACATACCTGTGTTCATTTCTTTAGCTATGTGATGTACTGGATTTTCACTTACATACATGTACCTGTATTCACTTCTTTAGCTATGTGCATGTACTGTATTTTCACTTACATGCATGTACCTGTATTAATTTCTTTAGCTATGCGTATGTACTGTATTTTCACTTACATACATGTGCCTGTATTAATTTCTTTAGCTATGTAATGTACTGTATTTTCACTTACATACATGTGTCTGTGTTTCTCTTCCAAGCCCTGTGTGTTATGATAGCTGGCTCCATTTACGCCGCTCAGCACGAAAGCTTCAAGAGGGACAGTTTAAAAAACGGAAACTTCGGCTACTCCTTCGTCTTAGCCTGGATCGCCTTCCCCGTGTCTCTGATCAGCGGCCTGATGTATCTAATCCTGCGGAAGCGCAAGTAGATCACCACAACCAAACACCTCACTGGGAGAATGATCCTGCAGGCAGCGGGCACCAGAGGCAACAAAGTGCATTTTGTATATAATTTTAATGTATAGTGAAAATTACAGTGTCAAAAAAAATATTACAAAGAGACTGAAAAAATAGTTTTAATAGTAGCATACTGGAAATATATTAAACTAGGAATGGTATTATGTAGACTTTTAACCCTTAAATATTGCATTTTATCCCCATTCTGTGAAAACATGTAATGCTGTGATGATGCTGTTGAGGACGGAGAGAGTCTTTCCAGAAATCACACGAACGTTTTGAGGCCTCATGGGAAACACACACAGGCGTCATTTACAATGGGGATGCTGGGGACATGTCCTCGCCTCTTTTTGTTGTGGCCCATTTTGTCCCTGAAAGCCTTTAGTTAGTTGAACCCATCGTTGTTCCCAGCACTTTTCAAAACAAACTGACGCCCATGGAAACAAGTTATGTTAAAAACCACTAAACAGTTGTGACATTCAGTAGAACTGACACTCGGATTGCTCAAGTTTGTGGAATTCTGTCCCTTCTGTCCAACAGTCAATGTCCTGTCACATTATTATTCTAAGACAAAAAGCATGGCAGTTGTCTCTTTAGTACTGTAATTAAATGTCTTAATTATGCCCAAAGCTTAAAGCGACATTACATTAAAAAAAATATGAAGCCAAAATGACAAGATTGTACTTGAAAATGAAGGTAAACATGGAGGTTTGGTATTGACAGCAAGGCTACCCATCTGAAGCTTTTTCCATTTGATCTACAATGTAAGGATGTTAATGTGTTTCATCCTTTATGACATCACAAAGGTAGGTCTACTCAAAACACTTCCTGAAGATTTTGACATTGGTGTCTAAATTACTGTAACAGATATGACTGACATAAAAGTATGAAATATAAATGTTCTTGTTAAACATTGTTTGGTTGTGTTAATATATGAAGGTGGTATATGCATAAAAAAAAGATAAAACTTCCAGATCATGTCACTGGAGGTCTGATTTGACACAAGATGGAACACACTGACAGGTAGAGGCCAGTGAACAGTGAGCCAGAGAACAGTGAGTCCAGAACAGTAATCCAGGGGGTGTGGCAGTCATAATGGGAACAGGTGTTTGCATATGGCGGCCATTTCCTCCCTCCACTTCCTGGTTATTCTTTATTCTCCCACATAATAAGCTTTCAGTTTGTTTTATTCGTTGCCCAGTGCCTTTGCCAAATCATACAGTTAAGCAAGAAGTCCCTTTGACAAACCAAAAAGAATCTGAAAATGGGTTATTTGTAGTTCAATTTTGTAGTACTTTTAGCCTTAGAAGAGGATAAACAGCAACTGATAATGAATTTAAGACCAAAAAAACTCAAACTGTATTTATTTTGTAGACTGAAGCATTTTTTTGCTGTTGATATTTTTAATGAAGTATTATTTCAATAAGCTTGAAAACTTTTAAACATTATTATATGCAGATCAATAATAATAATAATGATGTGTGTTGGTTAATTTTGAAGAGCTTTGATAACTGGGAAAGGTAGCAGGCATTTTTTCAACATGAAAAGTGGTCCAGAAGCGCAGCACTGCATGCCTTTGAGGAGCCTGACAGGGAACCCTACTGAGGTTTGTACATGTCTGTGAACCTGATTAAAGTGTTTTTTACTACAAGGGCGCACTGTCTCTTCTTCTTCTGTCCCCATGGCTTTCACATTTTCCAACTGACACATATGATTAGCACAAAGGACAATGTAAACAGTGTAAACAACATTAAATTCAAAAAGAAAATATTTGTGGGTTCGGAGAGTCCAAAAAGTTGTGATCAGACCAGCCCCACAACAGATGGCAGCAACTTTCAGAGGACTACAGACCCTGCCCGGATACGAAATCACTGTGACCTACGCTGGCTAAAGTTCATTTTATATTACTGTGCAACTCATCGGTCACCATACAGTGTGCTTTACTGTAGATGGAGAGACGTGAAGGAGAGGAAGGCGTGAGGAGGGCGATGGTCTTCAGTGTGGTGTTCATATGGAATAGGTTGGAGGTGATATGATAGGTTGCTGTGCACAATGAATGATGGGTATTGTAGTTTGTGTTCAGATGTTTCTGCTTGATGATACAGTGCGATAGAAACAGTGCTCTTGTAGCATCAACCCACACACTGAACATTCATTTAAACAAAACAATGCAAATTTATGCACAACAACATATAACATGTTGCTCCCATATGGAAAACTTTCCTGGCAGGGAACAATGTGTGTGTGTGTGTGTGTGCACATGTGTGTGTATGTGTTTGTCTGTTTGAGCATGCAAAGTTTTCATACATTACAGTCATTTAGCTGACGCTTTTATCCAAAGTTGATTAGGCTAACCAAGGGCCAATCCCCCCTGGGAGCAGTGTGGGGTTAAGGGCCTTGATAGAACCACTAACCACAGGGGTCCCAGTCATGTGTCTTAGCCACTAGACTACAGGCTGCTATAATAATGTAATATAATAATGCAAAAACGGTGACAAGGAAGATTCAAATGGGATAACTGTGACAATAACAGGTTAATATGAATAATTTCACCAAAAATGTGACTGTAGTTCTTTAACCTCTCCTCAAAAGAATGGTGAAAAAAAGAGCGAAGTCCTTTGTGTACAAAAAGAGCAGTCATGCTTTAGCTCACTTAAGCACAGTTATTTGTTTTTAATACCTCAAGGCTCCAGAGCTTCCTTAATGAAATGTATTGATAAAAATGTCCTTTTCAATTGACTCAGCTACCCAAGGAAGTTTTTTTTTCATAGTGACATTCATTTGTGTTTCTAAAAATTAACTGTTTATTAACCTGTGTGATGAACCATGTCTTGCTGATCTGATGCACTGAACGTTTTGATGACAAAACGTCAATAAACTCAGTAGTCGTATTAAATGTCAGACGGAGATAAAATTGACCGGAACGCGGGGATCATCACGGCCTGCGTGTCGATAATGCAGATACCAGGGCTACAGCGCAACCTCCGAGGGTAATCATTTACCTCCCTATTTCCCCAAAAAATATATCCAATCCAGCGTCGGCAGGATGCACCAGACTGGAAGATTTGTCATGTGGATTCACAGACATGCACGATGCACACTCCCTGACCTGCGCGCCGTTATCACTTAGTGAGAAAATCACTTCCCACGGCGGAGGCAAAGCTCAGATAATGCTGACGCCACACTGGATTTGAACCCGTGAGGGAGCACATGGATTTGAGCTGCACCGGATGTATAGTCAATATCTGTGCCTGAAATAGTGCTATTGTTCGATTTTGTTGTTTTTTTATTCAAACGTAGACCATTGGTAATGTCTCTCTGAACATTGGACACAAGTGACAGTACTTTGTGGCAACCTCTTTTTGGCATGCTGGGTAAAGTGGTGTTCTCCCTGGAAAAACTGCAGTCAGGAGTGAAAACAAAAGCAGGAGCAGGATTTGCTCGGTGCTGCGTCGCTGGTTAGCTGCAGAGGTTTCCACAGCAGGAACCCAATGGCATCAGCATGCAACAAATAAGCTACAGTCAATTCAAAGACCTGAACACTTAAACTGAACATAAGGCTCCATAGTTATATTCACACATCTAAATGTCAGGGAAAAAAACTGGGACTCAGTTGAGAGAGAATGTGGAAATCCCTGGTGTCTCAACCTACTGCTCCCACGACATCTTGAAAGAGGTTTTTTTTTTTTTACAAAACACAATGTATTCATGATAGACCATAACTGATGGTAAGTTGGGCTTTCAATCAGAAGCTATGTAACAGCACTGAGTGAGCAAATAAGATGAAAATGAAATTGATTTGTATGTAACCATGTTTGCCATGCATTAGGCTAAACACCCAAAAACTGCCAAAGCGATGGTCACAGAACTGCAGGATTCAAATTCATCAAATAGCATCAAACAGAGAAGTTACACATTAAAATAGCAAGTATTTGGGACAATACAAGAACACATCATTATTTTAAAGGTAACAATCAAATATTCCAGCATTTTCTAGTCAATTAATAAATCTTCAATGAGTTTAGAGAACTTCAATGATGCAACATTTTACACTGGACAGTGTGAATGTGTATACAAAAGTTACCTTAAATGCAATGAAAATGAACTCAAATGATAAATATTTTTTAATTGAAATATGGCTATTGTGACAGGTTTTAATAATCCAGAAAATAATATAATTGTGTACTTAGTAATTCAGTTCTGATCTGTAAGAAAACAATATGAAGACGACACACTGATGGGAAGGAAGGAATACAGAAGTAGAATTCATTTTCCTCTTACCGTCACTAGATGGCACTAAGGTTCGGAAAATTACACTTTTGGTACAGTCAGATCTGTTCATGTAAACTGTTAAATAATAACACAGTAGGGGGAAAAAATCTGTATGAGCAAAATAAATGAAAAGAAAAATGAACCAAACAATACCCAATTTTGTAATGAATTTTTGATTCAGAATATGATATTGCTTCTCAGTGATTTTTGTGAGCTTGGAAAATGTTTACTGTTTGGGGGAAAATACACAAACAAATTCTGAAATGAATAAGCCTTTAGATAAAGGTCAAACCCTGTATATACGGAGCCTCCCACATGAAAGAGTTCTTCATTTGATGACACGTGTCTCCCCTCCGTCAGACATCCTCCACCCCTAATGACACCGGGTGCACCCCCCCGCCCACGCCCCCACAGCTGTGCTGAGTCACAGTCAGCAATCATATGGAACAGACCTATATCCCAGGTCAAGAGAAAATGATGCGACTTAAGACTCATGTTTTCCAGTTACGCATGAGAGTATCGGTCAGTTAGCCTTACAAACATTTTACATCTTTAACAGGTCCATGGAGTGCAGGCACAGTGAACCAAAAATACTGCCCCACGAGTGTTCCTGGGATCAACGTGTAAATCTATAATGTGATTATTTTCAGTTACCTAAAAAAAAAAAAGATCAAGCTCAACCTTCTCAACAGGTAGGCTGTGAAGGTGTGTTGCTTGCTCATGGGAGATGTAAATCTCTGTCCCGTTTTCTCCCAGTGACCTTCCCTAACCTCATCGTTGCCACACCGTGGAGGCAGTTGCATCACTCTGCAGCAGTTACTCCGTGGTTGCTTGGTAATTCATCACAGCCTCACTGATGTGAGTTATTGATTTGTGAGTGGTGGCACAGCACGTGTCGGCCAGATTTGGTCTTTCTGCATATCCTACGGCATGGGGATGGTAATAACAGCAGGGCGGCCGCAAAGGCCATCATAAGATCAGGATCAGCGCCATCCTCTTCATTCAGGCGCCAGGCCCTGCCTTCAGGACCTGGAATGATGGGATAGCTTTCTGCACAGCTCCTCCAGATCCCTCGTTCCGAAGCGAGGCGACACGGGGGTGGTGACGGCCGGGATTTCATTTCCGTCTCTCCGCTCCTGGCACGGAGAAGATGCCCTGTGATGAAGCGCGCTCGCATCGCAGAGATGGCGCGTGAGAGCCTGCAGATGGAACGGCTCTTCAGACGGGGTCCGTTTTTTGTTCCAGGTTACCGGAGGGCCTCTCAATAATCCGGGTGCGCTTTGATGATTTTCATGGTGGCTAACTTGTCTCTTGCTTGCAATGCACTTGCTGTACCATAGCTGGTTATAATACAATACCAAAGGAGTTTAGTCTTCTTTGCTTTGCAGAGGACCTTTTTGATAATTTGGCAATGTCCATTTCTTTATGTGTGTTCCACCAGTCTGGTACAGTCCAGTGTTCGGGAATGTTCATGCTAAAAGCTACATATGACGCACACATCTTTGTATTTGGGTACAATTCTCAATGACCAGTATCCATTACAACCTGCTGACTGGATCTCTGTTAAGCCACTCTCTTAGACTGTGTTGATTATAGCACCATAGATATAGACTGTGTTTATTATATCATGACAAACATATACTGTGTTTATTATATCATTATAAACATAGGCTGTGTTTTATATCATTATAGCGACAGAGTGTGTTTATTATAGAAGGACTTTTTTAAAACATTTCATCAACTTTTCTCCAGAAGTCTCCAGGTTTCTCCATGACTCAGAAAAATATCTTTGAATCAGTTCCACAGATCTTGTGAGATTTCATGGCAAAAGTAAATGTGCTTTGGGATTTTCCATCTGGTCCATGTCACACTTCTGTTTATATCCTGGCCAGCTGAGTCAAGGAGGCCGAGCTGTGGTCACTTCAATGGATTACGGCTTTAATGAGGCACTCTAGATAGCAGCCTCTCACATTAGAGTCAGAGGTCCTGCCCTTTGGAACCTCCACTGTGACGTTTTAGATTGACACTCGGCTCACCAGTTGTCCTCTTTGTTTATGCCGTGAGAGGGTGTGCATCACTGTGACAGGCTGAAAAAGTTTAGATTTTTTTTCCAACATGGACGAAAGTTCAGCTAACTTGGGAGGACATTCAGTCTACTGTCACCTAACGCAGTGACTTTTCCACCAAAATCTGCTGTCACTGTCTCATTGAAAACGATGACATCCAGGGTTTAGTGTGCCATCATGTTGTCTGGTACGGTGGAATATTCTTCACGAGTGTGAACCCTGCTTTGAATGCACCCGGCGCTGCAGTTTGAGCTCAATAATCAAAACTAAACAGCGTTAACGCTGAGGAGCATAGAACTCCATCATGTCATCCTGTGTGTCTTTGCACCCATAAGTGACTTCTGGGAGCCCAGGAGAGAAATACAGCGCCATTCAGCTCGGAGTCTGATGGACCATTTAAGAAACACATTCATCAGTGTCCTTCAGTCCCCCTGCTGGGTTCCAGTTAGAGGGAGCGGGTCCAGACACCCCTGCTGCACTGCCACCCCCCGGAGCTCTCAGCATGGCAATTTACTCCTGGAGAAGGCAGACCGTCCAGACCACCTCCAGGAGGTGGTGTGATGGAGGGAGGCAGAGAGCCCAGACTGCCCATGGGGTAAGCTGGTGTGAACTACACTACGTACTCAGGACTGGATCCAAGCACCGCCAGACCCAAGGAAATAAATTTAAATCATGGATTTTGTCCATTTTTCCCGACGTTGATTTAATCAATTTTTATAGACTGAAGATAGTCACAATGTAAAATTTTACTCTGCCTAAGATTTTCCCATTGAGCACTTGCTCAAGTCAGGCACTACAAAGGTGTAAATAATCATGTTATGACAGTGAAAAAAGCGCTCTTTTTCAGTTCAGCATTATGCGTTTATGGGACAATAGACAGCAGCCTACCTGTGTAAGTAGGGATCCTCTCAATAATTTGGAAAGGTTAGCATCCTTTCGCATAATAGCTGTTTTACTGTTGGGATTCCATGGGCTATATTTTTATAATTTACCAGCTGAGGTAAAGAGCACTTTAAAATTATTTCTGCCATGCATCAGGTAATATTTGAAAATAAAATCAGTACAACTAAAGATGTTTGTGACTGTTAGCGACGATGTCACAAAAATGAATTTTGGTTGCCCTAGCTAAACATGAAGGTCAGGTCAACTAATTATTTGGAGATAGGATGAATGATGAATGTAGTTTTATTTTTTAAAAATTGTGAGTATGTGGGTAAAGAGAAATACGTGAAAAAAATAGCGTCCCTTTTCAGTGTCTCTCAGTTTAGCCATGAAATCATGGAACATCAATCTGTAGCACAGCTGCCCCTGAAATGGAATAGGCAGATGGAATCACTTGATTTTGCTGCAGTGTTATTTCCATGGTGCTGCCAAGGTTCGTACAAAATACAATTGACAAGTAGATGGGAAATCATTATCTCCAGAGAAAGATAAAAAGAGTCACTGTCAATGACCGACTCCCCCTGGGCCAATTAAGGTTTCCTGCATGATATGTTTAACACTTTTCAAAGAGACAGAATATATACAGAATCTGATTATGGCAGAAAGGCTATACTAGTGAAAACTGGTTCTGCTCTGCTTGTGTGGAACCCACTTTTGGCAGTCAACTTTGGGGATTTGTTTGATGTGTGACGATGTTTGCAGTACTAGATGATCAGTGATTTAAGACAACCTCTTACAATCACATGCAAAAACCTTTCATTACTTCATAAATGCATTTTTAGACTGTCCCGAATCAAAGGCACGTTGCATGGAAGACTATAGGAACGCCAGAGTCTAAATACTCTTTAATTTATTCTTCATATTAGGCTTCAGTAACAGTGCTGTCCATTTGTCCAGTTATGGTAGTATTTTGAGTTTTTCATCAATGGAGAGTATGACAGCATTTTTGTTTGCTTATCTTTTTCCACCAGAGTTTGACTGATATGGCATAATTAGAATGCCACTCCAAGGTTTGGGTAACTTGTGATCTCAGATCACTGTATTCCACATTCCACTGTACTTCTATGAAGGAGCACTAGCGGGCCTAGAGAAAGTGCAGTTCCAAAAACATTAGAAAGAGCAGGTGGTGAGAAATGTCAGCTTTCTTTCCCTTGCCAGGCTTAGTCTATGATTACATTTTTGTAATCAAATGAATGATACTCTGTCTAGTGTACTGGTACCTGTCACTCCATTCGCAAGATTCAAAATCAATATTAACTGTGTTCCCAGCATGTGAACTATCTTTAAGACAATATGGAAGATAGCAGGTGCGTTTGGAGAGGAGAAGGAGAGTTGGGCTTTTCATTAGGACCACAGTTCTCACAAACCGGTCTTGGCACTGTGACGGTTCTTTCACAGTAGCTAATTAACTGGCACGGACAGAAAATCTCAAAACACCAGATCCCCTGAGATTCGAATACTTCACATTGTCTTAAATTAGCTGCACAGCTTTGGAGGAATAAAAATAAGGTTATCTAATGTCCAGTGACACTTATTAAGCCTTCAGTCCTATTAAGCTTTTTGTTTTGGCTCTGTGATTTATTTCTGGCTGTGACTGCTGGTCACAGCTCCATGGTTTTACCTCTCGCTTACTTGCTCCTTGGCTCACCTCTTCACTGTAGTGCTAAATTTTGAAAATTCCACCATTGCCGTTCAACCTCTTCCTGTTTCATCCATATTTGCCTGTCATCACAGGTCATTTACGACTTGTTTTCATGTTTTCAGGTTTCCCTTCCATCTCTCTGCTGTTCTGTCACAACCTCTGCAGGTAAACATACATGTACTCAGTTTCCTAACATTTATTTGTTTTGCATTAACTGAGTATGTATAGAATCTATTCTACATTTCTACAGAGTACAGTGTCAGACACGTTTCATTAGAAAGTTCATGGGTATTCACCCACCAATCAGATAATTCGGTAGAGTTGGATTTATATTCAATGTTGTTCCATTCTCCTCATTATGGAGTCTGGACTCTGAGTATCCTTGAGTGCAGCAATCTCACTCAGATTTGACACACTCATTCCTCACATTTGAAAATACCGTTCTTGGATGCAGGTACAAGGCCGTGCCCTGTTGGTCTATTGAATGCATTTTTCACACACATTTTTCTTTCACTCATTTTTCTCCCGTTCAACACATTCATCAGGCATGTATAGTACATATGTCCAGATGTATGGCTTTTGGCCTGCTTGCTGTGCCCAGCTGCACTCAGTGTGTTCTCCCTGCACAGTGCTCACCCTTATTGATATCTCATATTCAATGTAAAATTTAGCCATAGATTGTGCTTCATATGTGAAAACACTGCTGGTAATGAGTGTAGATCCAGCAATCCTTATTGTGGTAAACACAGACATTGTCTAAAGTACTGTATAATGTAATGATCCATTTTAATTTTATAAATTATATTTTTAAACCATGTATTTTATATTTAAAATGTTTCATTTTATTTTCTATATTATTTTCCAGTGTGTTAAGCATTGTCTATAGATGTAATGTTAACCATAGTACAATGTCAAAATTCTTTCAGCTTTAGAACCTTGTGTGTAATTGCAACATCTAAGGGATGCGGGGCCCAATTGATATTCCAGAATTGATATTGATATTCCAGAATTGAGACTGATATTCCAGAACAGAGCCTTTAACTAATTTGTGACACTTTTAATTTGACACTAATTTGTGAAAATTTGTGAACATGTTTTGTACATTTTACCTATAGTGAACATATATGGAAATGTTTACATTTGTGTACAGTACTTCCATGTTGATATGATAGTTATAGAAGCATGATCCACTCATAAAATCAAGGTTATAGTGTTTACTGGTGGCACCTCTTGGTCAAATATCTTTTGTTGGTTATAATATTTTACCGGGTGTGGAGATGGAATAGATATGCATGAGCTGAATCAATTGTTTATGAAAAAACTTTATGCTGAAACAGTGATGTTCTGTATGCCTGTAGGGCGACTATCTTCATTTTGTTTTTTTGTTAACTTTATCCATGCGGCTCTCAGCTTCTCTCATTAGCGCGTTCTCTGTTCTGCCGCTGAGCTGTGTTTGTCTCTGTCTGCAGGTTTTACGTCCTGCCGAGAGCCAGACCTGAGATGGCTCACTGGAGCCAGCCGATCGGCTTGTTATTTAGGCCTTCTGAAAATAATGGCTCCTGTCCTTGAAATTACTGAGATGTGAGGATGCGTAGCTTGTTAAAGTTTGAAATGTGTCCGGTGCGGCCGTGCGCTTGATCTCAAAATCCTCACCTGCTCTCAGAGAGGGACACAATTAGACCTTCGGAAGGGGGAGCAGATCGGAGGGTACAAGTACCGATCAACTTTAGACAGCTTTATTTTTCATGGCAAAAAAGACATGATGACATTTGTACAGCGGGTGGGTGATATTCTCACCACTTGACAAAGCTATCAGCCTCCAGCACACAGGGAGGCCTATTTCCATCAGGCTTTCTGGTAATCTGCACATCTCATCGTGGAGTCAGAGTTAAAACTGCACCTCAGGACTACAGTCTCGGATGAAAATAGCAGTAGAAAAGGTGATATTTAGAGTTAGGAAGGTTGGGCTTCCATCCTCCATTACATGAGTGATGGCTTGGGCAGGATTCTCAACCATACCATGGAGTGCATCTACGCCGGGGTCTTGGCAGGAAGAGTCACCATGTGGACCCCAGGAAAATTATTACTGAAACAGACATAAACAAATTATGCATGGTATAAAAAGAGAATTTTGGATTGTTTATCTTGGAAAGATGTAAATTGGGAAAAAAAAATCATACAATATTTTCTTTGGTTAATTTACCATAGTAATTCCATTTATGAATAATCCCTAATAATGGGTTCCTAGCAAGCTGTTTTTGAGAGATATGCATCAAGTGAATATGAAAATAATTTTGTATTTTTGGAAAAGGCCTACAAACAAAAAGCCTGTCTGTATTTGGATGAATTATTTCATTCTCTAGACATCAGAATGTTCCAAAAGAGATCCGGTTGGTATCTGAAGCATTTGCAATCCCGTAGTTTTTTTTGTCTGCATCCTAATGAATGTTTGTCCTTACGTGGCTTTGATTCCATTTTAACTTGGTGGGAGACAGAGAAGCGGAAGCCCAAGATGCATTTGTGTTTCATATTAAAACATGAAGCTGAAGTTCAGCTGTTGGTAAAATAATGATTGAACAGAATCGAACCTCTCCAAAGTTAATTTGGATTCCTGCTGTGCAAAAGGAAGACATCTTTCCACAACACTCTTTCATTAAACACATTTTCAGACCTTTTTGGGTGCAAAATACCTGAGTTGTGCAACCTGAGTGAAAAGGCAGAGAGAAAGAAAGGCAGAAAAGGGAAAAGACTCACCGCTAATTATTTTGACACACGGGGACTTAAGATGGAAATACAGCGTACTGCGCAGTTTAGAGCCAGGTGAATGCTTTGAGTGGATCGCCGTGTGTGGGGATGTAAAGGTCAAGTATGTCCACGGAGTGAGTTCCACACCCACACCGCAGTTAATTAAGGAGATTATGCTTCGCACTTTACCGACTCTGCGTGTTGACTGGTGGTTTCTGAGAGTGTCCGTGGAAGATGGCACGGTGCCAGTCAGCCGTGTTTCTACACCACTGCCAATCCTCTTCCCTGAGCAGGCGTTGGCACCTGGCCACCTGGGGGAGGTTTCAGATGTTTGGTGCACAACGTTACATCAGCAGAACATGGAGGCAGCACTACTGGGGGTGTTCCATTTCAAATTCATGGCGTGGGTTCACACAGAGGATGGGAGGGTAGGCGTGCGTGCAAGCCGAGGTTTCGAAAATATCGACGCTGAAAGTTGCTTTTTTGGCTGTGGCTGAAATCTTCCTAGCTTGCTTGGACTTCAGCACCAAGGCTTCTACAGAATGACCGATCAAAAGAACCAGAACCCTGTTAAAAATTTGACACCTAAACACTGAAGGGGTTTAACACGGGAAACAGCCAAACACATCCAATTTTTAGCATAGAAGGGAATTATGTGAAAATATATCTTCTGTTTATGTTGAGTGGGCCTATACATAATTCAAATTGGCGTTTTTCTCATCATTAAACAGTTGAGTGTCACAGATTGGCACGCGGTTTGACACAGCGTCAGTACATTTATTTTCCCCTGTCAAACTGAGGATTAGCCACACCACTGTGTTTGTGGTAATATTTCTTAGATAAAATTGGAACAACGATGCTGCCATTTCCAGCGTTCTCATTATGGAAGTGCATCGTAAAACTGCGATGAATGGAGCAGAGTTAACATGATTTCCTTTGACATTTGGAATACAGTGCCATGGCTTCTGGTGTCTCAAAGAGAATGACTTGTTGGAGGCAAGTTTTAATATTGAAAGCAAACCCAGGAACAGGGCAGCAGAGTGTAACTTAAAACAAAAACATGCAAGACCAAAACCCAGGCAAGATACAACACAAACAAATCAGGTACTCCCACAAGACTTCTCAAAAACCATCTCATCTCTTCCTCTGTGGAGTTGCTGGCTGAAGCATCATTTTGGCCTTCGGATAAAGTATCAAAATATGCATCCCAAAAATAATGTACAAGACATTAAAACACAATTTGAAACATTTGCTTGTGTAATTTGTTGCTGCATTATGAAGTGTAGGTCTGTTGCAATGACTGCATGTTTTGCCATCGAAACCAATCCCTTTGAATATTATATTCAGTCCTGGCCGATACTGGTGATGACAGTGTGATTTCCCCATCACTACTTTACATTACATTTGGGGATTTAATCAGTTAGCAGACACCCTCATCTCCAAGCAACTCACTCAGCGATGACATCACAATGGCAATGCTCTACAATGGAACTGAACCAGTGTAAAGCCCAGCTGACTTATAAAATACTGTACTTTGCCCATTATGACATGTGTGCATAGTGGGTGAGACATAATTAAGCCCCTGAAAAGCTGGGGGTAATTTTCTCGTGGAGGAATGCTCTCCCTAACCTGATACCTTTAATTAATTAAAGGCCAAAAGAAGACGGATTCATAGAGCAAATTTGGAAGAATTTCATGCCCTCAACAGCTGAAACTTAGCTGGAGGACGGTCTGCTGATCACTTCCAAAAGAAGCCATGTTTCACTTTATTCCCAACAGAGGGGTGCAGAATAAATCACAAGCATTCATTTTGTCTGAATGTGGATTACTAGTAATGATGATTACCCAAAAATCCTTGGAAATAATGGGAGAAGGCCAAGAAACGACAGAAGGAGAAGGAAGAACCAACTTGTGAGTTCTCTCACTGTCAGCATGTAGCTGGATGGAGTTGGAGGGCTCTGTTGAGCCATGTGGCCAACCATCCCACACGAGACAAGGCAAACCACTCCCACAGCAGACCAGCTAAACCCTCAAGACTGTCTCCACCAACCTACCAGACAAATACATGGCGATTAAAATCACTCATATGAAAAGTTCTGTTACTTTACCCCAAAACGTTTATTAATCATTAATGTGGGATGCATTAGCTGGTACCCCATACCCAAAAAATGCCAGTTCTGTATATTCACCATAATGCAAAATGTCCAATGCTGAAAAACATTTTCTTCCTGGCAGGTTTGTTAGTGAGACAGCATTACATTTATCAAGTTCCACTGACATATGTCTGTGCTGCACCTGATAGGTTGAGTACAGATGTTTTACAATCATTCAGTCATTTATGGGAGGTGTGTGGAGTAATGTGTTTGTTACTGTAAACAGGTTTTGTGTAAAGGAAGCTCCCTTTACTTAACATCTAAGTGATGAGAGGACTCTTGGGGTTACATGACTTTCATTTCGTTTGGACCTCAGCTGACTTTGTGTGTGATGATAAACGTAACTAGGGACACTGCCGCACACTAACAGAAAACCATCTGCAATGAGACTCATTACATCCTTCAACGTGCCTATAGTCTGCTCCCCCGTTAGAATCTCTCTAATATTAATCTAAAATGAGTTAGCTTTCACTACCCCCAACTGGGAAACTCCAACCACTACTACCAAATCACCGATACACAAGGCTGATGGTTCCCTCCCGCTGTGAGAGCCAGACCAGGACAATGGGGAGTTAAAGGAGTGAGCTTGAAAAAAGACTGAGCTCTTTTAACCCCCTGAGGTGTCTAATGTAACGTTTCATCCCCATTTTCGCAGCTTTTCTCTGAATCACTCACACTCAAACAGACCGGGTATATAATTAGCAGGTACTTTCCACATAGTTGGCTGGTCTGATTCCTGATAAGGCCTGACATAATTTAAAGAAATAAAAAAAAAAAACACCTTAAAAAGTCATTGATTCATGGGCTGTTGTATAATTACTGCACTGTACAGACAAGCACATATTACAAGGCAGGTTATAACAAAGATGTTTGGAATCCTGTCAGGGTCTATCCTCTTTTGCCCTCTGATAAACGACTAAATGCTGTAGCGGCAAGGGCTGTACTGTAAACCGCTGCCTGGTGGGAGGGAATTCTTCTAGCGCTGGCAGATTTTTACAGACTTAAAGCATTCAATTTCATGCCAAAGATATGTTTCAAATGCGCAAGCATTTATTTAATATACAATTAAATATTAAACCAGAGCGTTCACGTTACATAATACTCAAATTACGCACATTCACTGTCATTTTTAAAATGTTATGTAATGATATATGGATTTAGCTATTTGACCCAACCTATGTAGTAGAACTATGGGTTTAGGCGGTATCGTGCTATCTGTTGCATAGGTTATATTTACATAAATGCAGTATTACCGTCGTGTTATGTGGTGAAAGAGAAAAATATGAATGTTAAATAATTTTGTCCCCAAACGACGCCCCATGGAAGCTGAATTTTTGCTTATAGCTGAATCACTCAGGTGTTCGAACATAAACAGTCACTTCATAAGCCATCTTTACGATTGAATCAGCACATCACCTACAACCAAAATGTATACAGAACAAAATGGTGTCATAAAAATAAATAGTCGGTCTCCTGTTGAGAAGTATCGGTTCATTAGACGCGCTGCGCTTTGGCTGGAGAACCGCGCGCCAGTAGAGCAGCAAGTGTTCTCGCACGAGCGTGGTGCTGAAAGGACAGCGACCTCGCGGTCAGCTCCGGTCAGCTCCAGTCCTTTCAAATTTGACAGAAGATGAAGATGTTAAATCTTTGTTGTAGACTCGCATACATTGAAAAAATTATTGCTTTGTCATTTCAGCATATGAATCACAAACAAAGCAAGTTTATGTATTGTTAAATACATTTGTCACATGACCATATGCGGTCTAAGGGCTACAGCTCTTAGTATGTATACATTCATTACATAACTTTCTTACGAAGTAAGTTTTTTACACTCGGTAAATTGCCTTGAAATAAACGTTCCTCTTTCATAAAAAGTGTAAAACCTGCCCAAATAGTGGTTGTTTTAAAGAGGAGTTGTGATTACCAATAACGCTTTATAAAACGTTAAGGAGAAAACTGATTCCTGCGCCTTTAAGGGATTAACTATACTGGGTGCGCAATTCTTACTGGAAAAAAGGTATTTGTGTCTTTACATAATGGTATATGTACAGTATTTCACAAGTCAATCAAATCCTGTTTTGAATTCCCGAATTTTTGTCAGGGTGAATGGAAAATGGACGTGAATAACTGACGTCATGTACCAGGGTCGATAAAACCCCACAGACTCCAGATTACTGCAACAAGCCATTTTTTCTCCTTATGAAAGAAACACCAGAGATCTGATTTTGTTTTCAAGATTTCCCTCAATGAACCGCTGTATAATATCCAATTAACTAAACTCAGATGAAAACTATAATGAGCACTTGTGGCCTTCCTTTCAACATGCCCAGACATTTTTTTTTTGCAATCATTTGAATTAATCTGAACAGCAAAGTTGAAGCAGAAGCAAGCTTTTGTGCAGAGGCATGTGAAATTTCAGATGATACAAACACGTCACAGAAATGCTAAAACTCCCACCCAGACGATTCCTCTTACAAAACAATATGATATGGATTTAACGATTTCGAATCAACCGGGCAACAGATTGGATATATTGCAAATATTGTATACCTGGGGGAAAACTGTGAGAGAAACTAGTTTTGTAAACCACAGCTACTTGCATTCTTTATTGAAATGACCCCCTTCCGCCCACCGCCACCTCTGCAGCTCGACATTCGAGAGGAGCTGTAGTCAGTTGTATTGTGATGAATAAATGCATTTGATAGCCAACATAGGCTAGTAATCAGGGTAATTGTTATGCTTAATATTTTATAATAAGTTTACTGCATTGCTCGCATTATTATCTCTTCAAAAGGTTTACTGAAACAGGGTGTAATTCTCCTGTTCACCTTAAGGATGTGTTACTTGAAGGAAACGTTCAGTTCCCAATAAGGACCGAGGAATGCAGAGATACACTCTAAGCTGTCCAGCAGTTCTACTGCAGAATTACATATTCAAAATATATTAGCGGATTCATCAACATTCAGTTAAAGCCGTTGTTTCTGTGGGAAACTCGATTATACGGTACCCCGAAATGCGCTTGGGAATCCAGTAAAAATGAAGACTCTTGGATTTATGTGATTAGGTGTTTTTGGGAAGAACTTGACGGATTATTCTGGGGGAATAATTATTCGTATATAACACCGGACTGTTTAATGGAACGCTCGATTGCGATGTCATATCAGATTACAGCCCAAAAGCTATGTGGAAGCGCGATGCTGTAAGTAAATTCAACAATTTCTTTTCCTGTTACAGTTACTTGTTTTTCGCGATATGAACTGTGATATTTTTCAGTTTTCACTCATTTAGCCTGCTCACCAAAGTATCGTACGCCAACAAATGTTGGTGTCCACGAGCAAGTGTTATTTTTTTGTTTGCGCCCACGACGTCCAAATTTTTATTTCTGCAGAATACTCCGGCTTGCTGTACGTTTCTATACTCCCTTTGGAAGAGACGATGCCTTTAGTCATCTTTTTGGTGTGATTTTGATTTTGTATTCATTGTATTTATTTTGTTGTATTCATTTGTGTCATTCTGGGGGTTACACATTGTTACCGTGGTGATCATCATCAGAATATTCGGTGTGAAAACATTCGATGCTTCTTTTACCGAAGACAACTCGTGTCGTGATCATGCGAATTCCAGATCTTTGAAGCCCCTGTGCCTCGTTGGCGCTTCTCTTTGCGGGTGCAGTGTATAATCTGGGCAGACAACAAAGGAATGTGGTCCGATATAATTTAAGGATTGTTTTAATGGACTGGTAATGTAAACTGTGGATTTTCCCACTGAATAATGTTGGATTTTAATTCATTGCGATTTTGCATTTCTTTGTAGAAGAGCAACTTTGTTCACTTTTCATCTTGGTTAGTTGCTGACGTGGAGGGGTCTAATCGAAAATGTTCTCTGGAATCGAGCTTTTCTTCATTGAGAGTTATATGGAGGAATATCTTTCTCTTCGATGCCAGGAATCACGACATGCCAAATCTTCAAACATGCCCATCTGCAGCTACGTTTTGTGACATAGAAGGTATGTTCTGAAAAAAAAAAAAAAAAAAAATACACCACTGGAACTAACTACTTACACCAACAAAGAAGATGAAAGAGAAACTTTGCCGCTAGGGGGCGCTGTTGTATAATGATTATCACATCAAAGTAACGAGGGCTCAAAATTAATTTATATCCAAATTTTATTATTTCATACTCAGGATGCAGTCACGTTGTAGAAACAGAGGTATACGTTATTTCTTCTGTGACAGGCTCGAATTTCTTTTTATATTTCCATATTTTTTGGGAACGGTCCGATTATATTTAGCCAACAGTCCGTTTCAGTGCACGTACCCTCAGTGTAATACATTTAGCCTATTTTCAGAATGTATGGGGAACATACGTGAACGCACGCATGCAACAGACTGATAGCCCCCATCTTATTTTAGCAATGAATTATGTATTTTCTTGGGGAGTACATTTTCATTTCGAGAGGTACTGTTTTGTATTAGACCCATTTATTACAGCACAGTGTAGTTATGCACAGGTGTGCGACGTTTGTCAGATTTAACAGACATTTTAACTGCTATATTACAGAAAGCATTTCGTGGAATACCAATGCAAACTCACAATTAGAGGATAAGAAGAATGCGAATATCCATGTTAGACTATACATAAAAATATACATACCTAAACGCATACATACAACGAAATTGTGTGCTTAAATGTCAGACAAGATGTGACCAACCACAAAAATAGGCAAGGCATTTTGTTTGTGTTATAGAAATGGAACATTCTGAAAGCAGGTGGTATGTGGCTCAGGAAGAGATACCGTACAGGGCAGCCAGTATTTCAATCACACTTTTATCCTAAACATGGAAAACAGTTCTGTTTTTTGTAATATCTGTCATTATTTACAGTGATGGAATACACATGTAAGCTGCCTTTGCGGTCATTATCTGACGAGTCCGCTAAATAGACACGGCTATTGTCATTCATTTACATCATTATATACCATAAACTTACTTTTTCTTCAGTATCGCTCTTGTAAATGAATGATTGGGTCGATAACTAGAAGGGTGGCATAGAACAACGAAATATGATATGATTCTGGTTTAGATTAATCGTATATCTCGCATTTTAGAACGGTGATGCACCGGAACGTCGAGATGAAAAGTGTGACTCGCGTCGGGGCAGATTGTTACTCCAGCAGCTGTGCTAGGGTCACGTTGCGACTGATGTGACCCTATTGGGAAAACATTTGTGCCGAGCGAGGCGGGCTTCGAGGACTCAGATCCACGGTCTGGTTGGAAATATAAAAAGAAAGAAAACTGGTAGCGCTTAGTGGGTTACATTTCACCCAGCTTCAAACGTGTCTTTGGAATGGGGGTTAACACCGTTTGACACATTACCGAAATGAGGACATCTAAGACTCTCAATTATACACAGGGATACATAATCAATTGTGCAAGGCCTGTGAAAACAGATGTCATGTTTCCGCAGTGATTGAATTTGTCATTGTTGATTCATTGCTGTTTTTGGAAGGCTTTAGGCTATCGTAATTACAAATGTGATGTTTAACAACGAGCTTCAGTAGTTACAGGCTTGCACTCGGTACCAAGGAAACCTGCCAGGAAACCTAACCCTCCATGAAAATGATGATTAAGCTGTAAAGGACATTTGAATAATGTTACTGCAAAATGTTTAAGTATATACGTTTCATTAACAGAGAAATCATAACTTATGTATATATAATACAGTCTGTAAGTTTTTGGACTGTAGCACATTTTTTGGTTGTTTTGGCTCCAGGCTGATTTAGGCCAAAGTCAAAGACTTTCATCCCCAGTTCAAGGGTGTTTACATGCGCTTTGGGTCAACAGTATGGGAACAATAACCCTTTTTATACATAGCCACTGCAATTTTAGGGGACCAACAGTAATCGGATCTCTGACTGCTCAATTGTCTCTTGAGAAGGTGTGGTTCATTTCAGTGTTACCTAATGCACAAAAGAGCTAGCAAAACATATAGTGTTGATTGCAGGTGTGGCATCGGCATAAAGAGCTAGCAAAACATATAGTGTTGATTGCAGGTGTGGCATCTGCATGTTTGAGTCTGTTGATGTTGTCTCTCAACATGAGGGTCTGAGTAAGTGTCAGTGAGGCACCTTTATTCAGAATACACCAGAATAAATAAATCAAGAGTTACAGTCAAAATATTATGCGTGTTCAAATCAATAGTTTGGTTCATTGTGAAGAAGCAAGAGTGCACTGGTGAGCCCAGCAATTGCAAACAACCTGGCAGAACGCAGAAGACCAGTGCAGTGGATGACAGAAGGACACTTGGACTGGTGAAGACAAACCCCTTTACAATTACCTGTTCAACAGATCAAGAATGGTTCCCAGGATGTAGGTGTAGATCTGTCAATGATTACCATCAAGAGAAGACTCAGAGGGTTCACTACGAGATGAAAACTCTCAGTAAGCCCCAAGAATAGAACTGCCAGGATACAGTTTGCAAAAAAAAATACATTAGAAAAAAACTCTTGAGTTCTGGAGCAAAGTGTTATGGATAAAGATCAACCTGTACCAGAGTGATGGAAGGAGGAAGGTGTGGAGAAAAAGGAATGGCTCAAGATCTAAAGAATATCACCTCATCCGTCTGTCATGGTGGAGGTGGAGTTATGGATTGGGCATGTACAGCTCTCAATGGCACCGACTCTCTTGTGCTCAGTGATGTTGTCACTGGTGATGGCAGCAGCAGAATGAATGCAGAAGTATACAGAAACGTCTCATCTGCTCAGGTCCAGGCAAATACATCAAAGCTCAGTGGACAGCACTTCAGCATGGAGAAGGAAAACAATCCTTAGCATGCAGCCGAAGCAGCCAAGCAGTTTTTAGGACCAAAAGTGGAACGTTCTTGATATGTAGAATTGATCACCTCACCATGGAAGATACCAGGCATCTGGTTCTGCCTGTGGGTCGTGGACTTCAGGCAGTTGTTGATTTCAAAGGATTTGCAACCAAATATGAAATGCGATGATGTGTATTTAAGTTGATGTTAATTTGTCCAGTTACTTTTGGTCCCCTGAAACTGAAGGGACAGTGTACAAAAAGGCCACAATTCCTACAAGGTTCATCTGATATGGATGCAAACACCCTCCAAGGATGAAAGTCAGAGCTTTAACCGTGTATCCATGATTTCATTTCAAATCCAGCATCTTTGAGTCCAGAGTCAAAACAAAAAAAGAAATGTGTCACAGTCCAAACGCTCAAAGACTGCACTGCAGTAACTGAAACTTTGCTGGCCTACATCACTGAGGCACAGCCCATGCAGATACATGCATGGCCTATTTCAGCGTGTCAGCTTTCCAATGCGCCCCCCTTCAGTGATTTAAAACATCCTTCACTTGTTTCAGTTATTCACAACCTCTTTTAATCAGGAGATCTACTGTTGTCAAGGTAGTAAGAGCTGCTTTGGGCATGCAAAGATTAGACGTGTGGAAATGTAAAACATCTAGCCACCCAAACTGTCTTTTGGAAAAAAATATTGTACCTCAGTATCAGATTGTAATAATTGGAGTGTCTGGTGTTATCCATAATTTGTAACTGGTTAGATATTAAAATCGGCCTGGTAAATGTTGTAACATATAACCCTATCCCAAGAATCTGGTTTCAGGGCTCTTTCAGATTGTGAATTGGAGGATCCATATCTTTTTTTTATTAACTCAGAAAATCAGGGGCAATTCACAAAATTGGAGGCCTTGTAAGGAATCCAAGCAATCCGAATGAGATCATTTTAAAGTACCTTTCTGGGAACACTAGTGTTGATAAGAAGGGGGATTCTCCATGGTTTGAAATGTAGAAAAAAAAAAAAGTCTCACTTGCAAACAGTTACTGCACCAGTTATAATTTACAGTCGCAAGCTGTGAAATACACTTGCAGTTTGGTTTTGCACCTATGAAGTTTGGATAATGCTTCCATTCATGGTGAAGGGGGCGGGCGGGGGTGGTGGAAATGCTCAGTCATAAAAACAGCCAGTGTGTGTAAGAGACCATGTCACTGAAACTGTGCTCTGTCTGTGCCACTCTATGTGTGTCTGCAGGGGATGAAGTCAACCAGTATGGGGAATTTAGTGCTGGCACTGCTGACTCTTCCGGTTCTCATGTCACATGTGGAGGTGGCCTTTGGAGCAGACAAAGTCCCCATCCTGAACATTGCGGTGATCCTGGGGCGAACCCGCTACATCTCTGACCGCGACATAAGGGCCCTGTGGAGCAAGGATGACCCCATCGACGTCAACGTGGTGACGCTGCTGGTGAACGAGACCGACCCCAAGAGCATCATCACCCACGTGTGCGACCTGATGTCCGGCACCAAGATCCACGGCGTGGTGTTCGGCGACGGCACCGACCAGGAAGCCATCGCCCAGATTTTGGATTTTATTTCCTCCCAGACGTTCATACCCATTCTGGGGATCCACGGAGGTTCTTCCATGATCATGGCGGACAAGGTGGGTGCGCCGCGCAACACAAACATTCTGTTTTACCAGGTGAAGGTGAGTATGAAATAATCTGAGTAATGACTGAGTAAAGATATCACAATTACACTTTCTCCACATAAGCAGAAGTTGTAAAACATTCACTGTTCTTCACTAATACACTTCATTGATGCTTTGGGAACTATAGATGCAAGCTGGAGTCCCATGTGTGCTCACGGTTGCATTTAACAGGTAATTAACTACATATTATATCGTCGGTGTCTTTGAATTATATATCCTTCAAAGACAAATTGTGTGGAATGTAATGCTAATCCTATATATTGGATTGACAAAAGCCAATACACGTTTCCAAAAATATTTTAATGCCCCCTTGGACAACTGAATGGATATTAGTTTAACTTTGAAGAGTAAGTGCTAAAACTAATGACAGCCTGCTTAATCATTATTGCCTCATTTAAGCAGGAGTTCCGATAATTATTGACATACCCCTGCTTTAGCTCCAGAGGGTTTTAATGATGACATACATTAAAACTACGAACAGCGTCTATTGCAAGGGAACGGCATTTAAAAAAGAGCCAGAGGTCTGTGGGATAATTGCACTTTTCTGTTTGGTAAACCTCTGCATGAGAGTCCTGCTGGTGCGAGCTGTAACTGAAAGGGACAAATTATTTGCTACTTTGTTGACTTAAGCACTTTGTAATTACCCACAATCAAGGGGCTCCTTCTCTGCTACGCTGAAAATCAGCTTCATTGAGCCATGAAGTTGTTTCTCATATGTAATTTAACGTTTCATTTTCCTCTTCTGAAGGACTGAAGTAAAAATATTTCCATTCTTTAATTAAGTGGATTGAAGATTGGAAAACCTTAAGTACCACTGTAACCTACATTTTGGATTCATAGGGAATGATTCATTCATTATGGACTGTAGTTTACAGGTGTTCTGTATTGAAACGTTTGTTTCATTGCAGTGCAACACTGAAACATTGGCTTTGTCCATTACATAATAGACACTGAAAATATGATAGTTACCAAGGCAAGAAAAGTGTTTGAACAGTTTTACATTATGCTATTTATTTATAGCTTGTGACAGTAAAACTTAGAGTGGAACAGCCTTCAGTAAGGACAGTTTAAACTAGATTCTCCTATTTTAGACCAAAGCGGTGGTACTTGCTACTGATGTCCATTACATAATTTAAATGGTTGCATTTATAATTAACATTTATCTTGAAATACTTGGTAAAACCAGAATGTAAAAGCAACCTGTTTCTGTACAGCTTAATGAGGTGAAATAGGATACGTTTTCTTGATTGCGCTGGTAGTTTCTCACATACATAACATGGGAGAATGTGATTTTGGGGGGAATGATGTGGTATTAGATACTCTCATCAGAATAATCTGAGTATGTGCTTAATTGCCTTTTTCATTTCAAATTTATGTTAGGCTTTCTTTTGAGTCATCATCCCCCCTGTGAACAGTTTAGCAGAATTATTTGAGTGCAAAAACAAATGAACACACGGAAAAGAGAGGGTAAAACTGCTTCAAATATATAATAGTGCAACAATTAACATTGATGGCATACTTGGTCATAAACAATCCAAGAGTATTGTTATGTATGATACAATATAAGACCACAGCTTTTTCACCACCTTAATATGATGGACAGCACACAGTCCATTGACCATTTGCTACTTTGCCTGTTCTGCATTTACCTATGTTCCTAATGGAGTGATCTTTGGGGCGGAATATCTGTTGCTGAATGGAAGCTTCCATCAACTGGGATAAGGGTTAATGTATCCATTTAGCAAATTCTGAAACTGACCATCGTTGTGTACAGAAGTTAGATTAAAAAAACTAATCTCCATGAATGATTCTCATGTATGAAAGTGAAGTATCATTATATTTCTGATTTTTATTTTTTTTCTGGTGACAAATGGGAGCATGTGGAATGGTGAAATGGAGCTGTGCTTTAACACAGAGGTAATTCAGCCATTAGCTCCTGTTCAGGCCTGTTTGCAGCACAGTGGGATTTGGCATTAGGAAGTTTTTCTCCTCTTTCAGCCACTGACTTTGAAAACTGCAAATCCTGTACATGCATCCTAGAGGAGATTATGCTCTCTCTCTCTCTCTCTCTCTCTCCCCTCCCATCCACTTTTCCAACTTTCTTTGTTTATAACTTGTTCTCTGCTGTAATCTTAACCTCCCTGTCAAATCCCTGTGTCAACAGACTACTCAGAGGTGGGTTCTCAGCGTATGCTCTGAAATACCCAAAAGTAGCAAAATTAAGTAGCACCTTTTCCAGATGTCCATTCTAATGGACAGAACACATGTAGGGATCACTGTAAACTTCAACTTTTTGTTGTATTTTCCTGGTGCCCTCAGAAATGAGACTAATTTGAGTTAAGACTCTCAGATTTTAGGTTAAGTACAGCTGAAAAGGTTAAGCATCTCTGTTTTTTCATTAGTGGAGCTAAATAGCTTCCTTTGAGGTTTTAAAAAATGTTGGGTGTTGGAAGCCCATGTAAACTGGAGATATTTCCCTCTGGAGATCTGAGGCCGAAGTTACTGGAAAAGCTTGTTGCTTTAGTGTAAAATAAAGGTCATGTTATGATTCGGCCCTATACAATTACTCTAATCCTTCTGTGTTTTAGTGTCTGCAAACCCAGCTGCAGCTAAGATCAAAATTAATTACACTGGCTGAAATCTCGTTGGCACTGTTCATAAACTGATATTAATGTAGTTTTCCAGTCTCACAGTCACATAAATGAAAACGCAAACTATCAAAAATCTGCTTTTTTAGTGCAGCGAGTGCACAAACATATAATTAATTAAATATGCACATGTACATGGCCATTAGAAAACAGTTCTGATACTTAACAAATAGTTAAGTGACTTCTTCAGTAATTTTGCTTGCTGAACAGTAATCTGATTGAAAATCTGTTTGGTTCTGCAGGATGTAAGATTTCTTCTCAGACTCAGAGTATGGTGTGACCATATTGCCATAATGGTGCCTTTTGTCCTGTCCACATTTTTTGGTAATATGAGGTGCACATTCTGCAGACACATACCAATACAGTCAACAATGCTGTTATTTAAAATAATTATTTAAAATATTTAAGCAACATCCCTTTAAACCCTGTCCTGTACGTGCCGTATATTTTTGCCTCGCATTGGGTTACCTCAATAGAATCCCATGCTTAGAATCTAAGTGTACCTGTTAGCGCTCCGCTACAGCTGCAGTCCATGGCCTAGCATTGAGAATCAGGTACTCTGCGCGCCTCTGCTGAGCATCGCATCAAATATTGATCACCTGGACAGGAAGAGGTCCGGCGGTTTACTCCTCAGGCAGCCCGGATAGGATAGGGCCTTCAGCAGGAGCACTTTACACGTACTGCCCTGAATCTTTAATCATTTTTAATAACCTCTCACTTTGCAGCTCCATTCGATTGCGGATTAATTGTATTTTCCCGCTCAAAATCTGTGCCCCGAGGCACCGGGATGGTTATAAAAGTGTTTTATACTGACAGATGTACTCAGTACCAAGCCTGAATCTGATTGACTGGGCTACAGAATTGTACACAATAGAAAATATCTAAATAGAGCCTCAAATCTCTCTTTTGAAATATTGCATTACTCATTGTGAAGCATAAAGACACTGTATGCATGCTTGAGAACATACCTAATTTAAAATGGCGATGTAGCTTGCTTAATGGATTGGTTTTCTTTTGCCAATCTGACGTTTGTCACTAATACGCTCACCTCCATCTTTGCACCAACTGTCTGAGATGGTGTAACCCAACAGTGGCACGAGTATTTATGGGTGAGCTGAAAAATAAACTTAAAAAGGGCCAGCTATCACAAACCCAATGAGAAACCTCTGCAGGGCCAAAAGGATATTGCAGACAATTTTCAGATTTTCTTCATAATACAGATTGCCATCCTACTGCCACTTACAACTTGGGGTAAGGAAATATGTATCATTATAACATAGTGTTTTCAGATTAAGTTTCAGCCTTCTATGTTCATTCTTGTAGCTATATTTTAGGACAAATCAATCAAGGAGATTTGTTCTGGGTATCTTTCTACTAACCATGCCTGCCACACATTACAGGTTACACAGATGGGACGGTCTCGCAAGTATTAGAGGAATGAAACATTAAGAAACCAGCTGTCCTTCTATATCGTGTTAGTCACGGTGTATTGATGTTATAAATTAGTCACTTAATGTCTGTATCAGGCTTGCTACCCTTGTTATCCAGGGGTTGAAAGCTGCTACCCGTAGGAGGAACGTATCCCTATGATTTCAGATCAATTTACATACCACAATTTTTTTCCCCCAATTTTTCCCCTTTTTTCCCAACCCAGATGTTGAACCAAACTGGTTGACTTCACCTCAGCTCCCACCCTAACAGCTGTGGGAGGAGAACTCTCCGATTCACGTCACGACGCTCTTGCTTCTTTTCACGTTGCAGCACACTGCCTATGACGTCGTAGGAAGACGTAGTCAGCGTGCAGTCGTTTTGTGCCGCCACAGGCGCCAAGCTTGACAAGGAGGCACTATTGTGATGAGCCCAACGGAGAGTACATACCACTGTTGAGTGAAAGTATTTGGGAGTCTGGTTGATGGTCATACATACAAGTCAACATTCCTTGTTCCTGGTCTCATTCCTACATCAAAATACAAACACTGAGCCATATTGAGTGGCATTAACAATAAGGACTGCAGTATGCTGTGGGAGTGCAAAGCAGGGTTACTGTACTTCATATCAGATTTTGATTTCATTTCTGTGTCACTTAGAGATATTTTGACTCAAACTCACACCAACTACATTTGTTTGGCATGCCCACACACTACCCCCTGGGGGTTAGCAGTGAGGAGACGCATCAGCCTAATGACAGCCCATCAAAAACACGAGTCTTCTACCTGTCAGATTCTAAGGTCATAATTCTGATTTATTTCTCCTTTGCCCTTATTCTATGATTTTAGCAGCAAGAAAAACACAAGACGTTTTCTTGCAGTTCAAACTCTCAGTATTCCAGGACAAAATAAAAATAACTGCACAGGGACGAACAAATAGATGGCTGAAATTGGAACAGCAGCACATACCTTTTTTATAGTCCTTTGGGACAAACATGGCAGTCAGCATAGCTGGGTTTTATTTTAACTGTGGTTTATTTTCTTTTATCTGTGACATTGGTAAGGTATAAACTGACTGTGTTTACTGAACTTGATTCTTTTCCAAAGTATTAATGAGAGTAATGTGATCTTAATGCAAGAGAGTAAAAATGAAAGGCAGTGGTTTGGTTTCTGCTCTGTTCAGTCTGTTGGAAACCATTCAGTGTTTCTGATATCTGCTTTGGCACAGGTAACCGTTTAAGTCTTCAAATGGAAGAATAACAGCATAATATCTCATTATACCATGACAGCTTATCACAATCTTTACCATTTATAGTCTGAGCGGAACAGGATACTCCTTCAAAGGAGTCTAGATATATCTGTATGATCTGTACATAACACCTGTAGTGGGATGAACCAAGGAAACAAATTTGCACATATGGCAAACAACAGCTAACAAACAGTTTGTGACATCATAATGCAGGTCCAGATATCAGCTACATAGTAGCGAGGCTATCCTCCTTGTGCCTTTAGAAGGGCCTTAATTCCATTAGAGCATAATCTAAACAGTCTGGAAATTGCAGATTCTGGTCCATGTTGACTCCAGTGTTGTATTACATTATCATCATTTAGCTGATGCTTTTATCCAAAGCAACTTACAGTTGATTAGGCTAACCAAGGACCAATCCTCCCTGGGAGCAATGTGGGGTTAAGGGCCTTGCTCAAGGGCACAACAGCAATGGAGTTCTTGCTGTGGCTGGACTGGGGCTTGAACCACCAACCTCCCAGTCATTTACCTTAGCCACTAGACTACAGGCTGCCCCAGACTGCTCTGTTACAGTGTTTCCTGTTATATTTTTCAAATCAGCGAGCTCGTGGTGCATCTGTACTCTGAATAGCATTCCATATCACCCCACAGAGACCTGATCTGATTGAGATCTAGTGCCTGGGGAGGCCACTGCAGCAAGCTGTAATAAAGGAATGAGTATCAATGTTTTTTTTTCAAATATTTTTTGATAACAAGCTTTAGCTTATAACAAGCATTTCATATGAATCTGACGATGTCCCACACGGAATCATGGTCTCTTGAGTCGGCATTCTTGCTGCCATGTAATAAAGCAAGGGCTCTGAGAGGGAGATTTGACAGAAACTGACAGGACTGATACCTGGATACCTGGAGGAGGGAAGCAGCGCTACCTGAACAGCAGAATAAAAGCAAAATCAGCACTTATGACCAGGACTAAGGCTAAGTTCATTAGCTAGTCACCTGCTACCAGGTATGCCGGTACTCTCCTCACAAAACGCCTCTCTGTTACATTTTCAGAAAAACTGTAAAATGTAAGACTGCAGTTACACCGCAGTGCTGATCTCACACTGTGAGTGTGCTTTGACAGGTTATCTGGATCGCCATATTCATTACAATAGCTGTACTTAGAATATCTTTTTTTTACCCGCTGTCTTCTGTCCGAGATGTGACAGAACCTCCCAAATCGGTGCGTGCTTTAGATGTAGCACCTTATTTTCCCTGCCGTCGCCCCACAAAAGCGGCCCTGCTCCGCGAGCATCATGTGAGTGGGAAAATCCGAGCCCCCGAGAGCCTCACTTTCAGTGGGAAGAAACTAATTGGTTTTAGGTTTAAATCTCACTGTGCAGTGGCACAGTCTCCCAAAAAACGGCTCTTAGTCAATTACATGTGAGTGCACACGGGCTGTGGGGAAATTTATCTGGCTTTCTTCAATACTGAAACGTAATCTGTGGGGTACAGTGCCCTTCATTTCTTAGAGGAGAGCAGCTCTGTATGGTCTTCAGGCCTGTCTTAAATGGAGATACATATTCATATGTACACTTTTTATTGAGCTTGCATACATACAATAGCTATTGCATAGGCTAATCATTGGCTATAAGGCTATATAGTATAGGCTATATATTGTATAGGTTATTAGATTGGCGTTATAATATTTGGCAGGTTTTCTGTGCAGCTCTTGGGTATGTAATAAATAGGGTAATATGTAATATAATATGATATTACCCAAAGCTGTCTTTAATCAGATCGCTCAGAGCTTTGTGGCTTTTGTCATGAACACACACGCAGGAAATTGTGTTTCGATGGACTTTTTTCAAGACTCACTCACTGCGAAGTCAGTCATTCTGGCTGCCCGATGCCAGTCTTACAATGATCATATGCCAATGTTTGTTGATTGATGAGCCTTGAGACCTTCACAGGAGCAGGGGAGCGATTTCAGGCTCTTTTTGAATTAGTGCCAGTACCTCCTTTCCATCCTCACACCCGCACGCTGTGAAAGTGCACTGTTTATGCAGAAACTTTGCCGATAAAGAGTTTTATGTGTAGCAGTCCAGTACTTCCATTACGACTGAAGGTTCAGGAAAGCGGGGGAATAGCTTTTTTCCCACTTGCCTTCCTTTAAAACAAAATGAGGGTTGTCACATACTTTGGAGATTATGCTGCGAATGGAATTACATTGAAATTCCTTTTTTTTTCCCGTAGCGGTGCAATTTTGTGTCGAAAGCAGTGAAGTATGCTAAAACACAGAGAGAGGAAGAGGATGGCATGAATTAAATATCTCTCCCCTTTTGTGCGCTGCGTGTTCATTATTCTCTCATTTCTATTATGCATGAAGACCTGGTGGATCTTGGAAGAGAAAAAAAAGTTAATTGTTCACAAAAGCAAGATGTAATTAGTGAAGAAACTCAAGCCACGTCTCTGGATGGCACTACAGACAGCATCTAATTTCAGAGATGCTGTAGTGTGCAACTAAAACTCTTTATTGGCATGTGTGTTGAAGAAAGGTTACACACAGCAGTGGGGTATCTGATAAGTGTCATTTAGAGTCTGCTGTCTCACCTATTCATCTCTTATCCAAATAATTGTGCAACAATACCTAAGGGACCCACCAAGAACCTGCAGCTAAACAGAAACGTTACATAGCACACAGTCTCTGCGGAAAAAAAAAAAAAAAAAAAAACAGGTTACAGAAAGTCATTTTGGGACAAAGAGTGAATCAGAATGAGGGAGCGATACAATCCCCACTTGAAGCCCCACACCTCAGCTTTTGCAGCAGTTCGAGGGGCACTTCAGTATCTGTGTGTGGTGAATAAATTCGGTAAGCTACCACGGACAGTTCCTCTGGGGAGTACCACAGCTATTACAGAATGTTGTGCTGCCTCGCTAACGTAAGTTATTATTATTGTTAAGAAATATTTAATATGTTTGCTAGCTGTATGACTACACCTATGTGCTCTTTAAAATAATATTTAATTGACAATAAAATATAAAATTAAAAGTAGGAAAAAAATGTACAGGTGGGTGTATGGTGATTCTGTATGATATCCTGAGGAATGAACATTGCCGTTTCTGTCATGATATTCTGGAAGGTATAAATCATGATAAGAAAGTGGGGGCTGGGGCGTTCTGTCTTGGGCCTGTAGGGGGAGCTATAGAGGCACCACTAAGGGTGATTGCCTTTCTGTGTGGGAGAGTAACCTCTGCCTACATAGAGTACCCATCTCTGAGTGCAACTTTTTCCCCACTTACACTCTCATATGACACAAAAAGGCTAACCTCTTAGCAATATGTTGGTGCAACATTAGATTGAACTGTTACCTGTGTAGCAATGAACTGTCACATGAATTAGCAATTATCAGGAGCAACATACGTAGGTAGTTGAACACCCATGTTTTCTCAAAAAACAAAAAAAAACATCAGAATAAAAATCCACATCAGCGAGAGGGGTTTGCAGGTCTTCATAAGTTTACTCGTCAGTCCAGAGCTTCAGGGAGCTGTAATCCTGTAATTGCTGCAGATCTTCAGTATGGTTTGCTATCCCACCCTGTAGGAGTCAGGGCTGCTGATGGTAATTGAACAATCAGGATTCAGTCTATTTTCTTTTTTTAAATTTGAATCCCCTTTTTTCCCAACCAGAATGTTCAACTGAACTGGTTGACCACACTGCAGCACCCCGCCCCTGACAGCTATGGGAGGAGAGGGCGCGCACGTGACTCCTCCTAATCACGTGTCGACAATCTCTCTTCTTTTTCACGTTGTGGCCACACCACCAGTCGCATACTGCTTACGATGTCGGAGGAAGACGTAGTCAGCGGTTCGTGCTACCTACCCCGTATCGAACCCCCTGGCGAGGCTGGCAAATTGAGCCTCTGGCTATGGTTGGGAATAATGAGGCCGGGAATCGAACCCCCGACCTCAGGACCCGTAGGCAGCAATTTATCCCACGAGGCCCATCAAGATATGGTCTTGACTGTGTGAGACAACTCCGCACTGAGAGGTGGAAAGACCACTCAAGAACATTTATTGGGTGTTGCAATTCACAAGGGCCTGGGCTATGCGCTTGGTTTTTTCCCCAAAACATCAGTAGGAACAGCAACAAGGGGGTCACACCTTTGACTATGCCAATTGCAACGACCGCTAGACTGCAGAAAATGTGAAGATCAAGACAGAGGATCTTTCAGAGGATAGCTTTGTTTTTCCATCTGAGTGAAAATCAAATTATTCAGCGTGTCAGGTTCAGTTGTTTCCATGCCATCCTCTATCGTCACCCGGTCTGCTCGCTGCATCTCCGGCAAATCCATCTCCAGCTCTGTCGGCTGCTGCGTTACAGGGGGATCCATACTTATTTGTGTTTCACGAGCAGCTCTGAATTTATGCTTTTTCTTTAGCAGGCATCTAACGTATTACTTTCCTCTCATGCTACAGAGACTAAACTGCCTCTGCGATTGCATCCTCCACCACATAGGGTGATTTGTCCATATAATGTATACTCAAATGGCAATACTTCCCATCCTTACTCCAAACTATGTGTGAATTTAATGTGTTTTCTGTATGCTTTTATTTACAGTTTCCTTAGGCGGGCTGATTTTCCCCGTTTCAGAGCTGGAGCTGAGAGATGCAGCATTACATAACCTCTTTTTTTCCGTGTTGTCAATATGTAGGTCACATGTGCTCATACTGACTGCATGGATTCCATACACTACTGAGCGTTCAGAGAAGTCACTGGGCTGGATGATAGCAGCGAGGGTTATGTTCATATTTTCATCGTTTGTCTTTTTTTTATGGGCTTAATTATCTTTGTTTGTGTAATTCGCCGCCATGTAAAATTCTCTGAGCGCTGACTTTCAAGAATTACTCAGATTATATTAAGTGTTGATATTATGGGGGATTTTTTTTTGGGAAAGAAAAGGCTATGTTAGTTTATGTTTTCCTCTCAAACTGCGTTTTTGTAATGAAAGTGATTGCTTTGATCCAGCAGTGGCCTGAGAGCTCTAGCATTGTGAGTGGCAGCAGAGTAATTTCATCTGCATTCGATCTGAGTCAGTGACCGCCTTCCAACATTGATTTAGAGAGGTACAGACTGGAGCGCCATCTGCATACCCGTAAAACGAAAACTCATGAGAGGCTATCACAGAGCCGGGCGGAAAGGAACGGGCCCTTATTCGAGGCTGTTTGTGGTGTGCAGATTGATTTAAGAAATCATTAAGAAAGAGAACCTGGAGAGACATTCTGGAGGGGAAAAAAAAAGAAATTTAGCTGACAAAGGAGATGAGTGTGACTCAAAAAGGGAGTTGAAGGCAGTCAAAGAAAAGTGAAAAGCATCTATCGTTTATCTTTGACTTTGAGGTTTCTGCTTTTAGGTGCTGCCAGTGAAGAGGAGGGATTGAGGAAGAGGCAGTATTTTAATACAATAATAGAGATAATCGAGGACTTGTTTCATAAATATACTTTCTGCAGTCTGTTGGACAGAAGATATACAGGGATGGCTGGAATGGTTCATACAGAACTGGTAGAAAAAGACAATGGGTTAAAAAAATATCAATTAGCTGGTAGTCATTCCCGTCAACAGAAAGTTCTGGGGAAAAAAAAACTGAGCACAATTGGTTTTTAGGAGGTGTGCAGCTGTAGGCACTGAGAATAAAAAAGGAAGCATCACTGGCCTGGGCACACAGGGGACATGTCAGGGAGATGCTTCATACCAGGAAACAGAGAATAAACAGGGAGATGTGGCTTTTTTATGATATATAACAGATATATAATAGATATTTCATTTCCTGAGCAAAATAAAGAATGAACTGTTACTGTTTTTTTCCAGAGAGGTAGAGAACAGAAGGTCTTGCTTACCTTGTAAAGGGCCTTGGGATACGGCCTTACATGGGCAGATCAAATTTAACGGAGGACACAGCCAGGGAGAACATACTGTAGCTGTTCTCTGTTTCTGAAATCAGCCACGAACGAGGGAGCGATTGACCCGTGCCGCCACCAGACAGAAGTTTCATGACTCAGGGTGCGCACAGAGGCGAGACCAGATGGGGTGGAGGTGTTGTCAGGGGCGATCGTTGTCACGGAGAGAGTGCAGAACCCCAGCGTCGGGAGCACAGAGGTTGGAGCAGTGAGGAAATCTGCCTGTTCTCGAGGCTGATTGACAGTGAGAGACAGGTCATCTGCCAGCTGGATGCTGTGGATGTTGGAAGGAAGTTTGCTCTCTCTGAATTTAATGTTTGAATTACTTCTTACAAAAATACTTACTATTATTTTGTTGTAATTTGTTGCCTGTTTTGTTTCAACAACAAAAAAAGTATCCCAAGCTTGGAAATAAGTAGTGCAGCTATAAATCTAAAAGCAGGAGGTGCAGCTCAGTGTATTGGCTGATAAAACCATCGGTGCTTCTTCGTTTATGAAAGCTGAAGCTTTGCTTTTGAGAACTGATGGCGCATCACTGGTTTCAGTCAATGATTCTGTCATTTCATTACATTTCATACAATCCAGCATCTGTTTATGTGTAGCCACTTTGTAGTGGTTAGAAAGTAACAGTTCTAGCATCAACAATGCATTTTACAATATCTTGATGATTTGATGCACTAAAACTTATTCCATGGCATAGAAAGCAATCATCTGCATACTTGCATATTGTTTTACTCATTAGCTGTTATTCACCAGTATGTAATTACAGTGTATTTACACAGTATTTACACAAGGTGTTACTGTGTAATTACAGTGTATTAACAGAATATTTACACAAGGTGTTACTGTGTAATTACAGTGTATTAACACAATATTTACACAAGGTGTTACTGTGTAATTTCATTAAGAGCTGAGGCATGTAGTAAATGCTGGTCTTCTTTTAAACGAAAGTTAAGTCCATTTGGGTGGATGTAGAATAGCATTTATGGCAATATTTAACGAAGCAAATCTCTTTCATTACTATGGTCTCATTTGGTTTCAAAATTCATTCTGAGGTATAAGTTTCAGTATAGTGATGTCACTTGAAAGCTGGCAGTACGGGTTGTCTTATTTAGCATGTTCCTTCTGGTTCCATGGCAGAAGTGCCTGTGTCCCCTTTCCTCTCAGTCATGCACCTAAAGTGTAAACTAGTTCTTGTTCTACTTCCTTTTATGATGATCTTTTTTTTTTTTTTTTTTTAATTCACGGACACTTTGCAAAAATAGGTCTGAAGGTACGGAAGATAAATGAGAAAACTTGAGCGATTTTCAGGGTCAGCTTTGACAAACGAGGCAGCGAGCGGCGAAGGTGGGGAGAGCTCCACAGTTAGGTCACCGCTCTCAGGAGGCTAAGGTAAAGTTATTGTTGCTCTCCCCCAAGACTGAACAAACCACCGTCTTTAAATAGGGGCATTTCACACAGGTGGAGAAGAAAGTTACAGAAGACCCCAAAAACTATTTCTAAAGTAAAGCCATGGAACAAAGTGCTGAATACCAAAAATAGTCAACGGTCACAAGCCTATTCTGCAAGGTATTTATATTTATCAGCTTTTCCGTCTCTGCCTGTTTTGGTGTTGCCTGCGAGCCTATTTCTTACCTGCTATGTCCCTGCTGGTGGTTAGCTGGCATAAAGTATTCTTTGGATATCAGTTTGCACCACAACCAGATAACCATTAGTAGTAGTAAACCGGATTGAACCAGTGGGAGATTTGAATGTGGAGAGGAAGCCGGTGACCAGGCCGTACACCCGGGCTCTGATGCTGCAGAGATCATAGGGCCTATCTGGATCACTCAGCCTGGTGCTGCAGCTGTAGCTCGGGGCTACAAAGCTTGTTATGGAACTGGAAGGTGGAATCACTTGAATGGAGGGAAATTTGTTCGCATGGGTAGGACCTGCTGCACTACACGTTCTGAGTAAATGAAAAAAAAAAATGCTCCATAAAAACTGAATCGAGCATCTATGAAAACCAAATCAAAGCTGTCTCTATTCGTTAGGGCTGACGTGGCCAGTTTAAAGAGATGACTGTCAGTCCTAGTTTTTCACTCCAGTCCAGTCCTTTGTTTGCTTTATTTGTCATGCTGTCAAATTGAGGGCCACTCCTTTCCTCTGTCCATCTCTGTCATTACCCGTATTGTTGAGGAAATGTTTTGTGTAGAATGGGTCATGCTACAGTATTATATTACATTGATACTGAGTCTCTCCTCACTAGTGGCTGAATACATTACACCACTGCACATCTTTGAAGATGCAGGTTTTCTGACACAGCTCTCCACAGCTCTCTTCAGCTTCTTCCAGGTGATACCACACCTTCGTCTCCTGATTCATTTATTGTTTTGGATGAGCACATGACACAAAATGAGTAAAAAAAGCATGTGTGCAACATATTAGCTACATAGCTTAGGTTACAGAATCACAAATCAAACAGCTGTGCAGACTCGCCCTCAATTCATCGAGACCTGACATTGTAAATTCATAATGAAAATTTCCAACAGCCTCCATGCCCTGTTTCGCTAAAGTGTACTAGGTAAAGTTCCTTGCTTAGATATTTAAAAAGTACACTATAATGAGTGTCTGTGCATTGCCATTGGAAACAAGGCAGCTGTGACAGTGTATATGTCTGTTCTTTGCAGCTGTGTTTTCCGTTTATACTTCTCTTCAAGGAGACGAATGCAAATGAAGTCCTCCTGAAGTTTACTGGAACCTAACCATCAAGGGCGAAAATCTTATTTCATTGTTGGGGGGACCATGACATTGAAATTTTGTTCAATGTTTTGGGGAGAGGAGGGGGGGCACAATATGGGTGTGTATAATTTGCAAGGAAGCTTCCAATAACCTTGGTATCTACTAAGAATGTTCCTTAGAGGTAACAGTTTTCTAAAAATGTATCTTAATTTGATTCAACCTAACAAGATGGCATTGGATTCAACCATCTCCATGGTGAATGCGACAACTATCTCAGGCTCTTTGTGACTTCTGATTCAGAATCGTTTGTTTAACTCCACAGGAGCAAAAAAGACTACTGTCAAACTAACTAGCTAATCAGAAAACTAACTAGCAAGCTGGCTTCAGTAGCTTAACTAGCGAAACCAGCTTCAATTGCTTAAAAACTTACTGAGGGAAAAAGTCAGGTACTTTAAACATTTTGGGCTCAGTTACCCTGATAGATGTACTTGTAAGTTCCATCTGCTTGCAGGGTACTGTTGAAACAAAAGCCTCTAGGCTCTCAAATGCTTGATAATAGTCAACATTGCTGCGTATGTAAAGGTTTTGGGATGTAATTCAGAGGAGCAACAAACATGCACTAAGGAAACAAACATGTTCTGTTCTAATGATCCATAGACATTATTTCCTGTATAACCCAGCTCTTCAGATTAAAGCTGATGTTACTACCTTTACTAGGATACTTACAGGATGTCGAGCATTGACGGACTGTGCGCAAAATCTATAAGCCAAATATATGATGGGCAACTGGGTCAAACCATTGTTAAATGGTTGGTGACCACATTTTTTAACTGTAAGAAATGTTTTGTTTGTGCTGTCTTTATGCATTATATATCAAGTTAAATGTAAATGTATAGCCCTTTACATATGTATGTGTATTTCTTTTTCTTTACAATTTCACAAGGATTTATTGGGGGGGAAATTCATGTTTTCCCTGGGGTTTGCGCCCTCGCTAACAACTTAAAGATAAACGATCACCTGACCCCTAATCACCTGGCAACAAATAATTATTTTACTTTATTTTATTTTATTAGAAGTTTACACATTGCCTGAAGCAATAGAAAAGTTTTAGCCCAAGCATGTATGCAGTATTTCTGTTCTAAATCTTAAACTTTAAATTTGAACAGCAGAACACTGAGTGACAAAGTGCCGGCACATTTACTCAAAGTCAGCCCACATGTTTAGAATCTTTAATTACAGTAATTAGATGATTAATTGTGATTATTGTTGTGTAGCAGAATGGCTGAGAAAAGGACTGTAGTGACTTTGTAGCACTGGGAGGAGGGACCTCCTGGTTACAAAAGGCACTTATTACTCATAGTTACAGACAAGAACTGTCAAATGTCTAACAGCAGAACTGAGAGATAACTTTGAGTAAATAGCTTAGATTGTAGATCTTGTATTATGAACTTTCAGTCTGTAATTTGTGATAAATGTCTGAAAGAATGGCTGGGGCCTGATTTTTGTTTTCTGCAAGGTGGTTCAGATCTCTGCACTTTCCTCTACAATTGATAGGATCAAAAAACATTTAGGACAAATGAAGAAATCGTATAACGTATCTGATAACGTATTTTGGAGTCTATCACTCTGGCTAAATTAAGAAATACCATACTGAAATGACCTATGAGGCCCCAGTCATGTAACATTGTTGTTCATGTTCTACTCTTTGGGTGATGCAGATCACGAGTTATCCCACTGCAATTGGGCTTTGCATTTCCGCCTGTTTATTATTTCTTTCCACTGGATGGTTGTGAAAATAACGTCCTCGCCAATGCCATCACTAATTCGTATAATTAATTCTGGTCAGCCTGTCTGCTGAAAAGCTTAGGAGCAATTGTCAGACCGCTGAATCTCCAGAATTTTTTGCATCGTGGCGCTCCAATTATAACACATTACTGTGGAGTGCAGGCTCTAATTTTTGCGGAGATGTATCTGAAAAATGTAAGCTATCCTACTGCCTCAGTCGGGCTGAGAACATTTGCTGTATAATTGTACAATTAATCAGTTACTCCAAAGTTCTAAGGCTCTGAACATTTCAAAACATATTTTCCCCAGAAATGTTAGCATTATATTAGATCTGAGAGGAATAACAACAAGTTAGCTGTACCACGGCTTTGCTTTTCCTGCTCTGAATCATTACCACAATTTACATTTCATTAGGCATTCAGCAGACACTCTTATCCAGAGTGATAACAAAAGTGCATACAATGGGTTAGCACATCAATCAGAGATTATACCAAGTTGTCAGCGCCACAGCTGACAAAAACGGTTATTACATTAACCTACAGAATATCATTAAATGCTCAGAGGAAGGCTAGGTACGTGAGGTTAAGTATATAGTGAGAGGCAGGTGAAACGATGGGTCAAGATCTACTTAAAACAGATCAGCTGACACTCAGATTTCAGTCTGAGGCAGAAGATTATGCCGTCTTTGTATCTATGCTCTGTCCCAGGTGATATACCCTTTTCCATTGGTCCACCTAAAACCTTTGAACTGGATGGTGAAAAAGGGCTGTCTTTCATCATGAAATAATCTGCAAATGTTATGATGTCATGATTTAAACTGCAATCAATACTATAATAGTTTGGAACAATCACTGTCCTAAAATTGTCAGGAGCTTTTCCTGAATTTCCAATGGCAGGTGCGGTGCGATTTAGACCGCTGAAATATGTTCCTGGCGCACGTTATAGTCAGCTGTCATTTGCATTCAGATAGCTATAGCTCACATCATACCCATACATTTACCACAGCTTTAGCTAGCCAGGCGACTAAGTCAGCTGAATGTCGGCACAAATCACTTTTATTTTTTCAAATTCATCCGAATTCATCAGATTCTGCTTTTCAAGTTCATTCGTCAAAGTCATCCAAAGATTTTCAAGATTCGATTTATTACTAATCCCACACCCAGGAGCAGAAATTGTTGGAAACGCGAGTTGGAGACGCATGTTTCCTCGATTGAGTGAATCAATCAAATATCATGAGTCAGATATGAATATGAATCACATGAGATGACTCAATCAGTTGCTTGTTTACAGTATCCCACAGGCCCGGCAGAGTTTTCTCATCAGCGTAATGACTCTGGGCCGGTCTGCAAAAGCTATGTGCACTTGGAGCAACAGATGACCAGTATGATGTTGAATTTTGTCAGAGATATAAAGAATCAGACTTAGTTCATTGTGCATATATGATATACGTTTCCTATTAATCAATAATCTTTTTCATTTTCAATATGTACTCATGAAATTCTTTAATATGGATAATTGCTTAAAATAATTGCTTAAAATGGGTAATTGTCTTGAATTTGTATTGAAGTTGCTCTGAAAATGCCTCAACAAGTTCTTGCCAGTAACCATGGCTACAGGTTTTTCCATGTTTCCATTCATATTTATTAGTCATCCAACCTTATTGGCTGTGCACTCCACAAGAGAGTATCTTATGAAACTGCACATTATGTTATAGCAAAAGAAAATATGTTGGGCCATCCTTAAAGTGTGCCTGCCTGTCAAGTTACAAAATACTGGCACTGCAACACTTTGCAATGCAAGGTTAAAAAGTAGTTGGGTTGAACAACACACCAAAGTAGAAAAAAAAACAAAATTACGAAGTATGAAAGTAATGTTATGTTGCCTTCTCTGTCTGGGCATCCAGTCATTAATGCATCTTGAGAGATCTGAATTCTGTGGCGATACACGCATCTTTAAGGAAGCAAAAGTAAAGGAGTAGCATGAGTTAAGATTTTTGCGGTGCTGCCCGCTCAGCTGCGAGTCACTCATAATACTCCTGGTGCTATGTGGGCAGAGGGAGGTATAAATAAAGCAGATGGTGAGCAGTGATAGCAGCGTGGCGGGGTAGAGCCCGCGCTGGGAGAGCTCTGAGTGGGATAAGAGGTGCATGATGGGAGCACAAGTCACTCCATGACTCACTGCATCCACTCGCTGGGTTAAACTCTCTGGATCTGTTAGGGGTGGGGGGTGTGGGGGTCCACTCGCTGGGTTAAACTCTCTGGATCTGTTAGGGGTGGGGGTGTGGGGGGGTCCACTCGCTGGGTTAAACTCTCTGGATCTGTTAGGGGTGGGGGGGGGGTGGGGGGGTCCACTCGCTGGGTTAAACTCTGGATCTGTTAGGGGTGGGGGTGTGGGGGTCCACTCGCTGGGTTAAACTCTCTGGATCTGTTAGGGGTGGGGGTGTGGGGGGGTCCACTCGCTGGGTTAAACTCTCTGGATCTGTTAGGGGTGGGGGTGTGGGGGTCCACTCGCTGGGTTAAACTCTCTGGATCTGTTAGGGGTGGGGGGTGGGGGTGTGGGGCTCTCTGGATCTGTTAGGGGTGGGGTGTGGGGGTCCACTCGCTGGGTTAAACTCTCTGGATCTGTTAGGGGTGGGGGTGTGGGGGGGTCCACTCGCTGGGTTAAACTCTCTGGATCTGTTAGGGGTGGGGGTGTGGGGTTGGGTCATGAAAAATTCAAGAAATTGTTGATGATATCATCACCTTTTGACATATCCACATTTCTAATTCTGGATCCCTCCTCTGCAGGACGAATTGGAATACCGTTGGCAAGATCCAATCAAATGCACCAAATGTCATATTTATAAGACAGTAAGGACATAATGCAATGCAAACTCAAGACATAAAATTATAACATTGTTTTCTTTGAGTATGTTGTAGTTTATCTGAGAAAGGCAAGCATGCCCTCAGTGTGTTTTCTTTTCATTCTAAAACAGAATAGCACTCAAAGAGGACAAATAAGGCACGATTTTATTTAATTGTACATGCCCTAAAAGACTAAATGCATTTGATAGAATCCCAGCCGTTGACTTGGACTCCAGGTGTGAAATCCCGCCTCTTAAAAAGGCCCTGCTGACTTGAAAATATATTTTACTTACCGATTTAATCAAACATTTGGTTTTTGCATCATCTGTCTTACATACTTGGCAGATAATCAATTCCTCACCGCAGCTAGTCTGTGCTACACATTTCCATCCTGCCTTGCAGATAAATGAATTAACTGAGTGGTATTTACTTTTATGAACACCCATCATGTCACTAGACAAATATATTTTGATAACTCAAAAGGTTAGGAGTTGTGGACGCTTTGCCAATTCAATAACATTGCTTAAATTCCTTTATATGTTCTCTGGCTACAAGTTCCCGTCGTTGTTACTGTTTGGTTTTTAATGCCATGGGAATAAGTTAAGTGCGTGTTTAATTGTTTAGGCATGGTATGAAAAGACACTTGATGGCCACGGTGACCTTTCAAGGCATCCAATGGCAATTAATCCAGTCGGGTTCGGTTTCTTTCCATCCATCTTTAGTCATCTTCGTATTTAAGTTATGGCCGCTTCACACTCATTGACTCTTCCGGGAACAACAACCAGCCAGCCTTGGAAATGTGCATCGATTAGACTGTTCATTTGCTCACTGTTCACCCAAATGGCTTTCTTCCCTTTCTCCCATACATTCTCAGTGCACCAATTATGTGCATCTGTTTCTGGTGAAGATTAATAACCTTCGTAGTGAGTGCCTCTTCTGGTTTCTCTCCCACTCCTCCCATAAGCCGCATATTGAACCTCAGATTGATGGTTCATACTTTGAATCATAAACAAACCGTACGCAGATTACAGCTGTTTTCCGTGTGGCAGGGTTCACCGTTAATAAATGGAATTAAACATTTCACAATTATATTTAGGGTTCCTGCCATATGACTTTCTCTTTGACAATGTCAGCGTCTAATACCAGAGTTATGCCTTTTCAAAGGTCAAGCAACACTTATTGATAATATTGACTTTGAAAGGGCAGGTGGGAGACTTTGGGGAAATGCCATCTTGCGCTGTAAGTGAACAACACAATTACAGCTAAATAAAACCACCTCAATCAATATTAATATCTTAATATCTTACCGAGGGAGGGAGGCTCTCATTCACAGCCCACATGACTCAACATTTTACCCTCTGCATTAAGCAGGGATGTTTCCAATGGACTGAAAAGGCTTCTTAAACAATTCATGCAGCGGCTTTTTAGATACAGGTTTTCTTTCTCAAGCTGAACTTTATAAAGGGTGTTCTTCGGAGGGTGAACAGGGATCACAAAGTGTTCGGTGGCCGTCTGCTGAGGACCGCGATCTCGAGCATGCTGGCAGGGTAATGGAGGGCTTTTCTTCAGCTGCACGGAGAGAGCAGCAATGGTTCCATTTATGTTACTGAAGAGTTTTTGCCTCTTGTCATTATTATTCCCCCCCCCCACCACCTCCATAATGCAACTGTTTTATCTTGGGGCAAAATGCCATTAAAGAATGCAGCGACCGTGTCGGCCGTGTCTGCAGCTGTCTCGGGGGGGAAAGGGGAAAGGCTGGAAATGACGTTTTCCAACTGGTCAGTCTTTTTAGAGCAGCGTGCGCGAGAGCATGGGAGTCTCAGCGGCCCAGTCAACTGCAGGCTCTCGCCGGCTCTTTGATGAATAAGAAAGATTCTCTTTTAAAAAGACTGAGCATTTGGGGAAATTCTCTCTGGTGGGAGTGGGGTGGGGGCAGGGTGGGTGATTCATGATTCTGAGATCTCTGCAAAAATGTTTCTTTTTGTCTCTGAGGATTTGATAACCAAGAGTCAGATGAGAGAGATGTGAGATTCATGGGCTGGTGAATGGAATCGCAGGTCAAGACTGAAATATTTACCTCATTGATCCCGTGTTCTTAAGAACAAACCACATCATCCTTGGCGATTTTGTGAAATATGCTCTACAGCTGAGAAACTTCTTCAACCAGGGGCAATGAATGAGTCATCCTGCTTTGATAGAATAACTCCTGCTTTCATTACATAGCCTGAACCAATGAAGTGGTAACCAACTTACACCACAGGCCTTGACGATAGCAACAAATCATACCCGTATCACATGACAAGGGTGGGCTGGCAAAGTTTGCAAGGCAGTGTCACATGACACATCTCACTCAGAACTCCTGTGTTATCAGTATATCCACAGATGCTGCTGTGGAATTGAGGGAAGAGGAGGTTCTAGTTGAATCATACTGTAAGACATTGGCTGCGTCCGAAATCGCATACTAATTGGTGCATACTAAATTAAAACAAAAGCATATTGCCCTTTGTCAACATAATGCCTACTACTCAGCATTGTACGCAAGTTTTCAGACATTCTTCAGTAGATAAAACGGTCGCTATTTTCTTCAGTCTAATAGATGGAAGTGTACAACTGATGTACATTCAGCATCAAACTTCACAGAACTCCGCCGACTCTCCCGTCTTCATCTTTGGTGTCTATCCACCCAACGGCCTTGTGGAATAGCACCGTGTGCAGTCCTTGCACACTGCAGAATTTTACTGGAAGCAGTGCACCATCCAGCTAATGCTCATATACTGATTCAGCTGGTTTAAGATTTCGGACGTTTAGGGCGCAGTATGCAATTTTGGTTGTGATCATAGACTGAGGAAGCAGGCATGAGCCCCGTGACTCAGTGGTTGAGTCCTACCCTCACCATTACCTCCTATGGCTGGAAGTCTGCATTGTTGAGGCAGCATCTGGCCCAGCATCTTCAGGGAAAAATAGAGGTTAAAGGTGGTTAAGTTCATTGGTCTCATCCCTCTCTAACATCCACTCCTAGTCGGCCAGATACCTGTGGATGCATGAGCAGAGTCTGTGCTGGCCTTGCCATCCTCCGACTACATAGGCAGAATGTAAATGCTGGTGAGTCTACAGTGATGAAAGAAGCAGAAGCACGACTTCATCGTCATGTGAATAGGAGAAGTGAAGTGTTCACGATGCCTGCTTTTGAGTGCCTCCTTTTGAGTTTTGAGTGCTTGGGTAGGAAAAAAATGGAAAAGAAATACAAAAAAAAAGGAATCAAAGATCTCCATATCTCATTATTGTGCCAGCTCTCTCTGCATGTAGACCTGCTCCACACCGTGGAAGAGTCGCCTGTGCTGTCAAGCGTGGCCCGTCGGAGGTTAATGTACCTTTCGCAGGTCTGCTTGATCAGGGTTGCATCGGGCCTTTGTCTCAGTGTCACGGTGTCCGCTCTGCTGTCAGCTCGCAGCTGCTGCTCCCGCGCTATCACAGTGTCGTGGCCAGAGCTTCCCCAGCTGAATCGATTCAGCATCCAACTCCGACTCCAGTGTGTGCAATTACCTCCCAGAAGCCAGCTCGCAGGGTACTGGGCCCAGCTCAGGCTGCTGTCCTGTGATTGCTACCCTGCTTCTGGAGATTCTGGGTTTGATTGTGTTTCTATTTTAAGACCTCTGCTGAGGAACGGTGTCAGTCATATCTCGATCTTGTGCTCTGCCTCCAAATTTTGCCATTTTCTTCTGCTTCCAAAAGCATGCGTTCAGTGTTAATTCAAACACCGTGAAGTGTCAAAGCACCAGCCATTTTTTTACCCCTTTTTTTGCCAATAGGCTTGTGCACTAATGCTGTTTGCTCATTCAGACATTTTAACACTCAATCATGCAGGTAATGGAGACTTAACTGACCTGTAGCTGTATGAATATGAATGAAAAGCACAAACACAGCTGGCAGTCCTGTGTGGATGGGATGGAGAATATGGACAGTCTCAAAACCCTGGCCCAGTAGTTAACCATCTCTAGACTGACGCTGGTTTTGTGTACCCACTCAAAAAAGATCCCAGTCTACAATGAATATTTTTCCATCAAACAGAGTTTCCACCTCGCATCCCACCTCTGTGTGCACAGCTCTCTCCTCATTGGTGGAATGTTCCAGAAGATGGCTTGGCTGGGCAGCTGGGGTGGACAGCAATGGGTAAGAAAAAAAAACCATTGGGTAGCCGGTGCACAGGAGTGATTTCCTTTTCATCGACAACACAAAGTGGCCATCAGGATGGCCAGGGTGTGGAAAAGCGAGTGAATTAGTTTTCATTTTGGGGGCTGTCTTCCCATGTTTCGGGGCAGACCTTGCGAGAGTGCCACGTCCATTAGTTCTGACCAGAGCCCACTGACAGCCCATGTGTTCCTGTGCCACCCTGGTAACAAAAACCAAAAAAATGTCATCAAGTCTCCGGAGACACTGCTTTTATTCTCGCCTCCAAGGCCTCCGATCTCCAGAGGATAAAGTTTCAGATCTTTTTTTTTTGTTGTTTTTCTCCTGAACTTTTCTTTTGATTTTCCAGTCAGTATCATTTTTGCAGTATTTCTGCACTTCAATGTCGTGTCATGATACTGTGTGGTTATTTTACATCTCACTGCTTCGGTTATGGAAATAAGATGCAGCTCTTTTCTTGCATGTATACATGATACTCTGGTAATAAAATAAACATGCCGTCCCACAGAGGAGAAATAAGGGGTGGGTCACACAGAATCTGGATGCTCTTTAAAATCGGTCTTTTCATAATTAATAGTAATCCTCTTTCGGCTCCTTTCAACACATACTACTGCATTAATTGGAAGTGGAGTTTAATCTTGAGGGAATGCATTCACAACAGTTTTGTGTTACTGTATCACATTTGTGAGGAGGCTGCTGGCCCAGCAAAACACTAATCCCATATGGATTTTTGGAACACTTTAAAACAAAAAAATGTTCCAACAGTATATGCTCATCATGAAACAAGCAGTCGCTTATATATTAAGTTCCACGGGTATTGTGTGGATCCTTGCCAGGGTATTGACAGGAAAACGCATGCCAAAGAGTCCTGGATCCACCAGGGCTTTTTAAACAGTATCTCTGGTCATTACTGAAAGTAATGCGAACTTAATTTTCTCTGCCAAGATGTTTTATCGAATAAAAAAAGATCAGGGCCATATTCCCAAAAGATCCTCCATGGCTGAGATCCCATGTTACTCAGATTTTTTTAAAGATGATTTTTTTTTATGCCCTTTAAAAAGTAATTATAAGTTTGCTTGTAATTGAATGATTTCATAATTAAAAAGTTCATCTTATTGTATCTGGAGGCTATGTAACTAATGGATGCCACTCTGCTTGATTAAAGGCTTACTGCTGCAGTGGAAAGATGAGTTGGATGGACTCAAAACATCTGCTGACGTTTGAACGGTATCTATATTAAAACAAGTTGTATCAGTCAGCTTTAGTGCAGCACTTCACATAACCTTTTGAACCCACAATGCAACACAGCTAACATGAGCCATCCCAGTGTACTTCAATGTGAATGATCAAAGTCACTTGTTAGTCCCCACAAAGGTAATTTTTTGGTCATTATTTTGGGTTAGGATTGAAGTCACCATCATGAACAGTGACATCACAATGGCTTTATTGTCATAACTGTAAAAGGCTGGGTCGTAGGACTTCCTGTTGCCTGACTATGGCTGATCGTATTCAGTCTCAGGAGACAGAAGACCTTACACAATTCTGTTAGGACCAAGCAGACATCTTTGGCATTTGATGGCCATATATCAGTTTCTCTGTTTCTCTCTTTCTTTCTTGATTAGTGAAAAAACAAAACAAAACAACAAATGCACGAACAAAGAACTTGTTGTGGGGGACATCTGGTGTCGAGTACCAAATAATTCCCCTTTTTTCAGTCTGCTTCATTTGTCTCCAGAGCTGCCATATGTTACACTAACACACGGGGATGTGTTCAGTCATGAAATACTGCAGATGTTGAGGAAAAACAACAAGAAGAGAGAGTATCACAATTAAATTATCAGTGCAGATTTTAAAGTGAATAATTAAATAATTTACTCCATCCGACTTGAAAACGTCTCCACCATTTTATTTCTCTGCAAAATAAATGAGAACACCAACAAAGTGCCTACGCTGTACTGTAGAAATTGGGTATGTCTCTTGTTTTGACTTTTACAATTTGTCAGAGAAGCCGTGCATAGGCTTCCAAGAGAAGAATGGAAATTGGCCCTGTTTAAAATCTCCAACAGCCATGCATTACTGTCACCGGAGCGTTCCTTCCATCTCCCTGCATGGTCAGTGCGTGTTATTTGATCATAAACAGTTCTGCAGAATAATAGTTCGGCAAAAAAATAATGATGCCGAATACATTGGGGTTATATTAGAAAGAAAGAAACACGGTCTCTGAAAATGTGAAATCAATGGCCCGGCCCCGGCATTTCGCAGCTTGGCCTCTATCGGCATGTTGGGAGCCACACTGCGCCATGACAATGGTCATCCCTCTATCTATAACTGGGGGATTTATCCGCTCTGCAATGGTCTAATTATGTCTGGAATTTGCTGGCAGCTGGTCGGAGCATTAATGGTTGCATTCATTGCTGTCCTCTGTCCATTAGTCTGCATGAAGCTTTCTCTGAGCTCATAGGGTGAAAGTGAATACTGCTGCACTCAGATATGCGGAAGGAGCTTTTGTTTGGGACCTTTTATGGTTGCATCCAATGCCTGAAGGCCTTTTTTTTTTAAATCCAGGTTTCTCTGCATTTTCCTAGATGGGGAAACTATCTCAGATGAATATGTGTCTTTTACTTCTGTGCTGTGGCATGTGCGGGTCAAATTTTAAGCATGTGAAGGGAAGCCCAAATATTCCCTTGGGGTTGAAATGACGTTTACTGGGATTGGCAGTCTCTGTGGCTTCTGTTATGTAATTTTTTTCTTAGTTTTTCCCTTTGTGTATTTTCTCTTAAGTTGTTGTATGGCAGTGTATGTTAATTTGCCTAAATAGTGTAGTCACTTAAAAATGTAACTGTTTTACCATTTCTGTGCATGGGGAAATGGAATCTCCCGTCATTTACAGGATAAAACAAGATATACGGTCTTAGGTATGTTAAAAATATTTTATTCCAAAGACAGCCGAGTCCGGGATGATGACAGCTGTGTTAGGCATTGTGTGGTCGGTGTTCTCCACCTATGTTTCAGTCAGAACAGGCTGTGAAGTTCATTATTGAATGCATTAATTTTAAAGCAGGAAATGGAGGAGCTTCCTGTCAGATATCTGATCATGCACCAAGTTCTCATCATATTCTTGCAAAGCATTGTCAAAATCAGTTCAGAAAAAGAAATTCCTCTGACAATTAATTCTTTGTATTGTTGTATCACCATGCTAGCATGGGTATGGATGCGGTTGTCATGGATACCTTATGTGTGTCAGATGCCGCCTTTCTAAAATTGCTTTGCTCTGTTTATGTGTGTCAGCTTATCGAATGATACATTCACATATGTATCTTCTGCGAGGTATGTGCATCACTATAAACACCGACTTATGCAACAGAGAAACCATCCTTAAGGTGGAACTCAATTGAAAGACAAATAAAAGATTTTGTCATTGACAGTCAATAGGAAAGGGAGAGAGTGAGAGAGAGAGGCAGAGAGAGGCAGAGGGGGAGAGAAAGAGATAGAGAAAGAGTCTGAGATTCAGCCCACCTTTTTTGTGATGTTGAAACACATATATCACTGGCGATTCAATACGCATAAGAAAGACATACTGCACAACCAGTCAACCGAGACTTAATGTGCCTCAACCCAAAACCTGAAAAAAAAAAAAAAAAACTTGACAAAGAACCAACCAAATACAGAAACTCACAAAAAGGGAACAAGATCAAAAACAGGGACAGGAAAACATCGGCACCCACAAGAAACAAGAATCCTAAAGACACAACACCCCAAAAGCCCAAAACCAACTCTGGCCTAAAAGAAAAAGGACTAAAACTGAAAAGGTAAAAGACAACTCCCTACTGTGTTGAACAGAACACAGAAACCCCCCAAGCCCCCACACACGTCACGGAAACCATCGAGGCTGTCCACCAGCTTAAGGTAGACATGAGCTGGGCGGCCAGCAGCCCACAGAGAAAGGAAGAGAGAGACAGAGAGAGACAGAGAGAGAGAGATGGCTAATTAAAAGGCATTCAAACACCCCTGTGTTTGAGTCTGGCTGGGAACACGGTGAAGATATTGTGAACATTAGGGTTGTGAAACAGGAGGCAGGAGGACAACACACACACACACACACACACACACACACACACACACACACACACACACACACACACACACACACACACACACACACACACACACAGAGGGAGCTGTGAATCGCTCTGTTTCCATCGAGGGTAAAACAAGGAGAAGTCCCGTAGAGAGCGACGGGGAGGTGAGAAAGGAGCAGATGAACCAGGTGATGGCAGTTTAATGAAGCTCTCATTGAGCACCATGCGGTCAGGTGAATAACGTTCCTCCGGCTGTAAGGCTGTGTAAATCATTGTTGCGGGAGTGTTTTGAGGAAGGGTTAAAACACACAGTGTCAAAGGTTTGCTAGATCCCAAACCCATAAGTAGTAAAATTTGCATTTCCATGGGGGTGGAAGACTGCAAATTACAGAGACATGACAGCTCTGATTCATTACCACTTCCACTACAGGTATGCCTTGCTTTATGCCAACGATACTCTCTGAGAAATAGGACGTTATGTGATTTGGACGTTGTGCGAACACTATATAATCAAAGCTATATGGGACACTGTAGTGTAGCTGTATTGACTAAATTGCCAATAAACTGTACACATACAGTACTGTATTACAGCTAATGTATCTGTCAAGGTAATATATGGGTTAAATAGGTTACGTCTGCTATGTCCTGTTCTCTGCTATAACCTTATGGGACCATGGATGTATGTGCGGTCGGACAGTGCCTGAACGGACACTATGTAGCGCATACCTGTATTCTCCTAATGCCCTGGTGAGTGTGGAATGAAGGCCACACAGGGGGGGTGAATGGGGGGGCTGGATGTAGATTGCCCCAGAAATAAGTGAACAGCTGGTATAAAAACCTGAAGAGGAGGAAAAACTAGCACAGTCTGAATGGTAGTGTCATGTTGCAGAAGACAAAAAAAAAAATTTAAGGATGCGCTAGAACAGTTCGGGTCCATATGTTCAGCTATTTGCTGTTTCTACGGTTTCAGTACTTTCGACTGGTCCGAGGTTCTAATCAGCCCGTTTTGCCCAGCTGCAAAGTAAAACTAGATGATGACAAACTTGGTTCCAAAAATTAGACACAGCTATTCAATCCTTGGATCAATATGGTGTATGACTGTTTCACAATTTGGGTTTAATTTTAGAGCTGATTTAAAATCATATTACAGTTGGCCCGCCTTATCCGCGGGTTCGGCATCCGTGGTTTTGACCAACCATGGTTTGAAAATATTTTCTCAAAAATCCAGAATATTCTCAAAACAGAATTTTGATATTCCTGTGTGCAGCGTCCGCTAGAATACTGTAGTCAGTGTGTTTTAGCAGTTCTTATTAGTACATATAAGTGGGGTTTCAAGTTATGAACACAGGGTAAAATTACATAATTTTATATAAGTGTCCTGAGCATCCATGGTTTTTCACATCTGCAAGGGGGTCTTGGAGCCGTATATCCATGGATAAGGCAGGCTGACTGTGCTGTGTATGTATGTTCACTTGTTTGTTCTTATAACATAGCTCCATATACTGTTGGAGCAGATGCCCAGAAAAGCTGCAGACTGCAGTAGCAGGAGGTAGAGGCTTTAAAAGTGTTTTATTTCAGCGGTGGAGGATCCGCTGTTTGGAGACACTGCTGGCTGGATTTTGCTTAATCCCAAACAAGGACAAACAAGTAACAACACTGACGCTGTAACAACAATGAAACGAGAGAGGCTCAGTGGGGATATTGAAATGTTACTGAAGACGAACAGCAATATTACAAGAAGCAACAAAATCTTTCTTTGTAGATAAATGTCCTTTTTGTGCCAAATGTATGATTCCATGTTTACATCACGTTTACTATTTGGTGACTTTACATTACAGATAATTACTTTCCTTTGTTCATGGTCATAGATCTGTGTGAGTTTTTACAATGTATATATTTTAAGCAGATAGGAATCTGGACAGGACATAATAGATCCATAAATAAAAATGGCAGAGATATATACACTAAATAAACGTTGAAAAGTAGTCACAGTCAGTCTCTAAACTATAGCTGCGGGGTCTTCAGATGTAGCATGGAGTAAAGGCAATGAGGTTTCATGAATCCCATCAGAGGAGAGCTACATCCACCTGTCAATCATTGACTTATGTGAACCAGTCAAAGATGTTTTTCTCTTCACTGCCAAAGTGGCCATTGGTCCAAATCGCTTAGCCACTTTTAAATGCATGGTAGCTCATACCATTTTTGTTTCACTGGAATGAAACTTTACTCCTCCATCTCTGGGGTTAAGCTGGTTAAACCCAGCAGTCTCCTTTGCTCTCTAGTGACCTCTTTTGGTCGGCTGGGCACCTGCAGGTTCATATACTGAATTCGATATATTGAAATTGTGTTCTTCCGATGACACGAGCAGTATGTGATTAGTGTCCGTTTGCAGTGTGAAAAAATAGCAAATGCCAGTTGCCATGTGAATAGAGGGAGTCACATGATTAGTCACTTCCTCCTGAGTGTATTGGGAGGCACTGGTTTGTTGTGGCAGGGGTTGATAACGTAGTTCAGTTTCGGTGGGGAAGGGGGTGTTGGGGATATACAGCGGCTAAACTTACATCTGCCTCTGCTTCTCTGAATTCAGTCATAATTTATGGGGAGCGAATTGACTTGGGCCGGAGGTGCTACTCCTCTCACCAGACTGCGAATGTTTGTGTTTGTATATTGCATTATGTACCTCACACTTATCTGGTTATCTGCTCTGAAGTGTTGTTCCGTAACGAAGGGCCCCGGGTTTGCTTTTGGATTCTGTGCTCTGTGCTCGGGCCGCTCCACCCTCGGCGGCTGAGCGCTCTTACACGCCCGGCTGGCTGGATGTTAATGTGAGAGAATAACCTTGACAAGCTGTTTGTGAAGAGGGTGATTTATAGAGAGAGCTGGGTGATGGGTCTCATCTGGGACTTATTGAGATAACCAAATTGTAGCTGCTGGTTTCTCACCTGTTCTGTGCGCAGCTGACTCAAGCAGGGCCCCTGCTGTTGGCCCGTTTGCTCCGGTTCCCCTGGGCCCTCAGCAAACGGACCCTTAAAAAGTGGTTTGCTGACGTGCTCGTTTTTGTGATTTTTTTTTGTGCTAAATATTTTACTGCACACATTTTCTGCTTTTGAAAACAGTCAGGAGATACTGTTCCAGGGAATTATTTTCCCTATAGATTATTATTTCCAAATTTTATTACATTTGTATGGAGAGGTAAGCAGAATTCAAGGTTGTTGACACAAATTTTGTTTAAAAAAAAGCTCAAAAATAAAAGTAGATAATCTCTCACCTTTGAGATTGTAAGTGCCTGAATCCCTCAGTGTTTCTGTATGTATGTAGTGTTTGACTGAAAGCCTCACTGCCATTTTGAGGTCCAGTAAATTGTCTCATTATTATCTTTTGTTCTATCACTGGTTGTTTCTTTTCCTTCTAGACTTTAATTATAAATAGACAGACTGAGCCCTGGAAAGTACCACTGAGGGTAGCCTCAACTGGAGGGCTGCTGTCTGAAGAGCTCGTTCTTTATTGAAATGCAATCCAGTAAAATCATTTCTGTCAATAAAACATGCACAGTGTGTTTGGAGTCGTTGCAAGATATGTTTATGTTTAGGCATGTAGGACAGACATCTAAATCAGATGTCTTCTGAGAACTATATGTAATACTGTATTCACTACCTGGGGCTGAACCAAACTGGACCAACGATTTTCACCCAATGATGCAGATCCAGGATCACTTTGATTTGACCTATGGATAAGACTGGACTTGGGTTTAAAACTCCTATATACATACTTGGGCAAATCCCTAGTTCACAGCTTAGATGCTCAGGAGAATTAGTGTTGAAATACATGCATTGTTATCATAACTGATTAATTTGAGTAATTTGGTGTACTCGCTGGCTGGTTGAAAATTCTCAAAGACTCGGATTTGGGGGATTATTTGGGAGCCTCGGCACTGAATCTGAAAAGGTTGGCGAGGCTTCGTAATTTCCTTCGTAAGCATTTGCGTCATTCATATAATAGGACCAATTTTCTTTATAAATCAATGTTCCTCATTATTCATGTTTTTTTTTTGCTTTTTAGAAAGGAACACCACACTGGCGTGATTTAATTTCGCTCTCATCTCCATTACTATCATTTGGGGGAAAACACTTCTGACGTGTTGTACTATTTGTACAAGTTTGAACTCTAACATTTTTCTGTAATTAAAGTCAAAAACCCCAGAGCTTTCTAGATTGCCCTCCCACCTTAATGATTCCGCACAGTATTTTGACAGCAACACAAACTGTAAATAGTAGGTTTACATTTGCACCCAGAACAAAGAGGCTTGCCGTCTTCGGTCGTCTCTGCGTCCTGATTCCAGCGTGTTTAGTGGACTGAAAAGAGCAGTGGGTTTTATCCTGTGCTAATGATCTCCCTGTAGGTCAAGAGAAACTTTCCACAAGTCTGCAGAGCTGCAGACTAAAAAGAACCCAGGCTTCTTTGGGGAATTTCAAAAACGCCTTCATTAATTCCGCCATCTGATTTTCGAATAACAAGCTTAATTACATACCCAGAAGCCACTTCATTGGGGTCATTGTGGAAACATGGGCGGACCGCTGCAAGGCCCCGCCCCCATGACGAGGGGCGGGGCCTTTTTTGTTATCCTCATATCCTCTCATAATTCTGAATTAGGTTTACTGTGTAAGATGAGGTAAAATAAAGAATTATTATTTGAGCTCTTGTACCCTGTGAAAAATGCATATGTGAAATAAAAATATATTCTCACATAACTGACCTCAAGTGCTTAAAATTTAATTCTCCTACTACTACTGCAATGTTTAGACATGTTTAGTTGCTTATAATTGAAGACTACCCTGATTACTGTACCATATAACATGTTTGTAGGAGAAAATCTGTCTTCAATTTTCATCAATAAAATATTATTAGCTACTTATTCTGCTGATCATTCGTGAGTAGGCTAATGCTTGTTAGATTGCAGTTTTGCTGCTGCCCAACACATAGCCAAGGTGTTACCAGCTATTTAGGAATATCAGTGGGATGTTGACAACCACCAAGGCAACTGCTAATAAACCTTTATCCTTCTGAGCACCACCTAATGTTATTGTAAGTGAATAACAAATGTTTAGCCTGAATGGCTGCCTGAATTTAGACTGAGTAGCTGGCTGTAACCTTGCAAAGATGGTAGAAAAAACCCAAAACCATAGGTATTTATATTTATTTGGCAAATGCTGGCACATAAATATAAAATATAGCAGAGGAGAGCTCATACTTATCACATGTATGTAATTTTCTTCTTCAGCAGATGTGGAAGTATGGATTGATTCCTTAGCATGGTACATTCTTGTATAATAAATACTATGTACTTTAACGGTATGGTTAATATGTGGTACTTACCTTTAAAGTGTGCGGTGGAGAATTGAGACATGGCCCTTGGCTTTGGATGTAATGCTAATTTGGCAGGTTAATGGCTGGCTAACATGGGCTCATTCTACATCTCATATTGCAGTGCAATGACTATGTATGGACAAGGCCCGTTTTGTGCTGCTGCCATTTGGCAGTCAGTGTCGGTTTTGGCACTCTGACAGGAGCCATCTCTCTTCACCTCGGCTGCCGTGAGTCGATTGGACCGGGGTATCTCTAGTGCAGCCCTGTGGATTGTGGACTCATCTGATGTTCATTTTTTTTGGACTACAAATGGCATACAGACACACTGCATTGTGGGAAGGGGTCTCAAGCTTGGTCTGCACCATCTTCATGCACCTCCACCATTAGATATTATTTCACTATTTCAAGAACCTTGTAGGTAATCTACAGACTAGTTCTGAGAACGTTGACAATGGCCTGGTTTCTCGAATATAGCGCCCAACAAACAAGTTGGAGAGCGGTTTAAACAAAGTTAACTAAGGTTTAGAGACATAAACTATGACTGTACTTAAAATTAAACAAATTTAAGTGGATAAAATCAAGTCTACCACTGAAGATTAACTCCATAAGTACTCGTTATTATTTACCTCTCATATATTCCTCTGTATTTTATACAGGTGTCATTATTGGTTGAATTAAGCTCCTCTTTAATGTTGCTATTTTGCATTTTGGTAACATTTAAGATATGTATTGGTGACATATTAATGTAAACGCTTAAACCAGATCTATTGCTTTTACCCATTTGGAATTGTATTCAATTACAATTTCTTCTTAACTTGGGCTCATAAATAAATCCATATGCAGTTATGAAAACAGCTTATGCAAGTGAATTCAGCAAAAACCACGATTAACTTGCTAAACTGTTTGTCAAGAAGAATGAAATCACTGCTTTTGTTTGTAATTCAAATGTTTTATTGAATCCTAGCCCCTAGAGTCATTGTAAATAGAGAGAAAAGATTTCTGTAACTCGCAGATCTGTTGACTCCATGGTAACTACATAACATTGCCAGGGACATAATTACTCACACAGAGTTAACATCAAATGGCTGTCCTCGCCGTTTCATAAGATCAAGCATAAAGCTGAAATCCAACATTGTGTTCATGATGCAATCAAATTAATGCCAAAGGCAGCACAATGTACCACACACACACACAAACACACACACACCAGCAGAGTTGAATGTGCAGTGACAACAAAGCCAGACGGACCTTGCCTTCAAATGAATACATAGTTTTTAAAAGCCATGGTATTTCCACGGTGCTCAACAAGCACAATGGCAGGACGGTTCTGTGAAGCACAGAGCCGTTTACACAGGAATCCTGAAACTTAAGTTGGCTGAAATCCTTTTGCCCTATATAATTTGCTGCAGTGTGAGCGGTCTGCCGGAATAGGCTGCTCTGAGGCAGGTCTGAACCTCACTGGTGATATTTTCACGTGGAATAAACACAGTTAATGTTGAAACTGCTTTACTGAACAATGCATAAAGTTTGAAAGACATAATAATAATAATAGTAATAATAATAAGGAGGAAGTAACCCAGAATGGGATTTGTGGCTATAACAGACCAGCAGTTTTGCCTTTGAATGACTCCTCTTTCGCTATCCTATGCCTCTGCATAATGGTAAACGGATAGACGCGAGGTGATGGGCGAAGCTTCATGACGTACCGGGCGCATTTTCAGTGCTGATGAGTGGGAGTAGTTGCAGCGTCAGTGCGTGCCGGGGCCGGGGTTAGCATGGATCTAGCCAGAGTCTCCTGACTGGCTCAAGCGCGAGAGGCTGCAGGAGGTTGACCAGCAGAGGGCTGCACATGTCTCCCGACAGCGCTGCTCCATAGCCTGGCTCCGTGCCGTGGCGCTGGGGGAAACGGCCCACAAACGCTGGCTGAATGCTGATGTGTCACTCACACTGCAGTGGCGGCCCACTTATCTAAGTAACCTTGTTAAATCTCAAAACTCCCCCACGTACCCCTGCCTGCCTCTTTCGCCCCCCCCCCCATGATTTGCTGCTTTTCATCCCTCAGCGCTCTCTCCTTCTCATTTGACTGTGAGGCTGGGGGGATCAGTCCTACCTTTTTTTTTTCCTCCTCCTTTTTGAGGAAGAACAGATTGGTGCTAACGTTCTCGGTTTGGTTCAGACCTTCAGCAGTGGCTTCTCTTTGAGCGTTTGCGGCTGTCATCGTGTGCTAAGAGCTACGTGCTGGACACGGCTTTCCGGCGCCAACCTGGCCAAATGTTTAGGGCTCAGGACTGACCCTTTTGCGGTAATTGCCAGGGCTGTGGGAGTCACTTGTAGAGGCTTGTGCTAATGAAAAGTCACATCACATTAATTTGTATTATGACACCTATTGCCCTCCTGCTCATGGAGATTTACACCTAGAGGAATTTTCTTGTTAATTTTCCTAATGCGAAATATGAAATATACTTATGCAATTGGCTGAATCTGAGGGAACGGCCCTCTCGTATTTCAGTATTTGTTCATATTTTCCGTTGCACGTTTCTTGTTTGTTGCTGTTCGTGCAGGCAGCAGGCGCACCTCAAAGAGAGGCCCATGTTTACAGATCACACGGTACTGCACACCATTTTTCATTTCTCCCTCCTGGCTGGTGTGCATTTTTTTTTTTTTTTTTTTGCTCTTTGCAATAAAAATTGATTTGTAATAAGAACAAAAGCCTGTGAGATGCTTATCCATGAACAAAAGAAAATAGCATTTCTCTGAGGACATGGCACAATGTTGAAGAAGAAAGAGGAGTCTGATATCAGAGGAGTGAGGTATGCTTCATCCTGTCTGGAGATTTGTTTCAGATAAGATTTGTTTGAACATCAGCTAAATGCATCGTAAAATACAAACTAGGTGGGGAAAATATGTACCTCTTTTATATCGAACTAGTTTCAGAGGGTAGCGATACCTCGCCTCTGTAATGGGCTTTTATTAATGATTTCCAAATAGATTTCATACCCAGAATGCATTTTATATTGATTGGTCCGGGCAGCCTAATCATTAAGGTATGTGCTCTACTTTTAAATAAGCTCGCCGAGAGAAAACTCTCATTGCGGTATGACGGCCCTTGACGTTCCCCCAGGAAGAGCTAATCTGTAATCATATTTTTGGGTGACAGCGCGGTATTGATTGTTCCGTGTCTTACGTTAAATAAGGTGCAGGGTATGGAAACGAGCGGGAGAGGGCATGAGAATGATGCAAGGTGTTGCAAAAGCCCTTTCATTATTGATGGCACAATTCATTCTCTCATTAGCGACTGAATTAATCAACACCGGTTAAACAAACTATGCTGTCCTGCCATGATGCCAAAGGACTGCCAAAGTACCGTGTGACTCCAACTTTAGCTTCAGCCCTGTTTTGTGGTTGTATATGCAAAAAATTAAAAACATATGCATAGGCCTCTATCTGTTGTGATGGACAGAAGACTTGAAATGTAGCATAATGGCGTTTTACTCACATGATTCACACTATTGTTGAGGTTTTCACATTCAGTATTTTCACAGCATGACATTTTCCTTCTGATGGATGTCTGAATAGGAGAAAAGGCAGCTCTGAAATTGGTTGGTTGTTCTTAAAAAAAAAAAAAAAAAGTCGCAGGAAGTATACGTGATACAATATCACCAAGTGAACATAGCCATTGTGCTTGGGTTGCCTGCTGAGCCTTGCTGTTGGGAGGCAGTCGTTCAGTACTGTCACAGCCAGTCATCACCCGGTCCACAGTGCTGTGTGAATATAGGTATTTTTAAAAGCTCATAGCCTTTCATTCACACTGCCCCCTGCCCCCCTTTGAATTTAGTCAGACCGCATCAGATCAGGCGGTCTTGCCCTTAGCTTCTATAAATGCCCTGTAATGAGGGGAGCCCCAGCACCCAGCACCTAGCCCCCCCCAGCCCCCAACCCCAGCCCCCAGCCCCCAGCCCCAACCCCAACCCCAGCACCCAGCACCCAGCCCCAACCTCAGCACCTAGCCCCCAGCACCCAGCACCTAGCCCCCAGCCCCCAGCCCCCAGCCCCCAGCCCCAGCACCCAGCCCCAACCCCAACCCCAAACCCCAACCCCAGCACCCTTCCCCCAATCCCAACCCAACCCCAACCCCAACGCCAACCCCAACCCCAGCACCCTTCCCCTGCCCAAGGAGGCCCACACTTCATTTCAATTAGCCTGTTGCAGTTAATGACCATGAAATCCGATTTGGTCATCCGGCCGATCTGCGGTCAGCGATATACTCAACAGGAAGGGTTAACGTCATGCATAAACATTTAAGGAAACAACCAAACAAGCGCATGATGTGAGAAGGGCTGTATGTCTTTCTAGGGATACATTAATGCAAATAGCTTGCATGCTAACGCTGGTGCATCTTTATAATGTCTAGATTAGCATTTGCCTGGGTCTGTATTTAATATCAGTAAGGATTCTTCAGATAGATATGAAAACCATTTAGCAAAAAAGGCCATTTCAGCATTTGGGCAATTTTCGGCACTTCGGCAATTCCACCTCATTTTTATGGTGACTTTAGAGAAATATGGTGTCTAGCTGACAAATTTTTTCCATATCCATGAAAAAAATTTCTGGTCCCATTTACAGCTAAAAATGACTACAGCAAAAACATATATTCAGTGGACTGGCCTCCCCATCACCTCTCTGAAATAATTTGCTGGTGGCAGGGATTTACATCGGATTTCCCCCCTTCAGTCGGTAACAGGCCGGCCCCTGTGAGTCCCTGCTGGTGGCAACGACATATGAGGCTGTGAGTCAGTAATGGGGCTCATCGGGCTCTCAGCAGTGACTCAGCAGATGACAGCAATACCGCACCGCCAACAATTCAAAACGATACATTCATCAGCATACCCGTCACAATATAATTTCGTTTGTTTTTTTGCAAATTCACTCCTTTCTGTGTTTACAGCATGTTCATATTCCAAACCGCAGACCGGTTTTATTCCATTGGTTCAGCTCTTGGAGCTTTTTTTTTTTTGCATTTTTACACGGGTTTGCATCAGAAATCCTCCTAGGTATATATGCAGATGAATGAAGCTGGCGCTTAAGGCTGTCCCATCGTGGTGTGGAGTTCAGCCCTGACTGTGTGCCAGTAATGAGATGCTGAAATATACATTCAGCTCCATCTTTGGCATCCTTGATGAAGATGAGAAAACTTTACAAAAAGACACTTATAATGAACCATGTTTTACGCCTGGAGATGAGGGCTAACTGTATTATTTCATTCGAACACAACTCTTTCTTTTTTAAAAAATGTGTAATACTGTTTTCCTCAGAAACAAAGGAGTCAAAATTATTGACTCTTCTAAAGATTCTTTTCTAATGAAATGTAAGTTGAATAGTAGAATTATAATGATTTTGGTTCATTACAGTATTAAAGAACTACATTGAGTGCGTGGCCCACTAAGTGGAACATCTGTGTCTCTAAGTGGGTCTTATGGTCAGATCAGACTAAAATTGAACAACTGGCCATATATACCTTTACAGTTGGTGTCAGAAGAAGAGTACATACAAAGAAAAGAACATCATACCTAGTATGAAGTATGTCGGATTTTTGGGGCTGTTTTCTTGCAACAGGTCCTGGGGCCCTTGTTCAAAGTTCAGTGAAATCTGAAATTTTTCTGAACACATTTTTCTGACATTTTGGCCAAAAATGTCATAGCTGCCTCTGCCAAGCTGAGGATTGGCTCCAGGTGGACCATTCAGTACAGCAATGACCCCTAGAATACCTGGAAATCAGTAAAGAAATGCTTGACTGAAAACAACAGCCATCTCAGCTTCTGTACTCAAACTTAATTGACTAAATCCAGATGTAAACTGGATTGGTCTGAACTGAAGAGGACAGAAAACAAAAGGCTTTGAAGATCCAGTAAGGTTTCTCATGGAGGGATGGTCTAAGATCCGTCTCAATGCGCTCTCCACAGTTCTATGCATGTACACATGAGAGCTTGTAGTCACACATGCTGCGATGTTTGTGATTGATGTAAATAGTGTATCACCACCTCTTCCTTTTAACACTGACATTGCATAGTCATATTTATGGTCATTTTCTGCCGCTGTAATTGGTAAGTAGACTGAATAGATTGAACAGTTGGTGGAGACTGATTACAAATTGATTACAAATGATTACAAATGTGAGAATAGAAAGGATATGCTGTAAATTAGGTTACCGACAATCATTTCATATTGCATTTTAACAAGACTGATGTTCTTGAGATATACAGATCTGTTGTAGGAAATAGAATCAAACTGTGTTACATTTGCAATGTGTTCAGAAACCCAGAGAAAGAGAGGGCAATCTATCATTAATTTGTAGTTTTATAGCAAGTTTGCACAGGGACTCAGAATATTTACAAAATTTGCAAAATAAAGTTTTTCAACACAAGAGATTATGAAAATACGATCTCTGATTAAGATATGGATATTTCCGTTTCATCTCAGTAGATCCTATAGAAGATAAAACCAAGCTGTGGTAAACCGGATTCTCCCAGAACAGTTTAACATGACAAGATAAATAGATTATCTTCATCATTCTGTCGACAAGTTAAATTAAATCCCCCCTGAAGCATATAGCATTTATACCGTTTGCTAAAAGAGTTCTAAAAAGCCATTTTTTGACTAATGATTATCGCAAGGGTACACGCACAGCTTCTGTATAAGTGCAGAGCACTATGGATCCAACTATATTTAACCACAAAAAAAAAGAAAGAATCATAGACGTGCGTCCTCTGGAGAATGAAATGCCCATTGTGTTCTGTGAGTAATGTCTCTGCCAGGATTGATTTCCGTTCCCCCTCACGTCTCCCCCCATTCCCACACAATCGTTGTATCTGAACGAGAGCTAATTGTCTAAACGTTCCCACCTGACTGATAACGCAGTGGAGACAATGTGCTCGATAGGGGCAGCCATGCTGCCATGGTGGTGTGATCACAGGAAAATTTAGTGAAACCTCCAAGGATGTATTAGCATGGATTTGTTCTTTTAATATTTAATGCATTCAGCATGATGAAAAAAGAATGCTCTTTTGTATGTTTGCATATTCTGTTGAACAATATGTCAGAAAATTCCCAAAAGAGACTTCATTTCTTCTCTGATCAGTCCAGAAAACTTACCACTCCATTTGAGCAATTATGTCATTTATCTTCCATGTTTGTCACTATATTTATTTCAAACTTTAATTTACATTCAAATGGTATTATGGTATAATCTTGAATATCCAACCCTGTTGGGACCAGAGATGTATTAGATATGGGCAGATAATTGAATAAAAAGAAAAATAAACATGGCAGCCAATGTGGCTAAACATAGCATTCTGTGAATAATTCATTTTTAATAAAGTTAAATATTTGTTTTTTACTGGCAGCATTACCAGTGTATTATTATTGCACTGTACCTCTGTATCATAGTTAAAGTATTGTAGTGCGCCATTGTTACCGTACTTTGAGAACACTTTGACACATATTTTGAAGTAGCACAGTATTTTGAGAGAACAAAAGTTTCACTCACAGCAGCGGTATGCAATTTTGTGAGATTTTTACTGCAGTGATAACAAGAGTTTACGAATAGATTTCATATGCTCAGTATTATATTTAAATTTTCATTCTGATGGCCCTCGTTGTCCTATCTTAGCTCTTGATGTTGTATTTACTCTAACACTCATATAAGCTCCCTAATTAAGAGGGTCACATGTGTCCATCTGTTTGTGGCTGAGCAGAATGCTTGAAGCTTTCAATTAGTGATATTCTCCAGAGTTTATCCTGAAAATTGTCATTGTGTTGTTGTGCAAATACTTTGTAGTACTTTTGTTAACCTAAACATTCAAAACGATCTCTGACAATAACATGACAGTCAAAGACAGTTTTACTGTTCAACCTTGAGTAGATCAGAGTCATTCTGTGCAGAAATAATTGAATGAAGATTAAATGCTGCTATGGTACTTCTTTACACCAAAAATAGTTACTTTTCCTGTATATATTGTGTAATTTTGATAGGATTTAGTGTTTAACTAATGAAAAGTATGATTTGTTTCATTTTGATTCTCACCTTTTCACATCAAAGATGATAAACACCTGTTGCAGTCGGCTGCTCTGTCCATGATGTAGAGGTCAGAATCAAACATTTCTGTTGTGTTTTATGACTAAGGATGAACATGTATTAAGTTCTGGTTTTGTGAAAAAATACATAAATAAATAATTACATTCATACATAAAAATAAGCAATTGCCTGTCATCCTAAAAGTAGAGTGCAAGCACAGCTTCATGTCATTACAATATGGAATCTCTTTGCTTGTAATATCTTCAATCAGGTGTGCTGAAAACTCAGATCTATGCTTGACCGGGTTTTTTGAATACCAAGCACCAGGGCCCCGAAAAAAAAAAAGGCTGATGTCAGAGCGAATTAATATACGCCAGCCTTTGTCACATCTCCTAAAAACTGACGAGCCTCTCCTCGAGCGTACGCTGCGAGGTGAAGCTCTCTCTGCGTGCTTTAAATGCACCGAGCATGCTGGGACAGGGATGGGCCCTCAGTCCACCAAGCGGAGGCTGGGCAGAGCAGGGGCCCCGTCACATTAGAGCTGAACAAAGCCCCAGACAAATTATACATAAATAAATAAATAAACAAACAAACAACCGCTGCTCAGAAGCAGACAAAAAAAGCCAGGCTTTCAGACGCAGGACTGATTCAAGCACATCATTCTGGGGAATAATTTTGAGTGCAAAGTCAAATATCTGAGGGCCAACTATTTCTTTTTTACCCCTCTCTCTCTGAAGGCCGTCTTCCCGGTAGTCAGTATTCAGAAGTTATTTTGCATGAGAGCAGAGGAGGGTTATGATGGCATTGCTTCTTGGGATGTTCTTGGAATGTAAAATTGTTTTTGTTTTACGGACGACCAGAGTTGCCCCTCCGCGTCTTGCAAAAGTAACTTAGCGAGCACAGGTTGTCCCAGTCTCACCCGTGCCTATCAGATAGTGTTTCTTTCAAGATGTAGGTTCAACAAAATGTGTGGAAGTACTCATCAAACCTGTCAAGCCAAGGGGCCCGAGGGTGAAAGGATATCTTCACCCGTGTGAAGAGAAGTTTCAGCAAAGCACACTGTGGGGAGAAGGAAATGGCTGAGTTCCATGTCTGAGGGTCCTTCCACGTCGGCCATCAAAGGAGAGAAGCGGGGGGATAAACCTTGATCCTCACCTTTTGATGTCCAAGTTTCTGTTCCACTTGTGTTTTGGGGCAGGACTGAAAAGGGCCTTACAATAATGAAGCTGAAGTCAGAAAAACTTTTCTGTAGCCCCAGTAAGTGTGGAGCTGACCTTCAAAGATCTCCAGAACTCCTCTCTCTCTCTCTCTCTCTCTGCTGAAATATGGGGGTGCTGGTGCGGAACCCGATTGGATGTGGTGAAACCGGAGTTTCGGGCCTCAGAGACCAAGATGACAGTTAGGGAGGATTACAGGAAGCCGGACAAAGCCAGAGGATTATGCTGGCTTTTAGAAAAAAAAAACAGGCTGGGGGAAAGAGTCTAAATTTGTTCAAAAAAATTATACCAAAAAAGTAAATAAGTTGAAAATGCCATGAATTTATGCGCTGGAGAAAAGAGTTCTGCCCGTGTGTTCGTGCAACGTCTGTGCATCACAGTGCTATATCTTCACCCTCCTCTTTTAATAGACTCCTAAATATAGCTTAGCATGTAAAGTAAAACTGCAGAACACTACATTAAGGACAGAGTCAATGTCCAGCTAGCATCCATCATCACATGTGACAGAATAAAGAATGTGCAGCACTAAAATAGTAATTAAATGGGTCTGACTAATGCTAATGCATAATTAATGAATTCCCCTCTTGCAATATTTCTTTTCTGTCACAGCAGAGGATTTTGATCCTGTAAAAATACTTTACCCGAGCCCCCCCAATACTCCATCACCCCTAGCAACAACCTCACAGATTAAAACACACATAATTGTATGCCCGGTGGGAAATGCCAGCATTCTAGCATTGTTTTGTTATTCCATAAGAATTTGTTTTCCTCATGAACTGTTGCCAGAATTTACTTTCTTTTTTTTTCCTGCGGAAAACTCTGTCATGCCTCCTAATGACACATCGGTACGGACGCCCCCGTCACCGCCTCAACAGCTTCTCCTGCCTTTCTACTGGCTGTCTTTCATTCGAGAGTGAAGAGGTTGTCCCCAGTCAAGGTCAACGTGGGCATCTCATTGCTGTGATACGAGCCTTCTGTGCTGACGTTCGTATTCTAAACCGTACACAGCAGAGTGGGCCGCCAACAAGAAAGAGCACAACACAAGAAAGTGGGATATTCTCCCCAAGGCTGTTTCGCTATAAATATCAGACTCGCGTTTCTTTGATTTGCAAATTAGGAGGGTTTTTTTCCTCCCCCCCTTCTCATTTTTTCATTCCTTTTTCTACGCTAACTTTCAGAGAAGAAACGGAAGTCGTGACTGTGACTGTGTCATTTTCGTGGGCGTAATAAGGGAAATTAATGGATTTATCCCACTGAAGGGCCACAGTCAAAGACTTAGCTGTAACTTCAAAAATATATATATATTTATATAAATATATAAAAACCTTTGACACTGTAAACTGTGACATGCTAAAGAACTGGAGGAATGTCGGCATTGCTGCAGATTAAAATTCTGCATTCAGCTAAATAAGGGGCTGCTTAGAAATAAGTGGCATTACAGTATTAATAAAATCAACCGCATTCAGCGCGGTAGCAGGACACCGTTGTAATCTCCTCTAAACAGGTACTGCGATTACAGAGAGGAGACTGCGCCGCATGCAAAGCTGCAGAGCTGCACCAGGCGTACTCATGAAAAGGGGGAGGTTTGGCTACGGGTCGCCTGCTCTGTTCTGTTTGCCAGCCCCATTCAGTGTCGGTGTTAATCAGTGTTTAGGGGAACACGCTTTACAAAGATTTTAGAAAAGGGACTGTAAATATTCAACATGCCGTATCTTGAATGCATTTCCAAGCCTTTGCATGTCACCTTTTCCCCCAGTCATTTTTTTGTTAATTTTTTAGTTTTTTTGTTGTTTTTCTTTTCCTCATCCCCGATTATGGAGGTACATGAGTGTGATGTCGCCTAAGATGTGTGAATCTGTGTGCTGGCTCCCAGGGCGGAAATGGAGGCTGGGCTAATCCGGGCCGTGGCTTTCTGCAGGCAGCTCACTGCTCACGCTCCGTGGCTCTTTGGGGATGGGGTCTGAGCTTGGACGCCCAGTGCATCCCACTCACAGCTTACAAACACTGAACTGTGCAGGGGTTTAAACACGGGCAAACATTTCAAAGTAGGTCAGCAGCTTTTCAAGTTTTACACTGCTCAGTTCAACCTTTTGATGTAACTAAAAAAGTAGTAAAGGCATCCATTATTTAGCATGTGGTGGAGAGGTATATTACTCTTTCAGGAAGTCAGATTATTTATTTGTGTATTCATTATAAGATGCTATTGCAGAAAATAAGACATTAACTTTGAATGGAGATGGACCACGTTTTTCCCTCACCTATTTTCAGGGGCATACAAATTGGAAAAAAATACAATTTAGGCCTACATGTAAAATGTATTACAGTAAAAAAAAAATGGAATTCTTTCAGTGCTCAGACAGAAGCTAATGTCACCTTTTTACAGTAGGGTTATAAATGGCAGAGAAAAGTAATTCCCACATCTCACAGTTCCAAGCGACCTGTGGACACTTTCCTTTTTCACGGTTTACCGGCCACCCCACCCCCTTCTCTCTCAACAGGTCCCGGCTGTTTCAAAGCCCAACAACAGGTCAGTGACTTGCTGCTAGTAACAGTTTATCACTGCACTTTGGATATGAGACATATCAGACAGTAACAAACACATGCGGTTTTACAGAAATCAGAGTGGACCCCAAACAAGACTAAGCAGTAAACAGAGACGATACACTTTTTTTTTGGGTTGAGTTTTCTGTCAGCTGAAAAAAAATGTAAAAAGGAGAGGAGGTGGGAACTGGGAAAGTAAATTTCACACTGACATCAGGAAGCATTTTCTACACAGAGCTTCCAGGCTGTGGCAGTGAACAGCTTGCCATCCTTGGAGTGTGTGGGTCCAGCCATGGCACCGTCCTGGGTCCTCCATAGACCTGTGCTTCCTAAAATGGAATCATGGGTTGAGGTGGGCCATGAGACGACAAATGAAAAAGAGAAAAAAATAGATACATATAGAAGACAAAAAAGAACTGTATATAACACAATTTCCATTGATCCATTGCCATTCAGTCCAGGCTAATTAAACATTTAGCGGGTTTGGAGATCGCTCTTGCACTGTTGATAAAGGATTAGCTTAGATTGGCTGAATGACCTCGTTTCCTCATTATGCTGCCATGTTCTCAAGTTCAGATTCCTGAGGCAAACTAATTATTGTTCTCTTTCTCTGCCGTTCAATTTACTGTCAGGGTTTACCGATATCTCCTTAGGTGTTACGGGAGAAATCACCAATTGATCTTATCACGTCCGGTGTACATTTACTGGTGGGTTTAGCTCATTTTCCATCGTATCCTCCAAAGAAATCTAATGTTTGATTTACGGTCGATGTTTCTGAAGCACTAAAGCCAGCAGTGACAAAGAACAGTGTCCTGGGAAAACATAACATTTACAGATCATTTTTCCTCCAATACATGTTTTACAGAATCCACATGTATGTTGGAATAGGGCTGAAGCTTTGTTTTATCCCCTCCCCCCACAGTGCTTTATGCATTAAACTGTTAATGCACATACAAAAAACCAGAGATGGATATCTAAGCCCTCCTTTGAACAGCCATTCATTTCTTTACACCTGCCCTGTAATTAGCATCGCTAATTCCATCAGGACCATTTCACTGTGAAGTAATCTGACAGAGTTACAGAGCTGTTTCTCACAGTAGCCCCAAAACTATCACTTAATAATAGCACATTCGTTTCTCACGCTAATCCCAGCACTACCACTTAACATGTGTGCAGTGGTAAACTGTGGGAATCATACATATCGGGGATAACTTTTGTGTGTGTGTGTGTGTGTGTGTGTGTGTGTGTTTTTGGACAGGACATTGCTAATACTGTAGAAGGAGAAGTAAAGACACTTCCTGCTCTAGCACCGCTGTCAGCAGATAGTGGCCTGACATCCTGAGGAAAGTTCCAGAGCATCATGGTGTGGCAGTGTGTCCTTGTTTTCAGCCCCCTCCACCTGACCGCTTGTCCCTGGCTCCTCATCCAGGGCGAGGCCCAACCTTACATGACAGGCAGGCCCTGATAGCTCTTTGCGATGATTTCCCCGTAGTTTTTTTTAGCATTGCTACATGCTGTCACAGCATTAAAGCTGCAAATTATGAGCTGACACGTAATCGTTAATGAACACGGGCAACCAGCTCTCAGCAAAATCCCACAGCCGCCGTCACCACTGCTACCGCCATCTTGACCACTTTCGCAGTGCCTCCAGGTCTGCACCAACTTCATCGATTCCAGACGCCTGCACTGAGAGCTTCTGCCCTCGTTGTCATCGCAAGCTGCTATAAATTTGATCTCCTCTCTCTTCATTAGTATACATTTCTTGGGGAGAATAACATTTTCCCGGCATGATTCAATTTCATAAACATTTAGCGCTAATGGAGTTGATTCAGAGTTGGTGCTCATGTAGTGGAATAATGTTCCTTTATTCAGCACATCACATTGTTAATGGAACACTTTTTTTTTTCCAGAAACACATTTAATATCACTGTTTCAGCTCAGTGGCAGGGCTTATAAACAATCTGCTGTTTTTAAAACAGCGGCATTCAGGTACTTCAGGCTTTGAAAACAAAGCCGAGCCAGCAGATGTATGGTGTTGTCAGCTTCAGTGAAGTCAATGACCAAGAGGAAAAGGGGTGAAGGGGAAGAAAAAAGTTTTTCATGAAACATCACCCTGGCATTTGTGTGGTCATACGACCATAGAGAGAGAGAGAGAGAGAGAGAGAGAGATAGAGAGAGAGAAAATAAAGGTTGTTTCAAGTGAATTCACATGAGAGCACAAGCAAACAACATCTCTTGCTTTTCCATTTCAAAGCTATGCATGTCTGATGTAATATTTCCGGATAATGCCCCCCCCCCCCCACCTCCTGACCCCGCCGCCCGCCTCGTCTTGAGTGACGAGGTGCGGTGTCACCCCATGAACTCAGGTGAGGTTGTTGAGATGTCTCGTACCAGTGGGCTCAGCGCACTTAGTCAGTTATGTACCAGACTTACTCCAGCCCCATGGGCCCCAACCTCCCCGCAACCCTACCAAAGACCTCCAGCCCCTGCTGGGGTATTTACACTCTCTCTCCCAGCCTCTGGCCTGGATCAGGTCAACACAGTTGTCATTGACACAAAGTGCTTGATGGAAACTTCTCAGGGGTAACATTTGTCTGGTGAACTATGGCAAGCCCAAATTACTCTTGTACTGTTTCCTGGCAACATGTTAGACAATTAAACAAGAATATCCATCAAGGGGGGAAAAATTTAATAAATGAGGGTCCTTGAGGAAACAACCTTTGTATTTACTTAGATGCTTTGTCAAAAAAAAACTTCCAGCTGGATCAGAGTCATGAAAAATGACATTTTTATTTTCCTTTTCCAATTTAATATATCAGTGTTATCACACAACTTTTCAAGCTAGATGCATTTCAAGGACAAAGAGAAGGTAACTCTTCCTTTATTGTTTATTTCCTACCGAGTTTTCTCCGCTTTTTGTAATATTAATAGTGTGAATTCTTGTGGAACTGATTTGATTAAAATATTAAAACAGAATGTTGCAGTGCTGCTCGGAGCATTTTCTTTTACATAATTCATCTGGCGCTCCGCACTGCGCACAGCCATCCTCACACGCTGCTCTTCATGGTTTAAGCACAACCGAAAGCAAATAAAATAAATCATTCTCAAAAACTGCATTACCTCAAGATAAAAGGAGGCCCGAAATATTGATGTTTGGTATGTGTAGCAGTTTTATGATGCCCTGTTTTTTTTTTGAGAAGGCAAAAGCATGAATAATGAGGGCTGCTCGATCCCCTTCACACCTTTTCGGATAACGCATGCTGCTCCTAATACGTTCTGTTCCCAGTGAGGCCGCAAGTACAAAATGACATGATGGCAGGGCAGCTGGTTCCCTCTGTGCATACAGGAGCTCACCAAAGTTTCAGTGCTTACTCTGGACCTCCATCATGGTTGCTGACTATTTTCAGATGCTATATTATAGGACAGCTAAACCTATTCAGCTCAAATATCAAGCATCAATTCACACATAAGAATAAATATGTGGGGTACGACCACTCAAATTCATTTATCCATAAATTAAGACATTTCATTTTGTTCAGAATCTTGATATGTTTTGACTAACTTCTTTACTTTGTAGTTTAACTTCAGAGACTTGCTCTGCTAATATTCAAAATCACTGACAGGACAAACGTCATGATCTTGTGTAGAGATCAAGTCTAAACCCAGAAACGCCAATCAGAAGATAAAACAACCTCTGGTTGGGTTTCAGCAAACAATGTCCACCCTTGCCTCATCTGTCTGTGTTTAAATGATCTAAATACCATGTGCCGATGTCCGTAAAGCTGGTAGGCTGGACTCCAACCTTGAATTAATATGCACTCACCATTTAGTCTAATGGAACTTAACGCTTTCCCACTCTGAGTTTTACCCAAGGCCAGGCCAGATAAACACAGGTGAAATACCTCAACCTGCAAACCTTTATTCATTTGTTTACTGGAAACAATTGTCTACAGCGATCCAAAACAAAGGAAAATTTCCCATTGGATACAACAGTATCTCCATTTATGTCATGCTTTAGTTAATGAACCTGTCCCCTCAAAAGAGTTCTCTTGTTTCTCCATAACAGAAAACAAAGGGCATTTATGCTGGATTATAGCATTCTCTGGGCTTCGTTATGGATAATTCTGATATAAAAATGCATTCCGTGGGCCAGGTTTAAAAGATCAAACTTTTCCCATATGCTCTTGGCAGGCAAGCAGGAGTGTCTCAATTTGAAATGACAGATTTCATAGGCATTCACAGCAGGGATGCAAAGATTAATGTGGAACTACAATAGCTGACTTGAAAGCACCTTCTGAAATCTCCATATTAGTGAAGTACAAGGTTATTATGATCCACTGACGTTAGCTGTGTCAAATGTCTGGGGGAAGATGCACTCGGAGAAGGGAGGCAATGGAGGAGTTTAGCCCGTTCTAACATTTCTCAAAGCTTTCCAGATGCGCTGTCAAAGAATGAACTTGTGGGGTTCAAGATGTCCTATGACTTTTTTTTTCTGAAAAACTTCCAACAGCTCCTTTTACAACTCATGTTGTATATACATGAGTATTTACATGAGATATCAGCACTATTATGACATGGGCTTTTATCATGTAAATTTTCTCACCTTTGCTTAAGTTATAAAAAATGGAATGATAAAACTAATAGGCCTCACTAAAATGGAATCATACACTAGATGATTTGGATCAATATACTTTTTACATTTCCTGTAGTTCCGTTTTTATTCTCAAATACTTTAATTCAATAGATTAAATCAGAGTCAAACAAGTTATGAGATATTTTGCACTGATATCGGGTAGTATTATTTTACACAAAGAGGTAAATATTTTGAACACGATGCAAAGTCAAATAATGGATGATAAGACCCCTGAGTTCAGTGTTCAAGTCCAGGCTTGTTGCAGTGCTGGATACTCTGCAGATCCCTGTTACAGGGCAAGCCTAGTTGGCTTAATGGCCTGTCCTGGTCATTAATTTCCTTTGTTCTTGTATGCAATCTAGTCTGGGGAACAAAGCCTAATTGGTCACAGTCATGGTTTAAAAAATATATTTTTACAGTATTAATACATTTGATAATACAGCTAAAAGGCAAACAGAATTTTTGATTTGTAGGAAAAACAATGCTCTCTGAACAGTTGTTGGACTTCAGGTTCAGTGATTGGAAAGTTGATTAACTGTAATAAGCTGATTTCTTAGTCTTGAAAAAGACCTCCGTCATGCTAGAGCACCATAGTTGCCAGCACAGGTCCTGCTCTGATGTTCATGTATACAGAATGAAAGCAGAGTTTCTCAGTGGTGGGATCTAGAGTCCACTGACATTGACATCACAGATTCTGCTGTCCTCAGGCCATAGACTCTCAGACTATAGAATATAAATAACTTTAGACTATGTTTGTTACATCATGCTCTCTTATATTTTTGCTTCTGTCTTTGTTTTTGTACTGACTTTCCTTTAGTGACCTACTTATGTATTTTTATTATGTTCCATTCAACCATACCCTAGAACGGGCCACACTGACCTAAACTGGTTTCATGCATAATTTTTTTATATTTACAAGTTTTTTTAGGGTAATGCTGGTGATCATTAGGGTTAGATCTCACATAGCTACAAGTGGTAATGCCACACATAAAGGTAAATAACTAAAGGCTTGAATTTAATATTTAGTTTGCATGTTCATATTTAATGTTTAAACATAATTTTAATGCACGACTATGAAACTGTCCTTCATATTTATCAAGCTAGATAGCCAATAAGGCTCCACCATTGATCCTGCAGAAACCAAACCATGAGGGAGATTGGAAGGAGATTAGAATAAGCCAATGTAGGACAAGGGAGAATAAAGAAAAGGAGTTCAGAAAACTCAGCAGAGGGTGATTATGCATGCAAGCAAAATGTTAAGGATTATGGCATAGATAGAGGCTGAGATATGAACGCATTTTGGATGAAAGAACTGTAGATCAGATGACCACATTGGAAGAGGGATGAAGCCAGTGTGGACTTGAGCAGGTTGAGTGTTCAGTTCTAAGGATACACTTTGGGTGAGTGTTGAATGAGTTTCTCAGAAATAAAGCAGGACAAATTCTCAGAACTGAATGGACACCGAAAGCCTCTAAATAAGAGAGAAATGGGCTGGCAAGTTATACGTTTGGCGCCAATGTTCCAAGAGTGCTTGGTTTCCGCACCAGGGTAGGCCGTAATGCCAACAACAACAACTCTCAGTAATGCTCTCATTACTTACAAACATTAACTTTTGATCCCTCTGGCCTTGTGTAAACATACACAATTCAGATACATTTTCACATAGCAGTGCAATAAATCCAAACACCTGGGCTGTTTTGTGCTTCTTCCCTCTCCTTATTGTTCTTCCTCTGCTTGATGAATGTAGGCAATCATCGATATCAGTACTTCAAATAAGTGTGGGTTTACTCTCTAAAAAACACTGGTAAAAGTTCTATTCTAAACATATGTCATTTTCATATCAGTAGTTTGGATCAAAGATAGACGTTTTGACTTTGTAACATATTTTGTGATTAGAAAAATTCTACAACACCACACATTGGAAAGCAAGAAAAATGTTCACAGTGACACTACAGCTAATGCACAATAAGTATGGTTGTATGATATAAAAGTAATTTAATCAGTGCTGAGAACATTTCACCAACCAAAAAATTAACAGGCCACAAGGTATTTTTTTTCCTTGTCAATCAGTTTGCCCTCATGTGACAGTGCTGAGATCACAACCTTCAGCTGATCAGGAAGGAGGATTTAATGTGAGTTCCACACCATAAACCTAAAACAAAATGGGGGAAATTGAATGACAGCTTGGCCTCTTTGGACAGTTTATAAATGTTTGTCAACATCAAAGAAAACAAAATAAAAACTGCAGGGCCAAATCAACGTTGAGGTTATGAACAAGATTGCAATAAGTTGCATTTCTACAGCCCACATGCAAATGAGCCGCTCAAAATGCCAGCCCTCAAAACTCTACCAAATCCACTGACTCAAAGGGCCTTCAAGTCAAAGAAGAAACTTCCAATCAACCCCATAAAGATCAGAAATTCTCAATGTATACTTTGTATTTGGCCACACAAACTTATCACAGCTGACATTTGGATCACTAGGGTTGCAAACCACTGCCCCTTAAATGCCAAACAGGAATGGCGTTGTCACAACCTGATTGGCTGAAAGAGAATGCACTGAGAACTGCTCTCAATTACTAATTAGGGGCCAGTCTCCATGCTACAGAACATTGATGATCCAAAAGATGCTTAAATCACCTGACTGAGCTGAAGGAATTCAAACAAACTGAAATCAAAAGTGAGGGGAAAAATCCTTGAGATAAGTGAAAATAAATAACACACAAAACAAAATTAGCAGCCAACACCATAGAATATGTGATGGCTACATGCGTATCTCCCTCTATTGCGGAAAACAGCTGAATCCTAATTCTCTACTAATCATATGGTTGATGGCTGAGAGCGATTGGTTAATCGCAGAAAAGTCCAGTTCAATCAATAGTAAATAAAACTCCTCTCTACTTCTGTAATTGTGTCTCAGTGGAGTTATAGATCTTGAAAGGGATTGGATTTAAAAAAAAAAAAAAAAAAACCTCAAAACATAGCTCAAATTTAAAAGCAGTCTGTCTGAACCATCAGATTACCGATGGGCTCTCTGACCGGGCTAATTGATGCTGTTAATTCAACTTTTAAAACCAGGGATTAATTGTGCATTTCTCTCGGTTTAATCCTTTGTTTTGTTATGGGGTTTGAAGAATAATGGCAGCTACTGAAACAATGTGAGTTGGAATCTTAAACGTTGTGCGTCAGTGCTCATTAACAAGTATGGCATCAGACTGGCCTGTTCATGCAATTTGATGGTGTGGTCTACTCTGTATCATTCTCAATGTGATTACATATTCTCATGTTGACTCCTTAGCGAGATCTCTCCCCTCACGCGGGGATTAGTATCGCAGGGTGCCGAACGTAGTGCAAACCAGAGCAGATATGAGTGAGCTGCGAGACATCCACTTCAAGGGCAGAGTATTAAGGATTTCGCCGTTGTCCTCAAGAGTCTGTATTTTCTGAGCAGGTCCTCGGAGTGCGGTTTCCAGGGCTGCGCCGAGCCTTTGAAAATCCTCACGAGAGGTTTTATTTTGGGAGTGGGAAAAGTTTTGGTCCTACTTTTGTGTTGTGCCTCTGCAATTAGTGCCAATTTGACTTTAATTATTTAAGCTGTCTCCCACAGCATGCTCTAATAAGCAATTAAGTGTCAGCTGAGATCCATGATCTGCATCGCCTGTCATGTTTATGTCATAATATTTACACACTACCTTGTAGTGTCTGTGTATTTTGTTTTTGCATTTTTGATTTGCATATTGTAATTTGATTTTCCTTCGCAATTCATTTCCGAATTAATGATATCGTACTAATAGCTGGGCATGCGCAGCACAAACACGAGTACCCTGATGCGCTGGAAGGATATCGCGAATTTCCCGCACACATCTTTTAAACGTACAACCCTAGGAAATGAGAACGGTGTGCAATATAACCCTCAGCAAGTAATTGGTAACCTGGATTACAGTCCCACTGTCATCAAACAGTGACACAACCCGTAGCACTCCATCAGCTTCTGTCATTTGATAAAATGAAGAGGCATCTAAACCCAGCCGAGCTCTGCTCTCGAGCGCTCTCCTCCCTAATCAGCCACGTCTCCCCGTGATTCGGTAAATGGGGGGTAAGGAGAGTCCTATTTTTTATCTCTCCCCATTTACACCAGAAACACAGGATCACTCTGCGTTAGGCCTGTGATGAGCAGAATGATACGTCTCCGATAAGGACAGGTTTGCGGACGGAGACTAAAGGAAGTGATGTGATTGCACCTGACGTAACTTGGAGAGCGGCCCAATTATGGCCGTGACACACTCTGTGCATACCCAGCATCATTATTCAGACTGACTTCCCTCCAGTCTGACTTCTGCCACCGACACTCCTCCATCTCCTTTATGTGTCTCCCTCTCCATGGATCTCTCTCTCTTTCTTTCTCTCCCTCTTTCTCATGGGGAAAAGGAAGTTCATTAAATATTGAGCGAACTGTCCCAAAAATGATCATAAATGTCTCAATTTTCTCAATTGTGACTAGCTGAGCGATGGACCCATATGTGATTAAGCGTAATCAGCTATTTTTTTCATATAGACTCTCGTCTATATGGTATTCCAGAAAGGAAAAGAGGAAAAGTTTGCTCTTTAGTCATCACCAGAATTATAACTGAATTGTATGAAATGTAGGCCATAGTTTACCAAAAAAAATGTTTTAAAAAACTCAAAAACTTCAAAGTCAGGTACATCACTAATGTCATTCAGATACAGTACTGAATAATGATTTTTTTTTCTCCATCATTATTTCTTTATGCAACCATTGAAATATTTTCACCCAGAATCATGCCTAAGCCTACAGGCTGGCCGCACATGCCCAGTGATGGGTGCAGAGAGAGTGACTTTGCTGGGCTTGGCTTTGGAAACCTCCAGTGTACGTGCGGATAATTGGCCTCCTGGCCAGGGCTGCGTTCAGTGGGGCTGCCTCGGTCAGAGCAATCGGGACTCCAATCTCCAGCTAAAGCCCCAACGCTTAACTTGTGCATAAATGCATTGGCGGATTAATTTGGTTCATTAATATTGTAATAAAAAGTATGGTGTCTTGGGAGATTTAGCCTTGGCCTGGAGATGTAACTTTGAGAGAGAGAGAGAGAGAGAGAGAGAGACAAAAATGTATATTTGCCCTGGCTTTGACAGTGCGCTCTTATGGTCACTGCTTCAAATGAACAGGCTTGCTTTAGTTTACTGTTTTAATTTCCTGTGTATGACAGATCTAACGTTCACTCTCTTAACTCACTTTTGTAGTGTCTACATTATGATTAACAGGACTGAACAGAGTATATTTACAGGATCTGAAACTGAGAGCCATATTTATGTAATACAAATAGTTTGGCAGCTTTTGTGGTTTCTACTGAACAGTGTATTTTACTCTTTATTTGTACAATACACTGTTGGAAGATGTGTTATGTTATATATAACTGAGGCAAAGACTGGTCGATTAAATTGCTTTCAAAATGGAACATGCATCTTTGAACTCCTGTGTTCTGGAGGAAGATAACATAGGCAAGCCTCCTGGACCAATGAGAGGGCTTAAGTCTGTGGGCGAGGCCTGATGCTTCTTCTAAGAAACCCAAATCACACACACACACGCAGGCACGCACACACACACAGACGCATGCACACACATGCAGGCACACACACACACACACTCAACACACACACACACACACACATACACACAGATGCATGCACACACACACTCACAAGCACAAACATGCAGGCACACACAGACACACTCAACACACTGAACACACACACACACACACACACACACATATACTCACAGACGCATGCACACGCACACTCACAAGCACACACATGCAGGCACGCACACACACACACTCAACACAGACACACACACACACATACACACAGACGCATGCACACACACTCACAAGCACACATACACACACGCACGCACGCACGCACACAAGCACACATACATTCAACACAGACACATACACAATATAAACACACACACACCATTCCACAGTATTAGGTCATCTATGTGTTAAGAGATATGTAGTCACATTTCTTTATTTAAGATTGATTTTTGGGTCACCTTTGTGAGATTGATCTGTTTTTACGGGCCAGGTTTCATGGCATTGGACTATGCTGTGAGTTTTTAGGAACCAATCATTAATTTACAGCCAGCCATGTGGACACTGGAGGGAAATATGATTGCTTTTGATTTCCAGCCTCATAAATTATAGCCTCACTTTAAGACTGGAAGATTTATAATGAAATGTTAATGTTCCTCATGCTAGATTAATAATGAAAAAAGATATATATATATACATATTCATTTTAAAGATATAAAATAAATATATTTATATATATATTTATTTTTTATTTTATTAAACACAAACTCATGAGCATGGAATTGAGAAACAGGAAATGCATCCTTTTAAGGTATATTTAGCGAGTTCAGCCGTAGTATGGTCTTCACGTTTTTATCTTCGCACAGGAGGCGAATGCTGCGTGCTGATTGGGAGAGAGGGCCAACCCTGGCGAGGCATAAATGGAACACATTGTGTCTTGAAAGCAGCCCCCACGATTAAGGCTCCAAACAAGCCCAATCTGCGGTCCTTTAGCTGCGCTCCCTGTTGGCAGGAGAGGGGGTCTCCTCGAGAGGGAGAGCGGTCCCTTCTGGCAGAGGCCAGGAGCCACATTGCGGATGCTGGGTGCCTCTTCCACTGCCAGAAGCTCACTGCTCTCCCACTCTCTTTCTCTCTCTGAGTCTCCCCCTCTCTGTTTCTCTCTCCCTCACTCGCTCTTTCTCTCTCTGAGTCTCCCTCCCTCTCTTCCTGTCTCCCTCACTCTCTCTTTCTCTCTCTCTATCTCCTCCCTCTCTCTTCCTGTCTCCCTCACTCTCTCTTTCTTTGTCTCTGTCTCCCTCACTCTCTCTTTCTTTCTCTCTGTCTCCCTCCCTCTCTCTTCCTGTCTCCCTCACTCACCCTTTCTCTCTCTGACTCTCCCTCCCTCTCTCTTCCTGTCTCCCTCACTCACTCTTTTTCTCTTTTCATTTCAAAATGCTTTATTGGCAGGAAATGTATAATACACCTGTAAATATTGCCAAAGCATAAAGCAATAAATGAAAGCACAAAACATCAGAAACAGCGCAAAGTGATGCCATACACAAAGATGGCTGCCATAACAGCAAAAAACTGCTGAACACAAGTAATAACAGTACTCCTACCTCATCTACTACTCCAGCAACTACTTACACTACTAATAATCACAATACTCAGCTCTCCCCTCTCTCTCATACTTATGCTTTATTGCCATGACAAAGTAATATTGTATACTGTTGCTTCAACTATGCTCATACAAGAAGTAGCTTTAGTCAGCTTCAGTGAGACTAGTTCTGTATATCCATCCCTTTAAATCTCTCACAGACATTTTTATCCCCACATTATGCAAAAAGCCAGTTCACCTCAAGCGTTTTAAATGAAGACAAATGTAGAGATAAATAAAGCTACAACTGTAAAGGTGTGGGTGTAGAAAGCATCTACAGCCTCATCTTCAAACTGTAATTAAACTCGAATCTCTTTAATGAAAAGTATTTCCTGGCTCTTAATCAGAACTGTAGCAGCGGAAGGGTTCCATTATTATGCAAAGTGATTCTGTTGTTCCGAGTTCCAAAGTTGCTGGTTTCATCAATCAGATCAAGTCTTCTCAAGTCCTGCAAACCTTCTCTAAACAGTACTGATATGTGTACTTGTATATAGTTGAGTGATTCACGAAAACAGCACTCACAGTGTGGTCAGGTTTTGCTGGTTAAATGGAAAGTGGTAGAAAAGGACTATAGTGCTATATTAGAGAGGTAAGTGAATGCATGCTAATGAACCGTAGTTTTTAGGGAATCTTAGGGAACCAGCAAGGCCAGAAAGCAAAGGCATGTTTGTATCTGAAGCATGGATCCACTACCCATGGATCACTGCCTGTGCTTCACTGAAACATACTCTCCGCTGCGCTGTCCCTTTCCTGTGCTTTCTGCAGATTTCCATCACAAGTTGGGAGATGCTTAATGTGAGTAAGACTTAATTATCTCAAGTCTGCTCCAGCTGAGCTAATTTTTAATGAATGTTAATTAAGTCAAATCCAATTTCAATTATAACCAGGCATATTATTTAACATGTGCAAGGCATTATTCCAGACTCTGCAGAGAGGTTAAGTGCTTCTTAATCTATGCTTTGATGAAAGGCTACGATGAAAATATGTACCAACATGGATGCTACATCTTCCCACACATCACAGTCAAGACACAGCTTAGCTTTATTTCCATATTATTTTGTTTTATAACATTATTCAAATAATGACATGCCACTATACAATTTCAAAAACCCTATAATTTGTTCATTCAGGAAGTTATTAACATTCCAAGTCATAGAGATGACGCTTACCCTGTCATCAACTCAATAATTAACCACATGCCAATGTCATGTCATGTATTGTTTATATACATTAAAAGAAATTGAAGGATATTCTATGGCAATAAATCTATGGAGAGTGTTTTGTCAGGCAAACCAAAAGCACTATAGGATATTTAGACGCCTGTGATACAGTCTTGTTAAGGAGGACTTCAGTGGTGGATTATTGGTAAAATGTCAGGAAAATATCCCTGTGATCATTATCCTTCACACAGCAACTTGCTCTCAAAGATCTGTAATACCCAAACGCGGGGCTCCAACAGGTACAATAATAACACAGTCATATTATTACTGTGCAACTACTGACTTCAGCACGTTGCTGCCATTGATGCAATATTTTTATGTTCCATTGTTTGTTTTCCACTTTTTTGCGGGTGAGTGGTACCAGATGAGCACAGGTTTTGTAATCTGGAACATAATTTCATCATACATGCCACATCTTAAATGTTGTTTTTACAGTCATCGATTGTCTGCCATGCTGTGCTCTGTGTATGGTCTTTATAGCAATCTGATTCCCAGATTTCATGTTTCAAGAATAGATTCTTTTGTAGTTGATTTAATTTCTGTGACAACATTTAATTTCCAAGCTGCTGCATTCTTACAAGGGATGGTTGACATTTGGGTGACATTATTAAAACCTTTAATAAGCATATTTATTGTTATTACTGTGGGCTTTGTAAATATGATGTATATTTTGTGTGTGTATTTGATGATGAATAATACTTGTCTGTATATTCCACCGTTGTGAAATGAAGTTAAGCTCAATATGAGTGTCTAAGGATTGATCTTTTTGTCAGTGGACATTCAGCTGGAAATGAGTGGAGAAAGGGAAGATAAAGGCTAGGCAATGCTATCAGTCACAGGTTCTGAATCCATTCAGCTAATCAACATGTGTTGAAAGGAGAGAGAGAGAGAAAATCAATTACTGAAGCTTCATCTTCAATATTTTATTAAACACTTCACACCAAAATAGATGACAGAATGAAAGAGACGTGAGGGACATGTTTTAATCAATGTTTAAAGTGCTGATCTGCAAAGAGCTCTAATTAAGGTAGGTGATGGGATATCAACAAATCTTCGGAATGCAAGAATGTCAAAGAGATTTAGAAATCTGGCATTAATATGATAAAATGGTTAATTTATTCAGAAGGCAAGAGGGTTTTGATCTAAAGCCGAAGAGTTCCTTTTGGAGGATGGATTCTTATACAGTGAAAAGGAACTTTGTGCTTTAAAAACCGTTTGTTTGAGTGGTGTCACGTCCACACAGTACAGCTTGGCAGCCTCAGGTTTCCTGTCTGGAACAGACCCGCTCCTAATTGTGCAGCATGCAACAACTGACAGTATCAGTTGGAGAATGCCACCTTCATTGTTCTTCGGCGCTACGCTTCCTCTTTCGCCAGCATCTGCTGTCTTTTGGTGGCCTTCTGGGATAAGCAGAACCAAATTAGGCATTTATAAAACAAAAACAAAACAAACCCCATTTTAAATCCCTGGTTGAATTTGCACAGCAGGGTGAATGGTTGTCTTTTGGGGCATTTACCACAAAGTGAAACATGAGTCTCAGGCTAATTCATTGTCTGAACACCAGTGGGGTGTTGGGTTGGAGAAAGAGACACAGCTGAATAGTAAGTGATTTGGGATTTAGGTGATGGTATATGGCTTTTCACATTGTACTCCCAGCTTGAGTACTCAGCCATGGAGGAAAGACTCTTTTACTCTTACATTGTCCACCTTGGCAAATAAAAAAATGGTTATTCATTGATTTGAAAGGACACATTTATCTGAAATTACTTATAATTTTTCTCTTGACGATCTTTATCTCACCATAAGAAAGCAGTTCAAGCAAGCCCTTTGTTCCCCCTTTTTAGTTCTCTGGTCTCTGATTTGTTATTTCTACTCAGCAGCAGCTGGAGGTTACTGCACAGCCTTAGGATGAAATTATTCTGTTGGTGGATATTTGAAATATCTAATCTTTGACAACTTAAAGGCTCTTGGTTCTGAATGTTTCTTAATTCATTTTAAGAAAGATACAATTACTGTGCTTGATTACTCTCTCAAGCCATTGTGTAAGGCCACAGAGGAGGTACACATTTATGGAGAGCACCATACTGTTTCATAAAAATGGATTCATTTTCCTATTTAATGCTGTATTAACTTGAACAACACTCATCCTCAAATTTGTGCAGAGCAAATTCCACCATGAAACATAAAACAGTGAAAGGTTTTTCAGATATCAGTAATATCTTTAATTGTTGTTTAACTGAGAGGTTGTTTCTCCTCAAAGCACAGCCTGATGGTCTTTGTATTCTGGTATATGAATTAATTTATTCATTTATTATATGCCTCACTGACTGCTCTTTTATTACTGTACATTTATATATATTGTATTTTTTGTATATCTCTTGTTCTCTCTTAAGTTTATTATTCTGTTTAAGTTTATTACTTGTTTATTCGTGCAAAGCCACAGAGTCTGCACTCTGTGAAGTTTTTCGCTCAAAATACTTTTAAAACTATGATGATGTGATAAATGAATCTTGAATCTTGAATTCCCTGCAGGAATTCGGGTACACAGTATTTTGTAAATTAAAGCACTTTGTCTTGTTCTGTTTTGTCTGGTAGGATGTCAAGTCCACTTTCTTCCAGTTTGGAGCGTCCATCCAGCAAGAGGCCCTTTTGATGCTGAACATCATGGAGGAGTACGACTGGCACGTCTTCTCCATCGTGACCAGCAAATTCCCGGGCTACCAGGATTTTATCAGCGTCCTGAAGATCACGGTGGACAACAGCTTTGTGGGCTGGGATTTACAGAACATCATCACCCTGGACGCGGTGGACGGCGATGCCAAGACTCAGATCCAGCTGAAGAAGATCCAGTCCTCGGTCATCCTGCTGTACTGCTCCAAGGACGAGGCGGCCTACATCCTGGAAGAGGCCCGCTCCCTGGGTCTGACCGGGTTCGGCTTTATCTGGATCGTCCCGAGCCTGACCACGGGCAACCCGGAGATCACCCCGGATGAATTCCCCTCCGGCATGGTCTCGGTCTCCTATGACGACTGGGACTACCCCCTGGAGGCCCGGGTTCGAGACGGGCTCGGGATTATTACCAGCGCGGCGGCGGCCATGCTGGAGGAGTTCGGCGACATTCCGGAGGCTAAAACCAGCTGCTACGGACAGCTGGAGAAAACCAAGCTGCCTCCCAGCGCGCTGCACAAGTAGGTGTCTCCGTTCCACTGATCAGCCTGGCCATTACCCGTCCACCTGTCTGTCTGTCATGCTCTTGTCTCCCTCCATGTCAGGTGAAGCTTCTCCGCGAGGCTAGCAGCCTGTTGTGCTGTTGAGTCACATCTGTGGTAAGACTGTTTATAGCAATGAGCTCAGATATGATCTCTGCGAGGGAATGTATAACAGAGAGAGAGGGAGGGAGGGAGGGAGGCTGAGCGGCGTGTTGTGCTAGCACTTCAGATGGCGGAGAGGCAGGCCCAGGAATAAGCAGAGTGGGCTTGAGCCTCACTTTGCTCTCAGCTCCCCCGAGGACCGCGCGGTTCCATCGGCAAACTAATGAGTTCAGCTCCGCGCCGCCTGCTAGAGTGCCAGGGACCGACTTGAAAGAGCTTTGGAGAGTTCTCAAAATGTAAAGAGCTCATGATTTGACCCACCCTTTTGTTCTCGGTCTCTCTCCTGCTTTGAATTCATCTCTGGGTGTTTCGGGCTCTGTCATGTGCCTAACCAGTCTAGAGTCTGGGATTGGGACGGCCTGGTGCTATTTTTGGCACCATAACATGTTTTTCCGTGCAGCTCAGTCCATCTGAGACTATCAGACTCAACAATTCTCATTACATTGAAGCAGTTTCCCTTCAGTTGTTCAGAATCCTGTAGAAGGAACAAAATGTCTGAGAAATGCTGCTTTTTCTACTGTTGAGGTCCTCCAGAGACTCATGGGTAATGCAGACAAGCTTTTTCATTACAATATTTTCTAGCTAAAATCCCCATTAAGTCTCTAAAGTGTATTATCTCATCTTTCCTGTCCAGACAGTAAAACAAATTGATCTCCTCAATCAATTATGAATCAGCAGGTTACATAATTTTTCATAAAATTAGCCATTTTAGACAATGCCATTTGCATTCTTTCCTCAAAGAGAAGATAGCTGAACAAAAAAAACTGTTTTTTGCCTATAAAAGATATATATGACACAAGCCAGTGGAAAGGCCAGTTCTATGTAAGTACTTTTAATTGCATAGAATATCGAAGATCCCCAGGCAGTCTCCAGAACAGGTGTCTGTAATTTGGATATATCATCAGTGACAACACTGAAAACAAGGGATGGAAAACGGGCAGTGAAATTGGCATTTTCTGACTGATGGCCAGGTGGACGTGCGCCAAAATGGCACGGGTGCCCCGCGGTGGTTTCTGGCGAGTCTGCCCGGTCACGCGGCCCAGATGTCGCGGCATCCGTGATCGCTTTTATATTCCCCGGAGGCTCCTGCTATCTGAGAAAACCTGGAACCCCCGCAGAATCCGGACAGCAGCATCATATGGCTCTCATCACCGCCTGTCAGAAACGTGCAGGGACGAGGTGGGGTGAACCGCGCAGCCTGTCACTTTGCAAACCGGGACTGAGCAGCGATATTCAGCGAACCCTCGTTAAACCGGACTAATTGGAGGGAAAGTCATTACGATATAACCGGTGATAATAATAAAACACACATTAGTCCCACCTCGGCTGTGGTACTAAGTCATAATTACTCAGAGTTCGATGTACAACAATACTTGGACTGTCAGTTTAATGAAGTTTCCAAAGAATCCTTTGTGATATGATTTGGCACCACCGTAATAGCTACCAATAACGACAAACATTGAAAGATAGAAGGAAGAGAGAAAGAAGTAAAGAAAATATACCACGTAAGTAAGGGAAAGAGAGAACAGTGAAAGGAGGTAAGAGGTAGAGAAAGGAGAGAAAGAGAGGGGAGTGAAGCGAGAAAAAGAAGATGACAGAAAAGTGTAAGGGAAAGAAAAATGGGAATTTTAGCCAACATTAACCAGAATAGACCACACATGTTGTTACAGCAGAAATAGTCCATTATAACCGGAAATCTGTGCTATAACAAGGGTTCACTGTATGTGTTTAGCTCGGAGGCTAGTGGAGACGCTGCTTGTACTGCTAGTGCTAAAAGTAGCAGGGTGAAGTGCTGATGTCAGTCTACTCAATGCCATCTTCTAATACTACCCAGAGGACTTCTCTGTTACACAGTGCACCCAAAATGCTGACAGCCCTTTCTGGTTCCACAGGGCTGAACTGTTTACCATGAGAGCCGAGTGATTGATATGTTATGAAGAGTGATGCTTGCAAATGTTCTACATAATGACCATAAAATAGTTTAATGGGATTTATTGCTTTTCCGTCACAGTTAAATTGGAGCAAGTATCTGAAAATAGATTTTATTTGAACTAAAATGCACTTTGCAGCCTGTGAATATCTCAGTCTGGTTTTTCGTTTTAAATTAATTTTATTAAAATTTATTCATTAATTTTACATTAATTTTAAATCAATTAAAATATTTTGAAATTATTGTTTTTCTCAACTATAGGATAATTTGTCATTGTTTGTTCAGTATGCAGATTTTTAATTGCTCTGTTTTTAATTTGAGGAAAAAAAAAAAAAAAAACAGGATCTAAAACACTTGAGCATCCTGTGGATTTATTGCAATATCCTGTGTTTTCAAGACTGTAGCGATGCGACACAAACGCAGAGGAAACAGGTCTACAAATAAATGTCCCGCTGATTCTCCTAATACTAATGCCGCCATATTTGTGCCAAGGAGTAAAATGCCTGCAATTTACTCAGCAGGACTACAGGCAGCGCTCTTCATAATGAATTTGACAGAGCGGCATCCACGGGAATGCTTCTGCTCCTTGTGTCGATCCATTGTGTTGAGGAAATAAGCAGCCAGCTTAAATTTCAAATGGGAACATGGTAGATGACATGGGGATTTTATGTAAATAGCACGATTCACGAAAACGGTTTTATCATCAGCACCACACGTGCCTTAAATGTAGCTTCGCCGGGTGTATTTTGAAGGTGAGTGTATGCTTAAAATGTTTGGATATTCTGGTCTGTTTGCTAAATCAAGTTTAAAAACCAAGCTCCTACAGTCATCCGTTGCACCATTTATTTGATAGTAACACTTAGATTACTCTTAAAGGGATTGATTACTTGATTACAAAACATCTACACAACGAATGAACTGGCACAATTGGATTTAGGTCATATTGTCCAGTCAATGTAAAAATGTGCAGACTTTGCCAGATTTAAGTTAGAAAGCCCCACAATAGCATCTATGTAGTCACAAAAGAATCCAGTTCATCACAAAATAAGATTTAGCCTATATAGCATCCTGAGTCAGCATGGCACCTCAAGGCACTTCTACTCAGAGACCAAATCCGGCCCAAAAGTTGGATTTTCAGAAGTAAAAAAGATGAAAAAAAAAAACCCCTTTGCCTGTGACAAGTCTACTTTACTGCTGGTGGGTCGTTTTTTCTTTTTTTCTTCAGCTGTTGCCGTTATTGTCATCTTGGCTCTGTGTCGATGGCCACCGAGTCTTTTCGAACCCTGTCGAGCGGTAGCTGGCCTGCGTGTGCTTGCAGGGTCTCCTCTGGTGGGAGGATCTGGAATTCAGCTCAGTGGGAGAGCGGAACGCTGCGGGAAATGATTCCGATGCTTAGCTCATCGGACTCCTCCAGCCTCTCAACCCTCACCAGCGTATCTGTTATATCTGTTGCTGGCAGCGTTTGATTCCGAACTCTGCGCAGGCTGTCCTCCCATAAAAAAAATCAATACGCGGTGAGTTCCTTCAGAAGGAGCTGCTGCCCACCAAAAACATTTTCCTCCTCGCTAGGGCATGAAATATCGACAGCAAGCAAGTGGATCTCATTAATTTTTATGGGAAACCAATGATATTTTTTTACTCAAAGAATAAGAATCTTAGTATTTGCTCTTCAATCATTTATATGTAAATAGTATTAAGCGTTGTTTCCTTCCATGTGCGTTGTGTTCCTGTCCTGGTTCTCCAGGGCATATGATTAAGTATTAAATACCCGATTTAGCTTCACGGAATTTTTAACCAGAGCGTCAAAAAAGAAAAAAAACCTATAGATGCATTGTTAGTTTAAGAAAGGGCTGAGGTGCCAATTAAAAGCAGTTAATTGACCTAACTGTGCCTTCAGCGGAGACCAATGCCGTTTTATTTATTTATTTTTTTCTCTTTTTTTTCCTGCCGCATCGCTCCCACGCACCTCTTTCCCTCAGATCCTTTATTCTGCTGCTGTAGCTCTGGAGCGCTGGCTGCTGCCGAAGGTTCCTGTGCCCTACTTTGAGTCTGCGGTGCCGGGGCTCGCGCCCACCCTACTGTACCAGCTCACAACATTTTGCGAAACCCCAGGGTGAACCGTCCTCCCCGCCTCACCAGGAAAACAAGCCCTGCTATGACTGTGGCTCTTGCTGGAATTGAGGAAGCAACGCCAGCCCTGCATGTTGTGCCTGTACAGATTTCCCCACCAGTGGCGGATGGGTGGATGGGACAGGCCAATTTCTCTGTGGTCGTGGTGCTGGCGCATAAATGTAGGACAGTTGACATGCAGATAAAAGCAGTCCGGACTCTGTAGTCCAGCCAGTATTCATGAAAATGACAAAAAAAAAACACCACAAGATATTTGGTCTCTCTATGAACACAACACTCACTGCCCTCACCATCCATTTTAGTGGCTTGTGCGTTTGTTAGCATACTTTCAGGCACAGGCAGGCTAACGGCTGTGTACTGTGCGGCTGCCGCATGCTGCTCTGGGCTGTCCCTTATTCTAAAGCAGGCCCTTTTGTCTGATATCACAGTGGTAAGTGGAGCGAGTAGATTTAAAACTCTGCACAGAGTCAAGTACTTTGCTACTGCGGGCTAGTGGCCTGCATTCACAAATCGTCTCTGGAGATAATTAAGGATGCATCTCACATGTAGTTTGATGACTTCCTGCCCTACTTCATTAAAGTTTCGCCTCTCTGCAGCAAAAAAGTTTTTTTTTTTTTCTTTAAAGGAAAGATAATGTTCTCTTACTCCAATGACTTCTAAGGTCACCAACATGGTCACCCTCCAGACAATACTTTATTATGTAAGACACCCGCCCTCGGCTTCCTGCATATTTAGATATCCATGTTCATAATGTACATGATCATGGAGATCATCTCTCTCAAAGGGTTTCCTCCCCGGGGCCGATGCTATTTCATCTCAATAAGCATGCAAAGACACACAGACCGCAAAATTTTTTAACACTATCACAGTTCAGCAGTCACTACAATTATCCCTCTAATCTGTGTTCGAGAGTAGAAAAGGAACTTCATGCCATTAATTTGAAAGTCAAAGTTAGGGGCATGTGTAACTTCAACGGTACATTAAATTACATCGCGTTACATCACAGCCATTTAGCAGAGGCTCTTATCCAGAGTGACTGACAGTGGAAGAGTGTAAGCGCATTCACCTGTTAAATGTGAGCACTACCTATGCAGATTGAACACTTGCTCTTGTCTGCACCCAAAAAAGTCCTTTCTTCTTTAATATCGGCAATACTGTAATATATTTGTAATACTTTCTCTTCCCTTTTGGTCCACAACTGTCCATAGAGTCTACTATATATTTCTGTTGATATGAATTGGTTGCTGACTGAGCTCTCCTAAAAATCCCCCAAAGTGTCTGGCAGGGGTGGATGTGCCTCCCTCACTTTTTCAGATTACTCCCCCATTCAAGCACTGGGGTACAATTTGCTGAGGTTTTGTTTAATCTGTAAGATCACTCCATGTAGGTCATTGATGGTATGATAAATGATGATAGTTTTTATATTTCTCTTATTAAAAAAAAAAAAAAAAAACAAAATAACTTTTTTTAATATACTGCAGCTGATTTTGCTCCAGAAAAGTCCCAGATATTTGAGATTCTGAGAACAGCCCTGCACCAGAAAGTGACAAGAAATCTTATCTCGGCGTGATCGCATCTTTCTCAGAGAAGCGAGGTCGTTTGTCTGCGTATGAAATGTATTGCACTTCTCGAGCTCTGGTGCGGTTCTGGCCGGTGGGGGTGGGGTGGTACAGTTGACTCTCTGATGTGATTCATTTCCTCCAGCTCTCACATGTATTTATTTCATCTCGGTGACACTCAACCGGCTGCAGAAGCTTGAATAAGACCTTGGTGAAAGATCAGAGCCCAGCAGAATGGTTGCTTTTACACAGACCCGTCCTCCGATCCACGCTAAGCTCTGTGAGTGTCTGACCGGTCCCAGGCCGAGGGTCCGGGCCCAGGTCTCGGCTGTCCGCCGACGCCGCGTTTTGCGGCGGTGTGCCGAGGCTGCTGAGCGCGATAAAGGAGAGGAGCCGGGTTCTGGCGGGTCGGGTCGGGCCCGGGCCTCGGCCAGCAGAGCTCGGCTCACGCACGGGCAGAGAGACGCTGCTGGCAGAGCCGCTGAGCCTCACTGTTGAGGCCTGGACGGCGGCCCAAACGCGGCTAAACAGAGCGTGATCCTCGCAATGGTTCGCTGCTGATTGAGCTCCCATAAATCTGTGGGACAAATGTCTGTGGGGCCCGGTGCCAAGGCGATCGATGTGTGACCATCCCCCAACCCCAATCCCCCCCACACATGCGCACACACACACACCCCGCTCCCATCCCCCCCCCCCCCATCCCCCCCCCCCCCAAACACACACATACACACACACCCCACTCCCATCCCCCTCCAAACACACACATACACACACACCCCACTCCCATCCCCCAGTGCTGGCAGGCAAGTCTGATGCAGATGCTGGTGGAAAAATGCATGGAGCTGAAACAGGGGGTTGAACCTGCACCATGGCTATGACAGTCATAAGCACCCACTTATACCTACATCCACTACTCAGGGGAAATGAAAATGAGTCAATGTTAGCTATTTTTCATCCTTTCTGATTGGGTGGAATCAAACCCAATGTTTCAATGTTTCAATGTTTCAATGTTTCAATACCACAAACCCTTTGAACTATTACCTTCTGACTATAATTATAATCCATCAGTATTTTCATCAAGGGGATAGCCAAACTGATATAAATAAAAGTAAGGATTGCTACCAGACAGCCAATATCAGATATAATCCACTGGGAGCTGAGTGATGAACACAGCCCAACACAGGTTTTCTCATGATCTTTTCAACATTAGAAAGAAGAAAAAAAAAGTATTGCTGAAAACTAGCAAAAATTGTCTGTATGTCCATCTGCAACTACTACTCAGGACAAATGAACAAGTTCAGCAACGTTTTGCCCTTTTTGATTAGGCAGAAACAGCAAGTCTTACCAGCTAGTACGTCATCTGCAAATCAACTGTATAATTGATTGACTGGTTGTCTGTATATCATTGATAAATTCACACAGTGTAAGTGGCGATGAAAAGCTCAGAATCGTTGAAGTAGGTTTCTGTGGTATGACAGCGGCTTCGACGTGTTTGATGTTGTGGGAGTGTCACAGTGGTGGTGCCGTGACATGTTTTTTTAGGAGCAGAAGAGCCGCTGCGCAGTGCTCTCTTGAGACTTCTCCTCGTAGAGCTGCGTCTGAGAGGTGGAAACGCTGAACGCGGAGCGCCTTCTGCAGCCTCTCGCACATAAACTGATACGACAGGAACAGGGGGGGCCCCGCGAAATGTCATGATTCATGTTTCCACAAAATGTTTCCTCTGAGCAAGAGACGGCCATTAACCCCCATATGAGCCTCCATCACAGTTCTCTTCCTGGGCCTGCCGCCTTCGTCAGCAGCATTTGCTCCAGTAAACTACTGTACCCAACCATGCCCACCGTGATCAGTACAGTCATACTGTACACCAAGATTTACACTCCGATTATGTCACTTAGACTCACCATTTAAAATGAAATAATTACCTTGAATGTCAAAATATATGTCAGATTTAGGCTGCTGAGTTGTTTGGTTGCTTATTCTTGTTTTTCCACTTGTTCCCTTCAGGTATATGATGAATGTAACCTGGGAAGGCAGGGATTTGTCCTTCACAGAAGATGGGTACCAGGCCAATCCCAAGCTGGTGGTGATAGTTCTGAACAAGGACAGAGAGTGGGAGAAGGTAAGAGCTACCGTGTGCCTGCTGCTGAAGAGTGACCTAAATGGCAGTGACCACAAGCGCACAATCTGTGTTTAACAGCACCGGCTACAGCACCATCGGCTTCAATAATGCCAACTTTTACTGCTTCATTATTAACAGCTGTTCTGCATAATTTCTACAGCCGTTCCGTTCCGTCTTTATGGTACTCTGGGACACTCTAAAAGTGTTGCTGGATTTATGGCTTGAGTGTTTTAGTCAACAAGCCTGCATTTGGAGCTCTCTACAGTGTGCGTATTACGACATCCGTATCACGACTTGAGTTTCATCCTTTGGCCCAGCCATACCCCAGAATGTTGAGTCCTGTCTCTCTGTGCCTCACCATGGTATGGCAGGCTAAGTACATCTCCACCCTGCACAAAATGTCTTACACTTGCTGCAGAAAACAGTCTGCCCTCAATCTCAATCCTGACACCATCACAGAGGAGAGGAAATTGCTACGCTTCATATTTGTCACCATTTTACTCACATTCTGACAGTACAGGTGAATGCCGTATGACTGCCAAGCGATGATATTTCCTGAGGTACTTTTCCATTTGCAGACCCAATCACTTGGTAGTAAGGAATGGATATACTGTATGTCGTTACAGAAAAAAAAAAAAACTTATTTTGAATGGCAAAATTATAGTCCATCAATCAAAATTATAGTTCATTTTCATCAAAAGATCACCAAGTTGAGTAAGGACTGCTTACTTAAATGAACTGCCACCGCACAGCTGAAAGCACCGATACATAGATCCCACTGGCAGCTGAGGAATAAACGCAGCCCACAAGTAGGTTTTCTCATCTCCATTTCAGCAGTAGAACAGAATTTCAAAAATTGTATTGTTCAGAAATATCAAAAATTGTCATTATGTCCATTGTCATCTGAAACTGCTTGGTCAGCATATTTCCCCACTAATGATAGAATAGGGACAGCTATGCATATTTTAAGATAGCATGTATGTGTTGTTTTATAAATAGTCATTTTTAAAAATAAACTGGCTCCAGGGAAGAAGTAGCTGAAGAACCATGGCCTATGGAATGGTAGTGATAAACTTTGTTGCTAGGTAACAAACCTGACAGTTTGTGCTGCAAAATGAACACAGTTAGATCATCATGATCAATAGGAAATGACAAGATTACACAGAAGCGGCTACCAGTGTTTGAAAAACATGATTTAAAAAACACTGAAATCACCCCCAAGGGATTTTTATTTCCTTGTATTTCCCAGTATGATGATGAAGAGATTGTTCTCTACTCAGTTGTAATACAACATTTTTTTTCTCTTCATTTTTTGAGGAGCACATTAAGCAAAAGTCTCACTTACAATGTAGACATCTACAGCTAAAAACACATTTGTACTGTAAATAGTTTAAAATATATGAAATAAACTCAAGGATTAATGTTGACCCACAAGGACTTGAGTCTAAATTTATTTAAGAACCGCTGCAAACACAACAATCAAACTCTCCTACAATGAAAGCACTGAATGACAGTGAACCATAATTAATGCAGATACCATATATGATACTTTAAAGCAAAGTTCTAGGTATCATGGGAGAGCAGTAGGAGAGCCACCATTTTGAATGGAATGTTTCCACAAGAAAATGAACATCTAAACAGCTGCATATGTGCAGCAAAACCTAATTAAGGAACAAATCAGCGAGCACACCGAAAGAGTGGCAGCAGAGCTGTTGGAATCAGCAGCACCTCCCTATGTATGACACCTAGGGTTGGATTTCTGCACATCCGTCAGTCACGGTACCCGCTGTTGCGTTTTGACTCCGTCGCTGTGTCCAGTGACGTCTCCTGAAGCTGAGCTTTCGCCGTCATTGGCTGAGGTGGCAGCTGAAATACCTCCACGCTGCCATGATGGAGACACGAATCCATGAGAAACCTATTATGTGAATTAATTCCATGTCAACATTCTGCCTGTTGGGGGAGGCGGGATTAGAAATGCTCTTTTTTTTTTTTTTTTTTAAAGTACTGTTCCATATATGTGTGGGCAATTTTGTTATGTGTTTTTTGTTTTTCCAAATAAGAAATTGGTCACAAAAAAAAGCATTCTGCCTGTTGCTGATTAAATTAGAAGAAGAAAAATATAATCAGTGTTGTGTGCATCACTCTGGGATGCCTTTGTAAGTCCTCCTCTCCATAGTTTGCTGGAGAAGCAGACAACAGAAAGTGTATCCATTAATAACTCGAGACGTCAGCGCTATATTTGTCAATGTGTAGGAAGCAAATCCTAGGAGACTATCATCTGAATCCGCCTGTTCTCTAGATGATTCAGGACACACTGTAACTGGAAGGCAGGGCTAGGGAATTCTACTTATCCTTCAAGACTGTATGCTATACATGCTGAAAACACAAAGCCATAACGTGTCCATCGCACTATGTAAATGTTTCAAGGTTTTTTTAAATGACATTCCAGAGAACGATTGCAGTGCTTTGATGTTGACGGACAGGTTAGTTGACAGGATTTTGACATAGAGTTCGCCAGCATTAAATTTCATATACTATAGAAATCCTCAGGCACTGGCCATATACTGAATGTGTCACCTCTTCTTACTATGATAAAACCACGTTCATTGAAAAAGCAGGCCTATTACTTTCTTATAAGATGTCAGTCCCCGAGGTAGAATACTTTGGGAGAGGAGCTTAGTGGCAGTTACATTGTTCTTTGAATCGTAATGGGTATGTAATGAAGTTCAGTATGGTACTTGCGTGATATTAATCTGACAAACTCCATTCATCAGCTCAAACTATTAACCCGGCAGAACATACATGCGCAGAATCTGAGCTGACTTACTGCAGCTAAAGCAGTGCGCGATGACAAACAGTGTCACATCGTCTTTGCGGCCCACCGAGGCCTACACAGAGAGGCGTTGCAGATCTCTGCTGTGTGACTAACAAATCAAATATTTGCGTGCTTTTCCCGAAGTTGGATCCTTATGGCCCAGAATGTTAAAACCAAAAAAAGAAAAGCTAATTCAAATATTATCTATCTTTAAAATAAGACATCAGAAGAATGGAATTTTGACTCAAACTTCTGGTTGGTTTGAAAAGCCATGCATTTAACCCCTTCAGTTCTATTGAACCAGGCTTTCTATTTGAAAGCAGCTAGCATAATCACATTAGTTGAAAACTTGCTGAGTAAAAAGGCATATACCAGGACTCTAGGCTTTCCTCTGTGTTCAGAAGAATATGAATTGACTGAATATTAGCATGTGTACATATGTCTTACATTGATAATGCAGAATGTGCAATGCTATTTAAGTTGCATTTTTTTTTATTGAATCATTAGTTTACTAGGACGTTTTTACTCAAAACGAATGAATTTTAATGAATGACCGTTTTCACCACTTTGTGTTCCATGTCATGCGTTCGTAGTGTTCTTGGTTAAAATGTTAATGAGGTATAATGGAGCTATGTAAGGACCTGTATGAGAATTTTGGAAGCCAACGTTAGGCTATGGCACTCTCCCACCTGATGTGCTGTTGGCAACAAGTAATATTGGTTACTATTTTTAAATTTGTCATTATGAATTGTAGCTTTAGGTCCACTTGTCTGTATTTGCTGTGTTTGTCCTGTTATCGGTTTTGTCTGACTGTGTTTGTGCATTTTCCTTGTTTCTCAGGTGCTTTTGTGTGTTTTTCCCCTTGTGTCTGCCCCGCCTTCCTCGTTACCTGATTTTGTTTCACTCAGGTATAACAACATTCTAACCATTCTAAGGGGAATTCTTAGAAAGTTTGTTGAAGCATCAAAAATCTTTTGAAGGAAAACGAGTTAAAACTATTTGAAAATACCAGACAAGTTTGGTAGTTCTAACATGAAAGCTGTTGTAAGAGATATACCAACCTAATAGCTGATATTCCACTTCTTTAGGCTGTCATTTACAATCATGTTTCTAGTTGGTTCATGCATTTCTTTTTCACTGAACTAAACTTTTGCTTTTGTTTGGCATGCTGTGGCCAAAATATGCCATCAGAGGAATTCTGACAAAAATTCCAGATTATTTTTCTAGTTATTTGCATCATATCACATTTTTGGTCTGTGTGTTGCAAGTGGTTCCTCAATCAGAATTTGTGCCACCATCTTCTGGCTCTGCTGGTCAGAGAGTGGAATTGTGGGTGTTTTTTGAATTATATCATCCATGTTTTTTTAAATCATACTTGAGGAGATAAAAAAAACACTTCAGATTGTAGAATTGTTTGCTTTAAGAAATATAGCTGATTATAGACAGAAGATAGCTGATTACAGACAGATTTCTTATCCCCAGGTGCTGGCCTTCAATCTGTGCTTCCAGTCTTCAATTTACCACAACCACAGCAAGCTAGAGACCCAAGTCCCTCACTCACAGATAACGCAGATAGTGTTTGTCACAAACGCAGAGCTCGGAAATCAGGACGAGAGCGAGAGAGAAAAATTAATGATATTTGCAAGCTGAACTCAACAAAATGACAGGCCATTATCGTTCTTGAGAATGTTCAAAGGAGTTCATTGAACTAGACAGCTATTTGGATAGCATGTTCTGAAAATTAATATGGTGTAGGAAAATGAATCAATTTCCAGAAATGTATCAGTCTCCTCAAGACAAAAATTAAATAGACGAACAAGACACTGTATTTCATACTAGCTTCCCGTGTGGCAGTTGAAAATGTAATAACTTGTAATGTAATCATTCAAGTGGTCCAACACTTTATATGTAGCTTACTGGCCATGTACTTGTTTGTACACATAAAATAAAGATAATTTATTTTATTTAAAGTTATTTTAAACAGCCCCTGAAACCATCCAGCTACTTTATAGCGACAGAAAATCTGTTTACATATAATTACAGTTGTGTTTACATCTAGTATGACTCAATATATTGACCTCTGACTGGAAGCATGATTTGACCTGTCAGATCAATTATTGATTCAAATGCTTGAATGTGTATTGGCTGGGGTTCGAAGAGGACATATGCCTGGGACTAAGAATGTATTAAGCGCTCATTGATCAGTGATTATTAATGTAAATGAACTGATGAGTTACAGTCATGGTTCTAATGTCCCACATAATACTGTGGAGAAAACAAAAACAATGAAGATAAATCATTTTTTTCTGTAAACTCAGAACCTGAAGCAACGGAGGGCGCCATCCCTGTACTGAGTATGGGCAGTTTGAGCAGGAGGAAACAGTGGAAAGAAAAGCAGCGTTGTGATGTAAAGAAGGGAGGCCGTGGCCGTATAAATCACACAGAGGGGCATTTTCACTGTCTGTAATCTACTCCGAAGCTGAGCAAATGAGCGCCTGCTGAAGTTACGGAGACGCAAAGTGAAGTGAAATGGAGAGTCTGCCAAGCTCCATCCCAGATTTATGACAGACTTCTAAAACGCAAAAAATTTTTACTGTTCTCCATGTCCTCTGCCAGCATTTTCCGACTGCCACTTCGGGCCCACCGACCGGAACAATCTACAGGCAGCTCCCTTCCTCCGAGGGTTTTGCAGTTCAGCCGCACGGCGGAACTCACCCACCGTTTCAAATGCCAGCCGGATCGGCATCCATTGGCTGAAACCAGATTAGTGTTCCCAGACTGGCTGTGGAGGAGCTGGTCAGACGGCACTGAGAGTAACTTATTGCAAAGCGAATGGGAGACGGGAACCATTTGGCAGAAGGCAAACATGAAGTTGCGAGGGGGTGGGGGGTGAATGCGTGGTCTCTAATTGAAACAGATTAAGTTTCGGGGAGAGCACAGGTGCGTATTTGGGCAGTCGTGATTTCTGATGTGGCAGGTGGTGATGTAGCTGTGTGACAGGAGGGAAATAATGTATGCGTAATGCATTCAGACTCGCTGAATACCGTTACCCCCTTTCCCTGAGTGTGGATATACAGCTGCAAGTGGAAGTGACATTGAGTGGTCGTGTGGTGGATTATAACCAGTCACATTCTCCCAAACAGAGAGAGTTTATATTTTTATGACTTGTTGTTAAATATTTTGGACAAATTTTCAGTCAGGCAGCTGAGCAAAACCGACAATCAAATTAAGTCCATCTTCCAATATGTGTGTCATAAATATGCACCTTTGACAGTTGAGTTATTTTTTAAATTTCATTCAATGGGATGCAGACTCGGCGCGCCCCTGGTAGCTCATCCAGTAGAGCGCAAGCCACATAAGACCAGGCCTTACAGCGGTGGCCCAGGTTCAAATCTGCCCTGGGCCCTTTGCTGTAAGTCCTCCCCTCTCTCTCTCCTGCATTTCCTGTCTGCCTCTCTACTGTAACTGTCAATAAAAGTGGAAAGATCCCAAAAAATAATCTTTAAAAAAATAAAGGGATGCAGACTATGAGGCGCTTGACACATTTAATGTTTCAGGCTGTTTTTCTACAGAGCAGGGCGTTCAATAGAAAATAGCTTAAAGGGTACACAGATTCATGAAGGGTTAGCTGACCGTTCACCATCACTGAACAACTGTAGCATTTAACCAGGGGCAGATATGTAATCTTTCATTGAATAGATATATTTCTAAGCCAGTCATTTGACACAGAGCGCTTAAATTTGATTGTTGTGGAAGGTGTTCATTGATGAAACTACAGAGAGGAGTGATCGACAATCCATTCTGGAGAGTTTTAGAAACCAGAGGTTTTCTGCCACTGAGATCAGCTCTTTAAGGGAGGAAGTGGCGGTGAAGACTTCACAGTTGTTTGGAAAAAGCGTGTTAAATGTGCAAAAAAAACAATGGAAACTCTGAGCGTTTCAGTGTAAAACAGTCTGTAATAGCCTGTCAGAAGTGGCGGCGATGAGGAGAGGCTAGCACATCACCTTCCTCTTCATGCACCGCAACAACAACAGCTGCTGCGCTGAGCCGAAAAGAGGAGCCAAAGCCATGAGAGCGACAGAATTCCATCATCAACCGGTAACAATAATCCCCTCAATTCAAGTGCGGTTTCGTTTTTATATCGTGTAGTTGCAACGCGGACGTTAAACAACATGCAACGTCGCAAAAATAAACACTGCGCTCACCCTATGAAAGTGAACCGCACATGATTGCTGGAGAACAATGAATGAGTCAAACATTCTCTCTTCAAAATAAAGGGAATAACTATGTACGAATTTGGTCTCTATAATGCGCTTATATCAAGATATAAAGTGGTTATATCAAATACCAAGAAGTGGGGTGTAATAAAATGAAATTACATTAATATAAATAATTATGCCTAAATGTAAAAATACATTTGGCACCACATTATCACAATCATCACTACTAATCACTTGACCTTCCAGTTAAAATGAATTTTATGAGGAAATTAATAAAAACTTGTTTTGCTAAAATGAAACTAGTTGTGCATCACTGTAGGTGGATCCATGACCTTTTGATTTGTGGCAAAGCAGATTTAAGTGGTTCATCCCAGGTCAAGCATTAGTGACAGAACCAAAAGCGGCAATTTGTTAAGGGGTAGATTAATGAGTATTAGCTGCAAAAAAACAAAACTTGAAAAACAGCCTGAAAGATTGTGTCAATGTTGACCACTTTTGTGAGCGTCAGAACAGCTCGTGAGACTCGGGATGAGGCTTAATGAGGTTGCGTTGCTTGTTTGAAAACATCTGCTCTGGATGAAGTCAAACAAACAACCACATGATTGCTTTATAGTGGTTTAGTTCTTTTTTTATACTGCAGGGCAGACAGTAACACAATTCAGAGGCAACAAACTAATGAGGATAAACTGTTGATCAACTGTTATTTAACCAGCAAAGTCAAGTGAGGACAACTTCTCACTTACAATGAGCTGCTCCTGCAAAATAAATTGAGTCACTATATTTGCGTGATCTTGAAGTTATGCAAGTGCTTCTTATTATTCTGAAATAGCTTTGTTACGTTTGTACGGAACTGTAACTTAGGAACTTAACAATTTTTCAGCACTGAAATTTCATCAACTAACGTCAAACAGTTTTTAAGTAGTTAGCCTGATACCAGCAGTTGTGAGTTTTACTGCATCGCTTTGATTGTTAGCTTGATGCTGTAATATCATGTAAGGAAACAACAGGCTAATTTGAATTATTTTTTGAGTATCTAGTATTTATCTATTCTTACAGCCAGCTTAATTTGAAACTAAAGACGCCCTTACCTTTCAGTGAAATAAAAATGTAACAAACCACATATGACATATACATGCTGCAGTGAATTTCTCTTATCAGAATATGGTTAATATAATCAGTACTAGAATATTTCGCATTTATCACTTTAATGTTTGTATTGGTAATATTCTTACACTAAAAATAATGTCTGCTTCTGAACTTGACCTCCGTCTTAGGCCAGTGTTCCACACCTCACAAACTTTTCCGTTAGAATATGATTATTTTGGGGGAGCTGCAGGACATTATCCAGGGATTATAGTGCGGATATGATATGAAATAAATATTGCCCCATCTGGTCCTGCTGTGATCGGGGACTGACAGGTAGATGAACAGCAGTTTTTTTGAATCAAGGTCAGGCTGCGAGTCGTAGTAAGATCCATCTGAATCTCAGAACCATCTGAGCTTTGAGCTGATGCTTTTTCTGATTAGTTATGAAGAGTGTGTGACAGCACCATCTGGGCTGGTGCCGCTTCACCTGCATACACGTTCGCGCATTCTTAACTCTTATTGAATGTGCACTAGGGAGCGGTGTGTAGTCTAGTGGCCAAGGTACGTGACTGGGACCCCCGAGGTTGGTGGCTCAAGCCCCAGTCCAGCCACAGCAAGAACACCATTGCTGTTGGGCCCTTGAGCAAGAGCCCTTAACCCCACATTGCTCCCAGGGGGGATTGGCCCCTTGTTAGCAATAATCAACTGTAAGTTGCTTTGGAGAAAAGCTCCAGCTAAATTAATGTAAATTATGCACTAAGTTTTACCACTGGGTAAAATGAATGTAGGGGGCCATTTTGTTTCATCCCATCCCGAGGCCAAAACTCCAGTCAGTCTCTTGTGTTGATTGCAGTGTTATCCCCCCCACCCCACTTTCTTCTTCCTGTTCTCCTGTACTTTGGGATCAGTCTGTCATCGCTTTGCCCGTGCAGCTGCCCGATTCCTAAAAAAAGGCCATCGGTCTCCCTCTCGAGGGCCCCCGTTCACACTTGAAGCCTCTGTGCCTTCAGGTCCATTAGCAGCACAGTGCTTTCCCATCTGATCCTGATCCCAGCGATAACAGGCACCAGCACCACGAGTGCGGTGACTCACCATGAGCTTAAAAAAAAAAAGGATTATCGTTACAGTTCCCCTTTACATAATTCCCATTTCTGAGAGCAAGTGGTAAAGACTTAGATAATAGCAACATTCATTTCATACCTGATCTATTAATGGCTGCAGTTGTTCTCGTTGAAGAGTAAATAATAAATAATAGCCATCGAAAAAACACCTTTCTCACTGGCCATAAAAATCTTTTTAAAGCCCCCATCATTCCTCTGCAATTACTGCTGACACTACTTTAATTAACCGGATAGTATTTCTGCTGAAGGATTTTTCCAGAAATGAAAGCGTATGATCAACTACAAACAGTTCACAAACTGTATCCTCACTGTAGGTAACTGTGAAGGAAGGAGAAACAGGAGCCGGGTGGGGGAGGGGAGATTTGTTTGAGCTGATAGCAGTAAATTTCTGTTTCGCCGTGGGGAGCAGACAGACCGTAATGTAACAACTCACCTGCTGTTCTCTATTGAGACGCTCTGCAGCAGGTAGAGAAACTCAAACTATTAGATGAAGATTGCCTTTTGAAGTTCAGGGTTCATTTGAGAGATTGGAGATGGAAGGAAGACGTAAAAATCCTACTGCAATGAGAGAGCAAGTTTTTAAAAACCGTTTTGTGTGTGCGTGTGTGTGTGCGTGTGTGTGTTATTCCTTTGAAAGCAGCAAGGAAGTATTTCTGTCCTGTCTGGTTCACATATCTTGCGTATAAATCTACTCTGAGCACAGGCAGCATCACTGTGCTTTGCTTGTTTAAACCCAGCAGCCCAGAAATCATTGACCTTCCCTTAGGACTACACATCTTTTGGTAAAGGAGTGTAGAGGCTGTTTAGCTCAGGATTGCAGAGGCTGTTTAACTCAGGATTGCAGAGGCTGTTAATATATATACCATCAGGGCAACCATCAGGGCGACACATGCATACTCAACTTACACACACACGCACATACACACACATACACAAACCAGATTCTCACTTCATAACCACTGAATCACACTGTGCGCAGAAACTTTGAAGGGAGGAAGTAGGCGCTGCCATCTTAGGTCGATATGAGCACAGTTAATGAAGGAGCCGCATATTCGTAGAGGATCAAGCACCACGCAAATAGGTACCTTTAGAAAATGGAATTACAGGTGTGGATGTGATGAATCAACTTGTGCATTCAGCTCAACAATGATGTTCTTTTGGGAAAATAGTCCACAAATATCACCACCATTCAATACAGCATTGAGCAGCTAATTAAGTGCTATTCAAATGGAGAGGATGTTCAAACACACAAATGGTGTGATAAAGATTGTCTCAAGAAAAGGCTCTTTCATGAATATGAAATGGTAAGGATTTCACATCTCATGAGGAAGATTGCGTTATCAAAATTCTTGAGGGGATGGCTCAGATCGCATTAATTGAGTCCAAATTGGTTTTGAGCAAAAAAAAAAAAAAAAGTTTGGGCAGATAGCTTTTCTTTCTTAATATTCTTCGCACATGTCACTCGATCTCCCTTCCCTGGGTGTGCCGTTGGAAAAGTGCGAGACACAGTGGCGGCCCGTTGTTTTGTTGTGTAAATGAGTTTGGGGCCGGGGCTACCTCTTAGCGGACTCTTCCAGGGGGGTCATTTCTGGCCTTCGTTTCGGCGCTCAGGGGAGGCTCTTGACACTGCACATTAATCTTGGCATCACCAATGATGGGGATGCGGTTGCCTGGCGATGTAATGGAATGTCAGCTCAGTCAAACTAATCCCTGTATCTGTATGACCTCTGTGGGACCTGCAGTAAATTGGCCTGGTGACTAAGCCTCGTTCCACTGCCGGCATGAACAGAGCTCCCTCATTCCGGATGTCCCCCCCCCCTCCCTCCCCCTGTCAGCGTTCAAACGGAATCTGTATTTTACCTCCAACACCTTATATAAACACCACGTATTTCAAGATCTTCCTCCTCCTCTTCAAAAAAAAAAAAAAAAAAATTAAATGTGAATGTGCAACTCAAACTCCTCAAGTGTCTTGCGCGATGTGATTTTTATATCGTTCAATTCGATGAGCTCATTAAAACTAGTGCCGTGCAATTTTAACGGCTCTGGAGACCGTATTTATGGCGATTCGGAGTCAATAAAACACCTCGATGCTCTGAAGGGTCAGTAAATTGCCCTTAACTAAGAAAGCTTGAGGAGTGATCATTTTATTTCCCCTGTAGCTCTTCGCTGGGTAAAGCCTGCTCCACTGCTTATAAAACGGCGACACCCGAAATAATCCCCCGGCAGCAATACAAGGAAACAGGTTCAAAAGGACTTCAATAAAACAAGGTTGCTTTCCAGAGATAAAATAGGCTGTTCAAGCACTAGGGGGGTCTTTCTGGCCAAGATGATTTGACACAGTGATACTGCAAATACAAAAGGAGGAAAGAAAGAAAGAAAGAGAGAAAGAAAGAAGGAGGCATTTTAATGTGAGAGGCGCGAGTGGAGATCATTATGGAGGGTAATGACAGTGGTGATGCGCAGTGATGCGCAGTGACACAGGGGCCGCGGCTGTCAGTGCCCTGCGTCTAACCCCCAGTCAGAAGTGACCGGGGTGAATGTGTCACTCTCAGAGAGAGCACCGCTCTCCGCCGCCGTTTAACGCAAGACACTGCCTCGCTGCAGTCCTATAAATAACCCTGTCACAGGCCGACTCTTACACCTTAAGGCAAACTCGGGGCCCCTTAAAAAATTTAAAGAACAGGTTGGCTTCTTCCAAGAAACAATCATGGAAAGTACTTTTGCGATTAAAGAGGTCTGACTGGATCCAAGGACCTTAAATCAATCTCCTCTCCCTCCTTTATTGTTTATTTATTTATTTACTCGTGTTTATTTACTTTCTCTGAGGGTGGATGTAGACCTTTGGCCTTAACTTCTGGTGATGGCAGTGAGCTGTGGAACAATGCTGCCACCTCACACATGTTTATTTTTTTGTAATATTTTTGTAATATTCTTCGCAAAATCCTAAAGTGTTAGTGCATAACATATGAATAAACAACATTGCCCAATGTGTCATTACATTGTGTTGTACTTTGTGTACTGATGCAAAGTATGTTATAGTTACTAAATCTTAAACAGAGTGTGGCGTATGTTTCACGTGTTAGCTGATAAACGCTGTACTAAAAGTCTGTACTACTCTGCATCTTCCGTGTGCCAGTTCGGTGAGATTCGCCGATCGATACGTTTCTGTACAGGCAGCTGAATGATGTAAGCCGGGTCAGGTGACCTCCCACTCTGTGCAGCCCTCTCTGCGGCTGCGCAGGTGACTGGAGTAGGCTGTTGTGGAGGCCTGCAGGGTGGCTGCAGCCTCGGGCGGGGACCTCAGCAGCGAGCTAGCGCAGGAACCCTCCTCCTCTACAGCCTTCAGCAGCAGCTATGAGTAATTCCTCTCACACAATTACTCATGTATCCTTTCCTCTTAATGGGTCTGCGATAGGGTGATCCAGACCCAGTTTCCTTCTGCAGGGTCTGGTAAAAGACCACAGACCTCCTCTCTCTCTCTCTCTCTCTCTCTCTCTCTCTCTCTCTCCCTCTAAGTTAGTTCTCCCATATGGTCCATGTGAGAGTGAGAAACAGTTTTCCTAACTGCTTCTGATCTTATGTTTGCAGCCCGGCGGGCATGTGCGGCCCAGGTAGTGATATAGACTTATATAATCGTCTCCAAACTGGGATGGAGCAGGAAAGAGGAGGAGTTTGTAAGACGTGATCAGAAAATCTTAACTATTAAATTGCCCCTGGGTAGTAAAAAGGCTGACAAAGACTGCAGTTAATCTGCTGATTCCCTAACCTGTGATGACATAAAAACAGCTAACAGCTAACTGTGCTTTCTTACATGCCTATTTATTTGCCTCCAAAACTTGAATTTAGACAAAAGCAATACATTAACTTTTTGGATTGATTATGTAAAACCAACATTCAGTTAAGAGGAGAAATCTATAAACACAGATAGAGGCATCCTGTTATCTGGTATCTATTACATGTTCTAGATCTCCTGAGTACAAGCTGTGTGTGTGAGTGTGCACGTGTGTGTGCACGCATGTGTGTACGTGCGTGTGTGTATATGTGTGTGTGAGTGTGCGTGTGTGTATGTGTGTGTGCGTGTGTATGTGTGTGTGTGTGTTCGTGTGTGTGTATGTGTGTGTGTGCGTGTGCATGTGTGTGCGTGTCCGTGTGTGCGTGTGTATGTGTGTGTGTGTGTGCGTGTACATGTGTATGTGTGTGTGTGTGCATGTGTGTGTGCGTGTGTGTGTGTGTGTGTGCGTGTGTGTGTGTGTGTGTGTGTGTGTGTGTGTGTGTGTGTGTGTGTGTGTGTGTGTGTGTGTGTGTGTGTGTGTGCGTGTGTATGTGTTTCTGCCAGCTGCTACTATTCACAGCATCTGGAGTAAGGAGATGCCGCACCATAGCTTTGTAGATCCACTGGCAGATTCCAGTTATGTACCCCTCCCTGAAGAGCAGTGATTGTCTTGGGTTTGGGGGGGTGCATAATCGTCATCGTTGTTTTTGTATAATAAATTAAATAGCCATTTACCGTACAGTGCTTTGGACAGCTGTTCACCGTGTCTTTATCAAGTCTCAAGATAAACATTAAGTTTATCAGTCAACAGTATCAGACACGGCTTCCATGCTGCTTGAGCTTGAGGAGGGATTATTATGGACTGGATACATCCACGGAAACGCTGATTCGTTAGAGAGAGAGCTCAGGGAGGGAAAATCCTGTTCGTTTTCCACATGAAGCCACCATTACTTTGATCATATGTGGGGGATATTGGATATTGGGACCGTATGGTTTCCTGTTGAGGGTCCATGACTGGTGGGTTATTTCTATGCTGAATTGTGCCCCTAAGGGAATTCAGGCATCACCATTACCCCCCAAACATCTGTGCTGTAGTCCAAGCTGTGTCATCCCACATTCCAAAAACAAAAAGAGATAAAATAATAAGTTGAAGGGATATTGTGGATGTCAGGCGGCCCTCAAGTCTGTAGAATATGAGGGCTCCGTGTTCAGGAGAGATCTGGTGAATATGAAGCCCTGCTATGGAAAGGCAGGCTGGAGAGTACAGCCCATCACTGTGTGTGGGATGAGTGTAACAGGCAGGCTTGTGACTGATAAGAGGGTCTGCCTCACAGCCCTGTGTAGGAGAAGGAATGCAATGCCAAGACTGGGGAGGGGGAGCGAGGGGGGCTAGCATTGAGATAAGAGAGGCATGCAGCAGCGTGATGTCATCCGCTATAGGAGAAGGAAACTGAAGTGTTGTCATCTGGATTGTCACTGTCGAACGTCGTGAGCCGGCGCGGTTGGGGGGGGTGGGTGGGGGGGAAGGTGGGATGACTCAGAGAGAGAGAGAGAGAGAGAGAGAGAGGAGGAAGGGCTTCGGCATGGTGGGGGCCACAGAACCAGAACCATCTGAACTTCCCTGGCAGGAAACGCCTCCTCAACCACCTTCCTGAGTTGCCAGTTTCCCATCATGCATCATTGGATGTTAGGCAGTCCAGGTTTTTTTTTTTCTTTTTCTTTTCTTTTTTTTTCTTTAGGGTGAACTTCCATCATTAAAACAGCAATGTAGAATTCCCTGCTTCACAGGCGTGAAACAAGATATTGCCATGGGGTGCCCTATGCAGTATGATGGGTGTGAAACTTACAGAGGTTGCAGGTTTGATTCCCAAGTCAGCCATTGCGCCCTTGAGCTAGGTACCTCACCTAAATTGCCCCAGTAAATATCCAGCAGTAAAAATGAAAAGCATGTGAAAGGTCTCTCTCAGTAAGAGCATCCGGTAAATGCTAAAATTGTAATGTAAGGTAATAGTATGCCCTGTGAATGGGGAAAGCTGTCAGTAAAGATGTCCCCTCTTTCTGACAGGGAGAGGAGCGGATTCAGTCAGGGAGGTAACAGCAAATAGCTTACAGTCTGAGGGGAGATGCTCGGCGTGGTAGCAGAGGAGAGCAGCGAGGTCCTGACTCACAGCTTCAGTTTCAGCAGTTTGGGTCTGGATGGGAGGAAGCAGATCTTATATTTATCACCTCCCGCACACGGAGGGTAAAATTAGCTCTCTAAGCATCATAGGACTAGTTCAGAAAACACACACTATCCAGCAGCGCAGTCCATGTTCAAATTGGAACTGGGGCAATGAGAAGTATTCTCAGGATCAGACAAGAAAGAAAAAAAAACAAAAGGTAAACTGGTACAGTCCAAAGGCAAAGCAAAATTTCCAAAATATGTCAGGTTCAGCAAATCCGTGGAAAAACAAAAAAAATAATAAAAACAGGAGCACATATAAAATTTCACTCTGTTGCACTGAAAATGTATTGCTTGTGTCACAATCATATTTGATGCATTCATTGAAATTTTTACAAATCCTTCCCTTTTACTAAACCTTCTCTGCTGTATCTGTGTTCTCCTACCGATGATAAACATGAATACACTGAATACACAAACATCTTTAATTTGGCTCAAGGACTTGTATCTCTGAAAATATACGGCTGCACTGTGAAATAATTCAACAATGCCCTTGCGCACAAAATACTATGATAAACATTCTCATCACTTTGCAAGGAGCAACCTTGTCATTAATTTTCGTATCTGAAGGAAGTCAAATAAAATATAGTTTTGTGAGAATCAGGAACAATTGGATGTTAACGTCCTGAGAGCACTTTTTTTTGTTTTCTGGGCATTGAGCCAGAGAATGGTATCAGGACTTGAAGTGATGGAATCTCGTCCTCTTTTCATCACTTCATCATCCGCTCCTCAGAAAGGTAGTATCTCTTGGTACGACACTGACTATTACACATATGAAGTCTCACCGGCCTGCTTCATCCTATAGTTTATAGATTCATTTAAGACGTATTGAGGTTCAAGCCATTTGACAAGATGCACTATAAAACTGCTTTTAAGATTAAGCTCAGTTGGCAGCTGGCTGTCACATAGCCATAAAGACGAATATAATGGACTACAAACGAGCGTTTAAAATTAGCACGCGACATCATGAACACACAGATAGCAATGTAATACAAAGGATGTAGTTGCGTTTTCAAGGGGTAGTGAACAAACTGGTTAGCTGTGGCTAATGGAAAGTTGATCTAGCAAGCTACCCAACCAGAATTAAAATGAACTATCAAATGCCATAACACTGAGCCGTACAGCCGAGAATCAGGACACTTCACAGGTCCAAACCTGGCCTGTGGCGTTCACTATGACCGAAGAGTCCATAGAGGCAGTGCAACAATGACTTCATCCTGCCAGTGGTGAAATGAGACATGAAGTAAAACACCATTAAAGAGCCACAGTATGTATCATTTCTGTCCAATTATTCCAAGTTAATGAATGAGTACATACCAGTAGCACGGGGTGCCCCGAGATGTGCTTCTCTCAAAAACAAAACTGCTGAGTATTTGCATATTCACCTTAAATGGTTTCGGTGGGTCGACACTCACGGGGTCTGCTTTGCATAGGAATAAGGAGGACTGTGTTTAGGGTACATCCTTGGTTGGGAGAGGTTCTCTGGAGTAAAATTAGGGAATCATGCTGAGTACCTCCAGTCTCCAAGCTGCTGATTCAAGGTAAAGGAAAAATATATTACCATTTGCCGGACACCTTTGAAAAGAATAATTTGCATGGTAATGATAATGGAATATTTTTAAAAAAAAAAAAGTTTTTATTTAAATGAATTATGTGGCTCACAGGAAGCACTGAATGAAAAGCACTTTACAATGCAGAGCTCTGTGAGCTTAGGCACTAACTGTTAAAGTTGTGGTTTAGTAGGGAAATTAATATGCGGGGAACTGAGTCTCGAACCAACAAATGGTCCATAAAGCACTGGGGAATTTATTGAGGCCAGGCCTTGCACATCCTCAGTAAAAATTACAGCGTCAGTGAATGGAAAGACTGGTGGATAATGAATCGTTAGAATTATAGTTGATTGTTAGTATATTCCTCCGTATGCTAAAATGTCTTATGTATCAGAGTTGTTGTACAAAACTACTCTCTCACATGAAAGTCTTTTGAGGCTTAACCACCCACTTCATGGGAAAAACTGAATAGTCCAGAGCCTGGAGTAGTTTTAGTTCTAAACAACGAGGACAGTTGTTTGGCAGTGTAGTGTTAGTGGGACTTAAAAATAAGAATTTAAGGTTTCTTTTAGGCATGAAATGACCAACATGCAATATTTCAGCATGGCTATAAATGATCTACGTGGGTTAAGAGTCAAGCCTCGTAGGGTTATAATACATAATACATTTTCACAATGTAAACACATGTAACGTTTTTGAATGCTTTTATGGTTTGTAAGTGCAAATCAGGGTTTAAAATCGCATCCCAAAAGAAACAATAATTATTAGTCCAAAGTGCATATTTCATTCTAGTGGAGATTACAACCAGAAGAAAATACGTTCCCAAAGTAATCCCTGCTCTTTTTGAATGCTCTCCCTTGGGTTGCTTGCTTACAAAAATGAAGCATTAATATGTCTCATTATTGCTAAGGAGTGATTGTTCACATTTCAGAATTTTTATGCCGTAAACATTGGACACAAGTCTAATTTAATCATAAAAAAATATTTCATAATAAAGTCCAAGTTTAATCAGAAAAATGTTTCAAAAATGCTGCTTTAGTTAAGCAAGGTCAATGATCTAAATGAAATCTCTGACAGCAGTTATCTGTTCCACGTTTAATCTGCTTCAGAACGGTCTTGTCCTCTGCATCAGCTCCTGAATCAGATGCACCAGTGAGATCTTGTGAAACACTCAACCCTTCTGAAGGGCTGTAACTTGATGCGGCACACTCAGACTGGGACGAGATCAACACTTTGACCCGACTGCTGAACACAGCCGACATGCTTATTATCCTGCGAGGGCCTTCAGTCCCACTCCAGCTTTGTGTATTTTAGGAAGAGAGGCCATTGACAGTATGATGTTTCAGTGCATTTCGATTTTATGCATTTACTTGCATTCTGAAAAAAAAACATGTTTTTAATTGGTGCCTGTATTTGCTTTCAGTCTGAATGTTCTTATTTCCACTGTACATCTGGTCAAGGTGCTTTTGGAAAGAGGCAAAAAAAAAAAAAAATATATATATATCCCTCAGAGGACGATGTCACACGCTGGAGAGAAATTCCGCTTAGAAAGACCTTGTGGCGGTTTCTGCAAGGAGAGTATACAGTGTTCAAGGGCAGTCTGGGGCCAGTTTCAAAGGCAACACTTTGTGCAAAGTCAGCTTAAAATGCACCCACCAAAGTTTGAAAAGTAGGTAAGCATGTGCAAGAAGGAATGAGAATGAGAGGGAAAAAAGGGGGCGGAGGGGGAGGGGGGGAGGGGGGGAGGAGGCGGGGGTGGGTGGGTGATACCAGAAGTTAGGAAATCGTTAGTCCCATTACATTAAGTATTTATTGTGTGAAGTTCTCATTTCCTCCCCGGCTCCTGGCCTCGCCGGGTTGTTTTTTCGTTGCGGTGTCATCTCGAGGGTGTGAGAAAGCCACCGTGCTCTCCCCACCAATGTGAATTATTCACCGGTCACTGTGCAGCCAGCCTTGTACCGGAGAGTGAATACGGTGAGGCCTCCTCGCCTCGGCAGGCCGTTAAAGAGGAGCGGTGCGCCCTACGCTGTGCTGTAGGACCTGCTGTGTTCCTATCTCCCTCTGCTAATGCACCCATGAACAGCAGAGTAGATGGAAAGATCATACAGAGGCCTACATATCTACCCTTTACTCTGCCTGAGGAAGACCACAGAAATCTATTTTGCATGCCAGTCAGGCACTTTTTTTTATGCTATAAAACCTTAAGTGAAGTCAGTGCCACAAAAAGTCTAATAAATTATTTTTACTTTGTGATCTAAGGTTACTTCACCGTCCTTGTACGTGTCTTAGCCCACTGCTGCCCACACAGCCCCTTGTGCGAAATGTAGAGAGTCAGTTTCATAGTGGTTTGAAGTTCCCATCACAGTTTTTACACACTGGAATTAAAAAAGCCTCTTTAATACCTAACAGGGCTATTTTTATACTGCCCTTAAAACAGTGAAGTTTATTTTTCATTTAGTATGTGTTTTGGTAGTAATAAGATTGTTATTCATATTTGTTGAATGCTGTCTGTTGGTGAAATGCGCTGCCATTGACTTAGAAAAATAACATTATGGGAAAGACCACATTGCTGTCTTGACATTTGCTATAATGTGTTTTACTGACGGCAGCACATAATTATGTGAAGAAATAATGGAATAATACAACTAGTTGACACCCCACCAAAGGAACGTAAACAAACACGTTGTGTACGGTTACACTTTTAATAATAAAATATGTGTCGAATGTGACAGAACATTGAATTGGTTTGTGTATGAACACCTTTGGATAAGAATCACATATTCTTGTGTTATATATGGTAGCCTTATGGCGGAGGCCATGGACCTGTTTGTAGTTCTCAGAAGTCACCTTCAATATCACAGCTGTAAGACTGGGTTTAGTGCCTTTGTGTTCATGTGCCCAATCAGAAATGATTTGAGGAGCATGCTCAGTAGTTGAAAACACAGAGATAGAAATAGGTTATTTTTCATCCTCCCAGAGTGCTGACAATATAAATGGCATTGACCCTCATTGTGTTTGACTCGGGTTAGTACCACTCCAGTTGTAGCGTTTAACCAATCACCATTTGCTGGTGCATTGACCCAGCACACTGAATGGAGAGTTGTCTGTTTGGCTTTCTTCTCACAGCCCATGAAAGTGTGACACATTTGTGAAACTGTCTGGATTTGTACCTCCAACACTGAAATGCATCGGTTCTTACATGCAGATCTAGTTTTCGAGAGGTTGATTTTTCTTTCCACATCAGTGCCTTCTTGCAGAAATCTCTTTCGTTACTTAAAGACACAAAGTGGGTTGTGTAGGTTCTCAACCATGTACACGTTGTTTGTCCGTTCATGTGTAGCTTGACCTGTTTCTACAGGAGTATGTGAAAATATTTCTTCAGAGGTATGACTTGGTTCCATTTGTACCGGTGCCATTTCTGGTGGTTTTCTCTTTTGAATACACTGAGAGTGTTTGTTGGGGGGGGTGTAAAGGGGGAGTGAGGTGGGGGTGCTTTAAGTGTTCCCTGGGGTCCAGGGGTACATGCTGTCCTTGGTCAGACACGAAACCTGGCTGTGCCCCGCTCCGACTCTGCCCCCCCTGGCTCTGCTCCTCCATTAATGCCAAGCCTGTCATTGCTGAACGAGCTGCTGATTGAGAGCTGTTCTGGTTTGTTGCAGATGGGAAAATGGGAGAACAAGTCCCTGACCTTGAAGTACCCCGTCTGGCCTCGTTTCAACTCCTTTGGCGACGCCGAGACCGACGACAACCACCTGAGCATCGTGACCCTGGAGGAGAAGCCTTTCGTCATCGTGGAGAACGTGGAGCGCCTAACGGGCACCTGTATGAGGAACTCTGTCCCCTGCCGCAAGCACATCAAAGAGTGAGCCTCCCTCTCCCCCTCTCTGCCCCCCGGGGCCATGCCACCCTCTCCCCCTCTCTGCACCCTGGGGCCATGCCTCCCTCTCCCCCTCTCTGCACCCTGGGGCCATCCCACCCTCTCCCCCTCTCTGCCCCCGGGGCCATGCCTCCCTCTCCCCCTCTCTGCCCCCGGGGCCAAGCCTCCCTCTCCCCCTCTCTGCACCCCGGGGCCATGCCTCCCTCTCCCCCTCTCTGCCCCCCGGGGCCATGCCTCCCTCTCCCCCTCTCTGCACCCCGGGGCCATGCCTCCCTCTCCCCCTCTCTGCCACCCGGGGCCATGCCTCCCTCTCCCATTCCAGGGCCATGCCTCCCTCTCCCCCTCTCTGCACCCCGGGGCCATGCCACCCTCTCCCCCTCTCTGCCCTCCAGGGCCATGCCTCCCACTGCCCCTCTCTGCCCCCGGGGCCATGCCTCCCTCTCCCCCTCTCTGCACCCCGGGGCCATGCCTCCCTCTCCCCCTCTCTGCCCCCAGGGCCATGCGCCCGCCCCTCTCCCCTCTCTGCCCCCGGGGCCACGCCTCCCCCCCCCCCCCTCTCTGCCCCCAGGGCCATGCCTCCCCCTCCCCCTCTCTGCCCCCGGGGCCATGCCTCCCTCTCCCCCTCTCTGCCCCCCGGGGCCATGCCTCCCTCTCCCCCTCTCTGCACCCCGGGGCCATGCCCTCTCCCCCTCTCTGCCCCCGGGGCCATGCCTCCTCTCCCCCTCTCTGCCCCCGGGGCCACGCCTCCCTCTCCCCCTCTCTGCCCCCGGGGCCACGCCTCCCTCTCCCCCCTCTCTGCCCCCCGGGGCCATGCCTCCCTCTCCCCCTCTCTGCCCCCCGGGGCCACGCCTCCCTCTCCCCCTCTCTGCCCCCCGGGTCCTTCCCCAAAGCACACCATTAACACCACCAGAGCTCCAACTTGCCCCTCGTTTCAATTTTAGACAATTTTTCCAGAGAACATTAATTTGACTGGCTCTTAAACACCGCTCATAGGGATTTTTATTCATCCTGTAGAGTGTGGTGCTCTCCCTTGACTACGTTGTTGCTGAATTCAGCAGTTTCATGGTTCACATCTCCCAAGATACCCCTTAGGCAATTTTTTTTTTTTTGTGCTATAAATTCCTTAAACATGAAACATTTCATGTAAAATGCTTCCCTTCGATTAATAGGCACACCTGATACATCCCAGGTCACCTAACTAAGGTAATTGGCTTTTAAAAGTGATGAAAAGGGCAGATGAAAAGGGTTGAAGGGAAGATAAAACATGGGTGTCTTTCGTGATGTTGCAGGCTGACTCATAAGAGGAGAGGTGCCCATCGCTCACTGAGTAATCCGTATATTTCCCTGACTGGCAGATGTGACACACACACTGGCACACTTGCCCTCGTTCCCATACTCGGTCATGCCCCAGTACTTTCAATTCCATTAATTCCAATTCCATCCAAACAGCATAGTTCCTACTTGGGCATCCATTGTCCCGGCCAAGGATAGTGACTGCTGGGGCCAGCTTAATGAAGCATGCTGGGACATTTGCAAGAAGCGAGAGCAGGGCTGGGACCTCCATGAAAGAAACATCTCCCATTGGAGAACTTTAATGCTTACTCTGCCGTTTGCAAAAGAATTCCATATCAGGGTCAAGGTATAACATGTAGGAATATACATTCAGATTATATCAAATATTTTAGTTACAACAACATTCATTCCCTTACAATCCCAGAAGGAACCCCCCTGCCAGACAAAACTGAAAGTATTACAAAAATTAAATTACATGTCTTGATTTTTGCGTGAAGTTTTATGATACGCGGGATTATCTACGGTATGCGATTATGTTGTTTTTACATTGTAGGGAAAAGGTCTGTACACACAGCCCAATCAAATCAAACACTTTCATTACAATGTCAGTCACAATCCTGTACATATTGTGAATTGTGGAGATTAACTGGGGAAAATGCAGCCAGAGTATATATATATATATATATATATATCTTTGAGTGTCAGATCGGTATTATCGATGGATTACAAAACATGGATTCCTTCGGTAAGGATTGAAAAAAGGAAGAAAAAAAAAGACTAAAGGAAAAAAAATGACAGGCACTGCAGACATGCAATTACTGCAGATGGGAAGTTGTTGATGATGACTGATTCTAGAAATTTCTGTGCACTTTATTGGTTTCTGCCGCGGATAACGCAGGAGTAGATGATTTGATTAGATGGGAGTACATGTCGTAACTGAAACAGCCCCCTGGCTTAAGCATAATCCTGTTACTAGAGCACAGCAGGGATATTGGCATGGAGAAGTTTCACTCTATTTCTGCCCAGGACCAGCACAGAGTTTTTGAAAGAACATTGGAGAACTTCATGGTTTCACATCTAGCCATCCACCCAAGCAGTCACACTGGAGAGCTGAGGAGCTCTCTGCACAGCATGTACTTGCCAGGAACTGGACGATGTACTCCTTCTCAGTTCAGTGACATAAATGGTGCCTTCCACTTTGAATTTCTCACCGTAGTGTCCTGAACAGCAGCGTTGGACTACTGTATCTTTTGAATTTAAACGTATGCAATCAGGCTGTAGAGGATGATTCTTCTCCTAATAGACATGAATCGGGGGCCTCCCCAATAATTGTGCCATGAGTTACTTGATAGTGTTCAATGTGCAATAAAGAGCACCCCCTCCAAAGTGTTCATAGGACAGTCACCCCCTTACTTCCCCTTCGCTGCCAACTATGTGCATACAGTAACAACATCTGATATAATATATTTTTTTACGTATTTTCTTTAGTTTTTCTAATAACTCCGGATAAGGGATAAGAATCGATCATTTTTAAACTATTCAATATTTATTGAATATTTTTCCATTTTGACTTCTTCTTACTGAATAAAAAAAAAAAACTGACAGTGTATTGTGACTCACAGTTGGAGATGTTCCCACAGCACTAAATATAGTGTACAGATATGGCTGCAGAGCTGAGCTGTGCTGTACAGTATCATCGATGAAGCTTTAATGTATCAGCAGGTCTTAGAGCACTAAGCAACACATACCTGGTGATCCTGGGCTTTAGACTGAAGTGTGTACACTCCACAAAAGAGGCATAATGGGACAAATAGTTTAGCTTAAATTATTATTTTTGTGTGTGTGTGTGTGTGTGTGTGTGTGTGTGTGTGTGTGTGTGTGTGTGTGTGTGGTAAGCGGCCAGATATATATAGCTGAAATATACATTGGAAAAGTCAGTTAGTAATTAAAAGAACCACACAGTGCAGTTTATGGTGAAGTGGCAAAACGTCTGACTGAAAAACAAATCAATCACACATATATGCTTGTGTTTCATAACTCAACTAAATATGACCTTGATCTTGATAAATGGCTGTTATATGTTATATTTCCAATGCAATATTTCCCATATTGTAAAAGCATATGGAAATCCAGTGTGTATGCAATTAAGCAATCCACCATTAATTATCATAATTTAATTAATAACAAACGTTGTCTGGCAAATGAATATTTTGTTAAGAGTGAACTTAAGTCAATTGTGAATTAAACTGTATTTTTTAAATCACACATATAAGCATTTCCCTTTAAACAACGTTTAAATGAATATTTTGTATGCAGTGTAACCATAGTGATTACTAGCTCTCCAGAGGCTAGACCCTCCATGAAGTATTGACTTTTCTTCAAGTGTGCTTGGAAAGAAAAAACCCGATATGGGAGCAATTTATCTAACGAATCAGAGATATGCAGCCGTGGGAACAGATTGATTTTAAACAAGATTTTGTTGTGGCAGGTAATTGTGCATCCCTTATAATATTTAGAAAGAAATGAGAGTTTAAAAAATATTTTCATCTCAATTCTCAGTCTGGTTCAGGTCAGTAAAATGTAGACTGTAGCCGTCATATCAACAGCCCCTGGTTTTACTTTGAGCTCTATAAAAACCTTGGTATCGAAAATGATTCAATCATGTTTTTCTTGAATTTTAAGAAAATTTAAGTTGAATATTTGATTTTTGGAATGCTTAATATATTACAGTTTATGATAAACATGAGTCAGTCACAGGTTTTGTGTGTTTATGTACATTCCAGACTGAAGGAAGGGCTCTTACCAGCAATGTAAGTACAGTTACTGTTCTTAACTGTACTGACATTCCTTTAATTGAATTTGAGACAAGTTCTATTATAAAGGGGGTGGGGGAAGGGGGCGTCTCTGTGTTATCGACAGATGGGGACGATCCCTTCAACCTGAGAACACAAAATCATTGTTCGGCCTCCTTGCAGTTTTGACATGTTTTTACAAATAGATGTAGAGAACCCAGGCTTCCCATAAATTGATTCTTATATAAACTCGCTGACAGAGACTTGAAATTCACAGATGGTTTGTCAATTGTACATTTCACACTTTGTCTTCTTTCAAATAGGACGACGATGACACCGAAAAAGGTGACACTTTTTCAATAAAGATCTGGTTTCTTTGCTCAGCCGAAATGATACAGAGGCAAACGTAGCGTTGAGATAGAAATGACAAAGTATTAAATTAAGCTTTAAACATACCTGAAAGCTTATCGATAAATGTGACTAAAGCACATTTTCAAATGCGATTGCCAGCAAGCGGGCCCATGAATCTGCAACTAATAGCGATTTGATGACCACTTACAAAAGGGCCTCTTTTCCCTTCCCTTAGAGAGGGTGGCACTGGCAGAAAACATATTTTGGGTAAACACTAAAAGACTATGCAGCTTTTTATTTATGTATTTTTTTGGAGATCACCCCCACGGATTGAGAGCAGATGAAACTCAGAGATGAGTTTGATTAAGGAATTAATAACGCGGTCCGTTAGACGTGCGAGCACCAGAGTTAGAGGTTTTCGCCGCCGTCATGAACCAGAGTTTATGTGTCCTCATTTAGTTTAATATGCCAAGGTGATGATTCCTCTCATGCTGCACCAAGCCAGTCCCTGTGATGTAGACACATGCCAAGACTTTGGCAGCCTTTAATCAAATAAGAAACTTTATCGCCCTGTAAATAGAGTAGTGTGCTTCTTCACTCGGGGACACATAAGAGTGTGTGCAATTAAGACTGTGCAGACTGGCTGCTGTCTTTATGAGCCGGCTGAAATCTCTAGCCAACTGCAATTTCCAGCACTGGCTCGCTCCAGACTGAGAAACAGAAAGACTGGAGGCAAGCCACGCATTCATCGTAATTAAGAAATTGTTCAAAGCAGGGAGTGAATTTCCTTCCTCAAGCAGCACTTTTTTTTTTTTAGGAAAAGCTTTTTTTGAAAGATGATCTTTTTTTGAGAAAGAAGTTAGATTTATCTTTTAAGTGTTTTTTTACTTAGATGGTTTCAAGAACGTTTTATTTAAATGCTACATTCCTTTTGGATTGAGACCGATTTCAATGTACTGAGATCGCCTCTTTCCTGAAGTTTGCCACACTGATTTGAAAACTAAAACTTGCTAATTTGATAGATAACTGTAATGGGATTAGTTTGCATGAAGATGTTTTAAAAAACAGTCTCATATGTCTGTTCACCCATCTATAAATGTACATACGATTTTCAAGAACACAGAGTTCTGACTGGGGAAAAAAAAACCGATCTGTAGGGTACTCTAAACAAACACATTATTCTGCAGGAAGCCAATGTCATTAGAATATTGAAAGTATGCTCCCTGAGAGGTTTGCATGAAACAGTGGCAAACATAGCCGTGTTGGTAAAATTGCATAACGCCATTAAATTAATCATGTGTGCATTAGAAATCAGCACTTCATAGTAGTGATATTGGCTCTCTATGGGATAGAGTGGCACAGTTGGAGCCCGGGTCATGTGTCTAACTGGCTATGGTTAGGGTCCACAGCTATCAATGGGGTGGTTTTACATTACATTACATTACAGTATAGTCATTTAGCTGATGCTTTTATCCAAAGGAAATTAAAGTTGATTATGCTAACCAAGGGCCAATCCCCCCTGGGAGCAATGTGGGGTTAAGGGCCTTGCTCAAGGGCCCAACAGCAATGGTGTTCCTTGGCTGTGGCTAGACTGGGGCTTGAACCACCTACCGCTTAAGTTTCCTGTGTTAATACTAATCTTGTATTGTAGTACTGATTCACCATGCAGCCCAGAGCCCCCCCGCCAAATAAAAGGAAGTGTAGAACATAAGACAGGAGAACAGGCCATTCAACTCAGCTTGGTTCACTGTTCACCTACAGTCTACATAGTGTACTGCATACTGCATCAAGCCTGGACGTAACCACACCAATACTCTCTCCCTCTACAATTTACAGTGGCAAAAACTTAGACACATAGAAACTTGCCTCTACAAGACAAAATACTAATAAAAACCAATTTTTGGAAGAAAACAAAGTACAACTTAAGTTACTGTTGCATTACTTCACAAATGAAAACTGCTGATATACCTAATAAACCTACACAGTTCCAAGTTGCTCCACCTTTTTCATTTTATTTTTATAACCAATACAAGTAATATTGAAATGGAGTGCATATTTTCGTACAATATATTGGAATAAATGGCTGATATTATTATTTTAAAATTGATAATGGAAGGTCTTTTTGTTTGACAGTAACTCTTCTGCGGAGGGAACATACATCAAAAAATGTTGCAAAGGTTTCTGCATTGACATCCTGAAAAAGATTGCCAGGAATGTGAAGTTCACCTATGACCTCTACCTGGTGACCAATGGCAAGCATGGAAAGAAGATCAACAATGTTTGGAATGGCCTGGTGGGAGAGGTGAGGACCAAAGGGAAAATGGTGCTTCTCTCTTTCCTATTGGCCCATTTCCTGTACTGCTGATGTCACCCGTTCTCTGTACTGTTGTTCTGTAGGTTGTGTATAAGAAAGCCGTCATGGCCGTCGGGTCCCTGACAATCAACGAGGAACGCTCTGAGGTCATCGATTTCTCGGTCCCTTTGTGGAAACGGGGATAAGCGTCATGGTGTCACGAAGCAATGGAACGGTCTCTCCATCTGCATTTCTTGGTAATTAGCTGGGAATACATTAAGTAGAGAGCATAACATTGTCACTATCAAGAGAAAAAGTGAAAGCTTTTTCTTTGCTTGATGAAATGGATGATTGTTCATGCTACGATATATGAAACCTCCTTATAGATCATAGCCTAGAATGACGTTAAACACGCTGTGTGGCCTTATTATTATTTCATCAATAGTCTTTTTGGTCCATGATGTTCGGTAGCGCTGCATCAACGCATACTTTAATTAACATAAGGTTGATAATTACAGGGCTTTATCAGTGAAACCCCACTAATGGCCCTCTTCCAGATCCTCATTTCCCAGAGTGAGAGTGTTTTAATCCCCCCTGGATTGTCTGTAATCACAGGCATCGGCAGGGGCGGTGAGTGGGGATTTTCAGATGCTGATCTGGTGCGTTTCTTACCCTTCCCCGCAGAGCCTTTCAGCGCGTCTGTGTGGGTGATGATGTTTGTGATGCTGCTGATTGTGACAGCCATCGCGGTGTTTCTGTTTGAGTACGTCAGCCCTCTGGGATTCAACAGGAACCTCGCGCAAGGCAGAGGTAAGCCAAATCTGAGACGATCTTCGGAAGAAAACAGACTGTGTCCTCAAAGCACCATGAACAACAACAACCTTTCATAAACAACAAAAAAACCCTGCAAACAGTGGTCAATTGTTTGCACCTGTTTGGAAACGGCAGCATCTATCGGGGGAAACGTGGCTATGAGGAGCTCTCCCCTCAGTAGATTAATTTAAGGTGATAAAATATTCATAGTGAGAAATTTTAGTAGGTCTTTAGCAGAATGTCAGCGCTGACAAATTATCAGCATAGCTGAGACGTGAGTACTTACACCTACTGTCACTGGGGAAACATAGCTGATTTTTTTGTCAATTTACAAGTTCAGTATTATTCATCTAGTCACATTTCTGTGACTCATCATCAGATTTCTCTGGGTTCTTGCACATCATAATTCCATTATAGAGAGATAGCTCACAGCAAACTGAAAACGCATCACTGTATACAAATTAGGTTCTAAAAATGGCCATAAAAACAATGCATGTTATCTAATGAAGCCAAAGTGTTATTTTTGTTAGTAAAACAGAACCAATCTAACCATTATATGAAAATTAAATTATTAAATCGTTTTCAAAAAATCTTTAGGATGAAAATTGGCTTTTAGTAAAGCACTTTCAGTCTTCATACTAATGGTAAGTGACATCATTGTGGTTGCAGCTGAAAAATTACAGTTTTAGACACGTTCTCTCACTATGTAGGTTTATTCTTCAAAAGAAGATGATTCTGTTTGTGTTAACCACTAACTCAAAGGGATGTGAACATTGCTCATAACCGTTACATGAACAAAATCTACAAAATCAAACAAAATCCAGTAAAACATAACTCCAAAGAATAAATACAATTTGTATACAGATATGATAAACATGAGTTTTTGTGTTGAAATGATCTCCACAGACCCCCACGGACCCTCCTTCACAATCGGCAAAGCAATATGGCTGCTGTGGGGTCTGGTCTTCAATAACTCCGTGCCGGTGCAGAATCCCAGGGGCACCACCAGTAAGTTCATCGTGTCTGTGTGGGCCTTCTTCGCTGTCATCTTCCTGGCCAGCTACACTGCCAACCTGGCCGCCTTCATGATCCAGGAGGAGTTTGTGGACCAGGTGACCGGGCTGAGCGACAAAAAGGTCAGTCTGTATCTCAATGCTAATGTTATTCTGAAACGAAAACATGCTAATTCAGTATGACGTCTTTCCTGCTGTTGCAAAGACAGAAGGGCCATTGTGATCTGAATTGTAATAGTTTTGTAGAAATGACGAGCTAAGAAATGCAAAAGTTATACCTCAGCCGCCCTGTTTCTACATGTGATCACCGATCACAGGTGCTGACAAAGAGTTTAAAAAGATTAATAGTAAACCTTGAGGTTTTAGGAAATGTTTTTTTCTTTTTGCCAAACAGCAAAGTTTGGTATGTTCAAGTTTTGCAAAACAATCATTTAACTGACCATAGGTTTGGCCGGTTTAGAACAGCCCCTGTAAGTTAAAAGCTCTCACAGTTGATGAATTCCAAGTTTTCATGCAGCATGTAGCATTGTTAACAGGCTACATGTACAAACAGGTATATGGAAGTCTTGATGGATGATGTCACTCTTTATATTTGTCAATATTAAGACCTCTCATTGTCTTCATTGAAAATTCCTAATGATGACAGCTTCATCATTAAGAATATCTGATTTTTTTTTTTTTAATTTGAAGCATGGCGTTTAGCACCACTTTCTCAGTGCATATTTCATACACACACACACACACACACACATATATATATATATATGTTGTCGGAAGCATGGATATACTGCATAGATGTTAATCTTAACACACTCTGCAATGTACAAGTGTACAGATCCAAAAATACACAGAGCAGTTTTAGCCACAGATGAGTGAGTGTGAGTGTAATTTATGTGTATTGGCATGGCACAACGCTTAAATGTCTCACAGGAGAGGCTTTTGTGTTTGAACTGTGCACTCATGCACTCAGTTACGTAACCGTGAAACACAGTTGTCCTAAAACACAGAATTTCTGGTGTGATTAAACTGTGAGGCTGCTGCAGACATAGATTTTTAAGTTTTAAAGTGAGGGAATATGTGCATGTAGATCCGAAAAATAAAGAATCGCAGGAGATTGCATCTCAGAGATGTGGCTTGGGCAGTTAATTATGAATGGCAGTGTTCTCATTTCTTAGTCCACCTTGTGAATACCCTTACCGTAACCATTAGCATTCATGCACAGCTGCAGTCTCACATAATTTGGAGGCATGACAAATTGAATCAAACCAAAATGCCCAACATAACAAAAACATTAGCGTTAATAGAAAGACCCGTGGAGACTGACTAGATCGCCTCTGTTGTGTTAGCCTTGCTACATCGTTTATTCTGCTCTCTCCTGTAGCCTGTCCATCTGTACCCTGACATTGTCTTTGCGGTATTTGAAAATTAATATTAAATAAAAATTAATCTGTCATGAGGCAGGCAATGTGGCTGCACTCTAACTGACTCTCTGATTACCCAACTTTATGAATAATGAAATAACAAATCAATACCACAATTATGTTTTTCCTTTTGCTGTAGTATTCGATATTATATTAAACCCCTTTGTCAACCTTATGGCCTGTTGCCTTTATATGGGCACTAAAGCAATGAAAAAGGCTTGTTTTCACTTGCCTTTGTACAGTTTAATTATATTCTTTCATTTAACCAATGAGGTTGAGTAACTGCAGACCCCCCAAAAAATCGAAGCCACGATGTGGAAAGCCACGATGTGGGGGGCGGGGGGGACCACTGTACTTTTCATTTTGTGTCTCTTATCCTATCTGCCCCTGTATTTTGTTATTCATTTATACATACAATTTGGGGCATTAATTGCCTGGTGAAGTCAGATGACTGTTTAATTATAGACTGAGATTAAGATTATAAATGAAGAGTGTAGGTAGAGGTAATGGCACAGTCTGCTGTGTCTGGTTTCTCAGTTATATGGCGGTGGAGTTTCATAATGAACACTGAAATGTGCACAAAACTGCAGCCGTTTTGATGGTTTCTGCACATTTTCAGTGGTTCACACACTAATCAAAGAAGGAACCCTGGCTCATATCTATGGCCAAACTGTCACCCTCAGAGAAAGTGAGAAATGAAATGCACCGCGCCGAAGCACTGAAAAACTGTTTACAGTACAAAACGCTGAATGATTGTGGGTAATTGAAATTCACCGCTGCGACTATTTCTGAGTTTCTGTGTTGTTGTGATCGTTAAGGGCTGGGTGTGATGCAGTTTATGGAGGAGCTCAGAGCTCTTGCAGGAGCCACATTTGCAGATCAGTGCTTTGGAAAAATGGAAAACACAAATAACAAACTCCTGCCTTTTTGCCATTGCTTGTAAATTTTTGGGTTTGAATATTTCATATGATTAGTTCACCAAAGCATGAAATTTAAAGATATGGAAAATACTAATCCACTGTGTTTTGACATTCCAGCATTTTTTTTTCCAGAGCTTATTGTGGCATGAGGAGAAACAAATCTGTCTTTTAACTGTGTTGTGTTTTCCTCCTGTTCTTCCCTCTCCACAGTTCCAGAGCCCATATTCATACTCACCCCCGTTTCGTTTCGGAACGGTCCCCAACGGGAGCACAGAGAGGAACATCAGGAAAAACTACCCCGACATGCATCAGTACATGGTCAAATACCACCAGACTGGAGTGCAGGATGCTCTGGTTAGCCTCAAGACTGGGTGGGTCTTCTCACGCCATTCATGATGTTATTACTCATTATCATCATTCACAGGATGAATACGAGAAAATTATAGACAAATTGTTCTTGATCACAAGCAGAATGTTCCTAGCATAACATTACGCTTCATTTATGTATCAATATCGGTCACAAAAAAAAAACATTTTTGTGGAAAAAAAGCGAGTATTTGAGCCTTTTCTACATAGTTTTCTGCATAGTTCCCCAAATGAGTCATAGTATAGACTGCTAAATTATTAAACACGTCTTTCATCCAGAAGCTGAAGCTGTGCATGGGTGCGCATTGGTGTAATCTATCAGGCAGTCAGAGGCTCTCCTGATTTCCTTTTATCATATGAAAGTAAGTCCACACAGAAGGGGAAAGCAGCCGGTCAGTCCTTTGCTGCTTTGTGTCGTAACCTTGAGAGCATCCTTCCCTTTCAAGCTCTCCTCCACACTGCTCCATTTGCATAAGCCATGTACAGTGCTTAGATCACTGTACTTTCAGCCAATAATGCTCTCTGTCTCTCTCTCCCTGTCATGATGAAAAAGACACTGACATATAACTTAGGGTGTCATCGTGCTTCTCTCTGATCTTTCCGTACTTCAGCAAGCCAACAAAAGCAGAAAGTTGTGGGTTTAAAGGTTAAGTGTCATCATTTCAAACATGACGTACTGAGAATGTCAGACAGGCATGGCCTTTTGCAGAGGAAGGTAGCAAAGTTTGATAGCTGCATTTATTTCTATATATATATATATGGCCTATTGTGTATTGTGTACTGTGTGACTGTGTGTGTATTGGGTATTGTGTTAGTGTTTGTGTAAGTGTGTGTGTGTGTGTGTGTGTGTCTGGGGGGGGGAGTGCACCCTAGTTTTTCTGAAAGACACAAGACTACATTCAATCAAACACACTTAGTCTCTTTTAGGGCATACGTAATTCAATCAAAAAAGACTTCAGTCTTTTTAAGGTCATCAGCTGTTCTATTTCAGAATGAAAAGAAAGTGGATGTTCAAAAGGGGTTTGTCTGCCTTTTGCAAATACAATAGAAAACACTCAAAGAAGCTAAACACATTTGACCGGTTCTCCGCCTTAGTGTTTTCAGTAAACTGCAGAGGGAGAAGTTCTCAGCAGTTTATGGATATTTTCTGTCTTTTGAGTGTGTTCACCTATTCTCACCCAGCCCCTGAGTTACATTTTTGGATGTTTGTACCTCCGTCCGCCCTTCATAAGATGAGAGCAGTAGCCACCTCGTATTGTGTATCCAACACCTTATTTGAGTCCTTGCTCTATTTAAGTAGGACATTTTTGCCATTAACTACTTGTGTGTTCTTTATCATATTTACCAACAGGAAACTGGATGCCTTCATATACGATGCTGCCGTTCTGAACTACATGGCTGGGAGAGATGAGGGCTGTAAGCTGGTGACTATCGGGAGCGGCTACATCTTCGCCACCACAGGCTACGGGATCGCCCTGCAGAAAGGCTCATATTGGAAACGTCAGGTTGACCTGGCTATCCTGGCCATCATCGGAGACGGTACGGTTCTGTCAGCACATTATCGATCAGTTCAGATGGATGGATGGATGGATGGATGGGGAACTCATAAGTCAAGTCCTTCTTTGACTCTGTCTTTATCAAAGAAGGCCCCAAAATGGGCAAACAAGGTCTGAGATAATGCTACAGGTGCAATGCTGGGACGCCGGTACAGACTGAGGCAAACCTACACTTAATCATTGTTAGTCTGTCTATCTAACTTGTAAAGTGGTTAGCTAGCCCTGATTCTCCTCCAGTTGGAAAAAAAGAAGTCTGTAAATTATGTTAATCTGCCAAGATGTGATCAATTATACTTGTCATCCAAAACCAGGTATGAGGTATTACCATTGTTTACACATATCAGAATCAGTATCTACCTAAACGAATCCAGCACATTTACATTCAACTAATCAGGCAGCTGTTAAAACAGTAGTAAATAGAATACATGACAATCTCAATGATCATCAATGCCATGTATACAAATACACATATACATTCAAAGTCACTCTGAATCAGAGTATCTGTTAAATGAATGTGAAGTAATACAGCCTTCCTTCCTCTCATTCCTGTGGGTTTTGGGACGGCCCTTAAGATGGCAGCCATGAAAGACTGCATCTCGTCCTCGGGGTTTGTTAGCAAGAGGGCCGTTTGGGACCCGGGCCTTAATTATCTGAAGAATGGGGTGTGTGGAGTAGGAGCTGGAGGCAGCATCACGCACGAAGCAGTGCAGGCAAACGAAAAAGTAGTAAAAAAAAACACGATGCTACCACCCACATGCACTCCACTTGGCCTCACTCGTGGGATTTAGAACCAAGTTAAAACGAATAAACATGGGTTCTCAGTGTTGCATTTAACATTGAGGAGGCAAAAAATAAAAACACTATTCTGTATGTGCTTCTTATGTATGCCTTTTTTTTTCCTGCAGTGTCTTCTGCTGGCTCTATCTTATCTCTGCCTGTCAAACAGGCAGAATGTATCGGGTCGGCACAGCCTCGTCTGTCACCGCTCGTGTGAATATTCCTCAGTTCTTTTCCATACATAATTAGGTTTGTTTTTGAACTGAGCACTCGGAGACAAATAAAAAAAAAATGTGAACAGAGGAAGTAAAGAAGCATTTGATTACACAACCGCTACACTCCCACATCACAGTCCCTGTGTCTGAACTTAACGCAGTGAATACCGAGGACTGAATGTACAAGCTAATGTATCGTGCTTTCATTGAATATTTAAAAGGTGTCTATTTTCATGTGATGTGTCTCGTTGAACTCTGCAATACAGTGACACATACACATAATAATAAATATCCGGTGTGAGATGATATCTGTCTTGTAACCCTGCTTGAAATTTCTGAGTGTTCAGGCCAAACCGTTTAGTTATATGCTACAAGTGCCCCTTTTCAGTGCTCAAATAGATGCCATTTCTCATACAGCACTGTGTTTTACGACAAAATTAATGCATAATGATGGAAGACTTGTTGTGAAACCTATCAAATGTGCTTATTTTTTAAGCACATATTCCAGTTTATGCAAAACAGACTTTACATTACAACATAAGCTTCTTTTAAGAATTTTCTGCCTTTATCGGAGACAAGCAAAAACGTCTTTTGGAATTTGTTCTTTTAATCGTGAAACAGAATGGTGTCTGCCCTTAAAAACACTTAAGTCCATTGAGATTACATATGCCCTTATGTAGTGTTTGATCTGGCCCCTGCCCTTGTACTAATAAGCCTTAAAATTCACAAATGTATTTAATTTCTGCCCACTGTGCATAGCATTGTAGGAATGCCTTCTCTCAATGCAGTTACTTTGGATTTCCTTAGACACCTATATTCTGTATCATGGTATCAATCACATAAAATAACATTAAAAAAAGAAGCTTAAATTCAGCAGAAATTGAGTAAATGTTGAATTTGTTGGCAGGTGAAATGGAGGAACTGGAGGCTCAGTGGCTGACTGGAATCTGCCACAACGAGAAGAACGAGGTCATGAGCAGTCAGCTGGACGTGGACAACATGGCAGGTGTCTTCTACATGCTGGCGACGGCCATGATTCTCAGCCTGATAGTCTTCATTTGGGAGCACCTGTTCTACTGGAGGCTGCGCTACTGTTTCACTGGCGTGTGTAGCGGCAAGCCTGGCCTTCTCTTCACGATCAGCAGGGTAAGGCTCTGGCACTCCACCGTTTCATCTGTTCCTGTTAAACCTGTCTGCAAGCTGGGTCTGCTCTAAACAGTGCTACCCTGTAGCATTGCTATCTATGCACAGTTCTGCGATGGCAGAGAGTATCAGCCATGGTCCACTCTAAACAGTGCTACCCTGTAGCATTGCTATCTATGCACAGTTCTTTGATGGACAGAGAGTAGCAATATTTATCAGGCTTGCGAAAGACAGTTTGAGCTATGCTGTCAAGAGGTGCATTCATAAACATTACATCTAGCTGGCTATATGCTGTATGCAGAGAAGCATTTTAAAGCAGTGGCTATTCAGATAGAAGTTCTCACAAAGTGGCATTTCACAAAGTGGTTTTACCATTTGAATGCTGGAATCCATTTCCTGGCCAGGAACAGCTCTCCTTTAAACTGTAATAAAAAGTAACAGTCACCAAACGAAACAGACACGTCCATCACACTGACCATATCGGAAAAAAAATTGTGGTTGCATTTATATAAATGGTGGTCGCATTTGTATTGGGTAAAAAATGAACAGAATATAGCTGCAAATTAATATGTGAACATATCCTTAAAATGAAGATTTAAAAAAAAATGGTAAATAAGTCAAACAGAGTACTGTTATAAAATACAATTCATGGATTTCATCGTTTCAATCCCTGGTTGTGCTCTCCCAAGTGGAACCTGCTACTTTTCCTAAAATAATTTCATGCAAGCTTAATGAGAGTGAAGTCTAACTTAGCAGATTCATAGTTTGCAAATGAAATTGGCTCACAGGCACTTTCGCGAAGAAAAAGAATTAAACAGACGTTAGAACACAGAGCAGAGGGACTGCGTTTCGTGCAGAGACAAAACCGAGCTGTGCATCATTTCCCCGAATTGTGCAAGACAAAGTTTCAAATATTATTTTGTTACCAAAAAAAAAAAAGGAAAGAAAAAACTTCAGTTACTTCCCTGTATGTTTACCTCAGATGTGCCGGGCTCTTTTTACTTTCGTAGAGATTAAAGAGACACGCTGAAGAACAGGGGGCTCAAGGACTGCCTCCCTGCTGTGGCTTCCCAAATTATGTAGTGGTATTTTTGGGCTATGATTAAAATTTTAGCAGATAAAAAAAAAATGCGGCATCACTGAAATTCTCTAATTCCAGTTGCTAACCTTGTTGGTCCAGAGATCCAAATGAAAAGATTTCCCAGCATTATTATTGGTTATGTCTCAATATCAAAGAGTTTAAAAACAGCTTCTGCAATGCAAGTGCAAACCGTATGTTTATTATGGTTCAAGGGTACCATGATAAACCTTCAGTGTTGTTTGTCAGGATAGTTTTCAGGCCTAGATCCTTTGCAGATTTCAGTGTTTGATGCAGTCAGTCAGTTATTCATTCGTTTTTTTATTCGCTCCTCCATCCATCCATTTGTTTACTGTCATCTCGGAACCACATTTTGCTGAGATCAAGTCCTGCTAATACAATGTAGTTACATGTTTATAAGGAATACCTGAGGAATGTTATTAATACCTAATGATAATCTAATGTCATAGATTTGCAGTGAATATGATGGATTTTTGATTGACAGCCCTGGTCTTTAGATATTTTCCTTTGTGTATATTGAAACATTTTTACATTCAGTGTGTATAAAGCACTGCAACTGGTTATATATATTTCTGTTCTTGTTTTAGTCTTTTAAATAACATTTAAATGGTATTGTAATTGTACACATTTAACTTTACATGTATACCAACATACAACACCTGAATCAAAACCAAAGCTAAGTAAGGGTCCCTGCAGGTGAAAGTTCTACAATAAATCTGTATTTTTTGCATATCTAACCATATTAATTTCTGGAGAAACACACACTGTTTGCATTGAAATATGACTTTTATGGGTTCGTGTGAACTTATGCCCGATGTGGAAAACGTTGTTTTCAGGAAGCAGAAGTATCACCATTTACTGTATTTGTTTCACCCATGCTTCAAACCAGCTGATTCCAATTAGTGCAACTCCTCAGACAGGTAGGGGAGATAATTAGTGACATCAGCTGTTTTACTAGATGGGTGGAACAAACATATGGTAGTTCTCTATTTACCAAAGCCAGAGTTTTACACCTCTGCCTTTGTCAGGTGATCACACCTTAATCAATTATGTTTTATTTCTCAGGGCATTGGAGCTGCATTCATGGGGTCCATATTGAAATGAAGAAGAAGTCCCCTGACTTAGACTTCAGTCCTCAAGCTAACATGCTAAAGCTCATCAAGTCGGCCAAACAGATGACCAATATGACCAACCTCAGCGGGTCAAGGATAAACTCGCCCAAACGCTCCACTGATTTCACTCATTCCTCCGGCCCGATGTTAATGGATATGATGGGAGAAAAGGGGAATTTCGTGTACACCGATAACCGCAGCTACGCCCCGAAGGACATGATCTACAGTGATTCCAGCGACTTCCAGGCCTTCCTGGCCAACCGCCACAAGGACCACCTCAACAACTACGTCTTCCAGGGCCAGCACCCCCTGACCCTGAACGAGTCCAACCCCAATAAGGTGGAGGTGGCGGTCAGCGCAGACGCGGCCCAGACCAGCTCCAAGCCACGCGCGCTGTGGAAGAAATCGGTGGAGACGCTGAGACAGAGCCAGGGGGGCGCGGCCCCGGAGCCCCTGCCCGCTGACTCCCGCCTGACGATGAAAAGCCAGCGCTATCTGCCAGAGGACACCGCCCACTCCGACATCTCCGACTGCTCCAGCAGGGCCGCCTCTTACAAAGATCCCGACAACAACCAGAAGCACCTGAAGCCCAAGGATAACTTAAAAAAAAGATCGATGACGTCAAAATACCCTAGGGATTGCAGCGAAGTAGAGTTGTCCTACTTAAAGAGCAAGCAGGTAGGGCAAGCCCGCGAAAAAATATACACCATAGACTCAGACCGGGAGATGAGTCTGCACTCGGATCCTCTACATTACAGGGAGAGCAGGGGGTTGCCGGAAGATTTGGATTACCCAGAAATGTATTCAGACCACAATGACAACTACAGGAAGCCCGATCAGCCAATCATTCATCTCAACAGCAGTCCCCTCCATCACGCCGACACCCAGCTTGTCCCCGCCAACGATAACAAATACAACCAGTACACCAAGTACTACAGCCTGAAGGAAAAAAATGTCACGCCGCACGAGACGAACGATCGCTACAAACAAACTCACTGTCGGAGCTGTCTGTCTAAGGTGACAAGCTACCCGCCTCACTACACCGTCAGATCCCCTTACAACCGCTGCGAAGCCTGCCTCCACATGGGCAACTTGTACGACATAAGCGAGGACCAGATGATGCAGGAGGCAGTGGCGAGCCCCTCCGTACAGCCGAACGAAATGTTCAGCCAGTACTGGAGCCAGACTGATGGGCCGCACGCGGATAAGAGGAATAGACTGCGCCTCAGCAGGCAGCATTCCTATGACAATATCCTGGAGAAGCCCAAAGAGGCTGACCCTAACCGGCCGGCGCGCAGCGTCAGCCTCAAGGAGAAGGACCGTTGCTTGGACGACAGCCCTTATGCAAACATTTTCAGTGTCAAACAAGACAAACTGTTCGACAGCAAATCCATGTTCTTCAATCACAACCTGGACGAGATAAAGAGAAGCAGATCACTTTACCCCGAGCACCCCTCAGAAAACCCCTTCTTCCACTCATTACGAGACGACCAGCGCCTGACCCATGGGCGGAGCTCCTCTGACATTTACAAACAGTTGGCACCAATCAAATCGAGGTCGAGCGACAACAATCAGAGGTCCTCAGTGAAATCCACCACCTCCTACTGCTCCAGAGATGGTCGAACACCCAATGACATGTACTTTTCAGAGCAAGTAATGCCTTATGTAGCCAATAAGACGAGTGCATACACAACTCCCCGTGTTCTCAATTCTTGCAGCAATAGACGAGTATATAAGAAAATGCCTAGCATCGAGTCAGATGTTTAATGCTCTGTTTGTACAGCTTAAATATTAATCCACATGTAAATCATGTAACCAAGTACTTTCTTGACAAAAGAAAACAAAGACTTCACTTCCAGGTTCTTTTTTTTGTGTATCAATAAGTTTAACATATGGGGCTTGCCGAATTGGTTTTCAGTGTTTATTTGTCTTGGTAATATTTTTTTTTTCCTAGACTTGAAGTATATCTCAAACAAAACAGGTCTACGCCAGTGTAATTGGGAACGGCTGGTTTTCTGTTTGAGCAAACAATGTCTGGTGCTGGTGGACCAACCACCATCAGCCTGCTGTCATACTAGAGAACGATGACATCTCGTCAAGGCAGGGGGACCATTCTGAAATCTGTTGACAACTGGCATTGGGTACAATGTAAAATGCAAAAAAAAAAAAAAAAATAAAAATAATAATAAAAAAAGAAAAAACTAAAAAAAAAAAAAAAAAAAAACACACACAGAGGCACTAGTTATTATGATATCATCACCCAATATGTAGATGGTTGTGCACATTGGCACTGTAGATGGAGGGAAGCCAGTGACATTTGTCTTCACTCAGAAAACCTGGCTTACAAGTACTTCTGTAGTGTGGTATAAACTCCAGGTATTCAGATATGAACCTCATGAAAGCAAGGGTACATGATATGCAGTATTGCACTTTAAAAAATTTTTGCAACATTGCTTTCGTTGTATTACTATAGATGTGGGATTTTGGCATTCCGATCCCTATTTAAAATGGTTAGCATTTAGCTTATTTAGTAGCGCCCTTAAGCCATTAGTTAACATCTCATCTTTGCGTTTTTAAAAAAAATAATTATTTCAAATTATAGTCTGGAATAAGACTATTTTGCATGTATTATTTTGGTAAACAAAAATAATAATTTACATTATTGGAAGTGGTCTTGCTGACTTAAGGTGGATGACTGTGGAATTGAAGTTCGGGCTATGGTTTAAAAATGAGTCTCTTGGTTTGTGTAAACATTGAAACAGCGCTGGTGAAAATATTCACCGGGAACTCGTGGGGAATTGTGTGGATTCTCTATCTGAAACAGGGTAATAAAGATTTTAAAGCTGTTCACAAAATCACAACATTTTTATTATCGATCTTAATTTCACAAAATGTATAACTGTTCAATTCTTCACTGCAGAGTTGTACATTGATGTCGGCAGGAGTGTTGTAGTTTGCATATCCCCCATTTCAATAAGATTAACTTATCAGAAAAACACCAAGGTTCTTTTGAGGATGTTTATGTTAACTTTTTTTTGCTTTGTATTGTGGAAGCGAATGGGAGAATTCATTAGGCTGTATGAAAAGGTGGTCCATGTGTTACTATCAAGTCATGCTTGTCAGATATGAAATGTGAAACTTTGGGTAAGCTGAAAGTATGATGGAGATAATTTACATTCATTGGTGGTCCATGACATAAATAATAAAAAAAAACCAGTAAACATGCTAATCATTGTACATGCCACATGGCAATTGTGTCTGTTGCCAATCTTCTTCTCCTATCTACTTGCACTCGTCACGGGCTGCCATCTCTGCAGGCAGACGCAAGAGCTGAACAGCCCCTCAAAAGGAAGCGCATTCGGGACACGCTTTGAAGGAACACACATATATCAGAGAACATCACCTTTGTGATCAGAGATAACAAAGGGAGTGGATGAGGGCTAACAGTCTGACAGATGCTACACTTATATTATTATTATAATAATAATAATAATTATAATAAAATAAATCAATCAACCTCTGTATTTGGCCATCTAGGTACGTTGTTCAGTAAAACCAGACCATCATAAAAAAATTCACTGTTTTTCTCTAATCAATTGAATCTACCTAGCTAGCCACAGATTTCTGGCTAACCTAAATGACCTAGCAATGGGCTAGCATGGCGATGAATGCCGTGGTAGCTAGCCCTGCTGGCCATCAATCCTGCCAGCCTGTAGCTAGACACCTAGGTAGAAACATAATTTTCAGATTTATTTCACAGTTAAACACATTTGTCAGAGTTATATTACATATTACATGATACTCGTGTTCTTGTTTTCCATTGCCCCCTGTGTCACTACCCAGGTTTCATTGTTTTTACGACTTCAGAGTTTATTTAATTTAATGAATCCCTATCTGGTGAAAGATACATTTATTCTGCCTTTACTTTTGGCGGCCTTAAATGTTTTCTGATGTCTGTGAAAATATGGGCAGATGACATTTTGAAATGCTGCCCTCATAGGCGCCAGCCGTCTGATTGAGACACAGACAAAATGAACCCACACAAATAAGATGAATCAATGCACTACGTTACACAGACCGCACATGGTGAATTGAAATAATTTACTCTCATTACTTTTTTCGCAACTGAAGAAAATACCTCAGGAGTCTGATTGCTTTGTGAACTAGCATGTGTATATTAGAGGAATTGGTTTATTGACTCATGTCATCAAAAGGACACATTCACACATCAGGTTTGGCTCACTGCGCATGAATAGAACGCACCAGAGAAACTCAAGTGTAACAAGACACCCGGCTCCATGCATTGCAATGTTGGACCTAAGTAGGTCTAGGGAAGAGACGCCTTTTTGGAAAATTCATGAGTTGTCTTGGTTATGATTTTACTCGATATGAATATAGTATGCATTTGACTTAAGAGTCAAGAATTTCCAGGTCTGATTTCCTATGAATGTTTATTCAGAGCTCATCAGTGGTAACTGTAAGTTTAGCCGGGATGTGATGTTTGTGGCCAAACTCATGATTCTCAGTGTCCGACCACAACCGTAAAATGTGAATACAGAGCTGGATTTCATTTCTTCGCCTTCTCAGAAAGCACATTTCATTTATATTTAAAGCAAAATGCAAATTATTCATTCCACAACAGCTATGTTCAAAAGTACAAGACTGAAGCAATCCGGAAAGTTAGTGAAACTAAACTTTTGCAGATATTAATGTTTAATTGAGTGTGAATTTAAAACAAAGTATGTTTGGGATTTTCATATTTGTGTGCATAAATTGTCACTGTATTCTTTAAAATGGAAACACTTTCCTGAGATTTCCTCCTTTAAGCTTACCCACTGTTTGGATAAAATCCTCTGCGAGTCATTGCTTTACATAGTAATATGGACTTAACAGGCCTCTTTTTGGTTATCAGAGCACTTGAATGCTAATTATGTTTTATTTTCTCAGTTTTGACAGTTATTTTAATTGCTGCCAAAGGAAGCTGCTGTTTGAGCAATATCCACCTGTATAATATCAAGTTGCAATATAAGATTGATATAAGGAACTCATTATTTTTACTTGGTCATTCACTTATTTGTTTAATTTGATTCATTTCGATGTAAGTACCCTTGTCTTATTTGAAATAAAATTGTGTAATTGCATATAAAAAGATGATGGCATGCTAAAAACCTTAATGTATTACACTTAATAGTTTTCTTTTCTCTGATTTTGTGAACACTAATGATTTGTATCTGGTTGATAAATAAACGTATAGAGTGCATCTTTGGGGAGAAACATTCCGATTTGAATATGAACTGAATGCTGTTGTGCTGGAATACAGCGAAAAGAAGGCCTTCCGACTAGTTTATTGCTTGATATACAGTATGTGCCTCTGTACTCTGTACTAATCCTTTTTCCCTGTCTAGTAAAGCAGTGTGTTTTATGATACATATGTCCTTTCATTTCCTTGGTTGCTTAGTTTATATGTCCCCAGCTGTGCTTTTTTTCAACCAAACTATTCAGACATAATTGTAAAGAATTTGATTCATGAGTCTGGTATCCCTCAGAAGGTATGGCCCCATGGTAATGGCTTTATTTGAAATCTGAAGTTCACAGTAAGAAGGACCAACCCCCTCCATGAAAGCCGTATTTGAAATTTTGGCCCGTATAAATAATTAACAATGAAGATACATCACAAAGAAAGCATTCACTCAGAGTGTCCAGACGGTTACATGGGTATATTGTTAGAGGTTATTTCTGTAGGATAACGTTTATTTGAAACACACACACACACACACACACACACACAGTGTCTATATGACCTATTATCCTGAGTAGGGAGTGGGGTTAGGGTCTTTTGGACAACAGTAAATTGTAATTTGGATGCTTGGATTGAGGACGTCTGATGCGGTAGTGGTGTTTATGTTATATTTGCCAATCCATTCTTAACCAGGTGAGGCACACTAAACATCTTTTCTAGGCAGTAAATATCTTTCTATGAATTCAGCATGCACTACATCATAGAGGTGGGGGATGTACTTTGATTGCTCTTTGTATACATTATATAAGCACACTTCCACTGCAGGCCTGTTTTTCTGTCTTAATTAAATAAAGTGGGTGGATGCATCATGGACTGAAAGAGCAGAAAACTCCGGGGACAGGCAGAGAAAACAGACACAATTACGCTTAAATGTAGCCCTTTTCCTTATTATCGCAAAACAAGAGTTCAGCTGAAGATTCTCTGTTTGTTATCGTGTTTTTGCATTAGGTACAGACATCATTACATTGGTTGACATTATACACTGGTAATGTTGACTGGAACAGATATTGATCACATGGGAAAGCGGTAAATGTTAACGCGTTGTCGGCTGTAACCTTTTCAGACTACATTCTGCCCATTTTCAGCAGATGAACAGTCAGCAGTTCAGCTGATCTGTAATTTGATCAGCTCAGATCTAATCAGTTCAAAAGGAACAGCTTTGGTTTACCCAAAACAGACTCAAAAAAAACTAATTTAACTGATCATCGCAGACAAATTTTTTCAGACCCTAGGAAGCAGCCATGAGAGACGAGTTAAACAGACATTATTATTTATTATATATTATATTACATTATCATAGCTCACAGACATTTTAAGGAGGGAAATGAAAATGAATGGTGTCTTATGTTTATTTCATGCAACGTGTCCGAACCCCACAAAATTCCCATGCCCACTGAGTTATTGCGCCAGGGTTTCTACACACGGGTCAAAGGTCAAAAAACACAGTCCTGATTAATGATTAATGAATAAAACAAATCTCCCGTCAGCATCTCCTCACACACTCAACACAAACTGTCTATGATTACATTTTCAAAAACGCTAAATGAATAGCTTATATATGATTTATATGTTAATATGTGTCAATTTTGAGAAAAGAGCTTTAATTTATCTAGCGCTTGGTTTTATAGCATTCTTAGTTTTGTTTCATTAGATAAATTGCTCATGAATTTTTCACTTTTCTTTTTCTTCATGCAAAAGGACATCATTCCCATGGCACTCTTCTGCTAAATTGTGTGATTTTGTTTTCCACCGATCCATCATGTTAACACATGGATGTGTTGTGCAGAGGGCTTTAGTATGAGGTAAAACTGGTCCATTGTGACCGCGATAGCATTGTAATGGATGCTCTGTTGAACAGTGGAAATTGTTGCATGAGCAGTGGGCGTACAGCGCTGCTGGATTACTTGCACTTGGCAAAGGCGAAGGAGATGTAAACTTGGTATTGTGTAAAAATGTATAGATTATAGACGACTTGCATTAAAAGCTGACATTATTTGGAGAAAGAAATCATTGTGTTTCCTGTTGAATAATCACAGTGCGTTGAATGCATGCCTGCCTCACAAGAGCACTTTCCACACAAGTCCCTCCCTGTGTCTGTGCTCAAGTCTCTCCCTCAAGTTATGCAGAAAATGCACCTAAGCACAGGTCTGCATTCAGCCCGATATCTTTTGTGCATAAATGATGTATTTAAGTAGTAATTCAGGAGAATGAACCTTCAGACAACATGAATGCGTTTGGAAGGAGTTTATTATGATGTAGCGAGTTGTATACTGGTAGGAACATTGATCTTGGGCTTGGAGTCCAGGGGGGTAGTGTCATGCCTCACTATTTTTTAGGATGACGTGAACCCCCCCCGAAAACAAAAAGGGGAAAAAAACCAGAAGGAAGGGAAGTAGACTTGAAGGTGGAGATGGGGAGGGGGAGGGATGCTGGAAACAGAGAGCGTGATGGGAGAGAAGGTGCATGGCAAATTAATACCTGCGTATACAACCGGATTGGACAGATACTGGTGTTTGAGTGAAGGGTTGTCCGAAGGTTGCCTCTCCCAAAATTTGTTATTAACGAACACCAATTAATTTAATAGAGGATTTCCTAGACTGTTGGAGAAAGCAGGTCATGTGAATATCAATTAGTTATCTCTGAGATCGGAGATCATGTGATCCTCCGCCTTTATAGAGAACAAAGCATTATCACTTGTGTGAAAATTTCATATAGGTTCTGATTTTCACTTAAAAGTCACAAACCTACATTAATTAATAATTACTGCTATTGGCAAAGTGCACGAGAACATTATAGAATAATTCAGAGGGATGAATTCTCTCTGAAGTACATTTTTTTAAAAATCTCTGATAATGTACATATAAATTAACTACTAAAGTTGTCTTTTGAGCAGTATTGTGTTTTTCATATACGTAATGCATATTGAGGGAAATGATTTCAGTTGTCTCCTGTGAAATGTAAATTCTGTGTCTTCGAAGGAGTTGTGCAACGTTAGGCAAATGTAAGAAGAAAAAGTTTCATTTATCTAACACAGGCACTTTCGGCCATTTTATATTGACATGTAAAATGGCCACTTGTCCCCGAAGGAGTATGCCTTGGAGGATATACCTGAGAATGATGATATAAGTGCCTATCATTCGCAGTTACTAGTTTTCCAACATGTATGACAGCATTCCTCTTCAAAATTACTGCACTATATTTGTCTAAAAATGTGATTTTAAAGAGGATATTGAGTAGGGCAAGGAACTTTATACTTCCACCTCAACAGTAAATACTGGAGGCTAAATATATTTGGAGTTAATTAAATCTGGTACACTGGCTTCTCTCTAAGTGGTAAATTTAGTTACTTTTTATTAGTCAGTTGGTTGAGTTGGAGTTGCATACAATTCAGTATTGATTAATTCACTGAATATATATTGCCATGCCATAATCCATACTGTAATAGTGTATTGTCATTATATATATTGATTATTTAAATAGCAGCTATAAACTGCATATATTTAAATATAAATGTTAAAATGTGTTTATGATGAACCCAATGGTAATGCCATTTGGCCATATTATGAAATAGCATTATTGTCCATTTAAAGGATCTAACAAATGAAATGAAACAATGTTGCAAGAAAGTGAGAAAATTGCAGTTTTACCGTTGTTATGCAAGGAAGAAATATGCAAAATCCTGACCCATAGATGTAAGGCCGGGGTGATTCAGCATGCTGCGTTACAGAGATGCACGGTCCCAGTCTTGCAACCCCGCAGTCACTTCTTCTTTCTTTGTTCCTTTTTAATAAGCCATGGAGACAAGGTGTGCTGACTTAAGTAAACAAGCGCTGAAACACACCATAAACCAACAAAAACATACACCTGAAGGACACAAGACCTTCAGGACTGGAGTTTCACACTCCTGTTTTAAAATTAGGTTGATGATGAAGCTCAAAATTTCTGTTTTCATCCAAGAATTACAACAGGTACTGGGGATATTGATGACCTCTCTCACTGTTTCAGCACCATAGAACCATTCATCTAAATTTATCACATATTTCTCAAGTGGACTCATCATTGCACTGAATTGCTGTGATATTGGATCATTTTGTTTCAGGTGAGGTGGTTAGAAATTTGTGTCAGTGCTACTTCAAATTAGTACCACAAGTTCATTTCTAAAATGTCTTCACTTTGTCTCTGTATCTGTGTGGATTTCGGCTTGCTGCCACCAGGGAGATAGAAAGGGTGACAGCAGCCATTAGCTAACACTAATTAGCCATTAGCTGACACTGCATTGACATTTCCTGGATTTGATTAGCTATATCTTCGCTGAAGTTTTAGTAGCCTTATTTGAAAAGGTTTGGGGAGGCATTGGAATGTTTGGTGGGGGAGAATACAGAAATGTAAGATCCCTGCCTTCCCCTCCCAAACCCTGAAACTCAGCAAGGACACATTGAGACATGAGACAGACAGCACCTGTACAAAGACAGACAGACAGATAAGTGCTGATGCAAATCCTTAGGATTCTAAATCCAAAGGCTTAGTTACAGTCATTAAAACGTGGCGATACGTCTTCCTCAAGGAATTACCTTTTTGGCTGAGGACATTTGGATTTGAACTGACCTACGCTCATCACCTGTTTTATAAACATTCAATTTCTTTTAAACTATTTAATTTGCTCACCATCATTTTTTCTCCCAATTTTGTCCACTGTTGCAGTTATGAACGAACATTCACAGTCATGTAACAGAAACGTCGAGCCCTCTCCTGCCCTGGCATCTACGCATAATATCCCCTTAAATTTCACAAGGACACTTCAAATATATCACAACTCTTCGTATACAGGACCCCACATACAGACAAATAAGCACATTCTTCCCAACTGTTAGGCAAAGCGAGCTTAATCTGATGTAAGGGAAAGCTAACGATGGGTATTGTCCAATGACTGCAGTAATAATTATTCAAGGTTATTTCCAGCTCACAAGACCATCCAATTCCCAGGAAACTGGAGCTAAAATTACAGAGGACCAGGCAGCAGTATTTTTAGGTACTGCTCTCCTTTAGAAATCCTGATTCTTCAAGCATCTTCACAATCCTCTGTAATAGAACAATGTATTCCAGGGCCTATTTTAGTTTAGTCTCTGTTTTAAATCCTTCTTTCCATTATGGTGGATTATTTTATTCACATTTATTCACATTATGTTGGATTATTTTAGTCACATTTAATGTGGAGGAAATTAAGTTATAGATTATGCTGTGAATTATAAGGAAGGCATTACGTGGTATTATTCAGAATGATTTCTATTCAATGGTGTTATTTTTGCTGACCTTTTGATGGCTAATGATGTGGAAGAAATAAACCGCAATGGGTTTTCTAGTTGTCTTAAAGTAAAGCATGTCTAGGAAATGTGGCATTAACCATTAGTACCTGCTGGTGTGAACTGGTATTAGGAAGTAAGAGTTATAAATACACACAAAGTGTTATTCATACTTGGAACAAGTTTCCTGGTCATTTTATCAAGGCAGAGACCCTTTGCAGCGTTTGATACAGTCCTGGATCCTATTTAATGTAAATGGTGATCTTAGTTGGGCCGAACAGCCTGTCCTCGTCATAATAGGTTGTCCTGCTCTTATGTTAATCACTCTGCAGTGGTTTACGGTCATCAAACTACATATCCTATTGTGGTTTGTTCTTCTTACGCAGCAGCCAAAGATGCAAAATGAAATATTTCAACCCTCAATTACATTTTTTTTTGGTTTGAGAAAATGTTACATGTATCTTACATTATATTTGGCAGATGCCCTTATCCATTTGCAAAGCTGGATGTTTGGATGAAGCTAACTGGAGTTGTCGACCTTGCTCAAGGGTACAGCGGCAGTGTCCGACCTAAAACACAGGGATGCAAATGTGGGATGCAAACCCAGCACCTCTGAGCTGGAAGTGCAGCTCCCTGACCATTCTAAAACACAGCTGTGCTTCCACCCTTCCCCTCCATCATATAGGTAATACCAATAATGTGGGATGCAAACCCAGCACCTCTGAGCTGGAAGTGCAGCTCCCTGACCATTCTAAAACACAGCTGTGCTTGAGCCACCCCATTTAAAACACAGCCTCCATCCTCCATATAGGTAATACCAATAATGTGGGATGCAAACCTGAGCAGCACCATTCTGAGCTGGAAGTGCAGCTCCCCTGACCATTCTAAAACACAGCTGTGCTTCCACCCTTCCCCTCCATCATATAGGTAATACCAATAATGTGGGATGCAAACCCAGCACCTCTGAGCTGGAAGTGCAGCCCCTGACCATTCTAAAACACAGCTGTGCTTCCACCCTTCCCCTCCATCATATAGGTAATACCAATAACGTACATAACCATGTTTGTTGCTAAAATATCATCAAATGACTGTACCTGACTGTACCTAGCATTTTGCATTAGAAATGTATCTTATAGTTTTATAAGTATTTTCAATAATCAAATAATATGACATACACGTGTCATCCCTGAGATTATTGGTCATACATCCACTCCAACGGTATTCAAAGCCTCGTTTCATGCTGTGATTTATTTATTTATTGGAGTTTTTTAAAACAAATTTCGGCAGAGGTAACCTTCCAAAAACCCTTCACTTAAACACCAGTATCCGTCCAATCCGGTCGTCTACGCAGGTATTAATCTGCTGCGTACCTCCTCTCCCATTGTGCTCTCTCCACCTTCAAGTCTACTTCCTTTCCTCTGTAATTCACCCTCTCTTCTAACAGTCAAGTGGGGGGATGGTTGGGGGGATCACTTCACCCTAAAAAAAATAGTGAGGCATGATGCTGCCCCCTTGGACTCCATGTCCAACAGCAATGTCTATATCAATATACAACTCACTACATCATAATAAGCTCCTTCCAAACGCATTCATGTTGTCCGAAGGTCCGTTCTCCTGAGTTTTCAAATGTCTTTTAAGCATGACTTTAAGGAATAGATTATTATAATATGCTGAAGGTTAAACCATTTGTTAACATACCACCGTTTCCTTATTTAGATATATTTAATAAAAGAAAATGAAAATACAGCGGAAGTTTGAGATAACATTCCAATTGTTATGGTTATTAACTTATCATAATTAGCATTACTATGTAAATGCAATACATTTCTCCAAAAAAATGGGGAACAGGCGACATTCTTAAAGGGATCTTATTAGCTATTCCAGGCATGTGGAAGATGAAAATTACAAGTGATTTAAATGGTGTTTGAGAGCCATAGAGAGCTGCCACACTTCTGGGAAGTGGTTAACAGTCATCCTAAGCAAAGGTTTGTCTTTGTTATACAATTACTGAAATAAACACACCGGAGACACTTGATTGTTTCAGTTTGGCTCTCATTTGTCACACTTAGGTTTTTGACGATCTGAAATAAAAAAAAGTTAAAAAAAGAAAAGATAATTAGGCTTTTCATAAAGAGTGAACGCTAGCTGATAATTATTCACAACTGGATGCCTTTTGATGGCAGTGAAATGTCGCATGAGCTTATTCCCCCGCGCAAACAGCAGTCAAAGATGAATCATGTCACAACACGACATTCGGCACTGTTAAACCGGTCTCCAGTGTTCTGTGGGGCATTCTGCAAAAGTGTGAAGTCATTTTTTTGATGCCAGTTTCAGATTGCCCTTTACCAGAAAAAATACTTAAAAATTGTTTTTCCATTAATGCCAGTTTTCCTCATGTTCATGCAGTTTATTGGTGTTTGAATGCTATCTTCTCAACGTTTTATTACAACCTTGCAAACAAGTTGATGGCATAAACAATGTTTAATTCATTGTGAATTACCATGACTTCAGTACGTAGATATCTAATACTTCTGTCTGCAGATATCTGTATCAGATCCATTTTTTTTTCACTACTTCTCTTTATACCAGATGTGTGAACACTGGGCTGTTCAAACGGGTCCAAACACAGAGCAAGTGATCACGTATGATAACATGTCCTCTGTTTCTGCATCCTTCTCATGTTTATACAGCTATTCTCCAGCAATCTGTGCACAACTCCCGAAATTAGCATGTGCATAAAATTCTTGCAGATGAACACTCAGCTAGAGGATACATTCTTTTGTGATGCTCCATGATCTGCAACAATCATTGGTTTCTCCAGAAAAGAAAAGAAAAAAGTAAAAAAAAAAAATACTGTGGCAGATTTTTTTATTCCCTATCTCGAAATGTGATTTTTCTGAAACATGAGAATGACAATTCAATGTTCACTTCAGCATTTACAGGAAGTACATACGATGAGCTCTTGTGTCTCACTTCTCACAGAAGCAGAAATTTCAGTTACCCTTTACTTGATTCAAACCACAAAGACAATTTCATTTAAAAAAAAAAGCTACTTATAGAAGTTGAGAGTAACACCCCATACCACAAAGAGAAGAACTGAGATAAAAATTCTCTAATCCAGTTCTCCAGAATACAAGCATTATGGGTCTGTATGGAACCTCAGTGTGTTGATGGACACAGATGGAACATGACTTTGGCAATAACTGAGTCACCCTGTGACCGGCTGAACCTCTATAAGAACCCCAGTGGACGATTATAAAATATTACAGACAGACAGACATATCGAGGCCAAGGAAGATCCTCCTTCCAAGCATTTATAATGTTCTTCAGTAACTGACAACAAACATACATATGTTAATATCTCAGTTTTTCAGTCTGAGAACCATAACAGTCTCTTTCAGTTAGAGCATTGATCTACCAAAAGTGTGGGAACATCGATACCATCACGACCAGCCAAACCAATGAGAGCAGCCGACAACTATTGAATTTAAGTTACATGTTCGAATATGAATACTAACACAAACTAGCTCTGCTGCTGAATAAAAGAAAACGAAACATTTTCCTTAGTGTTAGCCAGTTAAGTGTGGAGCGTCTGCTGCTTGAATCACTTAAAAGGTTACAATTAATCATTGCATACTCAGTCTAGGCTAAGCAGCACTGAAGCAGTAATTAATTACACTACAAACAGGCTGGGGAGAGCTTCCTTCACACAGATAAATCTTTGTACAGGATGTATACATATAAATAGGGCTATAGACTTTGGATAAATGAAATTCCCTTTCATCCAGTCCTTGGATGGCTACTGTTATTCGGGATAACATAGCACACTGTTTACTTAGTACTTATGGGATTACAGATGAGAACATGCTAATGACACCACAAGATGGTCAACAACAACAACATTCAGTCATTCAAGCATTTTCTTAAGGAAATAATTATCAACAGAATTTTTATATCTGGCCCAGCCAGGGGCCAAGGTGTTAATTGGATTCGTGAATTGAGTGGTATGTCTTGCTCAAAAGCTGATGAAGAGAGAGATTTTGGGGGGTGTGGAGGGGGTCGGGGTTGGAATGGGGGCTACAAGCAGCTCTCATAGCAGTGGCTGATTGTGATGACATAATCAGAGGATTTTATGTGAGAAATGCTGAGTTAAATTTGACCTTAGAGGACATCTTGAGCATTCTTAGGCTGTTTCATATTTGAGTCAATAATACAATGCTGATATACAATAAAAATAGTTTTAACAATGCACTGAACCAGTGGTTAAACACCAGTAATGTGTAAAGCTAGGAAAGGTTTTTGTCCATTATAGCTAACTGTAAATAGCACATAATTTGCCCGACAACATATAATTTGATCTCAGTATAGAGGAGTGCAGCGCGATGCACTTGAGAAAGGCCTCGAATTAGACCTGCCATTACATACTTACATTTAAACCGATGTCATAAGCTACTGGAAGAAACAGCGGAGGAAGCTCTCATTAAGTATCACTGCAGTGGGCGTGTGTGGGGACTTTGACATGTACCCTCTTCCTCTCAATTACATTTTTATTAAATTGCTTGGCAACCAATGACATCGGGTGTTTATTTGAAGACAAATCACCACGTCTGTTTTTTAAGTGAGGCACAGTCAACACTCATAAGACTAGATTTAATTTTTTAAGGGCATGTTAAAATCAAACAAAACAGACTTTGGTCTCTTTAAAGACATATTATGTTACATTTTAGAATGAAAAAAAAAAAGACTCATCCCTGTGGCTGTTTCCAATGTAGCCAATAGGATGGGTTTCAATGATCATTTGTCCTTAACTTTTACCTACAAATGGAACAGAGTTTTTGCTCTATAAGAACAGTTTGATGTGTTCACTTCTATGACTATAAAACTCGCAAAACTGCTGATGAAGATAAAAATGAGACCTTGCATTTAATGACCCAAAGTTATGTACTTATGTTGTTTGAATCTTGGCCACAGTCTGTGGACATAGTCGGCATGGTCGGTCAGATAACTGACCGCTTCTATGTATAAGTCGTTAGGAAAAACAATAACAACAATACTGGCTGTTGTACGTGTCTGGTTTGCATTATAATGACTTTTGTTTTATGTAAATCTGATGTGTTTATGAAAACAAATCATGACATGATGGCTTTTGAAGCATACAGGCCCTCAGTCAATAATGCTGAATCAGCCGGACCTCGGTAACCTCTGTCACGCGGTGATGACGATGGAAAACCATAATCTTTTTAGGTCACGCCTCGGGATCGTGTCGGAAATGATGTGCGTCTGTTGAGGCAGATGGATTTGGGTGTCTAGGTCATGTCCAAATACACGCCTTCCAGCCATCGTCGTGAACTCTTCGTGAAACCCACTGTTGGTTATTATCGATGTCTCTTGGTTCAGTTACCCCATTCTCTGTTAGCTTATGACATGCTATTGATCACACACACACACACACACACACACACACACACACACACACACACACACACAAACAAGCACAGTTGCAAGTTCTGTTTCATACTAATTATACTATTTATATTATATTTATATATTTTATATTATACTATTTCATACTGATTCAAATTCCACTGCTCTGCAGCAAATAATTGCTGTTGTCATCCATTTACTCTGTCTTCCTCTCTCCTGTGGAGGTAGACCAGCTCTCTGTCTCTTCCTCAGTCTCTCTCCTTACTGCATGGGGAAAAGGTACTGCAATCAGAACGCGGATTCTCTCAGCAGGACGGATTAGAACAACATGTATTACCATTCACTCAAGTACAAATTATTTCCTTCTCCCTATTTAAGTTCCCAGCATGGCCCCCTTTGCTTATCCCTGCCAGACGGATTCACTGGAGAGAGTTATTTTACTGAAGGAATTCATTTTGGCTTAAAGGAATAGGGGGTACTGCTGTTGGTGCTGATGTTCCACATTGAGCTAATTACTGTACTCAGAGCCCCTCATTGACAAGGCTGCAAAATGGTTATGAATGAGTGCCTGAATGAGTACGGTGATTTCGAAGTCCCCTCAGACTTAAAGCGAAAGAGGCCTGATTGATGATTGTGTTGTTATCACCGCCCATTCTTTTGAGTGTGACCAGAGAGTGGCATCAGGCTTAAAATAGCTATCTAAAGAGTACGGAATCAATTACAGCTCGCAGATTTGTTGTGTATGTTTCGCATGGCAATGAATTCAAATGGAATTTGAGAATCTGACTACTGAATGAGCGCAGATTATTTTGTATGGGTCTGACACTCAACCACGTTGTATGAAAGACAGTGAAGTGAACAGGAACTGAAGGGCCTGGTTTACAAGCATTTAAAATTGTGAATTCAACATTTTAACTGCCAGAATTTACAACTACATCCCATTATGGTGGTACGGTTTGCCATCTCCTGCTGTAAGTACCGTAACTGCTTGCTGGACATCTCCTGTAATTTTAAAATGGGGTCATTTGAATGTCCACAGACTGAACTCAAACAATCAGTTCAGCTTATTGGTATTCTGTGCAGTTTCAAATTTCATAAATTCCTCCTTTTTAGCTACCGTAGATTGTACAAAAGTATTGTGCATATTTTGTGCAGTATTCAACAAACTAGAAAAGTTCAGTTACTATCTTCAACGATTATCTGTATATCTGACAAGCTAGCTAAACCAATAATCCCGTTTACTCACAATTTACTCAAACCACACTGATATAAACATATGCAAAGAGCATTTTTGCCTGGATTCCAAAACTGAAAAAAACATTCAGCTAAAAAAGCAAGAATTTGTTTCCTTATTCACAAAAAAAAATAAAAAAAAAATTTGGCAGGATCATTGTTTGGAAAAAGGGTGCTACCAAACTGTTTCTGTGAGGAAAAAACAAAAGACTTGTTAAAGTAAAAGATGTTGACTGGATCCAAGCTTGTGTCCTTGTTAGGTTTTGAGTTGGATGTGTTTAACAACACTCTGTGACAGGCTGAAAAATGTTTGCTATAGTAAAAAGAACTTGAACTTAAATTTCTTCTTAAGAGTGAAGCTGAGTTGAATCATATGAAGAGTAAATCTCAGGACCCAGTTCTGCCAAGACTTAGAAATGAAGAAAAAATTATATTAAACATCAACCCGTTGTAATAAAATAGTAATACTAATAGTACTGATAAACAAAACAGAATTACATTAACAATCTATACAGTTCAACAACAAAATGGAATGCATCAATCAATAGATACTGAAATAAAGTTTTTCAAAAATTTTTTTTTTTTGTTTCTACCTGACAAGAGTATGTTCACTGTTCACACTAATAGTCTGAAGGGACACATAAGATTTATTGCACTAATCACATTTCAATCTTTTCTGTCATCTTGAACAAGTTAAACCAACGTGGAATCTGATCTTTTACATTCAGAGGTGGTTTGACTTCTGATACAAACATACATATCTGCAATGCAACTTGTACTAATCAGATCTTTGCTGCATTGTTTTGTCACTTTACATCATCACTCTATGCCAAAAATAATAAGAAGTGACATTGCATTTTCAGGGAATGGGCACAAGCCAGCAGCCTGTCTGAGCACACAAATCTGATTTGGTTGCTTGAAGTTTATGGTTTGGACAGGGAAGTGTTCAGGCAATTACTTGGACAACATAACATATTTGAGCATCAGGACCCATGATGTGAACGTAACCTTAGCGTAGCTCTCCTAGTTGCTTACTCTGCTCAGTTGCATTTGCTCATCCCATTCCTCCAGCCTGTGTCTCTGCAGCACCACACAAGCAACAAGTGTATTTGAAGCTCAGCCTCCAGCTAGCACAAGGCCCGGATGGCCCTTCATCCAGCCTTACGGGACAGTCCCGCCTCAGTGAATGGGAAACCTGGGTGCTCATTAGATACACCCATAATCCCTTGGTGTATAACAGAAGCCCCAGCTGTAGGCTGCCTTAGGTCACCCAGAGCCATGCCTTCAGCCAATTTAGCATCTCTGGGTTTACCCAGTGAACACACAGACACATTTTACACTAGCTCTCAAAGTCCTCTGTTTGTATTCTGTGGCACTGTTTTTCAGGAGTTTTTGTTGACCACCAATTTATGGGTTTTTTTTCCCCACAACTGTGAGTAAATTGTAGGTTTTTTAAGCTCAAGCAACTTAGCATATTCAGTTTGAGATTTAGACAGATGTGAACATTATTTTGACCATGAATTTGAATATATATTTTTGGATTTAAACAAGCTAAACCACAACTGTGAGCTGGACTGAATTCTGATACCAGCACTGCAATGATAGTCACAGTTTATTTGCTGTTGTGATATTTTGCATTGAAAAGTTATTTTTGGAAGTATTTTTTTCCTTACTATCTCTCAATTAGGGAACAACAATATGACCCGGAATAAAGCTTAATATGTACAGAACGCATTGGTATATAAAGTCATCTCTGCAGGAGTAAAAATTAAAGTGCATGCGTAATTTAGGATAATTAGGCAAAGGAAGAAAAGCGAGTGACTCTGCATTCTTAGCAGACAATAGGCCGTGCTATCCGAGGCCTGCGTTTGGTTGGGTGAGCTTTATTCTTGCTTCAGGCCTTTGCTGTTTCATAACAATGCCTTATGTGCCCCTCAGTTCATGCACAACCTTTGTCTTGACATTAGTTTGTACCGAGGGAAAGGGTTCATCTCCGCATCTTTTGCCTTTGCGTCTCATGTGTTGAAGAGGTGTGAATCGTCTGGTCAACAGAGGTTGTGGGGAAAAAAATAAATTTTCGTTTTACCAGATCTGCAAAGGTACATGCTACTATTAATTGTACATGTTTGATGTGTTGCTTAATTTCTCCTGCACCACTGTCCTAAAAATTTAACGATACCACAGATGGCATTTTGAAGTAACTAAAAAAGGTAGAGAGGAGGTTGAAAATTTAATAAGTTTTAACCAATGTTGACAATTGCACTGCAAGCCCCAAAGTAGAATACCCATAATGCCCTAACATCCAGGCTTTATGGGCATAAGGTCCTGCATTATTCCAGGAGAGTTTAATTTGTTTTGATTGAAAACATTCTGTTACAGATATGGAGAGCATTTGATGCGATCCCAAGCTTCGTCTCTGTACTGCTTTGTTCCAGATTTTAGCAGGGCCTCTCTTCTTTGCAGGCGGCTCACAGAAAGTCCCAGTGCTGTTTATAGCTTGCACTTGCACGGCTCTGTTCTGTCATGGACTTGGCGGGCCAGCTAGCATTCAGTCTGGCAGATTCAGGTCCTGCCAGGGAGAACTGGCCTGTAGGTTTTAAGCGGCTACAGTCTTGCTGTCGGCTGTCAGTGTCTTTTGGATGATAAAATTATCCACGGATTTCATGCGTCTTATCATAACATGTGTTGCATAAAGTGAGTGAATCAGTGCAGTATAATGGTTAGGGAGCTGGGCTTCCAACTCAGAAGGTGGTTAGTTTGATTCCCATCCACATGGTGACTTCACCCCGCCCCACACCCCCCCAAATTCACGTGTTGATCAGCTCGCCACTTGTTGCACTGGCAGACATGTTACCAATGACATACAGCCTACATACATGACACATGACTGCAGACAACCGATTGGCCAGTAGTAGCCGCTAGAGAGTAACGAGTCTGATGAACCTTAGCCAGCTTACCCTGTTTCTTTCCCCAGCAAAGCAGAGTCAGTTGGTGTCTCCCAGTGCATATCTCCAGTCATAGCTGTCATTTATGCTGGGGACGATATTTTGTCGTGGCCCATTTTGTCCCCACCACCTTTTAAAAGCCTTTAGTTAGTTGAACCCGTTGTTTTCCCCAGCACTTTTCAAAACAAAATGAAACCCATTTAGCCAGTAATGGTGTGGCTAGGATTCAAACACCCATGTACCTGTGAGTCATCTGACAGCCCATGAGTTTCATTTATAATAATTCATTGTTGATCATTTTAAAGTGGTTTTGCATCAGTTCACAACATAATATCCCAATAATTACGTCAAATTTCTGTTTTCTTGTTTCTGCATTGAATATACTGTATAATGCAATGTGCAGAATATGCACATCTTTTTGAATGTTTGTCAAGTTCAGAAAATACAGTGTTCTTTGTGAAATGATTAATTAAGAAATGATTTATAAAAAAAATGCCACCAGCTGTTCAAAGAAATCCCAACATCTGTATCTCCCTGTACATCACAGCCCTTTAAATATGTCAAAACTCATTTTGAACATTAAATATTTGTACCCATTTAGTAAGAAGTGTGAATGCATAAAACCAATTATCATGGTGATTCCATATACATATTTTAATCTGGAGGGAATTAATGTGAAGGGGACCTGAGAATGTGGTTAAATTACTCATGAAATATTTGTCTTAGAGTAAAATGGCCAGCAGGCACAGGTGTTTGTGGAGCTATGGGGCTGAATAGCCCTGTCAGAGTATGCTGCTCTCTAAGACTGCCCCCTGCCCCCCTCGACCCCTGCCCCCTGCCCCCCGCCCCCTGCCCCCATCGCCCCCCCCTCTGGTGCTAGTCATGACCCACTTTCTTCAAATACATCTGGTTCACTATGTATGGCATGGCTGGAGTGTTGCATGGCACAGGGCAAAAAGATTACAGCAGCGCCAATTAATTATGTTTCCAGGAAAAACATATGGGCACATATGGGATAACACACACACACACACACACAGACACACACACATATGATGTGTGTTATGTCATTAAATAGGGATACAATATTTCAGTTGACTGACTTACTTAGCACTCTGCTGACAATCACAGAGGGAAGACTCATAGATCATGGTCCTCTGCCTTTTACCATGTGAGATTTGGGCTAGTTTACTTTCATACACAGATCATTTCTAATTAAAGGTTAAAAACAAACAAACAGGAAATCTCAAGCCCTAATGTTTCACGTACTGCATACTGACATACGGCTGCAGGCATTTTGTATGAGAGTCATCATTTTAGGGTGCGAATGTTTGAGCATATTCCATTCGGTGCGCTATGTTGTACATCGGAAGTAATGGGAAGCGGATGCAGAATATGAGTTATAGGATATCACAGCTATCTCACTGCAGTAGCACAGCCCTGCTGTGGATTTCCATTACTGAGGACCACATTAAGCCAATACACATACCACTGCAGTTAGAATTTACACTCCACATGACACAGCTACCCCAGAGGAGTAAACATGGCTGTTATTAAAATCCAGAGGGCATGATGGCATAACCACATTATAAAATATCCATAAACTTATAATTTTATGAATTGTACACCATTATGCAATGAATCTGAATGTTAAGCTGTATTCACATGGATGATTATAGGACAGCAATGCTATTTCCTTAAATTTTGACATCTTCCATCTTTTACGCCCCCGTGGTTACCCCGTTTACTTTTATAATGCTTGTCCTCTGTCCTTTTTTGTTGCTGCTTGTGGAGTTTAGAACACTAATATCATCGCCAGGCAACGCGATGCGGAAACAGTTGGATTCACTGACAACCGTTGTTATGAAAACGAGTTACTATCGCAATTATCACCTAGAAACCGGATTAGAGGATGCAGCATCTGAGGACGTTGAAACCATTGCCGACAACAATTTTAACAAGATGCCAATCTTCTTCCTTTGGACTTTTCTCAGGGAAATCTTGGGACAATTCTCAGGACACTGTAATTAATTCCAACTTCGTTTTAGCCATCAGCAACATCATTTTAGTTTGCTCAATTTGTGTCTGTAGACAACTTTGCTGTTAATTATCTACTGTATTTTTCGCATCAATGAGCACTTTAAACTATGTAAGGACACCACAAGAACTCCACCTGTATGTATGCTTTTTTGTGTTAAACTTTTAACTCTGTGGAATGCTACTTTGGTTATTTGTTATAAATAAACCATTGTTTGTTTTTTTGTACTCCAGACGGCTCAGCTGGGTGTGTTTAGCTGTATTTGATTGACATCATATGTATTTATTTGTTTATCATGGTGGCTTAGTGTTGCAGCCAACATCAGTCCTTTGTGTTGTTGAAACATTGGTGGACTTTCAGGCCATAACACAGCAGTTTGTACCTGTAGACCTTTTTGATTATAACACAATTATTCCAAATTAATACATACACAGTATTATCAAATAAATACATGATAGTAAAAATGGCCTGAAATGTCTCACCTAGAAACATGATTATAATACATCTAGCAGAGTTACTATAATTACATTCACACAGTCTTGCTATGTGTTATCCTCTGATTTCAATTAGGTATTTTTCCTTTTTTTAAATTAGATACAGAACATATGATAATATCAGACTAATGCCCCAATAAAACTCTGATTCATTCATGTATCCAGCTTCATTGCTTTGGAACTGGAATTATCCTTGGTAGACGCCAGTAAAAAGAAGATTTCCTGCAGATTTCCCCCGTCGTAATGGAATGAGACAAGAGGCCTACAGAGGACATCTGCTCTCTGCAGCCCTGCTCAGAACAGATGGACAGCACTGACCCAAGACTGAGACACAGATGCACTGAGCACGCCGAACAGCGCAGACGCGCTGCGCAAACCGCAGACGTTTACAGTGGTCTGCAACGGGTGACAGGAACAGCTGAGCGGGTGACAAGTTCTCATCGTCTCTCAAAATCACCAGGGAAATCTCAAATAAGACGCGGTACCCAACGACATGTACACATCCCTGGCACCCACAGCACAGAGCTTTCAGGATGTGAAGGTAAGTAAGTAAGGAGTGCAGCAAAGCACCAGTGAAGTCATACACACACAAAAAAAGACATTATAAATCTGGTGGCCCAGTTTATCTTTAGCTTTCACAGGGAGAGAACACAGAAGGGCAGCGAAAATGTCTTCCCCCCCTTATTATTGCAGAGCATCTGTGGTGAGAAACAGCAGTGAAATGAATGCAGGATACTTTTCATCATATGCGATTTCTGTGTCGAGATCTGGTGGTACTCATGGTGGTTTACTCAAAGGCTCTGTTTACTTTAGTGATGAACTCCTGCCACTTATAGAATGTGGATACAAGTGACACTTGATTCAGCCCATGTACCTGGAGTCAGAATGTAACCCAACACAATTCAGTTGTGACAAATGGCAATTATGTTGTGATATGCAACTATAAGTTGTCGCAGTATCTCTTATTTTATTGAGCAAATAGGCTAAAATTAGACTGAAATGTATAGCCACCTGTCTGGTTTTATTTAGTTATTTTGTTTTGACACCATGTCTTCCTTTCCTGCACATAAACATGAGTAATTAATATTGCCTAGGATATCATGCCTTGCATTCTTAGATGTCAGTTTAATGTTTGCATCACCTGACAGAACTGTGAAAGGCAGTGCCACAATTTCTTTCTAATTTTGATGCATAAAATGAATGTATTTTTAAGTTCTGTAGCACAGTACAGGCAGCCATTCCCTTCATTTCTCACTTCAGACCAACAATGGGGCCCTCCAACCAACCTAGTCAATGACTACAATACAACAGTACATTACAATGGAGGATTAAATCAATTAAATCCAATGCAAAGCAAACACCTGAACACAAATGCATCACGATATTAATAAATGAATACATGTATTTCCATGTTCAATTCTGCCAACATTATACTACATTAACTACACCTGTAATGTCTTATATCATACTTGGGTTCGGATCTGTTTTGCGTGCAGACCAAAGACTGTGCCTGTTATTTGCCTTTTGCCTAAAGCATTCTTTTTCTGTGTCCCTTCCCCTTTCTCTTCTGGTATATGCTTCTGTCTATTCTTCCAGTGTGCCAGTCACTTCCAATTTTACCAAGATGTTGCAATCACTGTGGTCGGGCTTTTCATTCCCCCTCCTTTCTGAGTGGATGACTTTTTCAACTTGACGGAGCACATATTAAAACATTTCATGGACTCTTTTGCTCAGCTGGCTGTGCCAAGCACAATCAGCTTTGGCCATAAACTTGTTTTATACTACACAGAGGGTATCTGTCAACCACATGGTCATAAAGCAATGGGAAAAACTCGGTTAGGTTCTGCTGACTGGGGTCTGTGAAAATGTCATATTACTTTATGCAGTCATTTCACTGCATAAGAAAAACTCCTTCCAACTGTGGTGTTAACAATTGCAAACTTTCTCTTTAGCATTAACAAGGTGTCTGAAACTGAGTATTTTATCCTAGAAACACACACATTTTGATGTGATGTTGCGATGATATCTGGTAACGATCATGACGCTGCATAGGTATTTAAGTCAAACAGTTAAAAATTCAGTTCTTCCTCTGCAAAACACTGTGTTCATTCCCTATAAATACAAGTCTGAAAGCATGTGCCATGAGCAGAAGCAGCGTATGAGAGGCACACACCATGACAGTCAACAAGTGAACTCTCATCCATCAGGATAGAAATGCATTTTGACAGCATATCAGAGTGAGGGATGTCTTGGGCTTGACGCAAATCCAGCAGTCCTTAAAAACGGTACTGTTCAAAGGAGTGTGACCCAGAACTTTGAGTCACTGAGGGACGCTGTGAGTGTCACTGTGTCACCAAATATCAGCAGATACCAAATTAATACAATCTCACATTTTTACGCCATATTTTTTTATCAAGCTCATGCGCTGAATTGTTTTAGTACTCTGAATTGAAATACAAAAATACAATTTTTAATTGCAGACATTTAAATTAATTTGAGTAAATGACAGTATTCATAAGCTGTGTAAAGCTTCAGACTGCTTTAACTTGGGCCAGCATTTAGTACTTGTGTGTCATAGATTATGCAAATGTATGTTATTATAATTCAGTTTCTGCTCAGAGCAACTGACTGTGTCTACATCCTGTCAATGCTTTCAGCAACCTTTGCTGTCCATTGTAAAAGACACTGGTACCTTGATTTCTGTCTGCATCTTCCAGTGGCATTTTTTGATGATTGTTGAACTTAAAAACAAAAAAAAACAAGGTTAAACTTAACCCTTGTGAGAAAAGCAGATTAACTGGTATCCAGATGTCTAGCAAACAAATTTGTTTTGCACTTAAGAACCACTCTTATAAAAATATAATTGTGCAATCACTGAGAATCAATGTTGCTACATAAGAAGAGTCGATGCAACAGTGCATTTATTTACACATTCATTGTTTTATGAAAATTATCATCATTTGTGTTTTTAGGCTGCTCCTTTTTAAAAATGCAGTGATTGTAGGGTCATTATTAATGTTTTTAATTACTTTTCCATAGCCGTTGATGTGTTTCTGCATGTAAAAGTGCACATTGATAACTAAATTGCTGCATGACTTGGCAGAATGTCTGTGCAGCAGTGATTACAGCTGAAGACTGCATTGAACTTGCAGACTTATGGCACCTGCACTGGCCTTTTCAAGTCAGCAAATTTGACACAGAGATCAGGTACGCTGGAGACATTCCATTAGCGTGGAGTTAAACACTTTACATGCTTATGGGCATACACTAGAAACAAAGAGAAAAAAAAACATTCAATGGATAGGACTCCGGAGGCAACAAAAGACAGCAATACCAAAGCACAAAACAGCTAATCAATAAATTAATCATGTACTGGCCGTGGAGAGGGACCGGCATGAGGAAAGTGCAGCGCTGCAGGGCGGAGTGGTGAATTTAAAATGGAGTGCTCTTGTTTACTGACTCTGTGCTACTGAGGTGTTTAACCTTTACACTATAAGCACAGGCAGAACCAATACATTGTGTACAAACACTGAACAGGCACATACGTACCACTATTGATGAGCTATAACATATTTATACCGTATTTATTACAAGTTTTAGTTACAAGTTTGATTATAATACTCAACACTGGGTCATCTTGATAAGTATGCACAACACAACCAACGATTCAGACATAAACATTGAATGACCATGCAGCAAAAACGTGGTCAGGTAACTGGAACTACATACAATGACATGGTATCTTATTGCTGTGGAACACATCTAAGGTCAGGTGTCCAGTTCAAATACATCTGCCTGTCATTGGCATCTTACATATGTTACATTTGTCACTCCCACCAGCTCTCAGCTCTGTTGTGCCAGCCCACATCCCTGGGTAGTAATACACAAAGATTTCAAAACAATGGGCACCATTTCTGCAAAGACAGATACCACCCTCAAGAAGAAATTACAATCATAGAACATTTGATTTTTGAAACAATGGTTTATCTTAAAAAAAAAAAATCTTTACACACTACGCCATACAATGATAGTCAACAACTATGCAATATCCAGAGCATCATCTTCATGGTGTTTACACCTGGGCCCCAGGTTTGTGTCCTTGGTGTTGCACTTGACAAACAAACAGTCTGGTAACAAGCATATTTTGTTATTCAGAAAATGGATTTTAGCTGTATCTGTATTTTTGTGGAATCAAATCTTTTAGAAAATTCATCATTTATAAAAAAAAAAAAAAAAAAAGGTTTAAATCTATGTTGTATTTTGTGAACCTTTTGAAATCTTGGCTTAGATGCAATCAACATTAAATGTCCTTAACTTTGACTTACAATTAAATGCAAGTTCTCATTTTTCTTCACAAAGATCACTGAGCTAATACCATTACTGCTTACCCTGGCAGACTACGTTTTTAGAAAATGAAAGAAATAATAAAATAAAGAACTCTCTTTGTAAGGCAAAGCTAAGGACAAATGTTGATGAAATCAAGGTTGTTGGCTTTTTAATAATTGATACTCGAGCACTGCTCTCTCCTCGTGCAAGTAAACTAATCACAGCATTGACAAAATGCCTGTTCAAAAGTGGTTCAAGGCTCTCATGCTTTGCATTGAGTTAGAATGTGAATGTGATTATTCACATGTAATTTTTCAACCTTCAAACACCACTCAGCCGTGGGAGTCTTTGATGTGAGAGGTCAACAGCCCTGCCTCACTGTTGGACGAGAATGCTGCTAACATGCGGTTTATAATCCCTGTGCTAAAAAGACGTTTTCTCTCTAAAGTCATGCAGTAAAGTCTCTGCTTTGAACTGACAGAAAAAGCTCAAACACATGTGTAAAGGTCCTCTAATTGAATTGAAAATGTAATATCACTGAGGGCTGGGAGGCCTTGCAGCCACAGAGTGAAACCAGTGGAAAAACTCGGAGGCTTCACTGCACAGTGGTGTGTGCTGGTGTATTTTTATATCCTTTTACTGTGAAGAAGTAGAGATGAGACTTGTGGAGCTGAGAGAGGCGGCCGGGAAGAGAAATACGCTTCTCTGCTACTGGCTTTATCAGGTCCTGACAGCTGCTTTCTCCGTCGCTCCTGTAATTCGGCCAGCAAATCCAGATTTTCACCTGAACTGTGAAAGGAACAGCAAATGTTTGCAATTCAAGAGAACCTTAATAGCATAACCAAATATATAATAGACCATTATGCATTATTTAGGTTTTTACTCAGTTGATTGTTTGGTTTCATTTTCTGCGCCTAAGTGCTAAATCACTGGGCAAGAAATGACATTGTTTGACTTGGCATTTCACAGATAACCTATGTGTGGAGTTAGATTCACTGCTTTAAAATCTCTTAAGAATTCATCCTCCATCTAATCAATAGGAAATCTATTTCATACAAGCTTCTGTATTCCATAAAATGTGATAATTGCATAAGCCATAGAAAAGAGCTATTACTGAATATGACCCTTAGAACTGACTACATTTCATTTTCTTCTAATCATACCGTTAGCTCCATCTCCAAGTCACATACTCCGTGAGTGACAACACATCACATCACAGACTTTCCCTATGATTTTCACACCATTTGTAATGAGAATATACTCCTCAGAAAATTCTTCTCTTGACAATTAAGATGTGCAGCATCCCCACATAACCTACATCATCCCACGACAGTATTCAAGTCTCAGTTTATGACAGAAGAAAAACCATTTTAAATGGAGGGGAAACAGATTTACTGGGTTGAGAACTAAGCTACTTACCAAATACAATCCTGTAATGGTAGATAGTCATTGAAGAGTCTCAATTCATTATGATATTGATCTTCTCAGTTGAAACACTCCTAGAAATACCCTTTTTAATATTCTTTTTTTTAATATTAACAGTATGGAATGCATGTATTGCAATACTAAAATACACATGAGTCTTTCACAGAGGGTCATGATACTTACTGTTTAGAGAAGAGTGAAAAAGGTTCCTTCTCCTGCAAATCATTTTCTTTAGATGGTTAACTGTCAATACAAGCCATCGTTAGCAAAATTAAAAATATCTGCCCATATTATATGCACATGTAAGATACTTGTACCTAATGGCACCCTACTTGTGTTCACTGTAAAACACTATTCTGTGCTTGAGCTGGTTTATCACTGATAACATGTAGACGTGTTTGAATGTTGATGAAGACACACACTGCCATCCCTTGGGTTTGGCTTATTTGGTTGAATTTATGTTCACTTGTTGAGGGTCACCCCTGGTAATTCAAACCATCACAAATCTTAGACTGTAAACCATCAAATGATAAGGGATTTCAGTGTGCAAAAGAGCTGATTGAGAGCCATAATTAGATTAGAGATTGTGTGGGCCCTGGGGCGGAGGACACTGTCCTATGGGCATTGTACTGTCTGGTGCTTATCAGATTATCATAACAAACTGTATTGGCACAATCCAGTACCCCTTTAGATTCCCCGTCAGATACGAGCCAGGTTGTGGGAGATTAAATGCTTGTTCTAAGATCGGCTTTGCCGACCTTCCTTTTTCGGCAATTGTTTCATGCTTCTAATTATGCCTGAGCTGCTGTCTGCAGGTAATGTTTACAATGCATGTCTGTGCCCCCAATAATCAAAAAAAGGAGGCGATACAGAGTTAGTACTTAACATGTAGGTCTTGTTATCAGTGCGGTGAAGTGTTTTGGGGCTGAATTTAATTAGGTTTCCCTTGAAACGGCAGAGCTGTGGAGCCCTTGGTATCATAACAAGGGAAAGATAATTAGGGATCTTTCTTTAATAACGTCTGAAGTGCACTTCCGCCGTTTCACATGCGCCGGTGTGGTGCATGATGTAATCAGATCTGAGCTGATAACCCAAAGAGGCTGTAGGTCAAAAGCTAAATGAAGCAGCAGGAATAAAAATGCTTCCTGAAAACATTTTTATCATACTTTTTCCAAACTGTTTCATATTTTTTTAAATGTATATACTGTTTATATACTTTTCTGATGAATTGTTCCCTGATATATTGTGAAGTCTTATTGAGCTCTACACAAAAAAATAAGTAGAAATAATGCATGGAAAGTTTAAGTGCAAGTGTAATACTCATTCTGAATCCCTGTTTATGTATTAATTCCACTGCAATACATACAGACTGACACACAAACACACACACACACACACACACACACACACACACACACACACACACACACACACACACACACACACACACACACACACACACACCATATTTAATTATTTATAAATGTGTAATGAGCATTTATTTGTTCAGTTATGCTCTTTATCCCCAATAGTTTAGTGCCCAATCACAACTGTAGGCCATGACCAGCATTAATTCAGACAAAGTCTGCATGCAAACATGAGCATAAACTTTCAGGAGTGCACACAGTCTCTGATTCATTCTACAGCGGCTGAACGATGGTCTTCACAGCCCCATTTACTTATGGTGCAGTTGGCACAGGCAGAATGCGGGGCCTCCGATCCAGCGGCAGAGTCCTTATTGAGCCATGATGCAGGGGGGTAATGCTGCGGACTGATACTCTCCCTCCCTGGGTAGCAATGAGGGCGTTTATCTGCCCTCCTGGGGAACTCTCAGCCACAGTCGGTCATGGCACAATGCTGTTTCTGCAACGTTCCAAATCACCTCTGCCAAATCACCAAATCACCTCTACCGGCGATCATGAGGAACAAATGAAAACTGCACAAAAGAAAAGGATTCTAAATTCATCTGATTTACAGTATGCATAAGCAGGGGTGAAATTGGGCCAAGGAAAGGCATAAGTGTTTCCTGGGCAAGCTTTTTGTGGGCCAGTAGGGGGCAGTATCACTTCTGGTCCATACAGAACTCCAATTCCCCAGCACAGCAAAGGGGCCACTGTGCTGTAGAAGCTTGTGTCAGCCATGGGGCATGTTAAACCGAGGTCCTGACTCATTGTCATTATTCAATGATCCCATGGCTTAACCTGTGTGTCCCAGTTAAAGTCACCCCCCTGCAACTGAGTCTCATACAATCCTTCCTAATCCTGATTCAATTCCATTGCCTAAGTTGTCGCTCCAAAAGGCTGAGCTCTCAGTTGACCAGGTTAAATAAAGGTAAAATTAAATAACTATAAATAATACTGCAAATACAATCCAGTCCCAAGGTATATTCTGCCTTCAAGTTTTTCTCCTTTTGTGGTATTTCCTGCAACATAGTGAGGGAGTTCTCTGCTCATTGTTACAGGGTTGGAGTACTGCAGTGGATTGTGCACTTTCCATTTGCTTACAACAACTATAGCAGTTTGGTTATTCTTCCGAGATTTGGAAAACATTTATCTACTATAATGTTATTGCTTCAACAATTAAAATGTTTGTTATTTTAGAAAATATCTGTATAGCAAGTTATGGTAAGGTAGCTAGTGTCATGAGTGTTTTATCAGCAGAAGGTAGCTATATTGGGTTTTTCTATCTGTAGTACCATCAAGTGAGCATAATTATTGATTGCTTGTTAAATGCAGTTCCATGTGAGTCAGAATGTCTACACAGGTATTGAGATCGGTAAATAACAAATATCAGTTCAAGAGTAAAGAATTTAGAGGTCGCTAACACTCAGATTTGCATCTACAGTTGTGCAAAATAGCACAATATGTGCTTGATGTCCTACTTCATATTAAATATTACACAGAAATGGCAGAGCACAAAATGCATGAATAAGTTGCTTACCTCCCTAGCTAGCTACTGTACATACTTGTGTGCTGTTTTCAGCACTGAGCTCTCAGGGAGAAGTGAAATTCTTCAAAGCCCATTGCTGAGTTTAACATCTTTTAAATGCCTTGCAGAGAGATACGGGAGAAGAAGAGAGAGACAGCTGGAACAGGCAGGACAAGCAGGCTCACAAGGAGCCAGCGAATGGTGAAAGACATGACACGCTGCTCTTTGTAGAGTTGTGTGTGTGGGGGGGTGCGTGCATGTGTTTGTATCAGTATTTTCTTGTGAAAAACGAACAACCTGATATGATCAGTCAGGCCTGCTCTTGGGATGTCTGTGTAGTGTCCGTATCCTAACAAATTCACCCAGCGCTAAAATGCGTAGCTGCTGGATCATATGCAGGCACTTCTGCTTGAAGCGTCTGAGACAGGAAAAAAAAATAAACCAACACACTTCAGTTCTATTGATAAAATAAACTGACATGTTATACGCGATTAATTAAAATGACAACAGGTAGTTTCCAAAATGTGGTATGTCTTCCGTCGTGTTAAGGAAGTATTATCACAGATAAACATCTCTGTCAAATCACAAAAAAAAAAAAAAAAACACATGCCGGCTCCCGTAGCTGTCATATCCCTTTTGTTTAGTTTGAAAATGCCCTCAGTCTCCATCTTATTCGTTTGATGTTTTTGAAATTTGAAATGTCTCTCTGCTGTTGTCTTTTGGGTGTTTTTTTTTACTTGCATTGATGTGCAGTGAACCAGATTATTTATTTCATTTAACTTCCTTAGATAGTTAGTTAGCTCGTTAGTTAGTTAGTTAGTCAGTTAGTTAGTTAGTTAGTTTTTGTGAATGATTGGACATGCTAAATTTTGGCATGTCTAATAACTGTGTTTATTATGTTGGTGATATGAAAGTGACAGTGCCCTCTTGGTGGCAGGGCGATATATTTGTAATTTTTTGGGACACTGACCAAAATAGGAAGAGTCCACCTAATTTAAATCCGACCTTGCAGAATCTGAAACAATGCGGTGGACACCATTGTGCCAACACTCCTTATTATTAATTAATATTACTGTAGTGGATATGTAAAACGTTGATATAGGCACTCAACTTTTCTCAGCGTTTATATGCTTATTGATGCATTTCAATGTAGCGGCCGTTTGTTGATGTGAGGAGGACTGCGGAGATGGAGGGGCCGTGTTTGTCAAAGCCCTAATCTCCTTAATACCCCCTTCAAAGAAAGGGAGGTTTTGTCAAATGTGATTCCTGCCCGAAACCTGGCAACCACACAGTTCCCCTCAAACCCATACTCTAATCTGTCTGCCTTATCAGAAACAGAGAAGGAGAAAGAGAGCGATGTGTCTTTTGAAGTGCTAATACAGGAACGCAACAAAAGCTTGTTTCTGAGATCAAATGCAGATCATCGGGAGATGGGACGGGGGGGAAAGTTAGGGAGGTGACGACCCCGTTCTGCGGCACCCTCGTTCTCATCTTTAATCTTTTACACTTATGTCAATTTTCATTCTTGACGTGCATATTAATCGGCCGAGGGAAATGGGCCAACGATACCTTGCGCTTTTTCCTCCACCAGCTGACGGTCCCTTAAATTAATCAACTTAACTTGCCGAAACATAACTGACATAATTTGGAGTTTGTTAAAACAAAAGTTTGGGAGGAGTATTTCCGACAACCCCTGATTAGAATACCTCTATCCGTCCAATCAGGTTTTCTACACAGGTATTAAACTACCACGTACCTCATCTCCCATCATGCCCTCTGCTTCTGGCATCCCTCCCCCTCCCCATCTCCACCTATGTGTCTACATCCCTTTCTCCTTCTCTTCTAGTGGTCCAGTGGGGGTTCACCTCACCCAGATAGCGGGGCATTACGGTGCCCCCACTTGCAGCCCAAGATCACATGTCTGTACCGATATACAACTAGCCACATCACAATAAACTCCTGTCAAACACATTCAATGTTGTCTGAAAATGAATTCTACTGAAATGAGATGTAATGGAGGACAGCAGCGTAGTATAATGGTTAGGGAGCTGGGCTTGTAGCTCAGAGATTACCATTTGTCTACATATAAATGGATATTGTACATGTAGACATGTACACTGTATACGTCACTCTAGAACTGTTAGCCAGTAGGTGATTTGTTAAATTTCAACTGGGGGGATGGCCCAATAGGAGCACGCCCCTGCCCCCACACCACCAACCAACACACACACGTGTAACATGTACACCTCCCAAAGACAAGGGGAAAGCATTTTGGTCATTTGATGGCATTCTCTCCTCATCCACCCTCAAATCGCCTAGTGGTGTTAGCATTGTGTGTAGTTCATAACAGCCGTACGGGGCTATGAACTGAAACACTATTTCACGTTTATTTCGTATGAAGTTCTGACGTCATTAGCATGACTGCTTGCATGATGCAGTGCCCAGTGGCATGCTCTGGCTGATTGAGGGGACCCAATAGGGCACTTGATCAAGTTTTCTCACACGTAGAGGGCGCCCAGGAGGGCACTTTTGCCCCCCACCCCCCCCAGCAACCCAGTGGCAGTACTTCCTCATTAGAAATCAGAACAGATCCTGTTATCCACGCCAACAGAATGACAATGTGTCTACCATTTCCTGGGCGTGAGCAGAGAAAGTGATTCTGTTCACTCAGGAGACAATTAAATAAGTAGATTTACAGATGTACCATAGTGAAGTTGAGTCACACACCTAATCCATTATGTGATCACGTAAACAGTGAGATGACCTTTGTAAATCTGTTGAATAGGAAGTAATTGGACATCTACCTGGACCCCAGGCGCAAATGTAATGGAATAACTGGAACGAAAGGAAGTGTGGTGCTAAGACAGACTCGTGTCTTTGCCTGTTTTCGCACAAGCTCTTGACGTGGAGGGCAATTTCCAATTTCCCCGCTCCTGGCGGTAATTACCGGCCATATTGCAGAGGAGGACAGCCTTGGGCAGAGTGCAGCCGCAAAGTCACCGCCTCTTTCAGCGGAGATACCTGCTGCCTGTGAACCCGGCTGAGGCTCGCAACGTTTCACTGACATTAACGGCTGGAAACTACAGCTATACCAGAAACACTGTGCAAATGCTCATTTAAAAGCATATATAACCATACCCACATATTACACATTAGCTTATTTATTCAACCAGAAATGGTATAAAACAGATATAAAACTGAACTGGATGTCTTTTGGAAATAAGGATATAAGTTGATCTAATTTTTAAAAGGATACACAAATTGGTGAAAACTTGTTCAGCTTTTTTTTAAAAAAAAGCCACACACTCCAGAATGGTAAATATGGGAAATGAAATGGTTGGTCTGCAGCAGAGCCCATTGAGCTGCATACACAATCAGTAGAGCTCACAGCAAAGCAACGGCAATAGCAAATAATGCCTCACATTCACTATACCTCTGAATCAAGAAGCTGCCTTCAGGCCGACGGTTCAGGGTGCCAGGGGCATCCAAAAAACATTTTTAGACCAGCGATCTTCCTGAGGGGCAAAATGCTATTTAAAATCTGGCATATGAATTCCCCTCAGAACACTGGGCTGATAGTGTATATGTATGTAGCACTTCAAATTCACATATTTTGCACTGTATGTTTTTTTAATATATCACATGAATTATACATAGTTGTAATTCACAGGATTTTTTACATTTCTTCTATTAAATGTTTTTTATTGTGTTCCTGTTTTAATTGTGTCTGTGAGGCTAAAGAATTTTCACTACATCATGATGAAAAAATAAAACTAAAATATAAATCTAAATGAACAAAAGTACGTACATAAATATGCATACACTCATAGTTTCAACTGAATTCATATTTTCATAGATGAATGGCTATGCTATTTCTTATGGGAGTCATTATAAAATCCTTATAAATTACTTTACATATTAATCTGAAAAATAAACCATATCACATCAATACAGGATTTTAGATCAACTATAAAAACTGCCTTTTTAAAGCACCAGTCTTTATTATACAAAACGATTTTACAACATTTTATAACAAAAGATTCCATTATAACTGGGGGCAGAACTGTTGTCTTCAAAGTATGGGTCTTGGATGCATAATTGCTAAATTTACAATTCCTTTTATTTGTGACCATCTTATTTACAGTAGCCTATTTCTAGTTGATGGCTAAACAACAGTTGTGGACAAGGAACACGTTTGTCAACTATACATATTCATGATGGAATCAAAAAGTAACTCATGTTTCAGGTATGCTTTGTAAATCTTTGCTTGGTAGGATGCCACAAATGAGTGTTAGGAGATAGTAATGAACGAGACCTACGCTGTAATCCCTCCCTGCTGAGGAGATTATTTATGGCAAAAAAAAACACCTAAGATGGATAACTCAGCTGCCAGCCACTCCAGTTCACGGCATTAAATGAATTTTTCATCAGATATTCCAAAAAGCCCACCTCTCAATTTTCAGGCTGACTGCGTATCCCCAGATCAGGACAGGGCCTCATCCGCTGCTCGGTAATTTATGTCGGTATTGCCTGACAAACTGCATTTTACCGCAAATTTCTAAATCTAAGATCCGATCCGTCATCCAGTTGTCAGGCCTGGATTTAGTGGCTTGTCAAAGAAGCAGGACTGCGGTAATGGACATTTAACTGGACTGGTCTGCTCCGAGCTGAGCATTTGTGTAGCATTTGCGAGAGGTACCCATTCATGATTGCATACACTGCTTCCACAAGATTGAATTGCTTTAATAGCTCAATATAATTGATGCCTTAAAACAATAAATATAATTGATATTCCATATAATTGATTACTTAAAACTGTTACACAAATTATCTTGTGTTTATTTGTAACTAGATTAAGATGCCAACAGCATGTTGAGTGCAAGCAATGAGAAATTGTGTACATAAACAAAAATGAATCGATAAAAAACAACTATGGATACAACTGCATGTAGAGGTCCTCAGGCCAAATGGTATTTATTAGCAAGTGAACAATTTGAGCAGTCTTCTGAGAAAGGAAAATATGTGCCTACGAGCAAACTGTACTTTCAACCTGAATTATTTACTGTACCATGTTTGCAGAGGTCATATATTTGCCCTGGAGCGCATCTCCTGCACAGCAAATCAGACTTTTAGTTGCATGTGAGCATATTCTGGACTTTTAAGGCCAACACATTCTAAGCACATTCTAACGATGACATACAGTATGAACAAGGGCAATATCCGTATCTCAAACAAAACCTTAGTTCTTTTTACAAGTGGTACAATTATATACAATTAGCTACTTGTTATTTTGGCAGGAAATGATGTCATCAATGCATTGCAGAGTATCAGTTTATTGATGACTGATTAGTTAGCATTGCTACATCCTCATGATTAGGCAGCCAAGAACACTGAGCGTTTAATCAATGAACAGTTCAGTGAAAAATTGACATGTTAGCATAGCATTTGCTTAATACTGTTGTATGATCTGTTGTTTTATTTGGCTAGCAAGCTATTAAGGAAGAGTTTTTAAACCACGTCTAGGAGCCTGTTTAAGAATCTCAGAACCTGTGTGAAATGCATTATGGGAAGTCCAGCGTTTAATGTTTTGAAACAGTTCTCAAATGTTCTGGCAAAGCCTACAAAGACGGTTCAGGCGCCGTGTTTTGCACTTTTTAGCTACCAATAAACAAAGAGAAGCCTACTTTAGAACAAAGGACACAGGTTGTATTATGAGTGGGATGCATAAATAAATATGCACAAACAATTGCCTTGCAGTTGTTTAATTATATCAGAATTATGAAAGTTAGATTTCTTAAACCCTGTACTCCTGTAACAGTTATATGGAATTAGCAGTCACTGTAATGAACCAGGAGGTTTCATGATATTGGATTATGCTAGGCCTCTGATTAGCTTTTATTCACATGTGGGGTGATTCAAAGATTATAAAAGAGGTAGTTAGCCTCAGAATCCTCACACCCTTTAACAGGCAGGACATTAAATCTGCAGGAAAATCACAGAGGAAATATAAGGCATTCAGAGTGTGAAATTAGACTTTGTTTACAAACTAGATTCATTTCTTCTCTTCCAGTTTGGCATTTGATGGCCTTTTCATTTTTTTTTCCATCGTAGGCAATACGATCTTTTGAAATTGCATTTTTGAAAAGTATCAAGGCAGAATTCAAAACATAATTTCTCAACCTTTCAGCAAACCCATTAGGTGTCTTGGTTAAAATGTTCAATTCCGCCATCAAGCCCGATCATTTATTGTCAGGTTTGATAATCACTCACGGGAAAAAATAACATGGAGGGCTGCAGGGCTCATCAGACAAACGGGTCCTTCACCGCGTGCAGGAAATGAGACCGAATTAAATTCCAGTGAGGCTGCTCAAAACAAATGTTTTCATTCTGCTGCAGCTCGGTAACACGGCCACAGAGCCTCATTTTCTGCACTGTGGTGGGCCTTCCCTTTACAATTACTCTGCCCATGACTCAGTGAGTTTGATCTCTATAATATAATACAATATAATATAATATAATATAATAATACAATAATATCCTGGAATGCCTTATACAAGGAGAGAGGAAAATGGTCTATAGTGTTTTTTTTGTTTGAGATGTATCATGATGTCACAATGTAGCTTACACAATAATTTTACATTGACAGCATCTCTGCTTCAGGTTCATATACCCATGTGCTGTGTGTTGTCACTTGTGTGACATTAAAATTGTTCGCCAGTATGTTAAATCCGTGCAAACAGGCTATCTTAACAGAAAAGTAAAAACCCATCTGCAATTCAAGACATATACAAAGGAGAATCAGTATTGCTTCAACATGTCAACAACAATGGAGTCTCGGAGTTTTATGTTTTATAACTAGGCATATAAACACCAGCCATGTCCAGTGTTTACTGGTTTAAAATTGAGCACCTAAACATATGCCACATATCATGTGATTAATATGCAAATTGCTAAAACTGGAGCTGTACGTTTATTACTCTTCAAGAGCACTGGATGCTCTTACAGGTTTATGGGTCATCAATTACCCATTCCCAAGTGTGTGGAAAATCAGCTCTCAGGTGTGTGATGCAATCCAGTAGAGCTGATGAAGAGAGACACTTCTGAAACAGCACAGGTGAAAGCTGGCCTGTAATATCCCTAATGAATTCAGGTGTGACGATGGCTTTCCTGCTCTGGCTAACCAAGATGCATCCAAATCTGATTTTAAATGTTTGTGTTTATGCTATGGCAATGATGAAGAATTATCGTTCTATGTTTTGTGGTGTAGCAACTTTTTTCTCAACCGTCTGCTATATTTTTGTATTTCATGGTGTAGCACCTTTTTCTCTACCATCTGCAAGTTTACCTGTGTCACAGTCGGGCTTTAAGGTGGCACGTCACCTGAACGCCATTGGAACATTTGTAACATGTTCCAATGTTCAGATCTGATCATAAGCTATGCGCAAGAACAATTTAAGCAATATTGTGGAATTAATATTTTCTCACCTGGTGTTGAGTAATTCCAAAATATTGCTTCTACATTGATCTAATGTACATGCAACAACGCAACAGTGATCTGAACGCTATTGTTTCATTGAAACCGGCAGAGAGTCAAGCACTTCTCTCTTTGATGTTTTGTGCTGAGCCATGTCCCTGTCAAACTCAAAGCAAAGTTTAAAAGTCACTAAATATACAGCGGTGTGGCGAGACCTGACAGGCAGAGGAGCATGACGAATAAAGAAGGGTGACAGAGCAAGGCCCCTGCTTCAGTAAGTACAGAGCTGCTGATGAGGTCTATGCCAGCAGCACACCCCTAATGCTCCTCACTGCTGGAGAGTGTCAGGCAGCGTGTGAACGTATGGACATTCCAATCGCTGAAAAACGGCATATTTCGCAAACAGAGGAAAAAAGAGAGCTCTGTGTATTCTGGTTTGTTGAGAGTGACGCAATTATAACACTATGGTGGCAAGGGCCGCTGTTTCTGAGTCTGCATCCATAACTCCAAAAGTCTGTTTGAGCAGTCATTTACTCTGGAAATGTATAATTGCCTAATTTACTTGCTTATCATGACTAATACTGACTCCATTCCATGGACAGGCTGGACACAATCCATTTTCAATTATTATGTGTTTTTTGGCAGAATTTAACGAAGTGTCATTAAATAATTTAAATTAAATAAACTTATGGCTGAAAAGGTACGTGATGTATGGTATTGAGGAGAGATATTTAAATAGTATAAAACAAGGTGGAACTGTTGATGAAAACCATTGATCATATCAGTTTGTTGAATTCAAATTAGCAAAGACTGCTCTACTTTACCCCACCCTTAAAATACACAGAATGTGGCTAAATAAACCATTAGTTTCTTAGTTTCTCCTTCAGCATCTCCATCCCTGCCCTTTGGTTGGATGGAGAGACCTCATTTAGGCATACAACACTCTTCTGTACAGGATCAGTATGAATCAGAATGTCGCCATTGCATGACCAACTCGACTGTCTGATTGATTAATCTCAACACAGATCCACGGTGAGCATGGCTGAATTATACAGCATCAAAGCTAAATAATTACATCAAGAGGTGCCTGTTTCTGAAAAATCCAATTCCTTGAGCTCTCTTGGAGGGTTTGACAGATGATGGTCCTCCAGTATAAGGAAAGAGAGAGTTGTATCTCCATTTCCTTACCTAGCTCCCTTTGATTGATTTGTATCCTGAGAGATCATGACAGGCAGATGAAGCGGTGTACTTTTTCCCCTTTTTCCCCCTCCTTCGCTTCCCTCTATTCAGTCACAGCTTTACACGCGGTTTTGAATTTGATATCAAGCTCATATCTGTATTTGTGCATGTGTGTTATGTGTGTGTATTTATACTACAGGCCCATCTGCTGAGGAAGCAGACCGGGATCCCCCGACAATACGGCACCAGTCACATGCCTGTTGTGTAACCTCTAACGTACTGAATTTCATTTTTGGTAGCAAAACAGGCTAAACAAAAAAAGGAACTGATAACTATAGATAGAGCACTTCAAAAAATAATAATAAAGAACATAAATTGCTGTCTCGGCTCCTTGTCTTAATCGGTGGAACTCAACATGTTTCCCTGTCCTCTATATATAGAAGTGGGCAGGCGGGTTTGTGTGATGAGTGAATCAGAAAAGTCAATAAATGTTTACTTGTTGCAACTAAAAGGTTATATTTTTTTTGTTTGTGAGTTAGAAAATACTTACATAAACTGCTTCTGCCAGACCTAGTCAACAGAATCCACTCAATTTAAAGAAATAGAATCTGCCATTTTTACACCAGAGTTATACTGACAGAAGTATATTGTGACAAATAGAACTTCATTTCACCTGTAACATGGCGGAACAAAAACAGGCTTCCACTGCAAAGGCACCGACTATGCTGACATAATTGAGCAGTTAAATGAAGGAGAAATAAATGATGGAAGTAACACCGCTGCAGACAGAGTCATGAAGAACTGGTGAGCTGAGTGCAGCTGATGGCCGCCATACATACTTTGAGGACATATGCCATTCAATCAAAGAAAAATGACGGAATCTCAAACCTCATGCCAATGTCCATATTGCAAAAGTGGCTTTTTTTCCTGTCAAAACATGAAAATAGGTATTACTGTCGATGACTATGGTTTATCAGTGATTAACTCAGTGGGTCACATCAAATTAGACATGAAATGTAACATATCAGACCTGTTAAACATGAACTAGGGCTTTAGGTGTTTCATGTTCCGATACTCTGTGTTCTGATACTGTGTTCTGTTACTCCATGTTCCGATACTCTGTGTTCTGATACTGTGTTCTGTTACTCCATGTTCCGATACTCTGTGTTCTGATACTGTGTTCTGTTACTCCATGTTCCTGATACTCTGTGTTCTAATTCTCTGTGTTGCGACATTCCATGTTCTGATACTCTGTGTTCTGTTACTGTGTTCTGTTACTCCATGTTCCTGATACTCTGTGTTCTAATACTCTGTGTTGCGATATTCCATGTTCTAATACTCTGTGTTCTGTTACTCCATGTTCTGATACTCTTTGTTTGTTATTCGTCAGAATCCTCATAATCCCAGACTATCAGTGATTGCTTCAGCCAGTGATCAGTGTACTCCACAAAAAAACTCTCACCCAGCTCCCACACAACTGCAGGAATTACTCATCCTTTCGCATCCTTGACCCATCCCTCCATCCTTGGCAGGCTTTGTACCTTCCCCCTCCACCAATTCTCTCCTCACCACACACCCATGGCCTGTGTCATATTTATTCCTTACACAGTAAAGCACTCAGTGTTACATTAACTCTAGCAGAGTTTATGAGTTCCACACAGGCAGTGGGTGCGTTCTGTAATGGCAAACTGCACCACTAGCATAAGCTGGTCATCATGTGCCCAGGTGCAAACATCACCCCTGGAGGTGAATTATATACATAAATACATAAAAAATGTACTTCCAGGTAGAAAGTGGACAGTAAGATATTAACTTGGTAGACAGCTATATCAGAATTAGGAAAGCACCATCAGATAGGAAAAGACTATGTTTAAAATAGATATTTTTATGGCAAGGTTTTTTTTTTTGAAAAGTTGGAGCACTGAAATTTTGACAGAAGCTTTTGTCCACTATTGATAAAACAGGGCCCTTTCAAATCAATTTCCAGCCGGCCCTGACAGTCGCCTCTGCCCATGTCTTAATCTCTGGGTATCTCACACATCCCAGAGGACTGTATGTCATGCACACACACCAAAATAAACAAACTTCCTCTCCCGAGTGCATTAGCCATTAGAAATCAGCGAGATGCAGTCTATAAAAACAGCATATTAACACTTAGAGAAGGAGTGTGTGACAAGAGCCTTGTCGTGTTTATGCATCAGAATATATTGGATAATTGTGCCGTATACAATAACTCCACCACTTACAGGGACCCATTGAGATTTCTCCATAAGTAGAGTATTGATAAATTCCTTTAAGCGGACAGTCTCGTTTAGCCATGCTTTAGAGTTCTGTCAAGCAATTTATTGTGAATTACAGCCATGCAGAGATTTAACTGCTGAGTGAAGGCCTTGCTATGTCTGCTACACTACACTGTACTGTACTGTACTGTACTATACTATACTATACTATACTGCCTGTGTCTGTTATACTTTGTCTCCTTTGGGGCATAAGCGGCCGGGGAAAGCAGAGAGATCCTCCACAGAAATCTTGTTGTAAACCAGCTTTCTTGTGTTTTCCCACAATGAATCTCCTGAGAGAAAAAAGCCCCTCACTGGCGTGAAAGTTGTCAAGCGTAAGTGCAATTCATTTTTGAGGGATGACTGGTTGTAGGAGCAGATGGCAAATTTGCATAGGTGTGTAAACTACAACTGTTTGTAGGTGAAACACATTTGCATTTTTTTTAAAAAGACAAAACTTCAGGAGAAATATTTTCAGACAAGCCCTCAATTACCTTTACCTGCTAAATTAGTTTTTCATACAGTTATAAAAATACCACGATCCACATTTCCCATCATTTCCGGCATCCCCCTCTGCACTGTCTCCAGCTTTATACAGCAATAAACTCCCTCTAAACCCATTCATGCTGTTATTCTCCTGAAATTCATTTGTCAGTAAAGATTTGTTTGACAAACTTGGATATATGAATGAGTATCATGTCAATGGTGTTGCCAAGGGGGGGGCCGGGGGGGCCACAGCCACCCTGACACAATTGCCAATTGCTGATTCCCCAATCCCCCCCCCTTCCCGCGTTGTCAACCAGCCTATATACTACAACAGCATAGTACAATTCCTGAAATTCAGTTACAGCATTTGGTTTTGGTGTGCCACCCCTGGGCTTTCAGTGGCTCCCCCCATGAAAAATGTTTTGGGGGGGTGGGGGGGGCACTGTATCATGTGTCAAACTAAAGCGCTCTTTGTCAGACATTAAGTTTAAGCTTTTATGAAGACAGTTTTCAAAAGCTATCTGAACTGAAATTATGAATTGCAAATGTAAATATAATTTAAGAATGTTCTGTCTGTCGTGGGTTACACTCAACAATATGATGGTCCATATATTCATATGCTTGATTTTTAACAGTATTTTTCATGGCGCACTTCTGAATATCAAGAGAAGCCTTGTTTGGCATTTCCTGGCTTTTCTTCGTGATTCTTAGACGTTGTGATAAAGCAGAATCAGTGGGTGGAGAGTTCCCAAAATCCCTGCATTACTACAAGCACATACGGGGCAGGGCTGTGGAAGAGAAGCCAAGAACAATAACAGCAGGCTATACGTTTCTAGTAAACCCATCATACGTTGTTCCCAGGGGTAAGCGCTTCAATACGACTTGCCTGGCGATGTGGTTTGCATGAGAGGGCCGCGCGTGCTCGTCAGGGCAGCATTTGGAAAGCTCAGGTGGAGGTATCTGAGGTGTGTAATTCAAAGCCTCGGTAACGTCCTAATGGAAAAACCGTAGCAGAGATCAAAACAGCACATGTGGCTATAGCTCGTTTGGAATCGATGAAACTTAAATATTAAGCATTTCATTTGCCAGGATTACACTTGTAATACTGACATTACAACTTATTTATTTCATATGTATTTTAATTGCTGTTTACACATTGTGTATATTTCACATATCTTTAAATATACATTGGCATTGGTGATAGATGGAATTAGTAGTTAATTCATACTTAAATTATTCATGAAATTTCAGACTAATGGCTCATGTGTATTATTACTGGCTCTTCCAGATTTTCACTCACACTTCAGAATTATTAATGAGATGGCACTCTGTGCTGTTTGTGCATTGGCTAGATGGAAGAAGGGGCGTGTCCTGGATCCTTCAGGTTCATCTGTTATGTGTGTGAGTGTTCTTCTTGAGCACAGGGCCTTTTTTTTTTTTTTTTTTTTTGCCCTTGCTGGTAAAGACTGTATTTTAGGCCCCGTCTCTGGAGGATGCAAAATGTAAATATGTAGCCGACTGGAACATCAATCAGCGGCACAGTCCAGCGGTCCGCACGTCTGAGTGGGACGTGGAGTGCCGTCTCGGTGAAGGAAGCATGCGAGCGTAGACACCTCCACGGTACCGCAGCGCTGTAATGGCATAGCGGGCAAATGGAGCCGCTATCAGGCAGGACACCGACCGGAGAGCGGCAGCGCTAAGTCACGTTCTGTTATCAGCGGTTTGCGTTTTGCTTGGCCTGCTCTCATGTTGCAGAGCGGTCGTCAAACATGATTACTTGCTCCGGCCATGAAGGGAGTAAGCATTAATTGGACGGCATTTGATGTCCAAAGGACACTACGGGCCCTCTTGGATGATCAGATACAAGGTGACATTTCTAGGCGTCCTGAGAGGTGACTGAGTGTGAACTGCACAAATGTTACCGTGGAACACCTACAGTACAGGGCTCATACAAGCATTTCCTATTCAAAATGTGCTGAAATACTTATCCTTCCTGTCTCCCCAAAACAGTAAACATTGGTTTGGTTATTTCTCAGTTTTCATGAGGACAGTGTGAGTAGGCTCAGAACGGACATACAGTGCTACTCTATGCCTTTGGGGCACTGGTCCCATCAATAAATCATGGCTTAATAAATGCCGTTGAGTGCATGGTGACGGTACACAATTTGAGCCCAGCCGTGCGTGTTTACAACCTCCATGAGTAGATTTACATCGCTTTCCATGGGGAAGGACTGTCGTCATTTAAATTTCATAATACAATGCCGCGGCCTGAGAAGAGGGATCTCACTTCATTCATTTTAAAATACGGTAATAGATTTGCCATTCCAAACACCGCTATATAACATGCCTCAGACAGGGTGAGTAAATATCGGTCATCAATTATAAAAGTTTGTATCAGGCTCATATACAGCATCCACATTGAGTATCAGAGGTCCATGGGAAAAGGAGGAAGTGCAAGGCCAGAAAACATATTTACTGTTGTTTTTTTTTTTTTCTTAAGGCAGTTGTTTACTCTCATAAGGTACATACTGCACTTGGGGATTAATTAGGAGAGGCACTCTTCACTGAGGGGGCTGTGTTTGGTGCCTCTCTCTCTCAGCACAGTCCATTTGCTTTGGTACAGCCCTCTGTCCCTGTCTGTGTCCATGAGAGGGAGTTATCTAGGGGCCAAAAAAACAGAAGTCCATTAAGATAATGCTTTCCAGGCACAAACTGACTGTTGCCTGTAAAACTGCCCATTTTGTGCTCATTTTCATGGCAGGTATTAATGGTTTTTGAAGAGGTATCCTGAGGCAAACAATAGTTTATAGGTTTTAAGAATTTCAGTGTATAAAACATTAACATTTACCAAACCAGACCGCATATTTTATAAACAGCTACAACATTGAGAAATTCACATAATGAAGAGCATCAGCTACACGTGTAATGCTATGTTCTTAAGCCTGCAAATCAGTGTAAACAGAAGGCTGGAGCAAAATTCAGTTTACAAGACATGCGTGTGCTGATGCAGGCATGTCAGCACCCCCAGGAGGAATTCTCCATCACATGCTGTCTGAGGGGAAATTGAGTGTGTCACTCATGTGGAAATGGCATGCCACCGTGGTTTTAGCAGGGAGGCATTTTAACGCAAAAATAGGGATAATCTGATTGGCCATTATGTAGGTGCCCGTTTCCCCGCAACCAATGGTGATACAATACAAAATCCCTGCCTTGTGCCATAAATGTATATACCGTTAAATTACTAGCACGGCATTTCTATACACCTCTGACATGCTCTCGCCTCTAACATGTCACATGGAACCAAAATGGAACCATGGAACTTTCTATAACTCTTCATGAGTACGTTATTTTGCTATCTTTCCCAAAAAAAAAAAATGAAACTGTCATGACCTGTTGTAGACTCATGCACAGGTAATCGCGCAATTCATGAAGCTAGGCACAAGCGAGAATATTTGATTCTTCCCAGGAGTCATGCATACATTTTAATTGGCTTGGTAGATTGTGGGAAATAAATGCGATTTCCTTCTTGAGTCGGTAACTTGGACGAGTGTAGGTGCTGTCAAGCTGCCTGCGTTGCATCTGAACTCTTGAGGTTTTTAATTAGCGTGTCAGACCTCGGGGTTGTAGTACCGCCGAGCTCCTGAGTGCCCCTTCTCCTCAAACCGAGGAACTCAAAGCCACTAATTCTGCTGACGCACTGACAGAAGGTGGTTAGGCCGTTTCTAATTTTAGAGGCCAGAGGCAATTAATTATCTAAGACAGAGCGGGGGGAAAACACAATTTGTAACTGTAATCTGCATCGCTGTGTGAGAGGCACATTACCTCTTGTTATGAGATATCTGTTAACAGCCTCAAGATCAGCTGCTTTTCCGTTATAAGTGCAGTATAAATAAGCACAAAATGTCAAAATGATAATTAAAAAAGCACTGCATCTCTCTTAAAAGTACATGTTGAATTAGGGAGGTATGCTGCCTGCGGTTGTTTTTTTTATATAGGAGTGACTCATTTATGAAACGGAGCTTTCTGGTGCTCAGCTGTATTTAGCATATGTGTGACTTGCTCCATCATAATTAGTCGTTTTAGATCCAGAGACAACACCTTCTCCATACTGTTGGAAAGAGAAGAGACTCAGCTTTTTAACAATGCTAACTCCCAATACTACATATCAAATTACAAATACTAAAGTCTTCCTCTGGCCAATTTTACTTCTTGATTTTACTCAGAGATACTCTTATCAGGCAAAAAAGTAGAAGAAGAGTGATATATACCCACTACAAGTAGTTGGAGAATGTATGCTTCCACAGTTTCTCAGGCAGATGTACGGAGGAAGTGGAGTGTTAACTTTTGGCACGTTCTTTTTAAAGCAATGCAATTTATATTCATTCTTCAGTTAAGATACAAGACAGGCTTCCTGCCAGTCTCCATTCGATATGCAGTCCTTTCTTCCAGTCAAATGAATGGTCCCAAACCAAAAGGCATGATATGCCAGCCAGAAGGCATACAATCTGAAAACCAAGGCCAGAGGCCAGGACCCAGCCAAGCTCAGCTGAGGGGTCAATTTACTGAAGTGCAGACTGAATTTGTGTATATAAAATCATGTGCAATAAAATATTGCAGCATGCAAAAAGTTTTATTTTCATTGTAAAATTGAATATCATATTCCCTTAAAAAAAGCCCAAAACATATTTTCATTGAATTGCATATGACCTTAAAGGGACGAAGTTTCAGTGACTGGGTCCCAGGACTGGTCAGGTTCGAGGCTTTAACACACAGTGAACTGAACTGGCCTGTAAACCCTCCCCTTCAGAAATAAGCAGCATGGCAGAGCTGGGCACTCAGCCCACCTGTTTACAGCTGGCTTCAAATGAATAGCCACAATCATGTCCCTTCTCCGAGCACTAAATCCATCACTTTGTAAACATCTCATTCCCAGGGAAACTGCTTTTTGTCTTTGTCATATACTGAGATTAATAGAAAAAAAAAGCCATGCGCTAAAAAAAAAATGCTTTGTCAGATGATCATCCCTGGAAATTCATTTATGTGCAAGAGGCAACTCATCAGTCCTCTTGAAGTCTCAGACGTGAAGGGATGCTCCTTCGTATGCATTTGTTTTCAGATAAACAACGTTTAGTCCTCAGTGTAAAAAAAACGGCTGAGAGGACAGCACTCAGGCTCAATCCTATTCCCTTGCAAATGCAAAGTTCGAAAGCCTAAAAATAGAGCGCCTGACTCGGGTTATTCGTCTCCTGATTCTGGTACTGTCTGTGCTTGGTGTCACAGACATTAAGCCCGGCTGCGTGGGTCGGTCCGGTAACAGGGTAGAGCAGTTTGTAGTTAACAAGCCCTTCGGGGAGGATAGTGTTTACATCGACAAAGCGAACGCCGCCGTTGCTATGGGCCATTATATGAACTTCGATCAATATATGGGGAAATTAATTTGACGGTGACCTGGATCCCCACCAGACCCAGTGCTGAGGCAGCAGGCAGGCTAGTTAGGGTGTCTGTGATAGCAGCGAGCTCCTCGCCCAGCTAAGAGAAGGGCCACCTCTTGCTGAATCAACAAATAGACCTACAGTCTGCTACTGAGCATTAGCATTCCTGCATCACACAGAAAAGCTTGGAAATAGTTTAAAATAGCATCAAGCAATGGTGATACCATCAAATATTTTCACAGTATTTCCATCCCAAAAAATGTTACACAACTATATTCTTTTTTGTCAATAAGCCTTCCAGAAAAAATAGAGGGTTTTTATTATTTATTTATCATGTATAGGATTTGCAGAGCAGAAATGTCCTATTTCCTATTCCTATTCCTATTCACATCATTCTTAAGAGTGAATAAAATGTGAATACTATGCAAGTCTTAATATTTCTTCCATGGCACTGTGTAATGTTTGTGTGTAATTCCTTTGTGTGTGTGTGTGTGTGTGTGTGTGTGTGTGATGTATGTATGTGTGTGTGGTGTGTATCTCATACTTTCTCATGTCAGTATAAATCCCCAGTGTCTGTGTGTGTGCATGTGTACTGTGTACCTCATACATCCCCATGTCATTATAAATTCCCATAATGTGGTTGGATGAGAGATTAGTGTGTGTGTGTGTGTGTGTGTGTGTGTGTGTGTGTGTGTGTGTGTGTGTGTGTGTGTGTGTGTGTGTGTGTGTGTGTGTATGAGAGAGAGAGTGTGTGCGTGTGTGTGTGTATGTGTCCGTGTGTGTGGGTGTGTGTGTGCTGGGTGAGGTATATGTGTGTATGTGTCTGTGTGTAGTGGGTGTGTGTGTATGTGCTGGATGAGGTTAGTGTGTGTGTGCGTGTATGTGTGTGCAGGTGTGTCTGTGTACTGTGTGCTGGATGAGGTTAGTGTGTGTGTGCAGGTGTGTCTGTGTACTGTGTGCTGGATGAGGTAAATGTGTGTGTGTGTGTGTGTGTGCAGGTGTGTCTGTGTACTGTGTGCTGGATGAGGTAAATGTGTGTGTGCAGCAGAGAGGCAGATCTCATTCCCTTGGCTGCGGTGCGGTTGCTGGTCCGATCAGGTGGAAGTGAGTTCCAGACCACTGGCTATACTGGGCCCAGCTCTAATGGACAGGTGAGGGAGGTGATTAGAGTGGCCCTCTGAGGGTCATGTGACCCGGGCCGATGCACGCCGGCAGAATGGAGAGTGGGGGAGGGGAGAAACAATCTGGACCGTAAGTTTCTCACCACCGTGTCCCTGGCTCCCGTCTACAGGTGGGTCAGCCGCAGCGGAAAACACATTTCTGTCCTGCAGCCTCCCGAGTGATATATCAGCTTCAGTGCGATCGAGCGCAGATCACACCCGTCAAACACGAAAACAAATCACATTCACCTACAGCAGAGCCTTCCTTTAAAGGTATAGTTGAGCAGATTCACGGCGGTATCTTGATAAACGCAGACAAGGAAATATGTCATGTGTACTGCCTCGAGGATTCATGTAGCCTCATGTTGCTTGTTGCTGTTGTAGTAAAGAAGAGCCCAAAGGTGAAAGCTACATATACAGCTCCAGCTTGCCATTTCTATAACAGATAATGTTTAGCCATCTGGATTATGTTAATCATACATGGATGTGCATTTATGTTTTCAATGAATATTCATAGTTTGTGTGTGTACATGTGTGTGTTTGTGGGTGGAGTGGTTTGGGCATGCATGTGTGTGTTTGTGGGTGAAGTGGTTTGGGCATGCATGTGTGCCCTGTGTAAGTGCCTCTTTAACTCTGGTGTGATTTGCAGTCAGGCCTAGTGATTTTCACAGTAACACATTTCATTATTAAAAACACCCTCAGGTGGAATTTAATATATTTTCTAATAATCATTTAAATTCCACTTTTACATCAACATAGATCCATACACACATCAGCTGTGACTTGCCCCGGTTTTACTCTGCCCAGAATAGTTCATGATTGAATAGATAATTGACCCAGCTAACCAAAAAAAATTGAAAAAGTAACAATGTCACAAAAGTAACCGTTTACCACTTCATTTTTTGTTACTTCATTTTCCACATTCTGGAGCAGAATGGTCAACACACCGAAAAGAACTGCCATGAAAAACGAAGAAAATCGCCCTTCCTCCCAGACCTGCAGGCTGTATCTTTGGTCAAACCAAGGCGATGGCTCACACCTGGCCTGATTACAGATTCACCTCCAGTGAGCCCTGCCTGTGAGGGAGGCCACTGCTGTCCAAGGTCCTGTACGCTCCGCAGGACGAGGGAGGGAAGAGGACACTGCGCTCTCTGCTCCAGCTCTCCCACCATCAGAGGCCACGAGCATATTAATGTTTGAGACTTTATGTTCATATATATTATATGGAACTGTGCTGAACCAATGCCACAAGATATGACAAAAACTGTATTCAGTATATCTAATAGCATGGGTTCCACAACAACAAACCAACAATTTATAAAATAACCAACCATAAAATAAGCTCATCCCAAAATTTTTTTCCCAATTTTTCCCCCTGTCCTACAGTATAGATTTAATTCATCTAATTAATTCTAATTTATCAGAGATAAAAGCCTGCCATCTGCAGTATCCCTGTAGGCAAAGTGATTCTGTCTTTTAAAAGAGAAGCTACATATTAAATAAAAAGGAAACATTCTCCTCAAGGCGGACAAGCAGTTTCTTCCACTTCAATGCACTTACCATGTTTTTTCTGTTTTATTTAAAGGCTTCTCTGAAGCAGAGGGGCATTTATTTTATTTTTTATGTGTTTTTTACTCCCGACATGGGGACACAAGGTCATTAAAAATGAATTCATTTTGTTTGGAGAAGGATGGGCCTCAGAAGGACCTACTCCACTTTTCCGATCTCTCATCCTCGCACACGTCCTCAGAAGGTTCAGGGGCTCATGAGGCCATAAAGCACATGGACAATCTCCTCGACCGGTCGCTGTCACACTCCGCATTTGCCTCATGACCTGACAGAAGTTAAACTGTTAACCATTGTGAACATATCATGATTTTAGACATTTTGGATGATTATGGACAGGTTACAACTGAGGTAGTCCAAACCTCAAAAAACTTGATCTTAATATTAGAAAATATCAGATCATTTGAGTACCTTCAAGCTGGTTGTCAAAATTCAGGAAATTTCATCATACTGGTTTTAGCATTATCTAAATTTCATTAAACCATTGAAAGAGCAAGAACAATATCTCTCACTTAATATTATTGTGCACATTTTGACACACAATAGAGCTGTGTAGCTATCCAACACAGTCATCAGATTTAATTAAAACATGAAATCAACTGGAGAAACCGTCAACAAAGAGCTGGAGAAATCAGGCATCCTAACAGAAAACTACACACTCGGATGAGATACCCTCCAGTATTTGCAGTCCTCTGTTTTCATTTTCAGAGTTCAAAAAATAAGGCTTGACATAGTGCTGGAATATGAGTTGTCATCATAACTACGAGATCAAAATAAATACGGAGTGAATCATTAATTCACATGTGCTATGCAGAACACACGAGCTGAGGCTAGTGATGAACAGGGAAGGAGAAGCTTAGGGGAACCAGTCTGATCCCAGAAATCCTACTATGGGTCTTAGGGCAATATTTGCCAAATAGTTCTCACACATCTGTTGCCAATATAAAGTTATGGCAGTAAAGTGCGGTGTCCTCTAGGTAATAATATCCAGAGTATAATGACAATTTGCCATCTGTGCTCAGTTTCAAACCAAAGAAAATAACTCATGGGTTTTTCAGATGCAAAACAAGATTATCTCAAGGCCATCTTATCATATTTCAAAGCAGATAATTCATCTCAACATAAAATTACAGCTCCAAGTGAAAACTAATGTTTTTTTCTCTATGAAAACTGTCACAAGTACCGTTGATTATAGTTCTTAATATTTAATGACTGTTTTCAACACCATCTGTAGCATGAATTACTAAACCGAATATCATGAAATGTAAGCAATGATAACAATTTCACTCCTCCACCATTTTATTGTATAATCAAACAGGTTATAGTCAAAAATGTAGTACTATACAATGCATGTATATTAAATATAGCTTTGGTGTTGAGATAACCTTGATGTTGAATGTATTATTTTAGTTCTACCATATTGCACCATACATCTAAAGTACTGCTTGTGTCACATGGCATTCAGACATGAGGAGGTAAAGCTCATAGATGCCTATGCAGTCTGTTACTCTGTCCAATGATGATGATGAAGCAGTGTGTATTTATTTCCTGTGTGCTTAAGTATGATTGTTTGAAAAATTAGTATTCCTTCCGAACATTGTCTATATTTTGCTAAACAAGACTCGGGAGAGGAATGCCAGCCTACACATTGAGCAACTCATGAAAATTCATGAGGAGGCAAGCGACACCCACTCAGAATTTCTAAAAATAATGAAGAAAGTTGTATGAAAGCCTGGCTGCAAAAAAAAAAAAAATCTGCCGCAGATGAAAAAGAGAACGTATATGACTTATCACTGTGCGAATACTAAGGGTTTTCTGTAACTATTCATGTTTTCGGTTTTATCTTTTGAAGCAGAATAATAATTGGCCATGCTATTTCAAAGACGACTGCTGCAACATGCTCGTCCCCCGTGCCAGCCGCGGCTCCAGGAAAGCCGAGAATGTTCTGCCAAAGCTGAAATGGGAGATTTGTGTATCCATAAATACTGTATGTGATGTTTCAACACAAAAAGCCATGGACACATATAAAGGCACTTCTGAATATAATAGCTTGCCTGCTTATTACAGTGCTGATACTAAGGACACAATGCTGTAATTGTTTTGAACATTTGTAAGTGGTCACATCATGGCCCCATCCATAATATGTAACAGCATGGTGATAATAAATGCAGTATGGGGCAGCCTGTAGCCTAGTGGCTAAGGTATATGACTGGGACCCCTGAGGTTGGTGGTTCAAGTCCCAGTCCAGCCACAGCAAGAACACCATTGCTGTTGGGCCCTTGAGCAAGGCCCTTAACCCCACATTGCTCTCAGGGGAGATTGGCCCTTGGTTAGCCTAATCAACTGTAAGTCGCTTTGGATAAAAGCGTCCACTAAATGACAGTAATGTAATGTAAATGTAATGTATCACATAAATAATGTCAGCAAAACATATTATAATGATATATGTATGTTACTGATAGAAGACACTGCAGTGTGAAGTAGCATACTTAACATCAGCAAATAGCGCAGTTACGAATCCACTTGTAAATTCATGTAACGAGGGTGTGGGAATATGAAACGGTGACATGAAACTACCTCAAAACGAGGCGAGGTACAGCCTTTGTGTGTTCATCGTGTATTCTCCCTCCTCCACCAATGTAGTTTGCACACGGCCTTGCTCTCCGTTGCAATTAGGCATGCTTAATCCAGCCTCTTAGTCTGTTATACTTGCCTGCCTCGCTGATGTCAGGGATGCTCTCGATGCACGATGCAGTCGCATGAAGGAATCTGAAGCAGAAGTAATGGTAAATCAAGCGTTCATTTGCAATAGTACCCCAGTTTGGTTTGGAGTGACGATTTACATTGCGCCTTATGTAAAATGTGGAGGAGTAGAGAAGCAGATATGCATTGAAAACTGGCGGTATCACCGGCCTTCCATCTTGTGACTAAACAGACGGCGTAAGATTTCCACGCGGCACTGCATGGGGATCAGTGCAGCTCAGAAGGAAGACGTCGCTCATTGATGTCAACAGGTAGCCTGCAGGTGAGTGCAGTTGCCGGGGGGAAGTAATACAGCCGTAACCCAAGGAGCTCGACTGCTAGCCTGGCCCGTGGGTGCCTGACATCTCAGTGAGGAGCTAATAATGTGTTTACCCAGGGAACCTTGGCCAATTTAAACCCTCTCTGCTCTATTAATAAATACTACATTTCTATGCTGTAGGGCTGTTTCCATAGAATTTCTGAGACATGCCCATCGCTTGTCGCAATCATTCCAGGGAATGAATTTGCACATCAAACACCTTTTACAGACGTGGATGTCTAGAAATCAGAGGATTACCGGATAATATTTATTCAGGTCTGTGTTTATTAACTGCAGGACCCACATGTATCCATGTCAGGGTTAGCATTATTCTTTGCGTAAAGTTGGGTCAACAACGCTTTTTCATATTGTTGTAATACTGAAATGAATATAAATTAATAACAAAAACCATTAGTGAAAAGTTAAGCTTTACAAAAAAAGCCTCCAAAAGGCATAAAATTCAAAGGTGCACCGCAGACTCTACCTTCAGCTCTCTGTGCTGTCAAGCATTTCCTACAGTCAGCTTTGAACCCTTCCTGTTGCAGTCATGTAGCCGCGTTGTTCTACTGCACTTTAAATAACATGCTCTCTCCACTGAGCAGGTTGTTTCGAACCTTCTCTCAAAGAGCCTACTTCATGTTCTGGGGCTGAATTCTAATCCACAGAGGTCAGCCATTCACCCTACTCCAAGCGCAGTGGCCTGTTAAGGTTTCTGGTGTCCAGGATGAATTTATTCAGTATTTATTTAGTTTCTCTACCACCATGACAACACTTACAGGAACATGACCCCTCAAAAGCACTGATTCTGGTGTCTCCAGACTGTTAACCTTTTTTTTGATATAGTGATCCAAATTGTATGAAATGATATTTTGGAGAAATTCAACCCTTATTATTTTCCTTACTACTTTTTATAAGTACCACACATCCAAACTGATGAATAAACCTTTTCAAATACTGGAATCTGGTGAAGTACTGGGCAGCTGAAATTCCTCATTAAATATCAAAATGTAAAAGGTTTGGTGTAATAAACGCAGAGCAGAGCCATATGAGGTCCTCTGGGGGGAGGTACATGCTAGTTTGTGAGCAAACTGCAGGTGCCGGCCATAGAAATCCTGTTAGCTTTCATTTGGCTGATCTGTATGGACAGATTTCCGTGGCGCTAAAACTATCAGCAGAGACGTTCTCACCCAAGCCTGCAGCCTGCAAAGCCATGAAAGGGATGTAATTCACGGCCTGCAGCCTGTGGCCTGAATTCCTCGGTGAAGGGAAGAGGAGAGGGAGAGCAGGTGACACAGCCCGTCCTTCAGGTCTCACGGTCCCCACGCAGGGCCCTTTTAGTCCCTTCCCTTTCGCCAGGCCCAGCCTCCGTTCGTTTGGGGTTAACTCCGTGGCCGCCGTGTGGACCGAAGCCCGGGAGGATGCAAATGCTTATTTTAAGAAGCTGGCTGCTTTTGCGACCCCGTGATTTATTCTAGCTGCATCCTCCGGAGATAGCTGAATCCTACAGCAGCGCCGTGCAAAGCCAGTCCAGTTTCTTCTCACACATATTCTAATTACATAATCACTCAGGACGCCACACAGAACTGATTCACACAACAGGAGGAAGGGAAAAAAAGAGGTGAGATAACGGAAAAAAAAAAAAAAAACGTTTTCAGTCCCTTGAGGTTTTTGCCAATACAAAGTGTCGAAATTCATTTGGTTTGTTTTAATTTCTCTTTCTCTCATTCATTTATTTGTTTAGACTCAGCTATTCACCCTGTCCCTTAATGAACTGAAAGAGATGCATTAACAAGAGTGATTGCTCTCTGTCCTTCCAACAGACTGGCAATTCATTTAATTCATTGTCTTCTTTTTTACCCGGTATTAAAAGTTTCGATTAAAATACAAAGTAGAAGATCAGTTGTTAATGAACTCTTACTAATTATTGCCACAAGGCTGTTGAACAAAGTCTGTTGTCAGAAGTGCATAAAAAAGCATAGTACTGACTGTAGTAGACTTTTTCAGACAACTTTAGATTATGTCTCTGCTGTCAAAACTAAAGGAAGCAACCCACATGTAAACAGAGGTCTGTTTAAAGTTGGAAAAGTGTATAAAGGGCTATGGGTGCTTCCTGCACTCTCAGAATGCCATTGATCTGTAGTCCTGAATCTTGATATAGAATCAAGGAAGGAACTGACATGGACTGCTTCATCAGACTTAGCTTGACTCCAGAATGTGTCAGTTCGTTCCTAGATTCAATAACGATCCCAAAAGGAAGAGTATCCTTAAGCCTATTTTTTTCAGAGCCCAATGCTTTTTCAACTAGGCCCGACTTTGTGTTTTTGACAATATTTCATTAAACTTTGGACAAGTGTCACAGTACTGTACATTTGCTGTACATGTTTTTCCACAAGCCAACGTTGTTTTGCTCACACATAAAAACCCAGTATGGTATGGGTTCTTCAAATGTTCACTGTTAGTAAATCACTCAAAAATTTAACTTGATTAGTCTTAAAATTAATTTACTCTTACTCTTTACTGCTTGAAATTAATAAACAGTTGCTCTTACTCAACGATGAAGCAGATAATGAAGCAGTTGCTCTTACTCAACAATGAAGCAGATAATGAAGCAGTTGCTTTTGCTCAACGATGAAGCAGATAATGAAGCAGTTGCTTTTGCTCAACGATGAAGCAGATAATGAAGCAGTTGCTTTTGCTCAACGATGAAGCAGATAATGAAGCAGATAATGAAGCAGTTGCTCTTGCTCATCGATGAAGCAGGTAATGAAGCAGTTGCTCTTGCTCAATGATGAAGCAGATAATGAAGCAGATGAAGCAGATAATGAAGCAGTTGCTCTTGCTCAATGATGAAGCAGATAATGAAGCAGATGAAGCAGATAATGAAGCAGTTGCTCTTGCTCAGCGATGAAAACAACAGCAGAAGAGGAAGAGGATTTCTCCAAACAAGCTAAGTAATTACTTGCAAACTTTGTCTTGTTGCAATGAGTATCAACATTTCTTACAACCAAATTTAGGTCACTAAGTTCACCTTTCTTTGCTGATATTAGGTAGAAGGACATAGTTTTACTTCTGTTTCAACACCCCAGGGGTTCACTGTAATGGACTCATTCCTAAAGGGATCAACTCTAAACAAAGATGACTGCTCGTGTGTCACAGGGCACCATTCCTCGACCCCCTGCCAGCCCAGTCTTCAGGCCATTTAAACTGGCTTTTGGGCATGTTTGCTTATTTTCAATTATAGAGCTGTTTGTTTAATGAAGGAAAAAAAAAAAAAAAAAAACCATGAAAAAACTCAAAACTCTCCAGCACTTAAAAGTGGGTATTAAAAGGAGAGGTGGTGATTTTATGCTCCATTACTCCACTTCTTCACTTCATGACTGTGTGTGTTTGTTTTCCACGTGACCCCTGACCCCTCATACTTCCTTATGCAGGAGCTCTCTCATCCAATACTTAAGCTTGTTTGGAGGCCATACTTTATTTCAAGATTATTACCTTGAAATGTAAATACTAAACAAATGTATAATTAATAAATGTTTTTTTTTATCAGTATGGATCTTGATAATGTCTTGAATGTAACAGATGTTATAGTTATATCTTAGACTATGCTTTAAACTAGAATGGGTTGGAACAAGAGAATTTACAAATGGAGGCTCTATTCAATGGTCTCACGGAGTCAGATTTTCCATTCTCACTGTTCCATGAGATTCAACCATGTGCAAAAAAAAAAAAAAACAGTCAATGTTAGTTATTGAAAGAAATCCAGCAACACCATTTTCATGCTTCAGAGTGTAATACAGTATATGGGTAACATAAGGATGAGTCAAGTCAGACTTCAACGTAGTTTTCCATTTTTAAATAGTTTTGTCAGTGGATGGTGGATATGAGTATCAGTATCTGCTTAAGAAAGATTTTCTCAGAGTGGGAAAGGTGAGAAGGTCAACTTCTATATTTTTATTCCTTTTTATTTTAAGTCAGTAATTGACTTAAAATGTTGATACTTCTGAGGTGGATAGCACAGAGAAGCGGGATTACTCGGATCGCCAGTACCTCCGCAGTAGTAAATGTACTTTTGTCTTCCACACGGTTTTGTCTCTCTCTTTTTCTCATCGCAAATTTCAAGCGCAGCAGATGGCATCTCGCACAGCGTCCAGTGCACATTACATCACATAGCGGCACAGTCTCAGTTTGAGGTTCGGGCTAAGGAGAGCTAACAAAGAACATGTGTATGTTTAATGATTTATGTAATGTTTGAATTTAACTGGCCAAACTGTCAAGGTTTTTCTCTTCACAGCACTAACATGAAAATAAATCAAAAATAAATCAATGTTTTCACATTGATTTCACACTGGATTATCACAACCCCATTTAACTTGCGTAGAAAGCAAGGTTGAATCAACAACACCGCAAATTTGTCAAAACTTGCTGAAGGCTGTCAGAATGTTTTGACCGAAAGCAACTTTACAGTCTGGCTGTAGAAAAACCTTCCATTTGATTCCATTTCAGGTTTTGACAAGGTCTGTCACACTACACTTCCAAATTACAAACAGGAAAATACCCACATGCCTGAGAAAAATACCCATGTGCCTTTTGATCAATTCTGACATACAGCTGAACAAAATAATTCTAAGTTTAACATGGAAAAAAGTAAAAAAAAAAACAATTTAAAGCATTACATTTTTTTATTTACTTGCCCTAGTTGTAAACAGCTTTTTATTTTATTTTTTATCAGCAATGTTTTTCAACAATGTGGAGCAAGATTGTCATTTCAAACGAACATTTTCCACATACATGAAACTCGTTTTTTGTTTTTATTTTTCTTAATTACTTAATTGCATAATTAAAGTACGTTGCATTCAGACCCTCTAAGACCATGTCATGTGACTACTCAGAGAATCACATGACAAATATGCCTTTATTCTCTCCACTGCAGGTGTAACAGTGATTATATATTGCCTATCCCATTGGAATAGCACAAAATCAAGATGTGATTAAGATTCTAAATCTTGCAGCTGCCCGTCAAGCGAGTACAGATGACTAGAGGGTGACGAGACTGATGATTTTACAAAACATAACCCTTTCCTGGCCGAGGTTTATCCTGCCAATGTGAAGATGTTGCCTCACCAATGTGAACTTCCAGCCGTAGCCGTTAAAGGCATGGCTGGATCTCAGACACCCATTGGAAGGACTCACAGTTGCTCCATGTACCAGAGGGAACCTTCTTTTGTTGGTGGATATTTCATTTATTAATGCACTGCATCATTTACAACAGTAATAAAATTGTGTTATACGTGGCATAAGGACATACAAATTATGCTGTCATTCTTATCATGCATCTGATTATGTGGTAATTAAATGACTAACTGTGAAGATCGCAACAATTAACTGAGTGATTGTTTGACGGGTGTCTTGAATTAGAGACCCTACAAACCCATCAGTGACGCAGGACAGAAAATCTGAGCATTTCTCCTGGTCCTAACCGCTGATAATACATAATGCTACTCAGTCTATCAGGAGAAAGGAAACATCTGAAGAGATCTACTTTGAATTTACAGTCTCAGCACTGCCACACTTTATTGCTAGCATGTTAGTTTATGCTGTCAAACATAAGTACTGGATGTAATCAGACACAGCGGAGAGTCAGAGTTGTTTTGTGCGCTCACACATAGCTGACCTGTTTTTTATTGACAGCGTGGGCACACGGTGTCCTAGTCAGGCTCCAGCAGCAGTCTTGACTCTGGTACTAAAGGAGGAGTGATACCTGCAGGACAGTGCTGCACTGTCATTGTGACTGGGTCCACAGTGTGCCTGTTTCCCTGCCCGTCTGCCTGTTTCCCTGCCCGTCTGCCTGTTTCCCTGTTTCCCTGCCTGTCTGCCCGTCTGCCTGTTTCCCTGCCCGTCTGCCTGTTTCCCTGCCCGCCTGCCTGTTTCCCTGCTCGTCTGCCTGTTTCCCTTCCCGTCTGCCTGTTTCCCTGCCCGTCTGCCTGTTTCCCTGCCCGTCTGCCTGTTTCCCTGCCTGTTTGCCTGTTTGCCTGTTTCCCTGCTCGTCTGCCTGTTTTCCACTCTAACTGTCTACCCTCGGCTCCATTAAAGGGGAGGCAGGTGCACCAACTATGGAAGAGTACCCCTGGGAGACCAGGCTTCACACCACCAACCAGCACATGGGTTAAAATGTCCTAGAGCAGGGAGTACAAGTCAGGAGAACATGGAGCACATGGAGGCCAATGGAGCCTCTTCAGCAGGGCAGTATGTAGCATCTGATCACATCTAAAAATAATGTGTTTGTGCTTCGCAAATACACTTGCATACAATGATGATGTGAAAATTATGGAACTGAGAGCCAACACTCATGCATATTCAAGGGTTTTAATCAGGCATTTTATAATATATTTTGGCCCTTCCAAACTAAGCGCTGCAATTATACATCTGCACTGACACACCTCTGTGTAATGCTTCAATGATCTGTGACATTCATCAAATCGGTGTCCCTCCTACTGCCGTTGCCAAAAACGCAATCCAGAACTGTTTAAAAAGGTTAAGAGCCCGTGCATTACTGTAAGGCTCCATCATTTCGCTGTGCCCATTCTGTAAGCACTCCTTATGATTAGCAGTTATGAGTTAGCCTCAACCCCCTGCACAATTTTAGATCCTCTTCTGTCTAACCTAATTAATATACATCCACCGAAATCTGAGCAGTCAAAAATAAACCACTCCAGTTCTCTGCAGGACCGAAAGCTAGCAAACGTGCATTGGGTTTAACGCCGTGAAAGTTTGAGGGCCAAAAGAAGGGAACCATGGGACGGAAATAGTACAGTGCCACATTTGGAGCTTGTGCACCTTTGTTTTAGAGCGATTACTCAAAGCCCAGACTTTGACACAATGAGATCATTCCGCTGCCGAGACGGAATACATTAAACATTCTAGGCCAGCAGCTCGGGGAACAAACACCAGATCATGTGCCCGCATTATTGTGGAGGAGGATTTGTGCCATTTGGAATTCCTCCGCTCTCCATCTCTCATGACATTGTTCCACAGCACAATGGAGGAAAGGTCAACGCATGCAAAGGTGACAGGGAGGGCTGAATGGTACTAGGAAATACTAGTGATAGATTTTTATTCTCCCTTTGAATTACTTATCACTGGGCGAGCGGGGGATAGTGCGAACCCCACAGGGACCGAGGTAAAAGCCTGCTGTATTTTAGCACTGAGATTGTGTGCTGAGATGTAACTGCAGCTCTGAACCAGAGACAGGATTCAGTGAGAAATGAGCAGCCGCTGGCTTCACAGAGAAGATGACTAAAGCACAGATGTGATAAACATAGAAGAGTGATGTGGCTGAACACCTTTCATTCTCTTTGTGTGAATTTTGTCAAAGACAAGCTGTTTAGTTTGTTTATTTCTCTCCATTGGACCAATCAGCCTCTTTAGTGGGGAAAATATTAACCCTTACATGACTGTAAAATTGTATTTTGAGATGCAAGAGTTCCAGGGGCCGATCCCAGTGCTTTAAGGAATTCATTATTCTATGTTGTACATTGAGTAACATTATAATAACATTGTAATTACATTGTAATGCATGGTGTATTAAACGTGTACTATCATTATGTAGTTATAAGTACAGCTGTTATCTGTATGCAAAATGTACCTCCTATTCAAACAGGGGGAATTACATGAATTGTTTGTTTATTAATAATGATTAAAAGAATAGCCTTCCAAGGTTCCTTCAAATCCTTCAGTTACCTGACAAGTGTATGTGGGTAATAGAGCAGTGAGTAGACAAAACATACATAATACATAACACATATTTAAACCAAACAAAATGAAGATTGTTGTAGATATCAACCATTATTAATAATGAATTTCATAAAATTTGCAAAGTTCAGAAACCATACTCCGACAACGTTGCCCCTCTTCCATTCACCTGAACCAATGATCAGGCAAGTTCACTGCTGAGGTATCACAATGCTCCTGAGTATTGATGATGTCATTGTGTTCCATGTCCTCTGAGATGTGCACACTCACTACTTCCTCTAGAACCTTGCTGTGTGATGATGTCACACTGACTGAGTCACTGCTGGCTGCAGTATTCGCTCTCTCACAATCATTAAGAACAGAAGGAGTTAATGGTGTTCTCATGAACATAAGACCTCTCTACATTTTTTTTCTCCTTTTCTCTTTATTTGTTTTCCCTTGACATGATTTTCAGCTTTCAGAGAAGGTGCTTGAAACTAATTTAATCTGAAATGGACATTTATCTCAGTGAGTACTTTTGAAGGGCCCTAAGTGGATACTTGGTCAGGGATAATGACAGTGGTTGCACTGTGTGTAATTTAAGGAATGCTTTGAAGAAATGGCTGAGAGCATGATCTGAAGCTCAACTGTGTGTGATAATAAAATGATGGACATAAAAATGGATTGGTTGATATCATGACAGACATCATTGGCAAGCAGATGTCCATCGTTCATAAAAAAATCATCGATCGCCCTATGAAATACATTTGAGGGAATATATGACATCATGCAATGCCAATTATATAACATATTCCAACTTTGTGAAATATTCTCCTCTATCATGATAATATTTGTCATAACTGTGAAAAAGATGACACAGTATCACTGCATAAATTACCATGGGACACTTTCAAAAGCTCCTACACAGTACATATTCTTTATACAGGGTAGCTAAGGAACACCAGATTCTGTTATTAAATCTGTTATTAAAAATAAAATTGACTTAGATCTGCTATTCAATGTTCAGATATTGTGTTTATTAAAAACGATGTCTTTGCTGAAATAGTTTTTGGAATATTAAAAAAAACTAATCTTTATCTTTAAAGAATCCATATCAACATGGATCCTGATTTAAGATATCTGTCTACAACCTACTGTGTCCTGAAAACTGGACATAATGTTTGTTTTCACATTAAATCTTAAATTGATGACATGAAGCATTGCATTAAATAAGTAAATATGTGATCTGAGTAAAAAAAAAAAAAAAATATATATATATATATATATATATATATATATATATAATAAGACAACCAAAAGATAAGGGTATGAATCACACATTCTGGTTTGATTTACTTCTAACCCTTGAATGTCATATGTATAACTAATGCTTTGTTCTTATTTTTGCTGAAGTTTTAGTGGCTACCAACGGTCTGCGTGAAAGAGGAATTCTGTAAAAAGCATGCAGAGTGAAGGCGCACACGCATGTTCTGAACTCTGGGCAGAATGTATAGGCCATTGGTTCTAGTGTTTACAATGCCTCCATTGGAGGGTGATGCTTGGTGTTTGTCCAGGAGCTGAGTAATGGGCCCACCAGAGGCCATCGATTAACTGCGGAGGACAGATAGACGTGGGCTTGACTGGGAGAGAGGTCATGAGGGAAGAGCGATCATGAAGAGTGGGTGATATCGAGATGCCCGTGCTAACGTCAGCTTGACCAAGACCTTCATGCAACAGTCAACGGCACACAATTTCACAGCCGGCCGCAGTCACACAAAGGTAACCGTTACCCACAACCCTGTGGGCACCGTCCAGACGTGGCTATCTCACTATGACCTAAAAGCTAGACCCACATTTTAGGTAGAATCTAAAGCTCAATATTTGTACCTTATTGTAGTGTGTGTTGTGTAGAATGTCCCTTTAAAATTAGTATGTGGTCCTATCCCAACATAATCTATGATCCACAGAAAATAATATTTCACATACATGCAGGTGATGAAAGTGATTGTGTGGAAATGTTTTTTTTTTTTTTTTTTTGGTTTGTTCACATTCATGTTTGAAGCCCTCAAGATTCAGTTTTTGGATTGATGCATTTTCCATCATACGAACATTTTGATCAGATACAGCCACATATATTTTTTGCAGATATTGAATGTATGGAGGTGCATAGACCATATCCAGGTTTATGTTGTAGGACAAAAGCTATGCTAAGCCAAGCAATGAATAAAATAATGCCTGTGTATAGCAATATCTGGTATTCCAAGAAAAATCTATGAAAAAAATAATAATTTCTGCTAAATAATTTTGGGGGATAATGTAGACCAAAAAAACTCTACCCCTCTGTCAAACTTTTTGGTTTTTAAAAGAAAACAAATGATCCAAAATATTAGTCATTTTTTTGTCTCCAGTCCCAACCGGTTTTGTGACTGCCCAATTATTTTCTGTACTTCTTTTTTTTGTCTCTTCTCCTTCTTGCCTTGTTTTTATTGTTGTTGTATAAGATCTAGAGTGACGTCCAGATCATCAGAAAATAAAATATTGAACAACCAGCACTTAAGCAAGTACGATCCAGTCAAATCAATCACTCTGTCGCAGCAACAAACCAACAAAAAAAGATATAAAATGTGCGTCTTTCAAAAATACAGAAATGCCCAAAGTTCAGATAAATTTAACAGTACAACTTATAAAACACAAAAAAAAAAATGACCGCAGTTGATGGCTTCATAAGATGGCACAGATGAGGAAATCCTCTGTCTTCGTCAGGGTTGGTTGTGTTCTCCATAATTTGTAGGTCAGAACTAAGAGTGAACACCAATGAGCCTCTGAGTCAAGTGGCAGATGCAAGACTAGCAATTACAGTACTAATGGTGTGTTTTTGACTTCCAGAGATGAGTGTTCTCTTTCTCACAGAGCAAAAAAATTAATGAAATTGTGATGGCTTAGGATGATCTGTGTAACCCTAAATTCAGCTTGGTGCATCTCCGCTAAAAGGAAGAGCAGATTTGCTCTTAAAATCACAAATATGTTGATATGTATGCTCTTCCAAGAGCAAACAACAAAGTACCCTACCCGATCACCCTTGTTAGTAATCCGACCCAGCACACAGTTCATAAATCAATGGTCATATTTATGTCACTGCTAGCATTGTCATTATGTATTGTAACTCACTCTAACAAAATGACAATTGTGATTCGAGCCAGGCGCAATAGTTCCTGTAACAAACCTTCAATTCCTCATAAATGGATATGGAAGTGTTGAATATTGGGGAAATAAATACAAAACACATTGATTTCCAGAATGTGTTCCTGAGAAAAGGGTGATGGTATATGGCAGGTAAATGGCAGGAATAGCCATAGTGATCTTAGGGGGACCTTAGGGGGAAAAAAAACATACGTTTGTCAGGTATTGCATTACAATGACAGTTATTATTATTATTCCTATTGCTGTCATTCATTTGGCATACAGAGCAGAAGATGTGTGGTACAGATACTACATACCAAAGAACAGCGCATGTAACAGCTCACTCACACAGCACACTCATAGTTTAAAAAAACATAATTAATACATCTGACAAATGCTAGACTAATTAAGGATTAGAGGAACAGAGAACTGGAAGCATGTCGGAGCTGAGTGGTCCAGCACCAGTGTGTCTTGTGAGGGACACAGGCATTGCCTAGCGGGCGTGGGAGTGGGGGGTGGGGGGTGGGGGGTGGGGGGTGGAGGAGAGGGACCAGACGGTCAGTGGAGTCCTGGATGATTTGGAGCAGTTGGATGGAGTTGGCTGAGAGGGAAGGCCAGTTGGTGAGTATTGGGTGGAATCTTGGGACGCATGATGCAAAGAGCCAGCGGGTGGGGGAGGAATCAGCGATGCAGTGCTCTCCCCGCAGAACACACACGTCTGTCATGTGCTACTCCGATGGCTCTTGGCTATATGGGTGGGAGGCAGACTGACGAGGTACAGGTGGAGGGTAAGGGCATCCACAAGTGGGGACTTCTCATCTGGAGAAGCAGAGACAGCTCACAAAAACATACATTTTAAGAGACGGGGCAATCCATGTTTATCCATCCTTATTTTTTTTATGTATTTTATTTGTATATATACATATTATTGAGATAGTCAGAGAGATGAGAGGTATACAGATACACACAGACATCAGAGAAACAGAGGACAGGTATGAGATTTGATTCTACAGTATGTCACCTTGGCAAAACATCTCATGTGCCTTGCAGGGTGGTAGACTTAACTGCTAAACTACCTGCCCTGACATGAGATAGTTTCCTTTGATATGGAGTGGATTTCCAACAGCTAGTGGAAACCCAGCAAGAGAGTGGGAGAGAGAGAGAGAGAGAGAGAGAGAGAGAGAGAGATATCAGGAGGACATATGGAGACTGTATTCACATGAAAGGAATTAAGTAACCTCTTTGTTGAGAGTAACTAACTGAAAAATAAATGTTGGGCTCCCCTGCTCCAGCTCGTACGCGTGCTGCAGGAATGTGGTGACCTCACTCCAGGGCTGTGGGAGTGTGAGTGGGAGAGGCTGGGCTGGGGGGGGGTTTGCAGAAGGACACCATGCTGGGCAGGGGGGTGTTATCCTCGGAGGAGGGTATTTAGCCAGGCACAGAGTGTGTAGGAGAGCCTTCCCACCATCTCTGGCCCTGGTGAAGGAGAAAGTCTTCTTGCACACATAAAAAAGGCTGCCTGGATGTCCCATTAAACTTCCATTAATTTTAGAATATTAAATGTGAATAGAATTTGAAGGGGGGATCTTCAGTTTAATCAGTTATCATTTCTGCCACATTTCCCATTGCACTGGAAAATGACTTGCTGGAAGGACAGGGCCCCAGGAGATTGGGAAGGGGTGATTATGTGGTGTGTGTGTGTGTGTGTGTGTGTGTGTGTGTGTGTGTGTGTGTGTGTGTGTGTGTGTGTGTGTGTGTGCGCGCATGTTTGTGTGTCTCTTTGTACTTTCCAGTAGATCTCATGCATTGATTCCTTGTGGTTATGTAGCAGCCCCTGAAAGACTAATAGCTAGTGAAACAGTTAATCTGTGCTCAGTGACAGGGCTGGGGTCTTTTTCAACTAGCATTCAATATTATGTTCCTTCAAGATAAAATCCCATAGATGCTGGAAATACATGGCTCTAAGGGCTAGCCACATTACACGTTGGATGCAGGGCCAGTCTCCTCAATCAGTTTTCCAAAGATACTAGTGCAGATTAGCAAAAAGTACCAGTGGTGCAACCTGGTGGTGAAAAGAGGTAAGTAGACAGGTCATTTGATTGAAAATTGCATTAGTCAGAGACAGAGAATCTGATATTTCATTCATCAATCCTTCAACAAATGGGTTATTAATACATCGGAATTATATATTTAAACAAAAAAAATGACAAAAAATGTTACCACCAGCCAAAACAAATTGTAAAGTCAAGAGTAATTTCTAAATGCTCTGGAAAAACTGCACCGCTTGTGACCTGCATTTTGTCATGATAATCAAGTTGTGAAAATCTGATCTGTGCTTGAGAGTCATTTTCTTAGGTACAGTTTGCGGTGCGTAAATTAAGAAATGATTTGGTCCTCAAAAGCTGCTGCGGTTACCTGTTAATGTAGACAGAGTGTCCTTTGCATGTGCAGAGAGCAGGTGTGGCAGAATTTATGAGCTTATAAAGACAGTGCCAGCTGCAAATGGCTTCATATGAGCTATCCGGGGCCAAGCTTAAATCAATGGTCATTAGACCAATTACTTCTGGAAAGTAGAAGCTGACAGCCCAAACTTAGTCCGTATGAACAGCTCTGAGGATGCATGGCCATTTACGAACCCCAGACAGTTAATCACAGACCCCGGCGATGCGGCAAAGTGACCCAGGGTGAGGTCTCTGAGATCTGTAATGTGATTCCCTATGCCTTTGCACTGCAATCAGCTTCATACATGCAGAGCCTGTCCAATTAACCCGGCATTGGAAGTATTCAGGATACAATCTGTGACTGATTTTATGTGAATGCCACTGTAACAATTGTTTTGGCCTTGCTTGCATTTTATTTTAGATAATTACAGTATCAAACCATAATATGTTAAGTGGAATGAAACAAAGAAAACCTTGAGGGCGTGGGATAGAGTTCTCTTAATGGAAAGTAATGGCTGAGACATCACTGTTACAAGGCCAAACTCGTAGAGCTAAATCAAAACTAATCAGTGACAACAAAAAACAAAATAAAAAAAATTAAAAAAAAAAAAAAAAAAACAGCAAATATCCTGAACTGCAGGACTCTGGGCAAACAGCTTGGCGGTACCTCTTTACAGCAGGCAGCTGGTTACCCAGCCAGAAAACGTCTCCAAGCTATCGCCTCTCTCTATAATGCTAATGTAAATTAATGAGGTCTACCTTGCTCGCTGCAGCGAGGGGGGTACTTTGGGGGAGGCAGAAAGGAGAACTTCCCTGTGCATCTGTTCCATAGCAGTTGCTAATTTAAAATGTTAAATAACACATCACAAGAATCCTTTTTTCTCCCTTTCAGCTCATTAGCATTCCAGTGTTGGATGTACCGGTCCTAATGCAGAGACCAAGGGCACCCTAAATATAAAATACTAATGTAAATTTTAAATAAAATAAGAAAATATATAATAAAATATAAAAGTCCAACCCTTTTGTGTAGCCCATACCTGAACATGATCACATAATACTGAACATGAAGTGTTATATAGAATATAAATGAACATTTGCCTGAAGTCTTCCACCTTAAAAATCACAACCTTTTTTCTGTTCCTGTTTCTTACTGCATTTATTAATGTGACACCATCCAACTGTGGACTCCTAATTGGACTGAAATGATTTTCATAGAAGTGAATAAAAAGCATTAGGCCTGAGAACCCCTGAAAGCATTTGAAAAATTATATGCGTTTGCTGTTCGTAAACTTAAATGCTCCTCAGAGGCTTAATGCAACATCAACACACAATTACAGCCTTTCTGCATTCATCGTACGGTAATTTATGTTTGACTCTCCCATTTATCAGGCATATTCGACCATTTCAGTTCTACAACAGTAATGCTCTGCATGGTAAACATGTAATATCTGTGGTACCAAAACTCATAAACATGGTGAACCTCAAATAATCACATTTTTTACTCCTTATATTTCAACTGTAAATGGAGACGTGATGATGATGATGGTGCTGATGCAGGCTGATGGTGCCGCTCATGGCATCTGTATGCAGCTACGGCGGCGGAGTGGGGAGATGAAGAGACGCGGATCTCCCCGGAGTGTCTCGATTCTGTGACGGTTTGATAACGTTCCTCACAGATGATTTCATTCCGCTCTGCGTGGGATACGTCTGCGTTTAAGGCAGGGCTCTGCGCTGAAAAAGCTGGGTTGGGGTTTGTGAAAACAGACATCAGTTACAGTTATTGGCAAAAAAATTTAGTTGTATCAGTAATGTATTGATATAGTCAATACAGTACCAAAGATATATGGGGGAACATACCCAATAAGCTGTTAATGTCATGATCATGAGTACATCTTAACTTTAAGACATCACAAATCTTTACACAAAAACTGCTCACATACAAACCGTCTGTGTGTGTGTGTGTGTGTGCTGCTCACACACAAACCATAAAACCATCACCACAGGAGAATTGGTATTAAAGTATAACTGACATTACAGAATGCATGACTAGTCTTTGGTGACACAAGCAATTTTACTCCAGTTCATAAAATGTATACATTATGTTGGCAAACAACAATAATAATAGCAGTAGTACTTTTTCAGCTGAATAAATTCTTATTTCAAACAAATGTAGCATAAATATACTGCACTGGAGTAGAAGCAGTAGCCTAATTGTGTCAGCAATAAAATATTAGTAAGATGTACTGAGATATTTTTCTTGACTGCCTATGTTTCCAACAAATAGTCAAATTAAGAATTCCACAATCCGTACAGTCCACAGAAACAGGCATTTTTTTTCTTTAGGCAGTTTATACACATTGTTTTGGGATGAAGGAGTATTGTCTTAGACTTTCTTGATTTAGTCATCTTTTTCTTCTTTAAAATACTTGAGGTTTTTGGAGGTTGTATTTATGTGGAAAGCTTGGTAGTCACCACCTATTAATGAAAAAATAAGTCATCTGACCTTTTTCATATGCAGTATGATAATACATGGATTATTTTATGAAGATGTTATGGGAAAAAAAACAAGTTTATGTTCAAGATCTTTTCTTCCCTAAATATAATGTTTCTAATTTGTTGTATAATTCCTGATTCTAATGTCGGGTTTGTTCACTCAAACCAACTCCTTGGGACTGAACTGAAATGGATTTCAAACCAACTTCAGAGTATGGCTTTAAAGTGGCCATTTGCTCATTTTAATTTCATTATTTAATCATTCCTGGCCACCTACAACATGTGTTCATATTCCCTGAATGAAATAATCAATGGTATTTTTAATCATTAATTTTACTGTAGATATGCGTCTCCTTGAAATGCTCAGGTGGTATGAGTGGGTGTGGCATATCCAACGTTCATATTAATGAACTACAGCCCTGATTCTGATTGGCTGGCAGTACTCTTGACTGCCCAACCCCCTCAACACCTCATAAGATGAAGTGCTTAGAATGGCCAGGACTAGTATACACTTATGTTTTTGTGAGTTTCATTGCTTTTGAGATGCTTCAAATGGATTTTTTTAGATGGAGAATGTTGTCTGAATTAGTTTAATTCCCAGTCTCTGTGTTCCCTGAATCCCAGCACCTGCCTTTTTGTGACATTTTGCAAGTTTTTTTTCAGATGCATATTTTCATAAAATAATCCATGAAGCCAATTGTAGCCAGCCCATTAGCCTTGAAAATCACCTTTCCTTTTAAAGATTAATATTCTCACCAGGCACTATGCCAGTACATTTAATCCTACCTCTGTGCTCTCCTTTGATTTAGCTACTGCAGAGAAATTGTCAGGGGTTTGTAAAGGACATGTTTTGTATTCAGTTACCGCCTGAGTGAAAAACAGGTAAACTTTTCCCCAATCATTCAATTGCTTTCCATTACTAAATAAATGTGGGAACCAGAGAGACGTCATTCCCCACAAATGGGTGGAGTCAACATATTGGGCGGAGTGGGTGGAGTCACCATATATCACCATATATTACCATATATATTGCACAGAACCAATCATGCTAAACGACAGTGTCACAATACCTCATTTAACCGTCGCTGGTGGCAACGCTGTGACAGTGGCACAAATCTGGGCAGCATATTACCCCTGAAAAATGACATGGGCTTAGTCCAATGGCATCAAACGGCTACGCTACAGGCAGCCGATGATGTGTTTGTGCCATGAAGTGGAACCGTGTCTGTGGCATATCTCTCTGGAAAAATTCATACGATACTTTAGGAACTGACAGGCAGTTCACAAGACACTGTGAGATCACAGAAAGTTCCCTCAAACTTTATTTTCCCCTTCATAGTAGGATTAGTACCGGATTAGTGAAATTCTAAATTTGCTCAGGCTCCTGTATCACAACGCTTATCTTTCTACGTGCTTGATAGTGTGGTCAATATGTAATGAAACGGTCCTGCCCCGGGCGAAACTTTGCAGCAGTAATTACCGGAACATTTTTGTATTTTATGTGCTTCTTTATATTGCTTAGGTGCGTTAGTGTTGATAAGCTGTTCCTTTAATTTGCATTAAAGTATACTTTCAGTGTGAATAGCCTACACACAATATAATTCATGCCCCATGTCGCCAAAATCAAGGGAAGGCAATTGGACCACCTGTAAAGCAGGTCAGCGTTATCCTTTACATGTTTAATAATATTCCTGGAAGAAAATCAAATGTCACTCCACAGGGATAGGAATGGACCAATGGGAGGCCACAGCGTGGGTTCATGGTAAAACAATTATGTGATTGGCTGGGAGCTGTCAGTGGTCCCTCCAGAACTAATCGCCTCATGGAGTGAGAACAACACCTTGACATTGTCACTTACCTTAGTGCTAGATCAGGCACTTGCCACAGACCCAGGCTTCTTCAGAAGCATGTAAAAAAAAAATAAAAATAAAAAATCACCATATATGCAATACGAAAGCTTTACAATCTAGGCTCCATTCTCTGTCATTCCTTTCGTGTTTGTCATTTTACTGGTAAGAGTTTGATATGCAAAATCTCAGAGGTTGTGAGCATTAAAACCTGTCAGACTATGATTTTGAGTTAATTTACTCAGGCGCAATTACTTGAGCATATATGGTGGGATTTTTCCATTTATGTCCTCAATGATGTGTTAAACAACCTATAAATCAGACGTGTTTATCGCAAAGCTACTTCCAAGGCTAGCCTCGGGGAGGGGGAAGAAGGAAAAATACATGGGACATAAAATGCATTTGGACTACACACAGCTCTGACAGAAGTGGGGAAACGTTTGTCGGGGGACCACATCAAATCAAGGCCGGTAGAAAACCCCAGAGGAAGCATCATTTCAAAAATCAGACATTTTCCTCGTGAATTCACAAAAATCGTGCTGTGGGAACAGGGCGTCGGAATCCTGCAATTAGGCAGGATTCTGTCAGGAATGTGTTAGGGGGGAACCGGCGGTCCCGCGGGACGCCCAGCCGGGAGCAGCCAGCGGATGTGAAATGGGGATGAGGCCGTTGCTGAGGGGTAAACGCCTCGAAGTTTCTTATTTTAATAGCTTTTCAAGGAGCCGTTTGAAATGCATCAGCAATCATGGTGCATGTTTCGCGATGCCCTTGTCTTCATAGCTTTGTGTGCCCTCAATATCCAGCCTACTGAAGACTTTAGGCTTGAACCTCACACCCTTTAGTGATAGAGAGGTACATGCAGGAATACATTACACAGGATCACAATTCACACCCCCGGTCTTGATATGAAAGATATCCAGCAAGTTGGTCGCAATACTGAAATCAAACTTTAGCTGATGAGGATGAACGAAAATCAGATCCCAGCCACATAATGGGGGAAAATTCACCCCACAACAAATGCCTGTCCAAGTTTAAGGAAGCTCAAATATTCAATTTAGGACGGTTACATGAATGAATCAAATATTTACAAAAAAAGGCAGCAGGGCTAGGCCGTCATTGAGGCAAACTTAAAAGTACATTTTGGACACTGAATTATAAAAGAACATTTGAGAAAAATGGAAATCAATATGTTTAGAATAAAAATGTGTAAGCATTTTTTTTTCCAAAACACATGCATTAAAAAGATCCATACTTTGCTTCAGACTCTACATGCCAGACAAATTCATGACATTTAATGTTGAAACTGTGAATAGAAATGTCAGTTCCTGAATGGAATTTCAATGCATTTTCATGAGCACAAAGAATAAAAACTAAACAATTGATCTGCTCCATTTCTGGTGGCCATCAAATTTTGAAAGGTATTTTTGGAAAGCACCTACAAATGTTGGGATTTAAGAGAAGGGTTGGGATTTAAAAGTCTCCTAGCAACTCATTAAAGAAGCGAAAGACTTGGTCTGACCCCTTAGTCATATAGTATTCTGCAACAGGAGAGATAATCAAGTTTACATTTCCCATGCACACCCTAACCTGCTCACTGATGAGCCAGAAAGAGAAACAAAATGAGTCAGCACTCCTATCTGGACGTGTTTTATATATGCCAGCCTGGGACGGTTGGTGGACGTGCTTTATGTAAGCCAGCCCAGGACGGTTGGTGGACATGCTTGACATACGGCAGTCTGGGACGGTTGGTGGAGCCCGTGCTTTAGCCCGGACGGCTGGTGGACGCCAGCCGGGGCGTTGGTGGACGTGCGTTATATACGCCAGCCCGGGACGGTTGGTGGACGTGCGTTATATACGCCAGCCCGGGACGGTTGGTGGACGTGCGTTATACACGCCAGCCCGGGACATTTGGTCCTGCTTCGGCGCTCCATAATTCGGCTGAGGCCTTTTCTCAGTATAAAGTATATTTTTCTGATGTCTAACCTCCACACAGCAAAGACTTCTGGGATCAGAGAAGCCAAGTTCACTGCCTGGGAGATTGTTCCAGGTTTCATGGGCTCTGAATTTCATGGGCTGAGGGTTTGGCAACTGAGACACAGACTGAGATAATTCAACTTCATCATTCCTCCAGATATTTCAGCAGCCACATACTCTAGATGGTCCTGACTAAAGTTTCACCTTTTCACTAATTTTCCATTTTAAAATCCTTGACACTCAAATTACTATAGACATGCGAGTGCTGAAATATTACTCAATATTTCAATCTTAAACAAGATTTGATTAATTTGTCAAGAATTAAGACAAGCTCTGTTGTATGGATGTTTGGGCCTGATGTTTATCTTGAAATTTATCATGATAAATTATTAAATCTATATCACATGCCTCATAAATAAAGTTTACAAAATTGAGGCATTGTCAGATTGTGTTAAATAAAATAAAGATATATTACACACAGACAGAAAAACTACAGAAAACAACATCTTTGACAAAACCCTATATTTTATTCCATGGAGTTTTGTGAAAATTGCTTGAACAAGTTCAATTTGATGAGGGAAAGTGTGAAGGTGTGTTCTCCTGTCTGGAGAATCAGGCAGGGTGAGCAGCGCATGAGGAAGAAGATGGAGTTGCTCTGATATTGTGTTTAGTGCTCAGGACTGAATAAATGGTTCCTGCTGTGAATCTTGGGTAAGCCAGTGTTTTTTCACCCCAGCGTTCCATTGAATTTACATTGTGTATTGAGTTTTCATATGGAACTCCCCACTCGCATACATTTCTACAGTTTGACTTTGTATTGAAGAACAAACACTTTCACTTATTCTCCCCAACAGAACATCTGATTCTGCATTTTAAGGCAATGAAATCAGAACATCTACAATAAAAACCATGGGTAAATTATTCAATTAAGTGACAAATAAAATAAAGTCATTGCAAACAGGATAAACCAGAAGTGACTGGAAATAATACCACTAAATATTTATATACTAGATATACGAGATGTCAGCCTTTCGATCTTAATTTCAATCTCAGTAAAAAAGTGCCGCTCCAAAATGATTCGTAAAGCACAAAACAACTGCAGCGTATATGCAATATAAAATGTGTGTATATATTCCTCTCCCTTCATTGATCTAATACATTAATACCATCTGCTGTCAGGCCTGTTTCTGCAAATAATGAGGGTGTTTCTCATCTTCCTACCCTGCAATACTGCTCCATTGTGGACAGGACACTGTGGCCACCTGACAGAGATCCGCAAAGCGCTCGCTGCCTGTAACAGGGCTCTGGAACTTAGCCTACAGTGACGCTGCGCCCTCCGGGTTCAATTTCACCCATTTTGAGAGTCATCACGTCAAACTGCTCCCGGGAGACATGATCTGAGGAGGACTGTTAGATCAGAATCAGCTGAAGAGCACTGGATGGCAGGCGGGCAGAGTGAGTGTGGCTTTTTACAAATGGAGGTCCTGCTTTCGTATACGAGTATAACAGGACTACTGCCAGGTCAAGCACTGCCTCACAGTTTTTTTTTTGCTAATGGGAGCACGGAAAGCAGTCGCCTCAATGTTATCGTCTTTGATTGTGCTTTTCCATCCCCTCAAACCTGTAACAGTGGCCAGCATATCACTTTCACCACCCATCACAGTGGTAATTTACTGTTTTTTTTATCTTTTTTTATCCTGGAAAATTGAACTGTGATTTTAAAGGTACACAGAGCAATATCTGTCACAAATTGATGCCAGCGTCTCATATAGAGACCTGAATGCCTGGATATAGAGTCACCCTTAAAGGTCAAATCAATAACAAACAGACAGTTCACCCTTTGACCTTTCACCTCAATACTGGGTTTTTATGTTGCCTCATATTTACAGAAAAAGGATGAGGTTGTCCTCCAGAAGAACAGAGCAACGGTAAAAACAGGCTCCATTAGCATGTCTATGGTATAGCATGGCTAAAGATCAGACTAAATGTATATCACATGCACATCAGTAATATATCTTAAAAGTTATCAAAAGAAACTATGATTCCCAACTGATAATACTGATACTTTAAATTGGGCCTGCTTTATTCTTAACACAGCCAATTGGCACAAGAAATATTGATATTGTACTTGGAAGAAACAGTATCTACAATTAATGCAAACAACCACTGCTTTGCAGGAATTAGGGACTGGAACGTTAAATGCTAGACTGCTCCCCAAAATGGTAATCTTGATTTGAGTCCAGTGGAACGAAGTATAAAAGGAAAGTGAACCAAAGGTTTATATAAATGTGCATGATGTACACACACAGTCACTGAAGCAGAGAGAGGGGGAAAATACAATACTGTGGAACGTCTGTGACAGTGGCCCTTTTGACACGTGTCTTTTCAAACCTGAATGGGGTGTTTCCTGTTTCACAACTGTTTAGTGATTGAGAAGTACAGAAGAACAGAAGCCTGTCTGAAAGAAGGGCTTTTGATGATGTATGTGAACCATAATCAACACACTGTTCTCCTCCTCAATATATTGTTATGGCAGAAACACACTGTTCACTAGTGAATAAGACGATTTTGACTCCAATATAATTCGCAGCAGTCGGGTGAAACATTGAAACTGGGTCTGGTAATTATCACTGTATTGACCCAGTGGCCAGCCCCGTATGCAGCTATTTAGTCAATAACTTTGTCATTTTCAGTGTCCCACTTTTTTTCCCAGGCCTGCCAGAGTCCCGTCAGAGTACAGTGAGTCAGCACGCCCAGAACAGGGAACCGTGGGCTCATACGGGAACAGAGCTAGTTACTTCCTGTACACAGCGCATAAATTTGAGGTCACATTTCTTTTTTACCACTGTGAGAAAAATAGACAAAAATCAATTAGATCTGACATTGTGTTTGTGTATTAGGCAGTTCATTCTAGGTCTTGCAACTGCAGTGTTTTCAAATGAGGAAGACAGCAAAATCTCTTTGATTGAGAAGCAACTTTTTTTCCATTCTTTTCTAAAATATATAATTTACTTTGTACCGTTTATCTTCTATACAATCCACAGTGTACATTTTGTAATTTTTTTGCTTTTACACATTACCAACATTTTGTTAGTGATTGAATAATGACCTGCATGTCAACAATGATTTGCAGATCATAATTTAAAAGCTGTCCAGACAGAAACACATGCCTTAAAATTTCACAACAGGGTGCTCATGAATTTAATATGGCAGTGCTACCTCGGTAACAAATTAGCGTCAATGATGTTGGTGTTCTTTGAAGTGGATAACCTTGTTCAGAAAGATGAAGACACTGTCACTATTGTACTTGTGAAAGGTTGACACATGAAAATGACTTCAAACTATGGGCATGTGAGAGCTGAAATATTACTAGGTATTTCAGCCTAAAACAAGATATGATTCATTTGACAAAAATTAGAACAAGCTCTGCCTTATGGGCATTTAGGCCAGAAGTCTATCATGAAAGATTTGTTGATAAATTATTAAATCTGTATCACATGCTTCATAAATAAAGGTTACAAAACAGAAAACAGCACAGAGGAACAGATTAAAGACTTCAGTCTTTGTGATAGCCAACAGAAGAGCTGTATTGGCAGCTTATCCCAAACACATTCCATGAACAGCTCATTCAGTCGCAAAATAAGCAACCGATGTGTTCCATTGTGGCCAAATTCAGAACCGCAGCGTAATTAATGAGAGTTGGCCAGCAGGAGAAGTGTTCTGAGCACACTTTGAGCGGTAGAGAAGCACAGATGACTGGACATGCCAGAGACTGCCACGCTCAATAATTGGTGAGATGCGCGCGTGGCGGCTCTGACCCGGGCAGACTGGCAGCTGTGATGGGAGAGGATTGACTATTGATTTTGGAGGGTCTGATGACTAGGGAGGAGAGCTGGCCTGTTTATTCCTCACAAACACCTTCCCCGCCGCCATCAATGCGATCTGACAGGGTGGGAAAGCTGGTTACGCCGGCTTTCCAACGGCAGATTTATACGGTATTCTCTGCACCGGTAACACTAAAGGGCAGCTTAACTGACAACGCAGAAGCCGAGAGTAAAGGGGAGGGAATTCTTCATTGTCTTTTGGACAAAGCTAAGCTGATTGTAAAATATTTGTTTTACACTTGAGGATGGCCCTTGAGTCCTTCCTGTGCCCGTCATCCCCATGCCTGGCCAATTTCTAGGAGTCACTCATTCCTGTCAGCACATTTGTAAGGCTAGCTAGTGTAATGCTTTTCTTTGATTCACTGTTGATACATTTTACCTCCATGGTGCCCTTATTATTGCATCTACAAAACTTTGTACTCTAACATTTCCTTTTGTATAATTTCTCTGGATTTTTTTCTTATTTTGTTGTTTGATAATAGTCCTTATCTCACAGACTAGGGAATGTACAGCCAAGATAACTGTATTTTTTGCATTCGTTTAGCACGTCATGCTCTTTTCTTAACACATACTCATTTTCACAAATCTTTAATGTTTATTTTTCTAGGTGATATCGATCTATAGCAAGTGTTTCAGTAAATGTGGGATTTCACATAGCCACCGTTATCTTGCTGAGCACTTTGTGGGGTGCCGTTGTGAATTTCCATCAGTCTTTTGTTATTCTGAGAACTGGAATGGAGTTGTATGGATCGCCGTGGTTGTAGAAAGGAAACAGATTGAGAATACAATGATGGCAGAGCCTTGGGATTGGTCAAATCCCAAGTGAAAGCTGGTGTTCCATGGTGCAGCAGAAGGTCCCACAGCTGGGCGATAAAAGTGAGCCTTAGTCCTTGTTCCAATCATGCCTGCACACAACTAGTGGTCTACACTAGTGAAGCAAAAATCTGAATGGGTTGAAGCCAGTTGAGTCACATTACTCTCAAGGAGACTTTCCTGTTGGAGTTTGCTGGCCGGTTGGGTGCCTTCAAGGTTTGCAGATAAATCATATCATGACTTGGTGTTACTCTGAATGAAGAGGCATTATGGGATTGGTATCAACATCTACAGCGTGGAAAGAAGTGAGAGCTGGTCATTGCATGATCTGTAGGATCGATTCGGATTTGGTGCTGATTGAAGAGTTGTTCAGTTTGGTTGAAAGGAAAAGGGGAAAAATGTTTAGGAAGGTGCAACATTTTAGCAGGGCTGCTAACCACAAAAGAAACTTGTACATTTACTTGCATGTACCAAGTATTGTAGCCTATATGACTATAAAAAGGCTTTTAAGGTGTATAATTTGCATCCAAATTTACAAAATAATGTAAAAGCATTGACAAGGATATTCAAGGATATGTGTGTCCTACTATTTATGTCTGCCCTCTGATTATTATATGAATTTTAGAAAGTGAATACAGTGTCTGAATAATTTAGGTAAAGTGATATTCCTTAGAATACACTTTTATGAAGTACTGACATTTTATATCTGTTGGAATGACCAAACAACCTCACTTTTTATATCAGCCATTGAATTTAATGCCCACCCCATATCTACTGACAGATAAAAATATTAATTTTTCATGTATTTTCATTGGAGGTCAGACATCAAAATGGAATTTATGCTAATGGAAATTCAGTGTGCGTGCTGGAGAAGGTACAGGCTGTATTTTCACATGTTCTTTTATTCACACATTTTCCCTATAAAGGCCTGCAGAAACGTATCAGTATCTCTCCAACATTTTAACCTGCATGAGCATGTCTGCATTCTTTGATGCTGTTTATTGCATGTGAAGTCCCTGAGCGAATAAACAGCATCTCCCCTTCTCTCTGTGGGCCTTAAGGGGTGGAACTACTCATCACCCCCACACAAACCACCCCCCCAATCCCACCACCTCCCAAACGCTGATGCAGTTTTCAGCCTCTCCCATTTCTTAATTTGTTGTGAAACCAGTTTTTTTTTTTTTTTGCAGACGATAATTTCTCCAAAAGGACAGCCCGTCCTCTGCCAGCTTGCTAACATGGTTTTAATAATGAAGTGTCCATCAAAGCTGCCACACAGTGGCTCTGAGGATGCTGGTAGCATGCCAAGCGACTGCCTCCGCTGGCTGTATGCAGAGGTGAGACTGCCTCAGCCGCCCCTCATTCACCATAAGATGGGTATGGAGAGCCTGGAGACCCCCAAACCCCGAACCCCGAACCCCAAACCCCGACACAGCAGGACCACACTGACTCCTCTACACCGCTTCATTGATCTGTTTACCTCCAGATTTGCACAGGAAAAAAAAAAAAAAAAAATCATTGGAGAAAAATGTGCGAGTGTTGAGTTGATCTTGTGTCAGAGGAAGCTGATTGGATGTTGTCTTTAGCACTACAAACCCCTGACATCCCTTAGAATACACACGGACTGCATGGGAAATATGGACTGCACTATGTAGTGAACTAAAACCTCCTTGGAAAGATGGTACTATTAATGTTGAAAAATGCATGCATTCTGCAAACTTTTAGTTCTGCAAGGACTGATGATGATGATGATGATGGGACCCCTTAGTGTGCACAATACACAGACGAAAAGCTAAGGAACAAATTCCCCAACCACTAAGGTCTCAAAGGAGACAGATTAGAGGGAACAAATCCATAAAAGGAGAACCCCAACCTCAACTCTAAGATAAATAAAAAGAAACCAAGACTTCAGGAGTGATAAAACTAACAGCTCTTAATATATAAAGAGCAAACTGCAAAGTGCCACGCAGATACTTAAGCACCAAAATTCTTCAGCGGGTGAACACGGATCAATCCCGCAAGAAAAAGAAAATAAAGAACATTAAGATTCCTACATTATACTTACACACAAGGCATACTAAGCCAAAAACCAGAGGACAAACTCTCTGCCAAAGCCAGCGAAGTGTATAGATGACACTAACGCAAAGAAATGCTGAAGCCCTGGGTAATATAAAGACCTCACACACCTGAAACCAGTTACTAATTGGCCACACTTAGCAATCAGCCGATAACCAAAAGAACGTCATTAGCTTCCCAACAATAGTACAGGCAAGAAAGCACGAAACAAATAATAAAACCCAAGATAGCACCTGCAATCATGACAAGTTCAGATTGGAAAGAGCCTTGCCAACACATATTGGTGCAGGTCTGTCAATTAAAACAGCATTTATCTGGTTAACAGTTAAGCAATTTAATGCAAGAATCTTAAAAAATATACCAGTGAGTTCAGCTATGTTTTTGGGAAAAAACATGAAGGCCAACCTTTAATTGAAACCAGGTCATATTATGCAGTTCTAATCTGAATTATTCATGATTATAAGTCAATAGCATATTCATTTACAAATAACATAATATAATGTGTCAATTGGAAATGTTGTCTTTAATTAAATTCTGAGACTGGGGTACTCATTGCAATTGCATCTGAAGATAAAAGGCTATCTTTAACTGGATGAATCAATGTAAAATTGGTATTTAACTTGATTGTATTCAATTTGTAAAGTGTCTTTTTCAGCAAAATGATTGGAGTTAATTTTTTAAAAGGAAAGAATGTATGAAGACGGAATATTTATCACTTTTACTGTGTTCAAACTGTTGCATGATCTTATCAATATTGAGTGCTGGTGGATGAAGTGTACAGTAATCAAGCTATATGGGGATATATAACTCATATCAGGTCATTGGGTGACAAAGGTCCCTTTCTTTATCACTGTACTCAGAAAAATGGATTTGCCCTTTGCCTTATACAGGTGCTGTTTATTTAAACGCAAGCAGACTTATGTTGGTTTACGCAGTTTGTCTGCCGCGCCTCTATTCACGGTGAAGGTCGAAGCGTTCGCATTTAACCTGAATATGTGAACGCCATTTGCAGAATGAAGAAATACATCAAACTGACTACACATATATACAAAGTATTGAGTTTCTCTCCATCTCTTAATCAATTGGAATTTGATGGATTTTCCTCTGTTTCAACTGATACAAGGGATACCTATAGAGCTCTACATTATGTAAGCAGATCACTTCAACTAAATGTATATAAAGTGTTATTATCGAATTCCAATGAACGTCTTTGATATTTTCAAAAAACCAAAGTGCAGCCTAACTCTTGGACAAAGGTCTTTGATCAACAAACACTTATCTGTCATTATTTCATTCATGTCCTCCAGCAAGTCTGGAATTCCAGTAATCTTTTCTGACAGATTCATAAACTGATACGTAAACCACTTAAAATCTGAGTTTTCCCAAAGGCCTGGGAAACGTATTGCATAACTAACTAAAGAGATACATTTCTCCCATAGTTTGCATCTTTCATAGACCAGACCTTTTAAATCTAGGATTGGACATCAGTTAAAGCACAGTCATTTATGATTTCATGTCTTTGAACTGTATATGTACATAATGCGATGTTATGCAGATTTCCCATAAGTTACTAACCCCTCAGGCTGAGCCCCAGAGAACCAGTTGTCTACTGAATAACTGAAAAGCTCAATTAATTATGCTCTTTGCAATTCTAATATAACCAAACATACCCTGTAACATCGGGAGAAGAAAAAATATTTTGCCCACATGACCTTGTAGTCTACCTACTGCACGTACAAATGTCATTGTAAATCTAGTGACACACAAATGAGCCAGTCTACATTACATTACAGTCATTTAGCTGATGCTTTTTATCCAAAGTGACTTACAGTTGATTTGGCTAACCAAGGGCCAATCCCCCTGGGAGCAATGTACCTTAGCCACTACGCTACAGGCTGCCCCTGAATAAACATCTATGTTTTGTCATTTATTTATGTTAGGTTTTTTTTTTTTTTCTGGAGTAGCTTTCTTTCAGATTGCATTTTGAATGTAATATGTATTTCCTGAAATGTGGGACCTTACTTTACGATGCTAATGCAGAGAGTCAGTCTCATATGCATTCTAAGTGCCTGCATGAGCTGAAGCTAATGCCACTGAATATGCAAGAGGAGCAGCTCCAGATCCTCCGCCTCTGAGCCCAAGGTCACCAGGGTCATACATTTCACAGAGACTGCAGGGAGATGTTCAACTAAGTTCAGAGATACAGATGAAAAGGAAACGCTCCCTGAAATAAGGGGCGATTAAAAGATACATACCCCATCGCACTTTTGTCCTCCATCATCAAAGAATTGTAGCTGACCCTCAGACACTAACTTTGCATAAATGTAAGGGAAGAAAGCAGAACAAAGTCTACAGTTATGTTTACGGGAATGCAAAATATGCGTACATTTTATGGATACACCGTTTACACATGGTCATCAGATATTTTTAGGGACAGTACTTTTATATGTAGGCATTCAGCAGACACATTTATTCTGTGAGTGACTCACGGTTTACAAATTACACACTAGCCATTTATGCAGCTGAATATTCAGTGGGATTATGCTTGCTTACGGGTACAACAGCAGTGCTTTAGCCAGTGAACCTGCAACCCCTGAGTTACAAGATTAGCTCATGGATGTGGATACAGGCTGTTTAAATATGCTTTTCACTTCCAAATGATACGCTACAAAATTTTCAATAAATAATTTTTGGGGCATGTGCACTTGAAAAGTGTGACATGAGTGTAATATCTTCAGCAAATTCCAGTATATGAATATGCTAGTTCATTGAAATATCTAATTCTAATTCCTGTTAAAACTGAAAAATATATAACAACTTCTAAGGCAATGAGCCATAAATAAATCTTAGACATAATTTAGTCTAAAATGAGGAAATGAACTCTTTTTGAGGAATTTATGAAGCCTCCTGGATTGTCTCTGTGTATTAGTTAAGCACACATCAGTTGGATATAAAGTGAAGTAATTGTGTCCCCAGGGTTAAACTGCAGTCAAGAAGGAAATAAAACCCCATGTTTAATGTTCAAGATTTATGTGTGCAGAACTTTAAAAAAAACTTGTCTCAAAACAGTTCATGTTTGTGAGACAAGTAATACTAACATAAAAAATGTGGGTGCTGGGCTAAAATGTAAAAAGCAGCATGCGTTGTGTGAATCTAACAAACCGCAGTGAATTTCATCCACAGAAAAATATGTGCTTGGCTTCAAAAGATCCATTCCATATGCATGCCATGCTTTACTGTGCAGCAGTACATGTATCGAATTCGACAGCTAATGTGCTAACAAAAACCGATAGCCAAGTGCTATATATTTTTAGCAATCTTAGTAATGTCCATACAGTATAATAACAAGCTTTTACTTAGATATAATCTCATATTACATTACATACATTATTGTCATTTAGCTGATGCTTTTATCCAAAGCGACTTAGCTGATTGGGCTAGCCAGGGGCCAATTCCCCCTGGGAGCAATGTGGGGTTAGGGGCCTTGCTCAGGGGCCCAACAGCAATGGTGTTCTTGCTGTGGCTGGACTGGAGCATGAGCCATCAACCTCATGGGCCCCAGTCATGAACCTTAGCCACTAGACTATAGGCTGCCCCTATATGATAGCTATGATCTGCTTGCATGTATTTAATAGCCTTTGCTGAGTGTGTTTGTCCCTGACCAGCACTGATTGCATTGTTGTACTAATTTAGTATTAATGGATAGTCCATTAATGGGGAGGCGTTTCCCTGAAATGGCAACTCATTCACAGTCCATTTTAGCTGACACAATCTAGGCAAAACATCTATAAAACGTTTAACGGCTCCTGTTGAATCGTGTGTGTTTTCTGTATTTAATCACTGCACACGTGAAGGGGAGCCAAAGCAGAGAGTCTAGGAAAATAGAGACTGTGTACTTCAGAACCCCGCTTCAGAAAAAGCATTACAGCCTCCTCAGTGCAATGTGGTTCCCAGAGGAAATCGTCACAGAAAGCACCAAAAGGACCCTTTTCAAAACAATTCTTCTTCTAGAATGCAGTCCTCAGTTTTGTTTATCAGCGAAGACAAACACAGAATGACTGCCTTACTGCAATCATCGTCGTACAAAGACAAAATACTTCTGTATTTGTTCCCATTTCATAAATGGCAGATAGAGGAAGAAGCACCAGTGTTTAAGGATGTTTTTTCTAGGGAAATAAAGTTCTGTCTGTTCTGACGTAACACTCCATTATTTTGTTCCAATGCAATTTGGCTTAATCTTCTAACCAGTCTTTTTTTCCATGTATAGTTAATTTGTTTCAAAAATAATTTTTAACAACGTTTGGAGGTCCAGGTGGAGGAGGATTTCAAATGGGTGCAGGGGGATAACTGCAGTGCGTTTCATTTCATTTTAAGACCATGGGGAGTACCTAAGAGCAGCAGTTCTTAAGCTATAGCTGGATGCTTCCAAACATTAAACCCAACAGAGACAATATCTCAACAAGGTTACTTAAGGTCATCCCAGACCTGATTTCCCCCAAAATCTTGGTTGTTTACTCAAGCCTTTAAATCGTGTTTTAATGTGACACAGTTATTTTGAGTTTACATAGCATTAAAATCATTAGCAGACCCTACATACCCTCTCTGCTACAAATCACATGGTGCTGTTTTTCAGATGACCAGATAAAATACTATCGTTAAAATACTCAGCTTTCATTTGCTGGGGGCATTTTCCATACAATGGAGGAGCATCATGGCTGTTACTGCCAATCAGAGCAGTGCATGAGTGAGCCATTAAACAGCTAGGGTGGCTAAAGAGGAAGATTCAGAACGGCTATATTACTACTGGATTACTGTCTCATAAATATAAAATGGTAGTTTTGTTAAATCACAATAATCGTTTTTGTAGAAAATGTACCTGTGAATATGATGGTAACACAGAATGGTACATTGAGTCAGGCAAGAACATGGACAATTACAGTGGGAGAAACCACCAAGAAGAATTTGAAAAGCATAATAAAATGTTTCTTTCAGTGTTAGCAAAAAGGAGCAGGGACAAGGCCTTTGTTATGGACTTTCACCTCGATGTCACCAGAACAGAATCACTTGAGTCTGAACTTTCACATAACGTTCTTGCCACTGTGATATGGGGATGTGGGAATGCAATCACAACTTGGGAACACGAAGGCAAGCCTGCGCTTTGATGAGCGCTAGCAAGGGTGGAAATGGCAAGGTCTTTCTGACATGCGATAATGCACAGTGTTTGTTTACTGTAACAGGCACTTGGTGGAATTATGGGATGGAATTATAGGAGGTGTTGGGAAGAAAGGAGCTCATTTCACCCCTCTGTCTGCTGTATTCTTTGGGGAGGTTTGAGGAAGTCCTAAATTCTGTTGTTGTCTGTTTGTTCTATCCATACTGATGTTCGTTTATTTTTCCTCAGTAAAGCAGTTGCAAGTTCTCAGTGTGTCGTCATCAGCTCTTTAAAGTAATACTCTGTTACAAAAACCTTTTTTTTTTTGAGTGAAAAATTATGAGCCATTTTGCAAAGCTAAGCAAAGACTGTCACTTTTGTCAGTATTTACTGTATTGTATCATACCACGTGATGGAACCACTGCAACACAAAATGTAGGGCAGCAATGTAAGCAAACCCTGTTCAACAGGCAAACGGTCTCCGTTCATGTTGGTTCGTAGGAACCATATGGTTAAAACACCAGGAAGCGTGTAGTGTAGTAACCTGTTGGCTCTCATCACCACGAGGGTCTTTATTAAAATGGAATTCCATCTGATACCACCACTGGCTGCAGGCCTCCACTCCCCACCATCTGCACCCTGCAAATCCCTGCATTCAGCAGCCCCAACATTTGTTCAGGAAACGGCTGTGGGTCCAACGCACAGAATGAGCGCTGATGAAATATTATGGGCTTACGCTGTCCCTAAAATGCAAGCAGGGATATGCAAACATAGTCCAACGCACAAGAGGGGTTCGGTTTCATGGTTTCATCTGAGGGGAGGCGGTGCTTTGGGGCACTGGACATCAGTGGGACTGTGATCAAACCAATGAGGAACCAGCTTGGATTTTTACTTAAGCATGATTGGCCAACAGTAATTTCTCTTGTTGATATCTATGAGTAATATTTATATTAGAGCAGTGTTCTATTTGTTTTTCCGCCCAACGCAGCAGAGTGGCTAGCGAATGGACAGAATGAAAGTGCAGTGTTAACGGAAAATTATCACTTAAGATTAATGGGAATAACCGGCTGTGGTGTGGAAAGCAGAGCAGAAATTCCGCGGGTGTGTGAACGTAGGGTTATATGCCATTTATGTCATTCAGTTTCTGTTTAAAGTTTGTTGATTGGTTTTACATGATTAGCTGACCCCGCCCTGTGTCACAAATGAATTATCTTAATTAGCCAAATTATATGTCAGTCATTGTTATTATTTATTTGATGTTCTCTAATGAGGGGTAACTGGTGCTTGCTATGCGTCCGGCAACCTTTGTTGCTAAAAGTTTGCGTTAGCAACTTTGAAGATTGCAGACAAATGATACCAGAGTGGTTTCCTTAAAAGAACACTCAAACATGAAAAACTGGTACGACATCGGCAAACAGTTTGTAAAATGAGAAAAATTCACGGATATTTCACACCACAAGCACAACCTGAGTCAGGCTGAGCACAGAATCTAAGAGACCGTGACCTGCTGGAAGGAACTGAGGCTCAAAAGACAGAAGGCGTTACCTCAGCATGAGAAACCAGGGACCTTCCGGAAACCTCCTCAGCAATGGAGCAAGCCAGGTCTACTACACCCTGAGTGGATACTTTTAGCACTGATACAGCTTGTTGGGGAAAATATAGATGAGAGATGTATACACTCACTACCTCTCTCTGTGTCTCTCTGTCTTTCTCTCTTTCTCAGTTTGACTGTTTGGGAGGCACACATACACTTTGTTCCCAATAAATTTAAACATACCCTCCGTGTCTCACTTTATTGTGTAACTTCAGGGTTTTCATGCATCCTCTTGCTTCTGAGAGACCAGCTCCTTTTTTGTGTTATAGTGGCTAATATTGCCCCTACACTGACAATGCATATCACATATTGATTTTTCAAGAAACTTTTCTTACTTTTTGTGTACATTACGCTGCTATTCTACTCCATAATGATGCATATTGCTGTATTTAAGGTCATTTGTAGAGTAGGTAGGGCCCGAACATTGACTCATGCACAGGGGCCTCCAGCCCCCTAAGCCCTACCCTGAGAATGAACATTGGTTCCTCAGCCAATAACAGCCCTGCGGTTGGGTGATGTCATAATAGAGTCAGCCGTTTTCCAGGCTCATCCGTTAGAAGTCTGACAAGTGTGGCCAGCCAGCCAGTCACTGACTTATCAAAAGATTCTACTCTTCAGAATTTCTGCTCTTCTCAACTGGGTCAGTTTCAGATGAGTGTGCCCCCAACTTTTGGCTTCATGACACCTCATTCCCTCTCTGCCTTGCGGGTGGATGAGAGTAAAGGCTTATTGGTTGATGCATGGGGCCATTTAGAATGAAGGATATCTCACACTAAGGTGTCTCAGAATCACTCAAGGAAATGCGTCTATGCCAGCGCCAGCACAGAAAAAAAAAATCATAAAATAGTACACAAAAGATTTCTACAAGTGACACTCAACTGTTTTTAATGTTACTGAGAACTGCCATAAATTACACATTGTGGTGAAGTTTCTCCAGCATCTCTGGTATACATAATGCAGGCAATTGGAATTGTCATTGCATCTTAAGGGGCCTTATAGGTCCTAATGGGTTTGACATTCTTGTGCAGGTTAAATCTTCCATTCGCACATCCACTGGGACTCAGCACCCGCCTGATGGCTAAATTCAAGGCTTAGCTAGACAGCTAAATTCCCGTCAAGAAGGGAGACGTTTTTTTGAATCCGAAAAGTTATACTGAAGTTAAAATAAAATGCATCACCATGATGGATGGTGATGCAAACTTCACCATGTGGATTTTCAAAACTGTCAGTAATATGATTATATGGTGATTGTGTCAACTCTACCTTAACGAGACCAAGTGAGATTGACTGAATCTAGAAATGAATGTATGCAGTGACCTCCCCAATAGCGGATCCAAATACCTTTGAGCCAAAAAAAACATTACATAAGAAGGATGCTGGTACTCTTCAAGTGCTTAGGCTGAGTTAATTACTGACTTGATGAAGTGAGTAATAGGAATTATTAAAAATATGATTCTACATTAATTAACCAATAAAGCACATGTAATGGACTAAGTTTGTGCGTGTTGTTCAGAGGGCTGTTTGTGTTGGTAATGATGTGATGTTCTCCGTAAACAGAATTAGAGTGGGATCGTACCTTGAGGCTGTTCAGTGTTTTTGTTGGTGCAGAGCCCATGACTGATTCCACTTGATATGACTTCATCTAAATGCTTTTTTTTTTTTTTAAATATAACTAAAGTTTAATATATTAGGCAATTCACTTCATTAATAATGACATATATTTATTTAGCATTTATTTATCTTGACAAGTTGTTTTGCACAAACAGGACCACAGCATTCACAGCATGCAGTCAGCAGTGCAGCGGATAGCCTGCATACATACTGAAACCACAGCACATCAAACATTTAATTTACACTGTTATTTTCTATTGATATTGACAGAGATTATGTTGGCAAGGTCAGTCTCACTTCAACTATTAAAAGTGTCGCCTTCTTAATGGAAAGAAAAATAAGTGTGTAAATAATTTCGCAACTGACATGAAATAACAAAAAGCATAATCTGATTACTTGTTCTGCTGTTCTGACATAAGAAGCCACATTTACGGTTTTGTCGGGTATTTTAACATATCCTCCAACATAAATATAAGTTCCTCCTCAGGGACTAAATGTAATTGTCAATAAAGGTGACAGCTGGGAAAATAAACGTCTCGTCTGTTGCAGAAATGGATGTTTTTATGTTTCTCTAAAGCTGTGGTCATCAATCTGACCCTGTGGGCCAGTCGTACAGCTGCTGTCGTTCTTCCCCTCTAATCAGGGACTGATTTAGACATGGGACACCATTTTACAGGAATACCCAATCATATTAATTTATCAGGAAATTAGAAAACAAAACAAAAAAAAAAACCATAAAAAAACAAAGAGAAAACATCCTGTGCTGCTGTCCTCAAACTTAAGAGCAATATGAGCTTCTGGATTTCAGTATTTAACCTGATGAAAATGCTAAATAAATAAAAACAAATCTTTATATTTAAGAGTACTTCCATATATAAATAAGGATTTAAAAAAAAACGAAACTATTTTTAAAGTAGTTTCTCGGGCAGAAATTTTACAGTTTTTTAGAGCGTAGATTTGCATCACTGTGCCTCTGACTGTGAGCCTTGACATGCATCACAGAGTCAGAACGTCTCATCTCGATGAGCTTTTTCAGTGCTGGGATGCCAGTGCCACCATCTGCAAATATGGACAGTATTAGCAGGAGAAGTGCACTTCTGTATTTTGTATCGCGTTTAAATATTTCCCATCTGATCACATTTATTCCCCTGCGGAAAAGCAGTGTTGACACACTCCAGTCTCCGGCACCTTCCTCATCAGGCTTGGAAGTGGATTCTTGGAGTTCAGCTCTTGCAGCTGCCCACTGTGATAAGCCAAATCTCTTCCTAGCCTCTGCAATGACATCAGAAGGAAGGCCACGATGATTCATATATCTATCAAACGTGCCGTGATGTGAATCTGTCTTGGGTGATATTTAATCATCAGATTCAATGTGGCAACATGAAAAGGGCCTTGCAGCGTGGACAAAAGTCATATTCTGAGTTGCATGGCATGAGCCCAGATTACTGTAAACATTTTCAAAGATTTATTTATGGGGCTTCTGAGTGGAACTGTCTGTAAAGCCACCGAACACAAAGGCAAGACTGGGCTCCTTACTTCCATCTTCAAACCCAGCCTGTTTCACCGGCTGGGTCTGGCTTACTGTCCAGCATTCCTTGGGTGCCCACTGCGACTGGGCTGTCTCTCCTTCATGGCAGACATTTATGTGCCAAGGAAAAAAATCATTCAAGACATGCCACTCAGCTATTGGTGTTCGTTAAAAACAAATTTTGGGAGAGGCAACCTTTGGACAACCCTTCACTCAAACACCAGTGTCCGTCCAATCCAGTTGTATACGCAGGTATTAATTTGCCACGTACCTTCCCTTCCAATTACGCTGTCTGTTTCCGGCATCCCTCCCCCTCCCCATCTCTACCTTCAAGTCTATTTCCCTTTCTTCTGGTTTTTTTTCCCCTTTTTGTTTTCAGGGAGGGGTTCACATCATCCTAAAAAATAGTGAGGCATGACACTACCCCCCTGGACTCCAAGCCCAAGATCAATGTTCCTACCAGTATACAACTCGCTACATCATAATAAACTCCTTCCAAACGCATTCATGTTGTCTGAAGGTTCATTCTCCTGAAATTATTTTTTTTTCTATGAAAGACAAGTTTTCCTTTAGGACGCAGATACATTTCACATTGATTCATATGAAGTAAATACTAGTTCAGTACATGAAATATATACAATGTTATACAAAGAAATAGCATGCTATATTTATTAATGATTCATGTGGTCATTGAAACTAAGCCACTGGAACCATTTCCATCCTGCATCGTGTTAGTATGACTGTGGTCAAGAACCATGGGTTTTTGCAGATTAACAGAAACATTTCCAAATTTCCAATTTCCTATATTTCTGAGAGGTCATTATTTCACAATTATGTGTAAGAGTGCTTAGAGTATGCTGAATCCCTTTAATTTTACATGGGTTGAAGAACAATGGCGAAAAGATATTATTTCATGTCCATGTTCATTTAATTGAAATGGATTTATTATAGACCATATAATCAAATAAGTTGGCAAAGCGAAGAGGACAATGTCTCAAGGAATATCACATTCAGATTAAACTAAATTAGAAGTCACTGAAAAACCATTCTGCGTCGTTTATTCATCTTTTATTACTTTTCCCTTGGGATGTAAAATGTTGATGATGTCTCAGTCCCCTGCCTCGTGTGCGGTAGGACAAAATATGCGATGCTTTTTATATCCCATATGTTTTACACTCACCCAGTGGAACATTTCTAAAAGGTAATTGGTTTCTAAAAAATAAATCAGCAATATGTAACTTTTTAATTTAAAATTTCACTTTTGCCTCCCAAGACAAAGACTCCAATACATGACACACCACTTGCAAAAATGGCAGTGTTCTGCAGTAGGGGATATTGACTTTTGACAAAAATTTGGAAATCTTTCTTAAATTTCATTATTTTGAAGTTGACACTAATCTGCTTCATTAGTCAATGCAGAAAGAAAGCTGGCTACATTTTATGTTTGGAGGAAAATAAAATAAAGAAATAACTGTAAAAAATGCTGGCATCAGTATTGGTGTCAGCCAGCATGGCCCATGAGAACAGCATATCAGTGTGGGCCCACATGTCTATATTGGGGTGTCCCTAGTATGGCTGGGTCTAAACAAAGCGTTGGCAGGGCCTGAAAATTGGCCTGACATGTAGTGTAATCGTGTCTTATGATTTCTCTCAGGCTAATTTAATTATTGTAGATTGTAGAGGCTTAAAATAAGCGTACTTTCAGCAGATTCTGAAGGAAAAAAGCACCTGTCATTTGTGGGGTTGACTAGTGACTTGCAAATAGACGTCCAACGCCCCCAGCCCCCCCCCCATGAGGTGCCATGCCCCATTTCATTTCTCCTGGCATGCCAAACCAATACGCTCCAAGATCCAAAATGGCCGCCTTCACAAAGAGCCACAGTTTACCTCCTTTTTGTCTTCGCCCCTCAGCTGGCTGGTCCCGTCAAACACAGTCCGCTGCATTGCTGAAGTTCCAGGGCTGACTGGTACCTCTCCAGCCCCAGCACTGCAGTCCTGAACGTCCCCCTCTCAGCCCACCATGCTGAAACGAGCCATGAAATAACCACTGGAGGGGAATTCTGCTATTTATGGGTCCTGGTTCACCTCTTCTCAAATAAGAACCAATTTCAGGTCATAATTGCATGTCTGATATCTAATTATTGTAATAAACATATATTATATACTGTTTCTTTTTTCATTTTGAGTCATGAAAAATTACTAATGTGGCACTATAGTTCATTATTTCCGAATTCACTGGAGGTAATCATATTTGTGTCGAATAAGGTAATCTTCCTTCTTACTAGTTAGTGCATACACAGCTACATTAAGTGAATGCTTCTGTTATTTTATGTATGAAATTTTATGTTAATATAATTAAGTGAAGTAATAAGTTTGCATAATATTGCCATATGCATATTAATAGTCATTATATCCCCTGTGAATTTTCCAGGCGGAGACCAAAGTCAGAAACACAGCTGTTGCTAGGTCCAGATACAAAATAATAATACAAAAAAATAATAATACTTCCAGTCCTCCTTATCTTCATGCCTTCACAAACAGGCTATGCTTAACCTCATTCATAAGTCTTATTCCAGATTAGTCACAGTTTCTTAACACTCTGTGTACATGCAGAAGGGTCAGAACAAATAGCTAATTTATGCAAACAGTAATTCACTTTGAGCACATGATCGAGTGTGTTTTCTCATTTCTAGATTGACTTTGGTGCTGGTAATTTTATTTGTAATATTCTGCAGCTAAGGCAGGGTATAATGGAAAACAGCACAATCCAAAGTTAGTGTAATTTATTTTCACCCATACATAAGTGCTATTTGCCCATTGGCTCACATGGGGAGAGGGGGTGGGGATAATCACCAATGTATGTATTGGGTATGTGAATTTTATTTCCATTTCATTAATTTCCATAACATTTGACAGGATACAGTTTGGCTCATTACAGACATGAAGTCACAGACATGCTGTTCATCTCTTGTTGTAAAACTCAATCTTCCTTAGATTTCAATTAGTCGTATGCATCCAGGCAGTGCTTGGCCATTTATCTCCTGGGTTTACTGCAGTTCCTAAACCCCATGTATCTCAGCAAGCCTCCACCTTTTCCCTCCTATATAGGAATTCAATCAGCATTACTCCTGCTTTTTCTAATCTTGTTCAGTGGTTTGTTCCTCCTGACCTCCGGTGCAACATCATGCCGACTTATTAAACGTAGCGGCAGCTTTATGCTGTCCTCCACTGTACAGCCTGGACCATTGGCAGCGCTGTGTTTATGGTTTATAGTGCTACTTAACCCAGATGAACTTCATGGTGGAACGTCTGAAAAACTGTTAAACTGATATGTATGTATTCCATTCATCGCTGGCCACAGTAATAGCAAAACGACCCTTATCTGGAATTGAGAGCAACAGAAACAAGAAACTACAATTTCTCTGCAGTAAGACAGGAAAATGTTAGCTACTTTGGCTAGCCAACGTTATTTAACTTTAGCAAGCTAACAAGCTAGCTGCTAACCTATGAAACAAATGTCATGGCTTGCTGGATCATTAACATTAACTAGTGCTCCTTAGAAGCAATTGTTAATGGGACTTCTTACCAATTTGTTGAAGAAGCAGGAACTGAATGGTTACTATTATCTAGCTACTAAATTTAGCTATGTATCCCCACCTTGGTGTCACTACATCTAGGTCACTGTTTGTAACATACAGTGTTTCATTACTGATAATTTTCACAGAATGCTGTTTGTTTTTATCCATGTTCAGGGACACTGTCATTAAAATCACGTTTTTCATCATTTTAACATCCAGTGTTTGAACTGAGCTATGAAGCCTTTTTGGGAATTAACCTTACTGTCAGTCCCTTACCTCACTGAACAAAATATTAGCTCAGTGAGATGGAAATAAAACTGGAGGCATGCCAGCTTTCATATCCAGTATCTTTCATCGCTAATACTCTGACTGTCCAGTAAAGGAACACTAACGGTAAATAGCCCATGTGGTGCTGACTGGTTATGTAGGAGTGTCAGTGTGTGCAGTGTGCAGAGTTGGAGGATGTGTGGGTTAGTCTGTTGCAGCGGTGCAGGAGAGGTTTTTGAAGTGGGGGGGGGGGGGGCAAAATGAGAAAAAGGTCTCCACTTTTAAACGTATACAATATACGTATATATATATATATTTTTTTTTTTTCCTCAAAGGTGGGGGCGATCAGGGTCCCTATGAAACTGGAGGGGACGTATCCTCACCCCATCCCCCCCCCCCATCTGCGCCCCTGGTCTGTTGTCAGGGTTGATGGAAACTCCAGCCTCTGAGAGCTGGTCATCTGGTCATCTGTCCATCGGGCTGCAGGCACCGGCCGCAGTACAGAGGGATAGACCAGACCGGACCAGCAGATACACAAATCACCCCGGCTCTCTGTCCCTGGTCAGTCTCACAACGAGCCTCATTTGTGACATCGGCCAGTTCAATCTGAATTATGGCCCGGCTGGTGCTATTAAAACCCGGGTGGAGGCACTGGAGGCTGACCCTATTACCCACCCAGTGATGGACTGTGTTCCATGTGGCATCACTTCACACCGCGGATAGAATTAACGCCACGGTGAGAAAAAAAAAAACAAGGATTGCTCCACATCAGCCTGCTTACATTAAGCACGTTTTCCTCTTCTGCTGTTGGATTTGTACCGAGAGAATGGTTTAGACCGTGATTACATTATTTATCATATGGATGTAATAGCTAGATGGATTTCAAAATTGCACCCTCCATTTTACTTCATTATACTGGTTAAATAGACAGCTATGGCAATGGCATTCCCTTCTGTAGTGTGTGTGTGTGTGTGTGTGTACGGTGTGTGTTTGCGGAGCTGTGCTCGGCTTTTGCCTCCGCGACGGCTTGAGCTTGAGCTTGAGTGTAATCTGGACTGGCAGTGAGAATAGTCAACACTCTCTCCTTCATCAAACGGGTATGAAGAAACAAGTTTCTGCAGGATCTAACAAAGAAATGGTGGCTCAGCGATTGGTTTGCCGTTGTTTAAAACAAGGAAGACTGTAGCAATGCTGACCCATAAATGCTTTGTACTCGGGGCATAGGACACTGGTACACAAGATTAAGGAACAGACAAGGAATATGGAGATTTATGATAAAACAATGTCTCTCTTAAATATAATAATTAACAAATGCCTTCCTTCTCAGAGCTTTGTGCTTTCTCCATCCACTCTTAAACCCTGCAGCAGAGTCCTCCACCTGAGTCACCTGTTGAGAAGTAAGGCATTGCATGTCTTACCTTTAAACACAACTGCAAGCTGATTGATTGTATACATTTTCTGATGTGTAATATTGATGTGACAATAATCAAAGTTTACCTGTTAAATTATGATTTGTCAGCTAGTCATTTTTTATTTTTGTTTTCTCCACATAGGTACAATTGGACTACTTGGTCATAAAAGGCCATTTACTTTAAAAAAATGTTTCAAAAATCATTACTGTGAAGAAGCCCTGTGATGGACAGGTGACCTATCCACAGTGTCTCCCTTTTCAGTGGTGGTTGGACATGCCTTTTTTCATGAATATTTGTTTTTTTTTTTTTTTCCATTGGCAGTCATCACAATGAAGCAAATAAAAAATAATTTTAGTTTATCTGCATTATTTTAACACAATCACAACTTTTTAACACAATACACAACACAATAAATACATAACTTTATACATAAATGTATTTTGTATATAATCTTGATGTAAATGAGGACTCAAAGATTATGATTTTCCAATGAAAGCCACTTTGATATCTTGCACTGCCGATATTTCTACATTACCCATGATCCTATTGGCCACTAGATGCAATACATTTTAACTATGTTTCTACTCCACTGTGAGTCATCTTATGTGAACATATTAGAAATGGCACTATTTGATCTAATTGCTCTTAATTAAAAGCATGTCACACGTAGTTAAGCTAATTGCTTTTTTGATTGTGTTTTAGTTTAGTGTTTCCATGTATGGTGCTTGAAATATGAACCTTTCTTCATTACTTAAAAAAGGAAAAAAAAACTGAATTGTTTTTCTGTCCCAAGGGGGGTCTTTTCTCATTTAATCCATGATGCTGCATCTGGAATGTTTAGCTAACAGGGTGCGTTGTAGCCTGAAGTAAATTTGTGTGGTAAATTGAGCAGATTTCTCATGTGAAGTACCTTCAAACAATGCTCTTTCAGAAAGCAAAACAAAACAGAAGGATGCTAGAATTAAACATTTCATCACCATCCCTATTTACATTAACATTTACATTAACCATGCCTGTGTGTCTTGGAATACAGCACAAAAGCAATGAAGTTACTAATTTGAGATATATTTCATAATCATTATTGCTCTCCAGTTGTGTGAAAATCATTTTTGCTCGTCTGAGGTAAAGTCAACTATTTAACAATTTGGCACGCGCAATTAATTTTTTGAGTGACATGGGTGTGACTGAATTACAGCTCAGAGCAGAAACAGCTTGGCAAAAATAAATAGCTTTTTTGTTTCAAAACGGGAAGTGTAGATTTTTTGGCTCCTACCAAATACCAAAACAGCACAAAAGATTCAGCTGAATTCCCAATACAGCAATTTCCAAAAACATATTGATCCATCAAGTTAAAAACCATGAATGCACAGGACTCTATCTTAAGCTTGAGATGAGATGCTTGTTTCAGACTGACATTGTCCAGGTGCTAGAGCATTTTTTCTGGATTATAGACTCTTACTCTCATTTGCAAATGACATCCCATATGGAGGACTTCCAGAATCATGGCTACGCAGCTATAAAAGGGTGTGGGACATTATAGCTCTTAATGGAGTACAGCTGACCACTGCAATTCATGGGGATTTTCCACAATTTTCTAACAAATCTTCTTTAGAATAGTATTATTCCTGAAGCCTACAGGCTTTCTGCAGGGCCCTTTACTATGTTTTAAAAAGAGCATCATGTGATAAGGCTAGCCAATCGCAACCATGGAAACAGTACTTATGTATTTAAAATTTTCTTTCTTTTTTTTTTTTACAAAATCCCATGAGTTTTTGGGTCCGTGAAAGGTAAAGCTGGGGTCAACTGTGTTGCAATATTTTAGCATTCATCACACAGTTCCTTCCTGAATTTCAGCATAAAATGCAGCCCTGCAGACTTCATTACTGTTGCATGGTTTTACTGTAGAATACAACCCAGAACAGACAAGCTGACCTAGTCAATGTTGTGAAAAATAGCCTTGTAACACTTAACATTAAATTATCTATAGCTGTGTAATTACAATATAGCTACCTTGACAAGAACATGTTATTAATTAGTAATAGCGATTTGATGACATGGGTCAACAGTCAGAAGTGTTTGTAACACATTTGAAAGAAGGCTAGGCCTGTTATATATGAACTTTAAAAATATAGCATTGTGGCTTTAATACTATTTCTTACATAATAAACACTGCACAGGCTTGCGATGGGCAGGGTGCAGAAATAGCTCTTTCCATCCACTATACAATGTGCTGCGGAGCCCAGAGCTCATCATGTCTTTCCAGTGACAGAATCTGAAAAGCATTCCAGTTAACCCTTTGACTGCAAAAATCATAGAAACACTCTGCAAAATGATGGCTGACATGTACAGTGCAACCAAAACCACTCCTATTAATAACACTGAATCACTGTGCATGTCAGTAACAAATATTATATAACCATGTATTATAACTAAATGCATTGTTTTACCTTCAATCACTGCAGCAGGGTTTGATGCTTGTGAACAGGAAACCACCCATCTATATCTCTGGAAAGTAGAGTGTCACACTGATCCCTATGTGAATACACAGCCATTGCAGTGTCCACTGCTGGAGGGCTACATAGGGGACTGTGTATCCCCTATGTATATATACACCGTGATTCAATTCATATCCTTCCCCTCTGCTTTTCAAAAGTGTGATACGGTAGGGGGCTATGCAAAGTGCCGCAGATCTCATGCACTTTCATCATGACGATCACAGAGAGAATGGAGCAAAGCAAGCTGAGGGTTTTTGCCTGCAATGGTCTCATTTTTTTCTCCCTCGTACCCTAATTATTTTTAACCTGAAAGTCCCGAGAAGTCAGCGAGCCTCTTTATTGTCCTCGTTCTGCGTTGGAGGGAAAGGCCTCATGTCCAGCTCATACCATCCGGAATGTGCCGTGCACGGCTTATTGTTCCATTTACATTGAAGCTGAAAATAGTAGGAGCAGCCTCATCTAGTGTTCAGCGCAAAACACTACAGAGAAACTCAAAAGAAAGGCTTCGTCATCCCCTCTTTCACTGCCTAATGTGAATCTACATCAGAACATGCCTCCTGTTTTGTTTTCTGTTGTTTGTTTTAGAAACTATTTTCATCAGGCGCAAGATTGTGTTACTGCCATCACTTTTGGTGTTCGTCTATATAAAACACACTACATGCATTTCATAACATATGAAATGTCCATTAATAAAACCTGATTCATACTTGGTTGGTTGTCTGGCATCAATGTAACAAAAAACAAAGCATGCAAATATAAATTGGTTGATGTATATTTGTTGGTGTAGTGGTTTATAAACACAAATGACATCGGTATTACTAAATTGGACGTTTTTCTGTGACTATGTCATGGTACTCTATTTCAACTATGGAGGTTAAATTAATCATGCAATACAAAATAGACACCACACTGTCCTGTAAACTGTAATAATATGTACCTTTCATTAATCTAAAACAGTGAGAACTAAATGTCAGACATAGTTTTTTTTTTATCTTTCTGCCCATGAAATGAATTGCCTTCTCTGTCAATAAGTGAATAATAATTCACTTTATGAGTATTACATCACATTACAGTCATTTAGCAGACACTTTTATCCAGAGCGACTTACAAAGTGGGAGAGCAGACATGTCTCCACCTGATTAATGTGGACAACACTTCCAGACCAGTGAGTATACATCATATACTCCAGACACAACATCACTAATGCAACACTAAGACACAGTTGATTCGTTCAAACAATACATAATAATAAACCTTCATAGGAAAGTCATTCCAGGTGCTATGAGCCAAACCATAGCATGTCATAACATCTGCTAGTAACAAAATGGATGGGGTGGAGTGGGGTGGGTTGATACAGGTATGACTGGGAAGGTTGACAGGTTGAGTTTTCAGTGATGGTTCGCCATCCAGCACAAGATGTCCTGAAGTCAAGGTGAGATTCGCCATGACACCTGAAGGGCAGGTAGAGGAAAAGTTTAGTTTCATTTGCATGGGACAAGAGATTGAATGCAAAGGGAAATGAAAAGGGGACCAAGTACAAACCCTTGGGGGATACCCATAGGAAGTTACTGGGCACAAAACAGGCCACCATTCTAGGAAACCTTAACCAATCAACTGATATGTAGGACACAGTAAGGTACTTATGTCCCATGTAAGTAATCACTGCTCAAGAAACCAGTTTAACTAAATAAATAACATGAATAAGGACTATCATATGGAGTATATTAAAGGTATCCACTTATACCTTTGTGTAAGTGAAAACATTTGCTATCAATTATCTATTTATTGCATTTTATAGTTGTGTTTTGAAAAAAACAGCTGAAAGAAACATTTTATACATTCCAGTTCTAGCTTATATTTGCCTCTGAAACTCTGCTTACATTTTTTCATATTATACTGGAATGGAATGTCCTATTAAGGTGATTTCTACTGCGGTTACTCAACACAAACCATTCTATTTACACCTGAGACATCTAAACTAAAATTTACTGAATTTTGAGTTTACCTTTGCATGTGCATGATAGTTTGATGTAGCACATAATGAGCCATTATACAGCATTATAACTCATTATGAATGCATTGATTCGTCATAGATACCCTGGAGTTCTTTGAGAATATGATTAAAGTTGTGTTCATGGCATTAGCATGAAAAAGAACTTCTGAGGGTATACACTGCAGGTTACTGAGAATTCTTGAGGAGGCGGATGTGCTATACTTTGAGTGCAGGAGATTTAAATATGCAATGACTCGCTTTGAACCGCACTTCCTGATTGTCACTGCTATTTATGTACCTGAACAGGCCTGGGCTGCAGCTGCTGATACTGTATGTTGTTGTGACCCTTGAGGGTACAGCTTTTTTATTAGTCATGTGTTCCTGGAGAAAAAAACTGAACAAAATGCCCACACTTTCCATTTGCAGCCAAATCTATGGAAAAAAAAAGAGAGAAAATGTTTGTTTTTGGAGAGGCGTATGAGAGGGAGCCGTGTCCTGGCAGAGGGGAGAGGGAGAGCGGACCGGGTGGATGGGGTACACCTGTTCCATGCACAGGGCTAACAGTGATGGATTAGCTGCAGCGGCCGCTCATGCTGTCAGGGCGCCGGTCTCCAGTCTGCGCGACCCTGAAAGCCCTTCTGCCATCCACAGTCTGCAGCGACGGGGTCTGATTTATGTCCCAACAGGTGCCTGGGAGTGCCTGAGACCGCATCCCCACACTACATCTGAATATCTGCTGCTCATTCAAAAATACGTTAATAGCTTGAGACAATTTGGCACACTGTGACCACCTTCTGTTTGCCTTGTGAATGTGCCACCCCAGTTAAGGCTCAGTAAATGTGACCATCCTTGTTGCATGGGAGCAAATCAGCAGTTATGGATACATAACTGCGACAGTGGTTCAGCCATTCATAAACTGTAAACAGTAGTTTGAATGTAAAACATTAAATGGTTGCGTTGATGATGATCGTGAACATTGGTTCATTGGTCCCATTGTTGGTCACTGTCTCTTTTCCTGTATTTTGTTTTAATTTTACCAATTTTTTTTTTGTCTTTTTAATTTTCTGTTATATGTCAGGTCTTAATGGGGTATTCCAGGTATAATAAGGGATAAATAAAAAAAAAGGTATAAACAGGTTTATGTGGAACAAGGTAAAGCATTATTTAGTAATTCATTTTCTGTGGTAATTATAATGAAGGCCAGTTTTATTTCCTTGTGAGTATTGACAGGAAGATAAAACATGCGTGAACTTCTCTCAGATTGTTTCAAATTATTAGCAAGTTAATCTGTGTTAATGGTGTTGGAATCCTGCTGGCAAGAATTTATAGTGTTACCTCCATTTGCTATTTCAGTGTGAAGTGAAATGGCGTGTGTAATTGCTGAATTTGATTGTAATCTCAATTACCATGATCACATGAATTATTAGAAATATGGCGTGGAGACAAGGTTGAATTAGTGAAGTGGTTCCCTGAAAAGAACAGACAATCTCGCTCTTTTTCCAGACTAATCACTGCGGTGAGACGTCAGGCCTAGTGTTTGCTCTGTACCACAATCATCACAATTAAACACACAAATGGCTTTTCTTCACAAACAGTTTGGCAGTTTAAAAAGAGCGTTGAGAAGTAGTTTAATGGTTAGGGAGCAGTATTGCATAATGGTTGGGTATGGGAGCTACACATCCAACCCCCCACCCCACCCCGAAGTTTGCAGGTTCAATTCTCTGAAAGACCACTGCTGTTGTGCCCTTGGGTAAAGAACTTACCCTGAACTGGTGCCGTAAATATGCAACATTTACATCTCTGCAATACACTCTGGTTAAGAGTGCCTGCTTTATATGTCAATGAGCTATCAAAAATGTGAAGGAATTGAAAACATAAAAACATTTTTTGGGCTATGATGTAATAACCCGGTTGTGCTGCCACCGTGTATCACTGCAGATATGGGGTTTTTTTTCTGGTGAGATATTAGCGTGGAAAAATCCAACTTTCAGTGCCCCCATAGCTAAATTACCAAATGATGATATTCAAACACCAGTTACGGTCTGGTGAAGGTGTTAGTCGCTGTTCTTCCAGGTGAGGTTAGATTGCACGGCTGTGGGAATAGCTGTGGATCGACCTGATTCCTGCTGTTCTATAATAGCCTTCAGTGCATCATTGTGCTCTTCAGTCCTTGCTGTTGTGCAAAGCTTCTTATGCAACCATCCTCTTTCACTCTGACAGCAAGATTGTCCCGGTTGCAGTACAAAATGGTTATCCACCATTCAGTGAAAAATAAGAAAGACAATTATAGTATTAATGTTTCAAACTCATTATCTGTAATCATAATTAATAACTTGAGAAATAATTTGCCAACAGAAACTGTGTGACATGTATACAGGGATTGCTTTCCGGCCTTATTACAAAGCTAAAAAGGAGGGCACATTCAAAGGTTTTCTGGATCTTTTCACATTATTCTCACAGCTCCACATACTGTCTCTGTCTCTCTGCAAATGAGAAGGCTTACAGTTAACGCTCTTTGAAATGACTGAATCTGAGGCTGAAAAGATCACCCAGGAGAGCAATAAAAGTGATGTTAAGAGAGATCATTAAATGTCATTGTTAACGATCACCTAGTCTCTGCTTGGCAACCCGATCCACTGTCGTGTGGAAAGTGACTTCATGTAAATTTTCTACCTATCGGGTGCTTGGTGGTGTGATGTTGCATGGCCTGAAATAGAAATCAGAACAGAGATATTGCATTATTAACCTGCTCCCACACTCACATACAGCTAATGGCTGTGCAGCAGTGGGAGGAAGTCCACAGATGCAGGAGCACAGAAATCCTCAATAATATAATTCAAAATGAGCGAGAGAGAGAGAGAGAGAGAGAAGCAACAGCGCTTCACAATAAAAAAAAAAAAAAAGGCAACACTTGAAGGTAATTGATAGATAGTTGCTCTATTAAAATAACAAGATAAAAGGCAGCCTGGGTTTAATCTATAACACTCCACAGAATAAAAGTGAAGTAACTCCCTTTTTTCTCTCACCCAGAATAATGTATGCACAGCGCACTTGCTGATTAAATGCGGTAAGGGAACAGGGGTGAGAAGGCACACGGTGTAGGAGGCGGAGAGAAGGAGCTGTCACAGAGCAGACTGGGAAGACTGAGTGAATGTAGGTTTTTTTCTTTCGTTCTTTCTTTCTTTTTTTTTTTAAAAAACCCATCCTCTGAAGCTTCATTGCTGAAATGTAGCACAGAGCACCTTGGCCAATGGGTTTAATCTCCTCCTGCAGCCCCAAGCACAGCTCTGGGTGCATGAAGGTGCATCAAAGGAACTCTCTGGAAAAGAGGATTTGGCACTGCTTGTTTGGATTGGTAGCTTTTATTTCTAATAAAAAATGTACAACTTGATAAAATAATCATGGAGCTTAAAAAAATGGAGGAGGAGTTTTGAAAAAAAAAATCCTAATAAAATTACTAGTAAAATTTTATTTTAGCTCTTATAAACCCAAGAAATCCTGTTTTCCCTTTTTCTAGCATCCCACTCTCCATTTTTTAATGTACTGTCTTGTTCAGATGAACAGGTATGACTCAGATTCCTTAGACAAGTGTTTTTCTGCTGTATTGGAAAACTTGGTTTGCTTTAACATACCGGAAAACCTAAGAAGATTACATTTTATACCAAATTACATACAGACATTTCTTTTCTAATCAAGTTTTTTTTTAGTTAGATAATAATTAGATATTACCAATTGAACTAGTAACTTGGTCAGTAACAACTGTTTGTAAGTTAACTAAAGTTGGTCATGATCATCTTGGATGCAGATATTTGTGAATGATTCATCGTTGTTAAATTGTGGGTGTTTTCTGACTTTTTTGCTTCTCTGTGGCTTCCAAGAACTACCTTCTGCACCAGCTGGGCGGGTCTGTTTTCCACATCCAGCCATCATCTTCTGTTTACTTTCATTTATTGCTGTCCCCCTCCTTCAGCTAAACCCATGCCCTTTCTCACTCCACAGCCTCTTATTTCACTTCATTTTGTCTTCCGCGGCTGAGACCTTAAAAAAGTGGAGCTTAAAGCTTCCCCCATTGTCATTCACAGCACACAGGCAAGAGAACAACAGCTGCAGCTCATTGCCAAATGAAGGGAACTAACCTGCTCCATTCAGAAGGACCATCGGTCGCCAGCCCTGTATATTTGTCTAATGTGGTCCCCCTGCTTTAGTGGCCAATACGCAGAGGATAATGTGTTTCAGCGCAAAACTAATGGTGTCATCACTGCTTCATTTCAAACTATATAATAAGCATCAACCTATATAGTAAGCATTACAAAGTCTGTGTGTGCTGTGACAATTTTCTACACAATGGACGCATTCCTTAGGACTGCTGGAAACCTATAGCATAGTGGCTAAGGAGTTTGACTGAAACCTGATGGTTGGTGGGTCAAGCCCCAGTCTTCTTGCAATCCAGTCAGAGCAGTTTTTGGCCCCTGAGCAAGGCCCTGAACCCCTCATGTCTGGCCCCCCTGGTTAGCCCAATCAGCGTCAACTAAATATCTGTAAGTAATTAATTACTATGGCAGTCTCAAGCTGTTAGTGTTCAGATAGTCTGTGTGAGGCTGTTTGTATTGTGTACATTGTAAATGTGGACTGTTAAAAAGAGTAAGCTTGAGAAACTGTGACAAGCTGTGTTAATAACACCTCTGCTGATGGCTCTCTGTTTAGCTAATTGTATTAATGTGCACATTTGCAGTTTTCACTGACTAAGGCTTCTTAAATTGTGCAACCCCAGAATGAGAGTTCCAGTTCATCTCCACCCAGAGAAAAGCAATCATGCTTGTTAAACTGTTGAGCTAATTCTTGTTAATAAGTCTGAGGCTAATGTATGGTTTCATTTCTGCAGTGTAAAAAAGCGCCACTGCTGCTTAGGAAGACAAGTAATATATTACAAGCAAGAGATCTATTATTCAGGTCATTCCATGTGCTCAGATGAATTATGCTACCAGGACGCTGAGAGAAAAGGATACGATGGCAGCAAACTGGATCCTGCAGTAATCAAATCCTAACCTCAGTTGTAGGATCATTAACAAAGAACCAAGCACACTGGGCGATGCTTCCATCCCATAATTACGTTAGGAACAATGTCTTCCAAACAGAGGCTTAGTGCTCGATGAGTATGGCCAACACAGGAAAAAGGTTATTGTTTAAAATGAAAGTGCTTGTTTCATTAAGAGTGTTGACCAAGGTAATAACACTGTGGCAGCCAGGATTATTAGCTCTGGGCATTTCTGCTGGGCACCTCAGCCGTTTCAGAGTAATTAAAAGTTCACTTGGAGCAGGAGTAATCTGCCTCAACAGGGAATGCATGAATACAAAACAAAACAACATGCTTTATATGCAGAGTGTAGCACTGATTAAACACAAGCAGCCATTACAGCAGCGATGTGGACACTTCCTTTATGACCTCAGACACTTCCTTTATGACCTCAGACACTTCCTTTATGACCTCAGACACCTCCTTTATGACCTCAGACACTTCCTTTATGACCTCAGACACTTCCTTTATGACCTCAGACAGTCTAATGTTCTATGGGTGACTGATGGAGGGGTAAGAGATGACAGTGGTGCCAGCGTCTTCATTTGCTTAAACATATACACTGGCATTTGACCAAAAAAAACTGTCAAAGAGGCTTTTTTCAGTATTTTTCTTAATACTCATGTCGATCAACACTTACCAATGCTAATCATTGAAATATCTTCATCAATTAAGCATAAATACTGTTGTTTGTTAACTCACTTCTTGTCAACAGAATCCATGTAAGGTTCTTTTGCATGAATGCATTCATCCTGTGAGATTGTGACTCAGTAAGCCAGTGAGCATCTTGAAAGACTTGATGTAAAACTCATTTGAGGTTTCCGCTCACGGGTCAAAGGGAGCGGTGAGGTGAAACAAAGGAAAACCTATCATCTGCCCTTTCCCAACGGCTTCAGCTGACAACATAATAACATCTAACAGATACAGCGTCAGACCGTCAGACTTTTGACACGAGCGCCAGCGCTGACCTGACGTTGATATGACATTAACACATGACAAATGCACACCCACCTTCTTACCAAAAACAGAAAAGATGCAGCGTTGAGGAAAGCAGAAGACACCGGGCAAACTTTTAGATGGTTCCAGATGTCAGCGTTGTCAAATAAATACATTTCATTTTCCATTTTACCGTCAGCTGGCACTGCTATATCCATCCAGTGATACTGACGCTATGAATTTATTTTGATCGAATCATCGATCTAACAGCTCACGCTGTGGTGATAAGTATTTTCATTGTAAACTAGTCAGACTAAATTACCTGCAAATGCATGGGCAGCCGTTTGTCAGAAAGGACTGGTAGATCGACCTTTCATTTCAGCTTCAAGCACTTAAGCAAATGTTTCTGGGAAAAGTTCCATGGTGTCCCTTATTTTCACTGGCTTGTTGCCACACACACACACACAGAATTGCCTCCCACTCATCCTGCTACACCATGTGTCAATACATCTCCCCATATAGTCTTATTCATTTCAGCCTCCACTTGCTCCATCTTTCACAGCAACCTGTATGCAACCCTTTTACCCTCCTGCCTTCACTCTCTGTTAAACAGGGACCAAGTGCAAGAAATAGCAATGTGCATGCCAGTGTCATAAGATCTGTTGTCATCCCTATTTACGAATGCAGTACTCATATATCCACATTAGTTATAGTAAAGCCACACGTTCCGGGATACTCGGAGACCGCGTTGACACTGTTGAGCCACCAGGTGAGGGATGTATCAGTTATAGTATGATAAATCATGCATCTTCATTTCTTTAAGTGTATCATTACAGTCTTTCCATCATTCACGACTGTAATTATTCACTGAAAGTCATGCTGCATAAGAAGCCTGCAGGCAGTCTTTTGCAGGCTTTGAATTCTGAAATGTAATTTTTGAATTGCGTCCAATAAACATTTTCCATTCAGCTACACAGTGATTTTTAAAGCAGGGATAACTAGAATTAAAAAAACACTCTGTGATTGTGTCCTGTAATGTAATGAGTTATTCTTTATATTTTCAATCTATTTGCGGTTACAACAAAAATGGTTTGTGTCGGACAATATTAATAGTGTTTCACAGCACATTGCAGCTGCATTCTAATGAATTGGGCTAATATTGTTATTCTTTAACTCTACTGTTGTAACCCAGTATTGTCACTTAGATAAACATTTTATCAAGGGTTTCAAATATAAAATGAATTTCAGATCTGTCAAATGGGAATTTTAGTTGCTTACATTTCTGTTATATTACAGTAACATAATTGGGCAATGTTTTCCAGTACTGCCTGTTCTAATTGTGTAAGAGTGATCAGAATCATAATTAATTAGGTTCGAGATGGCATCTATCAAGAATAATCTAATTTACCAGATAGGTTGCGATAATGCAAATATCATAGTAAATGACGAGTGGATGGATTTTTTCTTGATTAACCCTGTCCTAGCGTTTGTAGTCATAAAAGAAGGACTGTTTCCTTTATGCACGCGTTTCATTATCCTTTGATCAATTATCAATCTGAAAATCATCTCTCGCGTTCAATAAGATGACTCTGCCGCTGCTAAGGCACCCACATCACGTACCCCGTTACCTGGAATATATTAAGCTGCACGATCCATTCCGTTGTCCTCGAATCACCTTTACCTGAACAGACTGGCATCAGAATGATGTATCAGCCAGATCACGAAATCCGTTCTGTAACCCCCTCCCTGTTTAACATGGGAGGCAATGTAATTCTATAGGCAGCTATAGTTAGCTGCTTATTTTATATGACCAATCCCATTGATATGTTTTCTTTATAGACCTTACCCGTTCTCAAATCAATTGTATTCAGTCGTCATTGTTTATCCATATGGACTAATGTTAATGTCAAGAGCATTCGATTCAACAACAGTAATATCATGTTGCTGAATAGGGGTGTGCCAGACTCTGTATAGCCAGAGTCATTTGATATACATTTGTAATATCATAGTCGGACATCATAAAGCCAATCAAATGCATGTGTGGTGACTGGTCACCTCCGATCCCATGTATGTGTGGTGACTGGTCACCTCCAATCCCATGTATGTGTGGTGACTGGTCACCTCCGATCCCATGCATGTGTGGTGACTGGTCACCTCCAATCCCAGTCCTAGCATCCCACATGAGCTTCTGTTACATCATCAGGTTTTCCAAATATCAACTCTGCAAAAACTTTCATACCCCACTGTGATATGTTTGTGTTTCCTTCCACTCACCACCTGGCTCAGTGGCCACACCTGCCACTGTGTCACATTACTAACAAATGCTGTGACTACAAGCCCGATGGGACTTCTCCCAAACACATTTGCATAGCACAGTCGGTTCAATACACACGATTCCCATTGATGTATGTGTAGAGCTAATTATAAGAATACCTATATGAGGAAATCACTATTGGTTGTTTATTGATCTTCTGCTGTTTTAGGGACCTGTTGAGATGTGATTTATAAATGGGAAAATTGGATACTTTTATCAGACATGTTTATGGGGACCTCTAGTCCTGCCCCTGACCTGGTAGGTTATATTTGCTCTTCTGTAGTGATTGCACCGATCAGAATCACTGGCTGGGGAGGAACAAACTTTATCTTTAAACAAATCATTACTTTCAACCTGTTCCCATTTATCCTCCTTAAGAGTAAAACAAATTATCCATGGAGTAGCCAACACAGCTGATGTAAATAGAGTGAATGGTCACCATAATTCTTAATAAAGTTTAACACTGTGATGTTTAACTGCAGAATTTTTGCAGATCCTTTTAAGGTAACAATAATGACTTTGGATAATGAAAGAAGAGTACAGTTGTTGACAAGTTAAAAACATCAATGGATACAACAAATGAAACATTAGTTTGCAATGAACAGCAATTTACTCAGTTGGCATCAATTGATGTTGATTACTCTGAATTGCTTGTTTTATTGTTAATCAAGGAGGATAGATGGGAACTGGCTGAATGTAATGATAGTTATAAAGGTAAATTTTGTTCCTTCCTTGCGTTGAGTTCACCAGCCATCACTGACCTGAATTATTGTTTATCTCAGGGTAAAAATTATTGTTTCACTGCAGGTAAGAGGCAATATGTGGGGCATGTGGTCGAGATACCCTGTGTCCCAAAAGTGCACTACGTACTCCACACTGTTGTGTATACACTGCGTGCTATTCTAGAAAGTGCATGCTTTCATTAGTGTACAAGAATGAACACACTTGATTGTATTTTACAGTCCAGAAATGCATCGCCAGTGTTAATGATTCCACCATTTTGTTTGAAATTTTCGATCTGCAGGAGGCACCTCCCTTTCCGTTTCGCTTTGCATTCTGGGACAATAGTGTCTGTGCAAACCACACTTCGGATTGCCACCATTGTTAGCGCATATACTTGTGCTATCTAATGCATAGTGCACGTCAAACATTAACCACACTATGTACTACGCGCTCAAAAAACAGCTAGACATAGAGCGCAGCGCACTTTTGAGACACAGCACTAGACCTCCTCAGCAGTAAAAGCCCAGACTGAGTCATATTTCAGAGTGACCCCGGTGGCTAATTCTGCCTTTTGATAATGAGCTGAGTTCAGCAGCCTCCTCCAATGCTAGAGCTAAAGCTCTCACTCTGCACGCATATTTCTGTCCAAAGTCCGAGACGATAGTAACCGAGCCTGGCCCGAACCCGACAGGCATTCTGTTTATGTCCAACCCCGACCTGAGTCCGACACAGTTAATGTAAGCTGAAGCACTGAGTTTGTGTTACCCTGTCCACTGTCGCTGCAAGGCAGAACTCCCAGTTTTCTCACTGTCATATCTCACCAGAACCCCACAAGTTTTACATTTTGCATAACCAACCGTTTGGTTATTACCTGCATTGATGACTAAATCGAAACGTACAGTTGATTTCCCTGCATGGTTTCCGGTAGTTTTAAACTTCCCTGATGACAAATTTTGTTTGACGTCCTCCATCTTTAGCCTATGAATATTAACCACCTGAAATAGCCTGTGTTGCGTTGTCACATAAATAAACAAACCCCAGCACTGAACAGAAGGTAGCCCAACACAGACAGTAGGTCCATCATTTTTATTGATTTTTACACAATATTTTCACTAAAAAGAACTTGGAGCAGCATGTCAACTAGGCTAGCCCATCCTAATTAGTAGTTCAAAAGTCAAATGTTCACTGCCTAGTTATTGTTTGGCTGACGTGACCAAACCCGAACCGAACCCGAACATCATTTCTACATTTTTGTCCGGTGCCGTCGGGCCCTGCACCAGTGATTGAAGCTGTTCTGGAAAGGCTAATCCACATACCATGCCGTTAACGCTTAAGGTCCTCCATTTTCATTTGTATTCCCTCTCCACTTCCAATGCATATGTAATAGCCTTCCTGTGTTGTTAGTTATGCAAAACCAGACATATTGGACAGTCCTTTAGAGCTGTGGATTTAAAAAACAATGAAGGTTTAGTTCTTTTTCCATGATCATAGCGCCATTAACAGAATAAACCTCTGCAGATTGGAATATACATATTCAGATGGACTTCATACTGGAATCAGTTTGACATATACACAGCAGGGGGTAAATACAGAGTTGTTTTTAAAGTTCATTTAAAATAAAATCAGGCCAAATGATGTGAGGATGGAATGGCAAAAAGCACCCTTACGTGAGTGAGCTGCAGCCATTTCAATTTTTTTTTTAATGTTTAAAAGAGTATGATGCAATGCATTGACTAGGATGAAAATACAAACCAATGTAACTAAAAATCACAAGATGGACACTGTGCATTAATTATATCATATAAAATATAGATTATACAATCATCAAAAACAAAAGCCTGTAAATGATTTCCCATAACTCTTCCCAAGTGGTTTGAAAAGCGAAGGTGAAGCTTGTTTTCCTCCATACAGGATTAAATGCTGGTTTATCTGCTGCCCCTCTGTAAGATCCTGTCAGCGCGGGGTCCAGCACACAGCAGGCGAACGGCCGTGGAAGATTTGATTACCTCTTTCTCTGAGAGCTTTGCCATCTTTACGCTGTCACCTGTTCAATCAGGGTCACCCCGGTCTGTCAACTTTTATTCCCCACATAGACACTTCCAATTCCCACCTCCTCATTCGACAGTCAGAACAGGTGTTATATTAATCTGTGCTTTCACAAACTGTTTCATTCATGAAACAAAATATGACATTAACAGTTGAACGTCTAAGCATCGCCTTGTCTTCTTTGGTGTGGAATCGGTATCTAACTGTGCTCACAATTAAAACACTTCATTGATGTGTATTTTGAGGACAAACGCACAACCTTAGGCTAATTATAGTGATCCACTCATTCTCACGTATGTTCCTTGATTGCCAATTAAGGAAATAATAAGTGAATAATCAATACTCAATAATCAATATTCCTCTCTAGCCCTGTGACAGCATGTTTTCTTTACATCACAATGTAGGATAGCATTTTACTTCAAGTTATCAGTGCTTGTGGAAAAAGATACTCTTTGCTCTGTCCCAGGGGAGTATTTAATAAGAAATATTGAAATAAAAATGTCTGTTCACCAGGGTGGTTCTCAGCCCTGGCCCTGCAATATCCCTGTTAGGCTGCTTTTAATGTCAACCTTATTTGCAGTTCCTGAAGAATAAAGAGCTGTTTGCTATGGGGTAATTGTTTTAATTAGACTCTTAATTACTAATGAGTGATGATGCTTAACCCTGTTATAATACAGGACACCCTTTTGTACATCACTTTGAATCACTGGTATTCTGCTACACAATTCTGAATAAAATCACAAAAAAAGCTGAATTGTAATAGTGTTTCAGAGACTCCAGGGAGATGTAGAATATGTGTGGAGTGCAGTGACTCATACCAGACCAGATAAGGAAAATGTTATGTATATCACATTATATAAAGGAGAAGCAAGCTTTGAGCTCTCTACACAAAATTTCATCTTCATTGTAAGGCAATTTGGCTTGATGTATGCTGCTCTCAAAAGAGCACAGGTGACACTGCAATCATTCATTATTTGAGAATTCTGCTGGTGGAGATTGAATCATTACAATATTATCAGTTTAATTGGCTAGCCATGTGTTTATAAATTGCATGTCATGCCCTGTGAATCACTTCTGAGACTGCTGGATGACTGGTCTGTCTGAAGCATAACCGGGACTGCTCTACCCCATACAGCGCTCTCTGTCACTGATTTTCCATGTGTACCCAATTTTTGTGCTGTGTGTCAGAGCTGGAATGAAAATGCTGGCCCACTGTATCGATATTTATACTAAATATTCACCATCACTTTTCCATGGATCTGAGAGGGTTTACCTTGTTACTCAGCACTTAATTGATCAATTAAAATGGTTGATTACACAGTTTGCTTATCTCACCTGGTGTCTTGGGTCTGAACACGTTTCAGATTTTAAAATGTAAATAAAAAATCTGCAAAAACTGTGGCCCTCTAGGACAAGGGTTGGACACCCCGGTCTAAAACCCTCTCAGTGGTGATTACTCAGATCTGTGAAAAGCTCTCACCATGCAGCCGTGGGTCTGTCTGACGGTTGAAGTAATAAAATCTTTTTTTTTTTTTTTTTTAAACAACCCACTGTGTAATTCTCGTGTTAATGAGTGCAGTCGTTGACCTTGGAAATAAATTGTGCCAGATTTATTATCTTAGTCAAAGGAGGGAAGACACATTACGTCAACTGAAAGCACACAGTCATTTGTAACCCATTGTGTCGGCGCACGAAATTAGATGACAGCTGAAAGGGATGCTGGGATAGGGTCAGCCTGTGAATGTCAATATTCGGGCAGAACGAGCGCTGAAGGTTTTTCATTTCTGTCAGCTGCGATGAAACCGCAGGTACGGTTCATTATTTCAGACAGAGGGAAAGCAAATCATATTGTCCGAAAATCCTTTCCCACTTTCTCTCACCGAAGGCTATGATTTAGTGGGAAAGCGTGGATGAAAACCCCCAGAAAGCTTCGCGGAGCTGTTGCCAGACCTAATCTGCAGTGAGTGAAAAGATGCTTGGCACTGCAGTTAGGAGAGAGAAAAAAGGAAAACAAGGGGGTAAAAAAAAAAGTTGCTGCGCAGCAAAAAGAGCCCCTTTAAGTATGTTACAATGCTAATCAGTGTGTCTGCAAGCACTTCTGCACATCACAGCGCCACAAAAACAAGATAATTGCCTCTGGTAAAATACACTGTGCAGCATGTACACAACTGCACAAAGCATACAGATGTACTTTATTCTGCTTGGTACTATCTGTGTAACACACATTATATCATAAATTACCTGTTGAAAACAAAAGAGGCTATACTGCTTATTTCAAGGATATATTCAACAAAGACAATATGTACACATTTAAAGCACTGTTAGCTAATTATAGTCAACTACAGTAGCATAAACTGCCATATTTGAAAAGTAATTGGTCCAATCCAATAGGCTTGGACGTACAGTGGAAAGTATTATTTCAGCTATACATATCACAGTATAATAACTTTCCATAACCCCCAAAGAAATGGTGAAATTATATAGCACATATCCCAACTGAATAATACAATTTAGTTTAAGGCTAATTATATGTAAAATATATGCATCATGCAATTAAACATTCATTTCAATTTTACATAATGTGTTCTAATTGGAGGTAATTATAACATGTGCTGAAATGTTATTCCTTTGATAAAGAAGGAATGGAAATGAATCTAACATCTGGAAACTGATATCCAGGACAGATATTTTTATGAAATAAAATTATTTATGATGAACTTATTTTGATTCTAAGATGATATCAAAATTTGACAGAATGGGAAAATGACTAGGAAAATGTAAACAATATTTTTATTATATATCTGTTTAAAAACTCGACACTGTTGTACCCAGTTAGTTAAATATGTGAGACGTACAGTTTCACAGTTCTGACCTTCACAGTATTTATGTACAGTGCCTATAAGAGGTTATAAATCTCTCAGATCTTTTCATGTTCTATTGTTTTACTGCATGATATCAATATGGATTTAATCAGCCATTTTGGTTTTTTTTTTCCACAGATCAACAAAAAAAATGTCAAACTGAAAAACAAATTAACAAATTGTTATCATTACAAATATAAAACAAAATTATTGATTCCATGAGTATTCACTCACCTGGAGTGCACATTTTTAGAGTCACCTTTGGCACTGTTTATAGCCTTCACTTTATTTGCATAAATCTCTTGTAGATTTGCACATCTGGACCTTAATGTTTTTTGCCCATTTATCTCTGTGATTCTTCCTAAACCCCTTCAGGCTGGATGGGGGCCATTAGTGAACAGCACTTTAAATCTTGCTGCGGATTCTCAATGGGGCCGAGGTCCGATGGTCTTATGGTCTGCCTTGGCCACTCCAAGACTTGGATTATTCTGTTCCAAACCCGTTCATGTGTGGCTTTGGGGGGGGGGGTTTGAAGGCTCAAGCTGATTTTCTGAGCTCACTCTACAAAATTTCCAACAGGGGGGTGGGGTGGGGTGGGGTGGGGTTGGGGAGGGGGGTTATGAAGTTTCATCCATCATATATAGACCCGTGGGAACGTGATATGCATACAAATACGCATCGGTTTTGGACTAGCTCTTGGAATAATTTCATATTTAGCAATCCACGTACACCCATTCTTTTATCCAGAATTTCTCGGGCTGAAGCTCTGGTGGTGTGGAGGGATGACTGTAAATGGCCACATTTTTAGCTGGAGGAGGAGGGCTCAGTCCTCCGGCCCCCCTGCCCTCTCTGTCGCCCTCCCTTCCGTGTGGTGAGTCACCTAGTACAGCGTAATGCCCGCGGGGCGCCCGCACCGGTTTGATTATGAACCACAAATCACAGCTGCCTTTCGGTGGTAGTATGGCTTTCAGCCCACAGGACAATGCGGCTTCATGTTTATCGCGGTTTTTTGACGCCATTACTGCATTACAGCTAATTATTTGGAGATAAATGTAAAAGTTGTTGCATTAAAATGGCATGCTCATTTCGGATTCCTTCTGAAGCTGCTTTTATCTTAGCCCACACCCAGTGCTATGCTGGACGTAACGAGCGCATTTTAAATCCTAATTAATTTCTATTCAGTTCCAAAGCTCATAAAGGCAAATAAATAAGAATGACAGGAAAGAAAATACTATATGTTATCTCTTTCTGTAGGAGAATTATTAATGTCAACAGTAATTTAATATTGAGTATTAAGCAAACACTCAAAGGCTACAGCATTGAGAGTCAATAAGGGTTTAACTGGTAGTGTGTCAATGTCAAATGAGACCTTGTCTATGAAAAGTACATTTCTTTTTCCTTCATGGAGAGGAACTCGAAGCTCCCTGGGCCACCTAATTAGATAGAACTGACATAGTATATTTGATATTGACATCTGGAAACAAAACTAAATGAATGGCTAGTCTGTACAGAGAGAGATATGAAAGCATTGTGGAGTCGACAAACCCAAATTTTCCAAGCAGGGAGCACAATGCTTTGAGCTAATTGGAATTTTACAGCAGACAATTCACTGCCAAAATGACAAAAGTAATATAGTGAAACTTCAGAAGTAGACGAAAGTATTCCGTTGAACCGAAACTATTCAAATATCCCTGAGCCATTGCAGTGGAGCTGTTTGAAGTCTAATTGTAGTTGTGATTATATTACTACAGAGGCCAAGCACAATGTATGGCTCAACAACAATTAATTAGGTCCTCACTGTCAATGACAAAATAAAATCAGGTTCATTCAAAAATGTCTTTAAAATATTTTCCACTGCTGTTATTTATAAAACTACTGTTTTCACTTGGAGAATTCTTGTCTTCTAAGTCAGGAAATGAAAAAAGTGTGTGCGTCGTTACTCCCCATTCCCCTCCTCTCAAGAACATGTAAAACTTTGATGAAATTTTTCCATTTTGATGCAGAGGGAATCAAACTTTAGAGCAAATTGACAATGCTTTCTCAAGGGCTGACCTCCCCCTCTCTGGTGTGGGGAGGACGCAGCTCGCATCGCTACAGAGCCTTGCAGCTCATGCCTACACGCATGCCAATTTTCTGTTATTAGAGCATTCGGAAGTTTCAAAGAACACCCTTGGAAACAGTTTCTCAAGGACTTTTTATTGGTTGAATGTTCTTCGGCATTTAATGTAGCTTTTTAAAAAAAAGCTGGTATGAGTGAATTAAGTTGACAAATGCCAAAATTCACTGATAGCGCTTTCAGAGCACACCGATGCGATGTCTGCTATAGTTATGTTGAATAGCTGTACTTCAAATACACTGTAGTCATCACTATGCAGTTTTCTAAGGATTCAATATTTTCCTCAAACAAACTTAATTACTATTTTCAAATATAACATCTGTTTTCAAAGGCAGTAAATTTCCCATTTTTTGTTATGTCATAGTTTAACATAATGAGGTTTGATGGCTTTCAAAAGAGCCACAAACAATTAAACCTGTCATAACAGTATTATGGTGCTAGGCCCTTCTTTTGGAGAAAGGTAACTCTGCCAGGTCTTATATAATACAGTCTTCACCGTAAATGAACCCATCTCTTTCATAGTGCCCAGTGGTACCATCACCCTGTCCGGGTCAGCATTTTCAGTCCTTCCTGGGTGCAGTATATATATATATGACTACTAAGTGGAGACATGTTACTCTACATTACAGTTCTCCAGGGTTTTGGGGTTGGAGGTATGATTTAGTCTTTTCTTATTTTACTCCATGGTGGTTCCTCGGTTGTGATGTTTCATCATTTATTATATATATTATTATAGTGTTTTTTTTTTGTTCCTGTTTCACTGAACCTGGAAATTGGGTAATTCTCCTGCAAGATCTGATTACCAGAGGAGTCCCTCTCATTACATTTTCGATTTAATGTCTTTTTTCCTTAATTGCAAGCACTGCGCATGCATTGAGACCTGAGTCTGGTTTTCACCACCTCAGTTTCAGAGACCAGGCTATCAGGACTGGCCACAGTTTGAGTTTATCATTTAACTAATTTGCGTTTGATGCCGTAGGACAGCGGTGTCATACGCAGTACCTGTTCGTTTTCAGTGTGTTTCAGCACTTAATTAATTATAACGACTGACTGGTTGTAAATACCACGTACCTGGTTGCCAAGGCCTAAAATGGCTGCTGATTTAAAGGAAACAAAGAAAACCTGCGACCACCGAAGCCCCTTAGAACTGGAGTGTGATACTCCCGCTGTAGGACACAGCAAATATACTCCAGAAGACTGAGTGTTTTACTGGGTTCTTTGGCGTAGCGTTTGTGCTGCACATCACAAAGAGCGAAAGGTATAACACTGATGCCAAAGCCTAAAATCAGATAGGCGCTCTGCCCTGCATGGCCCAGATTAGAATCTCTAGTTATGCCTTCATGCTTCTAGGGGAGGATAACAGCATCCCAAATCTCCCTGATCCTTGGTGAAAGCGTGGTCCTCTCCCATAGAGCTTGACTGCGTATCGCTGTTTTGGTGACCTGAATGTAAATTTCTGCCAGCAGCCAAAAAAATGCAATGAAATGTTACATGAAATGGCACAGAACTGACATTAAGACACATGCTCTGCTTGTAGCTTTGGGCTTTATTTCCTGCTTATTTTTAGAGGAAAAAATGAATACGCAGAAGAGGTGTGATGACTGGGGAGCAAGTACTAATATATTCATGCCTGGACAGTTTTCCAATTACAACCACCATACAACTGTTTTTGGAGAAATCTGTGATCAGAGGGGTAAAAGATGAACATTTATAACAGCACTACCAGAGATAATAGCACTACCTCCAATCAGTTAACGGACACTGTGACAGGAGTGCAGATCTCTGATTACGCCCTCTTGACTTGGACTCCTGGGTGGGAGAAAACCCACAAAAACATACAGCACCACTAAAAGAACCATAACAGCCACCAGAGAAGGAGAGAGATGAGGTGGAGTCCTATTGGGCACTTAATATCAAGACCTGAGCAATCAACTGCAGATTACCAATCAACCTCTGCTGAGGGCTCCTGCAGGTGGAACTGCAGATGTCCTTAGTCTTAGTGATTGCCTTGGTCTCGCAGGCATTTGAGTGATGAGACAGCCGGGTCATTGAAATAGGATCAGGCCAGACTGAAATATCCGCCTTGGTGATAGACCAGAGGTAATGATGCAACAATGCGTCAGAAAAGCGTAGTCTGACCGAACGTAGTTGCGTTAACCTGGGGAGACAGCTGGTTTGTTAAAATACGGTCAAGGTGGTGCTGGACTGGAAGTAATCATGAAATGTAAGCTCCTCAATTACAGCAAGGCAAAAATGCATTAGTAAAGCCGAGCCTGACCTAACTTAGTTATGTTAACCTGGAGAGACAGCAGGGAACTCCGGACTCAGCTACAGAAGTGTTACAGTGCACTCTGTTCATCCCCATCCTCTGCCATGGGCACAGTTTACTTTCAGATATAAATACCATACCCACAATACCATCAATTAATTCAGTCACTTAGATTTAACAAAAGGTGCAAACCATCTTGTCAAGCTAATGTGATAAAATATGAATGAAGAAAGAGCCTTTCAGATACGAGTGCATGTCAGGTGCAAATACAAAGACTGTAACCCAGTCAAATACAGATGGTCTCTGTGAGGGCCTATGCAATGTTACATAGTGTCATGCATTTCTTTGAGGATACTTTGATTACATAAATACAGTTTGACTACATAGATATAGTCAAGCATTTATTGTCAAATATAGTTGACAAAATATAACCATCTGTTGGTTTACTTCCTGTATTTTTATCACAGACACAGACACTCAAACACGGATTGATTTTATTTCTTTGAAGACTGTCATATCCAGCTGGGAGATGTCTGACCTTGCAAACATTTTTTTTTTATCCTGAGATGCTTTTTTGTTAGAGAAATGTTTCAATTTTTATTTCGAGTAGTTGCATGAATTGGCAGATAATTGATGCCAAGTTCTGCTCCGAGTTTGATGGTGAGGATGTTGGAGAGTTGCCATTTTCTCTCATTGATGATCGCCCCTCCATATTCATGCAAATAATGATCTTAGCTGCACTACTGGCTTTTTTTTGCCAAAGTTTTTGTTTTTCTGAGTAAATCTGAGAATCCCATCCTCAAAAAGAAGCCAGCACTCCTTGTGAGAAACAGTGAGAGTCTCCATCATACAGCCGAAATGCTTTCCTTGAACTCGATGAAAATATGCCGAGTGACTGTGGGCACCGGCTCCCTCACCAGAAGTGGAAACCCAGGGGACAGAGCAGACTTCAGAGGTCCTCCAAAATGAAGGGGAGAAGAAGTGGGAGCTGAGCTCCTCCCGTCCACCAGAGATCTGACTACAGAGCGGATCGAGCAGCCTCTGAATTAATCGGAATCGCATTTTGCATAGTCACTTTCAAGTCCTCGCTGTGGGCAATCAATACATAACAAAGGCACAAAGCTGTGTATCAGAATAACATGCCAGTAATTGTGGTTTCCACCTCTCCTGGTCCCCTCATATCTGTTGCCACCACAACTGCAATGCAATTACTTTGGGTGTTTTGCTGTTTACTGAAGTAGGGGATGTGTTTTTTTGTGCTTCTGGGTTGTGAGAATGATTCGCCCGCTCATTGAAACGAGATTACAGTGCTGTAAAATGAGGGCATCGCTATTTATTCCTGTAATGTAATGAGGGGAAGGGGAAAGGGGAGGATAGGACTGTGTCACCCGCCATGTCCTGATTCTATACATCCTCCCATAAGGATGCACCTTGCTGGGGACCATAGTGCTTGAAATAGGAATCTGTCACAGCAGGACAGGACAGTCCACTGAAATGACCATCTTCTGAGACAGATAACTTTCGCTTACGCTCTGAACTACGGAGATTCAGACCCACTGATCTCACATGAGTTTATTTTACAACATGTACAGTGAACCCTCGTTGAACCAGACTAATTGGGGGGGAAAGGGAGTACAATATAACTGATACTACAATATAACCGGGTGATAATAATAAAACGCACAGTGGTCCCACCTCGGCTGTGGTACCAAGCCATATTTACTCAGAGTCCAGTGTACAACAATACTCGGACTCTGTCAGTTTAATTACGTTTCTGAAGAATCCTTTGTGATACGATGTGGCACCTCCGTAATAGCTACCAATAACGATGAATATTAAAAGATAGAAGGAAGAGATAAAGAGGTAAAGAAAAAATACGAAGTAAGGGAAAGAGAGAACAGTGAAAGGAGATACGAGGTAGAGAATGGGTAGAATGAGAGGGGAGTAAAGAGAGAAAAAGAAGATGTCAGAAAAGTGTAAGGGAAAGAAAAAGGGCGGAATTTTAACCAATACCAACCAGAATAGACCATGCATGTTTCAACAGCAGAAATAGTCTGTTATAACCGAAATCTGTTTAAACGAGGTCCACTATAATGGGGGTTCACTGTATTAAGGAAAACAGAACTGAGGCAACCAGTGACGATCAAGGTTTCTACTCCAGTTTTTACACATGTTATAACAGTGTTATTACAACACTTCCAAATTTGTCTCCCATTATCAGTGATTGACTTCCCTTTTACTCTTTGAATCTGCATATTGATCTGAATAAACTGACTTCATAGTGAGAATACATTTTAAAGCAAACAAAACATTTGTGTAGTGCTTCCCATTTTATAATATTTTCAACATGTATTATGATATTATCACTGTGGAAACTATACTGCAAACAGCTCTGGCAATAAAACAAACTGTGGCAGTGCTGTGATACAGTTCATTAGATTGTTAGTTGTAAACTCTTTCATTTAAGTTCATAATGAAAAGCTGTGGAAAGCCATACAACTTTATATGTGCAAGAAACATTTTTTTCTGCAGCATTTTTTTGTTTGTTTTAATAATTTTGATCTCCCCAGATGTCACACGTTTTAAATGTTTGCAACACTGAGTACAGACTGTTGATCAATATCAGGGTATAGAAGAATCCAAATGCTCCCATGTGACTCTGAGAGGGATAATGGACTACATGAACACATCAGTTACACCCTGCCCTCCCACTCAACACCACATCCATATCATCTATATCACCATGGATAAGCATTCAGTTAATACTGTTTTACTGCTCCAGTTTGCTCAAGTGTTCTGAGTTACAGTTTTGTCTTTATTTCTTGTTTTGCCATGCTAAATGCTATCTGCCCCAGCCACTGATCCACCTGCCGGGGTTACTGCACATGTGATCTGATGGCCGTAGGTCTGCCTCACATCTAACTTATTTATTTGTAAGAGTGTGGCAGATGTATATCTAAAAAGCTGCTTTGCCAGGTGCAATTTCAGCACGGTTGGATCTCCTGGATTTGCGAATTGAAACCGGGGCCCACAGAAACGTCACCGACACCCCATCTGCCAGTCTGAAATAAGGACACTTTCTGCCTCAGGTGTGTGCATGGTGGCTGCATTTCTCCGCACCTGATTGGCCGGTTGAGGACAGAGTAGCACATGCAAGCTCCCCTGCCTCTGTGATGAAAAGCGAAAGGGATTGGCATTTTCAGAATAACTTCTGCAACTTTTGTGGAAGTGGGTCAGATGTTGAGAAGGGGCCGATTGCGTCAAGCGATGAGGCAGCGTCGTTCTGTTAAGGTTTGTAACATCGCCACGGTTTTGTGAGATATAAAGCATGAAGCTTCAATGACAGCGATGACAATGACGAGGCTCATTCCGTCAATCAGTGCTCTCTTTGTTGGCCCATTAAAGAGACGATCGGGAATTTCAGATTATGCTAATGTGAGCCAGTGGAGTGGCAAATCGACTTGTAATCAAGCACTCAAATGGGGCTAATCATTACATCTGCAGCTTTCCGTCAACTCATTTTGAACCTGCCCTTCTCCAAGTGGGCATTTTTTTTTACCCTCCTTTCTGCGCCCTTTGCTTACAAAAGACGCTGTCCACTTTAAAAGGAGCTCAAGAAGAGATCGTAGCCGGTAATGGGTTGTAAACACAGAGAGTCAACAAGTCAAGTCCTCACATTCCAACATTTCGATTCTGCCTAATAAACGGCGGATGTTCCGTTCTCTCTGGCCCCCATTCGAGTGTGCCAGGATGGCCATTTGTGCTTGATTAAAGTTTGTTCTCCTGCCATTGTTGCTCGGAGCGAAAATGAAAGCACTGCTGGGTATTTGTCACAGATAAATCTGCTTAATCCTCAGTAAATGTCTGAGCGCTTGTCAATACAAACACCTGACAGCACGTATGAATTATTGGCTGCCAACAGTGGCATTTCTGCAGCAGACGTCATCTGCTCTTATCATCAACTTGGGGATCAGTGAGAAGGCCTCCTCAAAGCACTGGAATTAATTAACAAGTCCACCGGTGCTTTAAGACACATTCTCTCACACTCACGCACAAAGGCAGACAAAACACTGCCATTATGGTATTACGTGCAGGTTTATTGGGTAACCCGTTTTGTTTTGTCAATGAATTCCAAGGTTATCAAGTATTCATTCCGCTTGCACAAGTCTGAATACTTGTGTCATCGCACAAGTATTCATTCCACTTGAACTCAAAAGGAGCACCTCTATCAAATTACAAAAACCATCAGCTGTCTTAGGCCCAGCTGAGAACCAGAGTTATTAATCGTATCTTCGGTTTCCCTCACGGTTCCCGTATGTATGCCAGTGACATAAGTGCCTGGTGAAACCGTCTGGGGACTCTTTGTGCTGACTCTCTCTGCTCATTCCATCACCATCTTCACCGCCGTCACGTTGGCTACCCCTCGCTAACAAGGATGCAGCATCATTTTCCAGGGCGTTTTAGAGGGAAATAGAGCATGTTTCATTACCACAAACTTGCTATGAAATAATTACATGTGCAACCCGTGGAGCCTATGCAAATCTTCTCAAAGTGATTAGGAATAAATACATATGGCAGAATGTGCGGATATGCATTTCATTTTTATTTTACTGAGCACAAATACGCCCTCCATCCATTTCGGTCTATGGCTGCCCATTGTGGGTTTAAAAAAAACATGCTTTTGCATTAGTATGTGTTGAAGAGATGGCTGACACATGCATCATCCAATGAAGGTTTTAAAATTGCTCCATCAATCTACCCACAACATAAAAGTACTCTTGGTATTTAACTTGCTAAATTGATCATTACTCACTAAATTGATCATTACTACTCCAATCACAGAAGATGGAATGGGGAATCAGTGATTGCATTTTGAAAATGGATCAAACATTAAGCGTTAGGCCTTAGGGTTACAGCCAGTAATTGATTGCAAACCTTGCCAAGCATTAATTTTATCTCGATTAAATAAAAATCATAAAGACTCAAATACTTCAGCTATGGTTTTGAACCATGCTTTTAGTTTTCAGTGTAAATAAAAAATTGGAGATTAAACTGACATACAAATTAAATGGATAGAAAACAAAAAGCTGTTGGCATTTGAAAACATAGACCTCAGTTTAGGATGAACTGAAATATGTTTATTAATAAATGAACCCCAGCTGCAGCCAGCCTGCCCTAACGTTAAATATCTCCACACATCCACCTTTCATTTAGGACAAAACACTTTAATGTAATGTGTAAACTTGAACATAATATATGCATCTATTGATATTTTGTCCCTTGGCCTGTGTTAGGAACATAAGAAGTACAAGGGCCCAGCCAAAGGATGTCAGAACAGAAAATTACAAAAACTTTGAGCATTTTAAGTGACATTTTACATGCCTTGATCTCTGCTCAGCAGTGACCAGGATGAAGTTTCTTTAGTTTCAGACCTTAAATGGCCCTAGGGTATTCCATCCTCCTCACAATTTCTGATAAGCATATACCATTTAAAATGTTGAGGGTCAAAGCAGGCAATAATCCTAGATGTACACAAGGTACTACTGATACCCTACAAGAGGAAAAATGACTGGTCCATGTCCAGACATACAAACAGCCTAACTGAATGGCTTGCCTTAGGTAAGTAACTGCACTACTTCGATTAGAACATAAATGTAATTACTTTCTGGACTCAATCAAAACTTGGAATAACCCAGCCAAATTTTTGAAAGTGCCAACTCACAATTTTTTTTACCCTATTCATTTTTTAAAAGCTCTGGTCAGGTCACTTTTAAAGAAGAAATTGCTAATTCTTTTTAACCATGTTATCTCAGCAAGGCAAGTCTCAAGATTACTGAACCACACAGAATTGTTATGCTCCCACTTCCAAGAGTGAGTGTCCTACTGGGAAGAGACAGAAACTGAAATATATTTGATATGTAGGAATTGGTTTCAAAAGAGACCATGAAGGCACCCTCCAAGGGGGAAAAGAAAGACTAATGCTTTCTTTAGTCACTAATTAATTGTGGCCTTACACCAAAGTTCCCATGGATTGAGGTTTCTTTTTACAACTAAAATTTATCCTGATTTTGATTCTCTTTCAAAGGACAAATAAAAATGTCCCATGTTGGGACAGTTCTTCAATCAACTTAAATCAAATACTGACTCGAGCCTCTAAACACTTTTAACTGGGGCTGAGCAATACCAAACTACCAGGAGCCATGCTCCTAACCTCACCGCTCCTAATTCCCAACAGAACTCACCCTGCACACAGGCATGCCAATTTACCCTGTGGCTGATTAGCTACAGGCGTCCCAATTTACTCAGTTCAGCATGCTAACTAATTGAGGTGGCTCCACCCAAAACCAGTTTCCATCCACAGCCACCCATAAAAGTGTTGAACTATTTAAGGCTTATTCAGCCACTGTGTGAGGTTTGTGAATGAGTCATTGCTTTCTCATATACCTACCAGGGTATAGGTCTGATGTACTGTTTGACACTGTACTATTGACACATGCACACAAAAGAAAACCTACTGGTTCTGTCCAACTGGATAGAGATACACTTAAGTGGTGTAACCATGCACTTGTCCTACCAATTCTCTAAACCAGGTGGTTTTTATTAATTAGGCTGAAGAGTAGCCCTGATTAGAATCAGCTGGTTCAGTACATGGATTGAACAAACTCATGGCAGTACTATCACTTTCTCAGGCTGAGGTTTTGCAGCTCCGGTCCACCATCTTTCCACCTTCATTGATGAACCTCAAGGTCATTTTTTAAATGTAATTTGTGTCTATGCCAAGCTTTCCCTCAGAAATCATCCAGACATTCAGCATTGCTGTTGAACTAGCAGAAGAGCTGGATTCCAAAACCAGCTTTATCCTGTTGTTCCTCGTCACATTTTGTTTTATTCCCCTTGGTCCTGGAATAATTCCCAGGATAAACTGAGACTTGAGTACTTGGTGTCTGTGGGCAGGTTTTGTAGACTAATCAGTGACCTGCTTTCTGGGGAATGCGCCTGCTCTGTCACTAATCCCTGATATTAGATTACAGTTTCATAAATATGCGTGACTGTTTATAATGTGTCTTTGTGTGTAGTTCTTGTTATTCTCTGTGCTGGTATATCTGCCCAGAGCTTCAATAATCTAGCATCGCCTCAGCAATGAAACCTCATGCCTGCTATACACATTAGCTGCGATCAAAAGACAATGAATAAAAGCACAAAACATTGTTTTGCTGCATGTCTAGCAGTCAGTACTGAAACTGGGTTGGACTCTAGTTATACTCAACAATCAGCATGCACAGACATTTTCACAGTGCTTCTTTTTTTTCCACCTTCCATAATTGCTAATGTTTTAAACAAAAGCTTGTGTCGATGCAGAGATGTAAGGTGAAGAAGCACTTAGAACAAGTGATTCACTTCGTATCCCACTCAATCAAAGTTTAGAGTTCAGTCTTAAAAAGCTCTGGCCCCCTTTTGTGACTCTAAATAATTCACTTGTGTCTAGGAAGAAAAGTTTTCAACCAGAAGCTCCACAGCCTGGAGATGAAAGGCATGTGCATAGCAACGGCTGTGAAAGCAGCCAAGTGCATCCAAATATGTGCAATGAACAGCAACTTTCCAGATTTGGAAATTTGTGCATTTTCAGCTGTTTTAATTTAACATCTAATGATTTTTGTGCATTGTGTATGAATAACTGGCGGGGCTGGATATGCAGCGCGATCACGCACCATTTGACACTGAGGCCAGCAAATATTCTTAAACTTCATGCTTTATTTGCTGTAATCACTGGGTTGGAAAAGTGAGGGAATTTTAAGAAAAGTCATGATCTTTTTGGGGGAAGGAGCAGGGGTACTAAACAAATTGTTTAGTCAAGCTTTGCTGAATGCCATTATTTTTAAGCATGAATCTTGCTTTGTTTGTCATTCACCTCGAATGGTATAATTTAAATGTGCTGTCTGTCCTCCTAACGCACCTCAGTAAAATGGCTTCAACACATGGATAACTGAAGCCCATCACCCAAATAAATAATGAAAATGACACAATGGCTGAAGACCATTCTTTATTCATAAGCCATGCAGTGCATATTTCATATTTTCCATTAAAGTTTCAGATTACTTCTGTACAACGACATAATGGGGATTTGTCCTTACCATGAATTTGCACTTGAGAGAAATCTCTTTTCAACAATCCTTGGAGGAAGATACCCTTTTTGTACACTTTTTGTCTAGAGTTTTTCCCTTTTTTTACTTGTCTGAAATTACTTCAAACTATTTTCAAACTGCTTACTTGACCAAGCCATTCAGAGAAATTATAAAGTCATAATAACATAAATAAGATATAAATACATTGGGAATGAAGGTTGTCCAGAACTTTGAACGCTATTACAGAGTATAAAACATGTACCAAGTCTTATTTGTGGAAACAGAACATGTGCTAATCATGTGTCTTTGTCAGACTGTCACTTAAGGAACCATTCTGCAGTTTACATATTCCGCAAAAATAAAAATAACATAAAAAATGCAAGAAGTTTGAATTGTGTCAGTCTTGGACTCTTTTTCAGTGAGCAAGAGGAGGCCTAGCCTGCATGACCCAACAGCTGCTTTTCAAATCAGTTTCTCATTCGATAATTCATTAATATACTGAGTCAGAGTCTACCCCTACAACCTCCAGTTACTCACTCTTATAAATATTACTTTAGAAAATCACCCAGGAAATGATGAGCTAGTCTCCCCAAACTTTTAAAATAAGTTTGTCTTCCTATCCACAGTCTCCGTTTAAAATCTTAATTACTTTTCCAAATGAAAAATTTTGCATTAACTTCATTGTTAAATATTTTATTAACTCTATTATTATTTCCTTACACGTATGTATGACTAAGAATGTCATAATTTCTGTCCAATTCTTAATGCTATAACAATATATTCTATTGTGATAAATATTGTACCAGGCTAAGCTGAAATTCAATATAGCAGATATGTCTACTGACATCTGTGGTCAATAGAAAGAGTCATTTCTGATCTGATTAAGCACATATGATCAAATTAAATATTAACTCAATTAGCAACCACTGTCAAGCAGAATAAACAAGGACAATAATTGTTTATAAGCTAATTTTGTTAGCAACTCCTTATGCTAAATTGAGCAAAGCTAGTCGCTAGAAACAAAAAGGCTCACAGTCATCGGACCACTGTGTGTCTGTGTGCAGAATGGGAGGGTGCGATTTGCTGCTGGTGGTAGTGGGGGGGTGTGCTAGGGGTAGGGGTGTCTCAGCCTACCCTTCTGAAAACCCCTCATCGCAAAGCCCTCGCCTCTTTGTAATGCTGCGTGCATTTTGGAGAGACTCCCAATAGATCAGTCTGCTGTGTTCCTCTGCCGTTTCGCGGGGTGACCGCCGCCGTGGCCCTTGCTGCAGCCTGCCTCTGTTTCGCTGCTGGAAGGAGATAAGAATGTGAGTTTTAAGGATCCGCAGTGCTTTCTGTGAGGTTGGGAATAAAAATATACACAAGTGCTAAGGTGTATGAAGGTAAGACCATGAAAAATTTAAAATATCCCCCGTCTTATATTGCATTCTATTTATAAAGTGCAGATGCTCTGACCTAGTTGGGATGTTTTATATTGTTTGAAAGCATGTTCAAGGTGGAGGACTTTACTCAATTAGAAGACTGATTATGTTGGCCCCACTTTCCTTTAGCAAGTTGCAAACATCGTGTGAGAGATGGTGTATGTGAGTATGTACGTTTGTATGTGCGCACGGGGGTGAGGAGGGTGGATTACCTAACGGATGATCTAATAAAGAGTTTGTGAGTCTGCAGCAGAACTAGGTCTGCTGTGCACTCGTACACTCTCCCTACCCAGCAAAGGTAGGGTGGCTGGAAACAAATCAAGCTGGCTGAAGCAGTGCAGTGTGGGAGTTTAATGGAGGTGGGTGGAGAGAAGAGAGAGACTGCTACAGGAAGTGAAATCACTCCCCGGGGGGAAGAGCCAGAGTGTGAGTGGATCTTTTTCGTGAGGAACTTTTCGAATGAGCTGGTCCCTCGGCTCGCTGCGTGGATAGCACGGGCCGTGATTGGACCTCCAGCAGCCTGGCCTCCTTCACACGTTCAGGTTTCAGCCATGCCTTTCCACAGCACACTCTTAAGAGCTGAGAGATCAGTACAGAAAGACGATTAAGATGCAAGCCAGGAAAAGCCACATTATGATTAAGTCAGGTCCGTACCGAGAGGTTGGATACATGCATGAAAATGGGTTGTCATACACAATATTAAGTCGTTCATTCATTTATGGAAACTGTATGTATTTCGCAGATGACAGCCATTGCATCCAGTAGCTTTCACAGCACAGTCTGCTGGAGAAGTTCATGAATGTCCAGTAATCTACGATGAGCAACCTCAAGCAGAAAAGCAAACTGAAAAGCAAATATCTGAACCGGCATATTTAGTACATAAATCGATAACAGAAGTGAAATGCTTCTCTGGCCCTGTGTGTCGTTTCATTCATGCTGGTTGCACATTCACAACACTACATGATTACTACTGGCATACACAGACTGCAGCTATCAATTGCCTTAGTCACTGCCAGCAGATGTAACAATTCAGTTCTCTGCTTTATTACTTCTAGTGAGTTCCAGCTCAATCTGTACATATAATGAATAATGCATTGCATATCTCCAGATAGCATTAATTATGTATTATATATCTGTATGTGTTATGGGACATGAGGAGATACAAATTCCAATCAGAACTGATGGTTCCTTATTGATCTGATTCTTGACAATCCTTTACGGTTAAACATAAGACTAATGCCTTATGTCAGCATTTCCATTCAAGAGCAGCTCACTCCCTTACTCATTCTCATCGTCTGCCTTTGATGCCTTGCAGTGTGAAGGTTTTTATTTAAATATCGTAATTCATTATTGCAACTCTGATCAATGATCAAAAGTAGGCTCACAGCTTGTTGGACACATTCCTTCTGGGTGTTGATCTCTGAATTGTGGTTGAGTCCCTTCTAGTCCAATCCTCTCTCCACACATCCACACACACGCGCGCACTCACACACACACGCACATACACGCAAACACACACTAACACACACACCACACACACGCGCAAACACACAAACACGCAAACACACACACACAATACATCCACACGCGCGCACACACACACCACACACACACACACGCAAACACACACTCATACACACACCACACACACACAGTTACACAAATACACACAGAAACTCACACATACACACAAACATGCACACACACACACACACACTCTCTCTCTCTCACACACACACACACATACACCACACATACATACACACTATCTCACACACACACACTCTCTCTCTCTCACACACACACACACACACTCTCTCTCTCTCTCACACACACACACACACACACACACATGCACCACACATACATACACACTCTCACACACACACACACTCTCTCTCTCACACACACACACACACACACTCTCTCTCTCACACACACACACACACACACACACTCTCTCTCTCACACACACACACACACACACACACACACACTCTCTCTCTCTCTCTCTCACACACACACACACACACACACTCTCTCTCACACACACACACACACACACACACTCCCAGTGAGCCCTAGCCATTCCTCAGACACAGGGCTCCCCAGAGGCTTATCAATGGCTAGCAGTCGTTCTGAAATACAAACAGAAATTCCTTCTGAATTGAAGCCCTGTGAGTATTTTGTGTGGAAGCCCATCACTGCCACCTAGAGAACAAACAGCAGCCAAAATCCTTTGAAGAAGCAGCGTGAAGCAGCGTTCCCTCTGGGCCTTATTAAAAGCCCATGTTTTATTTCCATACAGTGGTAAGATGTGATCTCTTTCAGCCTTCAACATAATTATTCTTTCCATGATTTAAAAAAAAATCATATGTGACTTAAAAAATGTATAACCACATTTTAAATATCCTGTTTCCTCCTCAAAGCACTGACAAGAAGTAAAAAGCTTCAGCTTGTCAAACCTGCACTACTGACCTCAGCGACTGGACACAACAAGCTGGCTGTGACAACTCTGGATTGATTCCAGCACTGTCTGCTTGATTGATGTCATTCTGTCGTTCTGTTTATTTATTATGCCTGCGCTTCCTGTTATGAATAGTCTCCTGTTGAGCAAAGGCATCCAGATTTTATCATTCTACATGCTTTCAGGATGACCTTTGCTCTGCCCTTTAATCTTACCCCCAAAATTCCCTCCTACTTCAAAAACAATCCATAACATTGTTGTAATTCGTTGTTCTGTAGCAACAACTACTGGTGTGGCAGTCATGCAGTAGGTAAACCAAGGTCATTAAACTAAATTGTAATGTACATGATTGTCAACTGAAGAATGTCCTATGAAGGCACCCGTACATCATCACAGGATTTTTTTTTTCACAATGAGGATAAAGAGAGCATATTTCAGAGCTTCATCATAACTCATTAATTATTTTTGGCAATTTTTTTCAGTGTTGCATATTAAATATTTTGCAGGCAGATCAGATCTTTATTTTATTTATAAACTTCCCCTTAAAGGAATTATTATTAACGTGCAATGGTGATTTGAAAATGAAAATGTCTGAATTGATGTATAATTTTGATACATTTAATTCTTTTTTGGGAAATATATAGTTGAATATAGCTTATACACTCAGCTCTACAGCTCAGAATTGCGTAGAGGAATGGTCCTTATTACTTATTACCTTGTGAGAGGGCTAAGTTTGATTATCCTGACCAAGAGAGGCTGCGCCAAGCACTAAAAAAATTATACAAATAATATTGTCTGAAAGTTAATACAACTTTTTTATCAATTTTATCAGTATAAAAGAGTATGGTTTTAGTATTGTTTGCGTTCATCGTCTGCATTGTTTAATCTGCATACATTGTTTTGATAATCTTCATTAAGGGTGCCAGTTATTCTGCAGTTGCCTGTAGACATCTTCTGGTAGTGAAAAATACAAGTGTTTCTATATAAACATGAACAATTGCTCTAGCATTATTTACTAAATGATTTAATATTGATGTTATTCTACTCAGGACACCCTGTCACCTCTGTGTGTCTGCATTAAACTGTGTGTGAAAAGGAGAAATGGAGTCTGTATCAGGTTATGAAAGCACTCAACAAAAGAATATGCAAACCATTTATAGAGACAATTACAGTGTTTTTTAAACAACTTGAAAGCAAAGTTTGGTGTCAACTGAGCACTGAACAAGGGCTGTGCCTACTCTAATGTTTTCCTATCTGTCTTTTTGTCTGTTTGAATACCGATCTCTTAATTAAACACGATTTTAAGTCTCCCATTTTTGAAATGCACGTCACAATCTGCATGTCGAGATAAAGCTCTGCTTTCACACTTACTACGATGGTGTCGGCGATGTTCTTTCAGGAACGATGACACAATGATGTCAGTCACAACAGCCTCAGCTGTACCTCAATTAATCAAACCTCATGAGATTTTTTTTTTATAAACATTTAATCATCTCTGTTTATCCAAATTAAAAACTGTTGATATTTTATTATTAATTACAAGATTCTTTACATTTTTTCATACAGTACAGTAGAAAGCGCTAATCTTTTAAGACACACCGCATTTTCTGAGTCCTGAGTATAGTACTTGTCGATAGGCCAAGACTAGCCTGCTAGCTTGTATAGCTGGCAAGGTTAGTAATTTTGATAAGTAGTTTCTAACGGTTGTTGAAACCACACACAAGAATGTAGGTAGCGGGCTAAAGTGCTAATGGTCTGTTCACTAAATGCAATAAATGAAAGATCAAGTCATTAAAGTAGTCTCACAAGTAAAGAAAGACTATTCAGGTTCGTTTATAGGAGGACCGTTTTGTAAGAAGGGTTACTTTTCCTGTCCTGAATCGTAATCGGATTGGGTTCAAACATATAGGGCTGAATTCATATGGCATTATCCAATCTACCTGTATCCATTTTGAGAAAGGGTAAAATTCAATAATAAAGCCATTTTCAAGCTTACCTGTCTTGCTAGCTGTCAGTCTTAAGACTCATCGGCTTGTCGAAGCATGGCAGTGTGACGCAGCTGATTGGTTGCTTTGGCAGCGGTGCTGTGACTCATGGAGAATATATATTCACTCAGCAGTTTTTTTTTTTCTGCTGAGATTGTGAATGGCATCAGTCAGCAGTGTGACAGGGCCTATGTGTCCTATAGTCAGTTTACATGTTTGATTGATTTTCCATTGCACTTTGTACTTTGTCATGCACAAGGAAACCATTATAGGCACACTGAATACCAGAGTGCCAGATGGGGAAGACTTAACCGATCAGAGCCTGAATAGTTGAGACTGTTGAAGCTTTACTGATTAAAAAAAGAATATTAAGCCAGACCTGTTCTTTTCTTACCCAGAGCTTGTGCAAATCCTGTCCTCAAGCAGAAATGGTCCGACTCCACAGCCCTGCTCTGTTTGAATGTTCACAGGGGCCCTGCTCTGTGAGTGTGGTGTTCACAGGGGCCCTGCTCAGTGTGGGGCCCTGCTCTGTGAATGTTTCGGTGAGTGCGGTGTTCACAGGGGCCCTGCTCTGTGAATGTTTCGGTGAGTGTGGTGTTCACAGGGGCCCTGCTCTGTGAATGTTTCGGTGTGAGAATGCGGTGCCCTGCTCAGGGCCCTGCTCAGGGGCCCTGCTCTGTGAATGTTTCGGTGAGTGTGGTGTTCACAGGGGCCCTGCTCTGTGAATGTTTCGGTGAGTGTGGTGTTCACAGGGGTCCTGCTCTGTGAATGTTTCGGTGAGTGTGGTGAGTGCGAGTGTGGTGTTCACAGGGAAATGATGCAGAATGTTTCTCACAGGGGCCCTGCTCTGTGAATGACACCACTTCACTCTTGCATCACCCAAACTCTCCCAGGCACGGGGGTCATTGTCCCAGCTATCAATTCCTACACACTGCCTGACAAGAGCTTTTCAAGAGGTTTATTTTTATAGGCAGCATCACCCAAACTCTGGTCATTGTCCCAGCTATCAATTCCTACACACTGCCTGACAAGAGCTTTTCAAGAGGTTTATTTTTATAGGCAGTTGGCAGGAAGCTATACCCCGCTGATGGATAAAGAATGGATTTTCTCTACCGAGATCTTAACAATAATTCATTGCTTCCAGTGAGACCATATCATATATTTACAGGCTGAAGTGGGGAAAAAAACATTTGACATTTGATTTACTCCAGAAAGCTACCCTATAGGATATTCTATCATGTGAAATAATCCATCCAGCCAGACGTGTTGTCTCTGATAACCACAATCAAAAGACATGTGATTATGTCCTCCCTCTCTCAGCCTGTATGTGTTGTTTTATGTTATGAAGGTCTGTGTGGTGTTAAGTCTCACCTCACAGGATAGCACAGCCACAATGACAGTTAAGCTGGATTTCAGACGGACCCATAGGGCTCACCTGGATTACCTACTGAACACCACCTGAATATCGTGTGTGGGTCTTTGTGGGTTGTTGCTGTGTGTGTGTGTGTGTGTGTGCATGTTAGATGTGTGTGTGTATGTGTATACGTGTGTGTGTTTGCGTGTGTGTGTGCGTGTGTGTGCGTGTTAGATGTATGTGTGTATGTGTACGTGTGTGTGTGTGTGTGTGTGTGTGTGTGTGTGTTAGATGTGTGTGTGTGTGCGTGTGTGTGTGTGTGCGTGTGTGTGTGTGTGTGTGTGTGTGCAATTGTCTGTACTACTTACTTAACAACAGGTACAGATGTATTTCTCATTTGGCCCTGTGAGATGGCCCATTCTTAAATGTAAGTTTAAAAAATTGAAAAAGTGAAGTTCTGAACATTTTCTTTATCACACTGTCCTATCTCACAGAGAAAATCGGAGTCTAGCCTGAAGGATGTTTCTGTAATACATTTCCCAAGCTGAGGTTTTTTTTTCAGTTGAAAACATTCCAGGTGTAATGTTCCATTTCACCCTTCTTTATCAAGCCGTACTGCATTCCCTTTCCATCTTCATATTTTTTTTGGTGGCAACGAAATTAAATCCAATCACAGCAAGCCAGTCAGTCACATTCCATCGTCGTACAATGTCCCTTTAATTGAAGAAATCGTTTAGTGAGTCCGGCTCCTTTGTGCTGCCAGCACACCCATTGTCTGTGAGCACAGAGTCACTGCATCTCACTGAGGACGGGGCAATCAGCCAGGTGAGACAGATGAATCTTAATTTCTCAGGTTTAGCAGAACAAGAAAAGGTTCAATGGAAATCAGCTGCATTGTCAGAACTGTTGCATTTATAATGCATTCATTAGTTCATTTGTTGTTCTTATTTATTTACTGCAATATTCCTGTATTTACCGGGTTTTTCAGTCATGGAAAATCTAGATTGCCTATTTAGATTTCATAACTGTCATGGCACTGTTCATTTGTCATATGTACTGATGTTCAGTGTTTCTTCTTTCACTATTTTCAAAACATTATGCATTCAGAAAAATAAAGTTTCTCTCACATCGATCAAATGATCAAACGACAAAGGTTTATGGATAACAACTTATTGGAGGAGAAAAGGAACGGCAAATCTGTCTTCTGTCTCAGTGTAGCCAAGTTTACCTCGTGTTGGAGCTGCGTTCATTAAAGAATTGGCAAATTTGTGAAGTCAAATGCCTTGCACTATGCCTATATGCAGTATCACCTCACCACTAAATGTTTTCTTTACTGTACAGAACAAGAAACAACCACTTGACACAGATTAATGTACAAAGATGCAAAGCTCTGGTCACATGACAGTATGTTTCCCAGTCAGTTAAAGAGCATTATATATTATATATTTAATTCATGAAGAGACTTTTCACTGCTCTTTGGTGTTTCCAGTCCACACAGGAAGGCGAATGATGAAAAGATCACCGTCCAAAAAACCTGCTGAACACATCAAATAATGAAAAACAAAGGCGGCAGACAGCTCTGCAGAGGGTGGCAGCTGCTGTGTCTTGTTTTGTAGCCTGTCATCAATGCATAATAAAAAACCTCAAGCTTCCACACTCATTAAGACCAGGTGAGCACCAGACTTACAGCATGCACCTAACACACCTGACAAAAGCAATTTTCCTTTATTCAATCTGCACTAAGTAAATAAAATGACCGAATAAAACGCTTTCTGATCATTTTGTTCCTTAGGTTTACCCTGCCTCATAACATGAAGCCCTGAATGCTATTGCGATGTATATAATGGAGAAAAATATGGGACATTTGATATGGTTATGCAATTTAATTTTACCAAAATATCTTAACCTCTAATTGGAGGAGTCACGTGCCAGCGCTTCTCCTCTCAGAGCCAGAGAGGATGGTAGCCGTGGTTAGCCAACTATTTCAGACAGGGCTGGAAGAAAATCAGGGGAAAGAAGAAAGATCAAAAAAGAGATGTCATCATTCACACATGAAAATTTGATTGAGTTTCTCTGAGAGGCTTGAAGCCAACACGCATGACCAGACTGTCAAACGCTCCTGTTCCCGTTTCTGTGAGCACGGGGAACGGTCAAGCACACTCGGCCCGGAGGCTGATCTGGCTAGCAAGGCAGTGAACTCATTAATCAGGGAGAGGAGAAAGTAAAGAAGATGTCAGGTCCAAATGGCCTCGGAGGGAATGACTACGAGGGCCAGCAATAGAACAGGCAATTTGATCTCAGCCAAAGCTTTGCAACATGGAAATTAAAGTGTGGTGCCACTGACTAAATGGAAGAAAGAAGAGAAAAATTACAGTAAGGCAAATAAAGGAGCCATTTACAGTGTGAAAAACAGCATGGCCATACATCAGGGGGTGAGAAAGGGAGGTGTGGAGGAGGCATTTTTTTAATAGCATCACAGATCTTCACATTCCAGCTGCCATTGCAGGTGAAGAAATCTTTGTGTCCAAAGCAGCAGGTGCGTTTGCGTTCTGATTTGTCAGTAATCGGTGGGCTGGAGCCGAGCCCTCTTCCCCCGTCCCACCGTGTTCCACAGTTTACCCAGGGGGTTGACTCCATAAGCTTCTTCCACAATAACATCTCTCTGCTTCAGTCAGCGGGGGGGATGTGGGTGTGAAGCCGCTGTGAGGGTCAGAGCCCCTCAGTTTCGTGACAGAATTCAGCTCCTTTATATTCGCGTGACACTAATCCCATTCAGAACCCACAGCGTCCTCCCAGCCCTTTTTAAAGCTGTCACTGTGAGACGTATCTTGCAATGAAGCTAGAAATCGTGTCACTGCCAAAAAATGCAGGAATCAGAGACAAAACATTGTCAGTTGAAGACACAGGCAGGAAAAACATCAAAGCCAGCTACAAAGTACTGTAGGTGCGGCGTACACCTGCAAGAGATCTCACCCCACCCAGCAACTTCTGTGTCTTTGAAATGAAGTGGAAATATCAAGACACATTTTGTATTAGCCATGTGAATGAATTTGTCTATGCTTCTTAATGGTCTAAAAAAATCAATTAATGACAGGAAACTTTGAAATGATGGAAGGGATTCTTCCACACTTCAAGGAGGAATACTGTAGCTAAAACTGGGCTCAAAACTGGTGGCCATTCTAATTTGGGAGGCATGTCCACACAAAACATTTCAAGTAACCAGATCAGATTTGTGTGGCTAAATAAGTTGTTATGAGCTGCTGCATGTGTAAACATGTTTCCAAAGTGTCATGTTCCAATGTGCTGTCCCAAGAAACATCCCCATTTGGAGTTTGGGTACAGTGTAAAGACAGCTTGTGCTGACACAACCAATCTATTCAGTAATGCAGAGTTGTGCAGGGTAGTATCTCCGATAACTAGACCCAGTATGCAGGAAGTGTTTGAGACCCTGACCAGAGGTTGTCCAATGAAGTGTGGAGAGAACGGCAGTGCGTGCTCACAAAATCCTCTGTCTTCACCAGCGGTGTGCGGGTCCTGAGCCTGTGTAAAAGGCAGTCTTACCCTCAGCCATCCTGTGACAAATATTTTATTTTCCTACACACAGACATTCACAATCAAAACAAAAACATGTTATTGATGACCAAATATGTTTCTGGGGAAATTAACTGAAGAGGCAAAGGACAGCAGTACTGTATGTGGCCAGATAATTTAGGATTAATGTAAGCCAGCTGTACTTCAGTGGACTGCCAGTACAGACCAAGTGGGAATACAGAGTCTCCTAGCTAGCTATTTGTATCGCTAATTTGTAGATTGATTGCTATCTTTATCTGAAGCATACATTCATATAAAGTGTAGAAGTGTAGTAATGGGAAGAAAGGACAAATGTCCCACCGGGTTCCCTTGTGGAAAGAGAAAAAAAAAGCTGTGAAAGCTCATCCAGGGAAGATTGTGGCGATTTTTTAAAGTGAAATGAAACGTCGAAGAGGCATTTGCAGCTTACATGGTAGTTTCTGAGTTTGAAGCCTGTAATTTCTGAGAGAAGCTGAAATAACACGTTATGCGAGACACTGAATGTGTCAGATTGTAGTGAGGATGCAGTGATTGAGATTCCCCTTACTCAAAATAACACGCTGTTACGTATCAATGGCCCACTCAAAGCCAGACTTGCTTCCTGATTATATTTGAAAGGCAGAGGCAGACAGTGGTGATGTAGAAACTCACAGAACTTGTTTGAAAATGAACTTCTCATCATCTGCTCCATAACTTCTGTAATACAAGAACGTGAACCAGGGGACATGGGGAAATCTTTGTAGTTTTCAGCCTTGGATAATTTAAATAAATGATCCCTTTTCTCAGAAGCAGACACTGGATCCTCATCATGAAAGCACACATAGGCTAATATGATGCTATATATGCCAAAGAGCCTTCCATCACATCTGTGCTACTGCTCTGATCTGCTTGATTGTGTTTGTGAAGAGTGTAATGTGTTAAATGTGCCTTTTGAATCTCTGCCCTGGGGCCTTTTGTTAAGCGTACATCAAGCCCACCTGTCCGTGTGTCCTGGACAGGACCAAGAGAGCGGAGGAGCCAGCTCTATCATACAGTGAGGTCTGGGGAAAGCTGGTTGAGGCTGAACAGTCTCCAGAGTAACTCTCATGTCACTCAAACAAGAGCAATTGGCTGCATTACTGGAACTGAACTGTCTCGACAGTTGATCTTTGATTGGTTATCGTGGTACTTTCCAGCTACAAGCCAATGTTCTTTTCTGAACTGTATTGGAGGAAGGTGTGCTGGCAGCAAAAAAACATTAATGTGACAAAAACTAAATAAGACTTTGATGTATTAATATATCAGAATATTCAACGTTTGCTAACTGGTTCATGATAATGTTAAAAAGGTGAATCAAACCAAATATACAATGAAATTTATGCAACTTGTTTTTTTAATACTTTTAATTGCTATAGTTATTTTACCTTGACAATAAATTATTGTATGTCATTTTACATTTTAAAATTCATTTACATTGCTTATCTTTTTACAGTTAACATTTATTGCAATGTTTTGATGCTTGTTGATATAGCAAACTGCTGAAAAAAAAAACAAAAAAACCCAACTCATTTCCATAGCAGCTTGTGCCTTTATAACAGACCTGATTAAAGCAACAAGACACACCTGGGCAAACTGTGACTCAGCCACACGAGCAGGTGTCCACAGGTGAGGCCATCACTAAACAATATCTGGACGTCTTCCGAGCACCGGGAGGCAATAGGAACCACAGACAGAGCCAAGATCTGCATGGAAATTTAAAAAAAATAATAATTCATACAAAATATATATTTTTTCTACTCAAGAACTGATCGCTCCATAAAGCAGTACTTTCCACGAAAGAACCTCTATCTTCCATGGATAAACATCAGCGTAAATGAAAAGATTGTGTTCAAACAAGGTACTTTTTGCATTATTCATGGCCATTATGCTAAAGCTGAATCTATCCAGTGTTGTGTTACAGAGACATGAAATGATGTAATGCCTGCATTCTGACTCACTCACACAGCGGCAAAATTATCCCATAAAACATTTTGGTGAACGACGAAGCTGTACCTGCATTTAATTCTTCAAAACAGGGGTTCATTTTTACTATTATTACTATAAATGTTCCAAGGCAAACATTGAGGAGAAACTGACACTCAATTGTGTCATCAAAATAAAATGTGGGGGCAAATAAAAAAAAAAATTCTACAAACTGCTCCCTTTACTCATATCTCTCGTACATCTCTCTAAGATATTGTGAAACGTATATCCCTTAGGGTAGAGTGGCTGAGCTTGATAAGATGAGTGAGCACATGAGTGCATTTTCTACATTTGAGCATCAGACCCTTGAGCCGGTATTGGGATAACGATCAGCTGTTAGGGGCCTTGATCTTCTGATCATGCTCTCGCCATGCCTTGAGAACAGCGATGGTCATTGCTCAAAACCTCCAGCCGACCCACTGCTTTTTGCAGTAGTGGTTAATTATCTCCTTTCGTGAAACTCGAGTACTCCTACTTTTCCATATGGTTTTATAATGCCATCGAATGTAGTGCAGTGCACTAATTAAGTCCAAAGCACCACTCAAGTGTAGGCAGAGCTATAACATCTTTAAGGGTTTAACCCTTTTGGTGCTACATTCTCCAAATGGTCTCACATTTTTGCAAATGAGTTTTGTAGACAATTTGTAAGCAGGTAGTAAAGAATACATATATTTTCTGTTTTTCAAAAGATTCCAGGTTGTTGTGACTGAATATGATTACAGTATTGAATGAATGTAAGGTAGGCACGTGTTTACATTTCCTAGCATAATCCATTAAAGATTGATATGGAACATGATCATGCCAGGAGTAAATATTGATAAAACATTTGCCTTACTATGGTACTCTGTAAGACAAACACACCTTTTACGTGTCCTACCTGGGCTCAGGGCCAACCTATCTATTTAATATGAGGCTAGCTAACATTCTGGCACCCCAGGTCAATTTGAAATGGAAATAGTGTTGGCTCACTTCAGATACCCCTGACCCGCAGCTTAGCTGGGTCAGTGGAGCTGTAGCTATAGTACTCTGCAGTCACTCTCCAGTGTATTTAATGGATAAGCCTCAATCTAAAGATGCTCCTCTTCTCTGACACTCACAGCAACCTGACATACTGAATCCCAAAAGCAGCAAAAAAAAAAAAAAAACATTCTGCAAACATTGCATGGAGAGCATCTACACATAAAGAAAATCTCCCAGTGGGAGTGAAAATGTAATTGTTCAATTTTTAAAAGCACTCAAAGTTCCAACACAGTGAATTAATAATTTAGACATATTCCTCAGTAAATACTTGCACTTTCATAAGCTCAGACAAGCCTGAGCAAAATGCTTTCCATTAGGAAGCCCGTAACCAGTAAGCAGAGTGGGGCTTGTATACGGTTCGCCCTCTGAAAGTGAACTACCAAAGCTAGACTGACCTTCAGCCATCAAATGGGGATTCTTGGGGTTCAATGCTTGGCCTATTCACACAGACACACACACACACACACACACACACACACATACATGCACACACACACACACACATACATACATGCACACACATACATACACACACACACACACACACACACAAACATACATGCACACACAGACACACACACATACACACACTCACACACTCACACACACACACACACACACACACACACTCACTCACACACACACACATACATACACACACGCACACACACACACACACAACACACACACACACACAAACATACATGCACACACACACACACACACACACATACACACACACACACACACACACACATACATACATGCACACATACATATGCACATACATACACACACACACATACATACATGCTGCTACACATTTTTTGCTCTAAAAATTAGACACTTATTTGCTTACTGAAGTACATTTTCAACTAATTTTGAAAATGAGTGAGATAGCAAAGCAGTCCAAGACCATCATCTTGGTGTAACTGTGCGTCACCATAGATACGGGGGTACACCAAAAGTAAGCATCACAAGCTGGGATGTTGCTAGACTTTTAACACGTCTGGGACACAGGCCCCGATCCTAACACTTGCAATTTATGACACATTTTTAAAAACGAGTTATTTTTCATGATCATTAACTGGAGCACAATAAATTATTACTGGAGCACGTGCTCCAGTAAATGGGGCCTGGTGACACCCCTGATCATAAGAGCGATTATTGAGAGAAGACACCAGTGTAAACTTATATTTACCCTGTGATGGACAGGCCAGCTGTGCCACTAGCGGCTCTTAAGGCAGTGCTGGTCACCTGATCGAATGCTGGCGCTGCTGCTGCTGATTCCCTCTGGTGAAGCATCACTGGGTACAGTATCCCCATGGAATGGAAAGAGGGACTCAACCTGTAGTCCCTGTTTCACCACACAAGGGGAATTTCTGCAGATATTCAGGTACCTATAACCTGCTGCACTAGGTACACAGTCTTCCTGCTAATCTTCCAAAATATAATCCTCAAAATTGTGAGATTAGAGAAAAATATGAAATAGAGGACATGTTTACTTGCATTAGGGTGCAGATACAAAGATAACAAAGGTAAGTACCAAAAGTACAGAACTAGAAAGCCTTGACAGGGCTCAACGGTAATGTTAATATTGTCAGCCAAGCTTCATTGCTGCACTGCTTGTAACCTAGCCCCAGGTGATCGCAAAGCTATCTACCAACAACAACAGATGCTTCGCTGTGATACAACCAGAGCTGGCACAGCCTTCAAGCTAACGAACCCGCTGGGTAACAGTAAGCAATACAGAAACGGTCCCCGCTTACGCCAGTCAGTACCTGCCGCTTGTCTTGACATGCAGTGTCACGCTGCCCACGCAGCTCCCCAGAGCTGATCTCAAGGCCACATTCAGAGCTATCCGAACGCATCTCCTCACACTGAACAAACCACGGGTGAGATGTGAACTTCTTCCATTGTAAAGTTGTAAACTGTCTCTGGGTCACATACAATCAGCATGCATGGGGGGGTGGATGTAGGTATCTTTTCAGCTATGGATGTGAGGGTTCAGGCATCTCAATAGGAAAGGACAAAGCAGACTGCAACAATGATATGAAATTCAAATCTTGATGGAAATCTTTTTTGTTTACATTATACAGTGTGTGGTGAATGGCAAAATTGGGAGGAATTAAACAAACCCAGTCTGGAAGCACAGAGGCAATGACCAGACCAGTGGGTGTTTACACAGTCACCTGAAGAGCCTCCTCTTTGCAGAAAGGCAGTTACATTCATAAGCTAACACGGATAATATTGCTGAGGCGCTGGTCTGTTTGTAGAGCAATCAGCAGAGAGAGGGACGTGACTCTCAGAGAGTGCTGTGCTTTGGGCAGAACTGAGCCTAAGTAAAGAAGGTAGATTTTAGCTCTAGGACTTCTGTTAAAAGTTCAAAAGTAAAGGCACTGCATGGCTTACTTTGGCTTTATCAGATCATATATCTGAGGGAAAAACATAAATCTGGAGGAATTTCTATCATCTAACGTCAGAATTTTAGCGTTGTGGTGATTTCATAGACTTGACTTTACAGCAAGGCGCATTAACTTCTGTTGCCCTGGTGATTAAAATTTGATTGGCTGATGAATTTCTCATTCTGATAACCGTGGACAAATAGTGTAATGGAAATTTCATGCATTATCTATTAATTGAATTATCGAGTTGTCATATGAAAGATATCCGTATTTTAAGTAAGACTATTTCAAGTAGTAGAAGTTTGAGTAATACTAGTTCTACCTTACATGATATTTGTTATCTCCTTGTTCAACTTTTCCAGCAAGTACTGCAAATTAGTCCGCCAAGATGGTGGATAAAACAGCAGATGGATGGGGCAGGTAGATCCAGATCTGAAATAAAAAATAGAAATAATAATTCTTAGAATCTGAGATCGGGGGGTCACTCTAGAGTAAAGACCAGATATGAAATATGGATCTATAATTCAAGGGCTGCAGCTGGAGAACTTAAGGACAAGAGAAAAGTGAGCACCAGCACAGTGAAAAAGCATGCATTTTTTATCAAAAACCAAAAAGAAAAAAAAAATTCAACAAAGTAAGAAACTATGCTCTGGAGACATGAGAGCCTCTTTGATGAACCTGGTTTAATAACGGCAGACAGACACCAGTCTGGGGGACCATCAAGAATTAATGACACATTCAGAGTGTTTCCTCATGTTGGCCACCCCAATGTGCATGCTCTGCACTGAAGGAAAAACAACTACTGGAAAAAATAAATAAATAAATGCAGAGTAGAACAATGTTGGAGCATTCCATTCCAGAACACTACATTTTTTTTCTATTCTAAAGAAAAATGCAAACCGTTCTAAACCTGTCTACTTTATGGAGGGGGCAAGATAGAAAAAATCAGAAAGGAAAATATATTGGTAGCTGAATTTGTATGGTGACCTGAATTTTCATTACCGCCAGGTGTTGCAGTTCACAGAATAATTAAATTATTGCATGACTTCAAAGCTTCCGTGCTAATTTTCTTTGTTGTTTGGACATTTCAAACAAAGAGACTGTAGATGAAAGTCTTCCTCTGGTCACACTCGCACTCATTTGGTTGTTCTGATTTGGTGAACTTTGCGTCTTCAACAAAACAGGAGAATATACAGTATATTTCCACAGTTTTTTTGTGCTTCCAAGGTTGGACTAATGCAACATGGTTTTCCTAAAAAACTCTGGGACATTGAAAGCAGGTGCTGCTAATGACCTGACCAGAGTGCAGTCACAGCACCGCACCACCTTTATGTGTTCCTCATGGCCTCATGGCTCCCCACCTTGTACGGGTCTGAATTTAAAATCCTCTTACTGACATTTCACAGCATCCATGATGATGTCCTTCCATACCTCAGGGAGCTGCTCGCACCACGCAGCCCCTTATCGCTACCTTAGGTCAGGGATCACCTGCTGTACCACAGCCCAAAGACCAGGGTCCGCTCTGAGGGAGATGAAGCTTTCAGCTCCACCTTCTCCAGCCTCTGAAATGCACTCCTCAATACTCCTCACCCCATAGCACCAGACTCTGGGTTCCTTTGGGATCAGGTCTAAAAAGGTTCATCTTTAGGAATACATTCTACCAAAAAAACCCACACAAATAGCCTGCTGCTTGTGTTTTGTGATGTTTTTTTTTTGTCTGTATAATTTGTTTTTACTTTAATGAACTCATATGTAGTGCTTTGAGGGTGTTTTCCATTAAAAGTGTTATAAATTAAATGCTCATGTTTTGCATATTGAACTCAATTTTTATTTTCATCCTCTTCCTCCTCCAGCGCTGGTTTAAGAAGAATCCTGTGCACTGCAGTTTTGTGGTGAATGCAACACACCTGGTGCTCTAACAGAAGAGTTGAAGTTGTACCTTTTTTTTAAAATAAGGTCTGACTACCTGTGCTCCTGCTGTCATACTGAGCATCACTAAAGTTCTCCTGCCTGGGATTAGCGAGGTTAGTTTGGTATAGCAGTTTGGGAACTGGGCTCGCAGCTGAAAATGTTGCAAGACCGTGTTCCCAGGTGGGACACCGCTGTTGTACCCTTGAGCAAAAGTACCAGAATTAAGCAGCATTAATGCAGTACATATCCTGCTGCATAAATGGATTATGTGCACAAAATTAAGCCGTGTAAATCACTCCAGATAAGAGCGTCTGCGAAATGCATAAATGTAAATTGGAATGAAAAGGCATAATCAGTCAAGGAAGAGGAGCGGAGCCTTTATGGCTTATAGTTATTGAATATATTAATGTCTTTGATGCAAGCACTTATGACATTTATAAAGATACACACCAACAAGCTATTCATTATGGAGATCGGCATCCATTCTGCTTGAGAGGGCAGAGTGCTGTAAAAATGGAGTTTTGTGCAGAATCTGTATGTTTAGTTCATTCACTGGCCTGCATGTTGAGGTCTGTCTGAATGTTGTCTGTTCTGGTAGGTACGGTAAATGTGGCTGGGTGCCCTGACTGGCAAATGAGTGCAGTCAATAGACCCAATTTTAAACTAGACAACCCAGAGGTTTGGTATGGCGGGCCCAAGCCTCACATGTTGGCTTTTGGCTGGTGTGAAGGAAGTGTTTTCCCGATTCATAACAGAAAAAAAGGATTAAAGCAGCTTGACACATTGGTCTTGGTGCTGTTCGATTTTACTTGTCTTATTGTCATTGGTCTCGACTCCAACCAATGTCTTGACCTTAGGCTTAAACTGAGTCTTCCATTGTGACTTATGTGGTGAAAAGCTTTGCCTAATTGTAAAAGTGAGTGCCAATGCACTTTTTATGATGAAAGAGTCATTACAAAGATTACAGTTTAAGGGCAAAGCAACGTATGTGAATGGACATGATGCGTAAAGTTCTGGAATACAGAAATGACATACATGTTTTACATAAACCATATCCTCAAGTGCTGTTTTTCATACAGATAATCTAATCCAAGGATTATGCATATGCCGATGAAGAGTGCTTGAATCATTCCACACCAGAAACCGTACATGCATCATCATCAACCAAGTCAGAATATGACACTAAATTATTTATGCTACGTGGCTAGTTATGCAACTGACCAAAATAATTAGCGTGAGTTCCACTCAGTGAAGTAACCTCCCTACAGATGGAGAATGTTCACAACAGTCCAAATCCTCAAAAGGCAAAAAAAAAAAAAAAGTCATAAAATTTACAGACACCACACACAAGAGAAAATAAAAATTCATAAGTGCTGGTATCCGTCAGGAGCATACATGTGATGAAAAGACGGCATGACATCCACAGGCACATGACAGAGCACCCTGAGTTCGATGCAATCAGCACAAACAGCCAGCGGTTCAGCAGAGGTGCAGCAGCTGAGAGAGCTGAAGACTTTAGGGCAAAGCAAGAGATGGGATTTTATGGAACAGATTCACAGAGTGCACCACTGAATTTATTTCACTCAGGTGGATGAAAATCAAAACATTGTCAGAGTCTGTCGCTTGAACTTTTGATTTGTTGCCAATGTCTCTGTCATGGTCAAAACTACGGCTATATGTCTGACTGACTTAAGGCCCCGAGCTCTGGAGTTTATTCACTTTACAGCTCTTTCTTTTTTGCATGAGAATCCAATACATATATAGGAACACAAAAAAACACATCCATCATTCATAGACCAACTATGGCTTTACAATTAGCAATGTTATTTTTGCCTACAACTTTGACACATTGAGAGAGCCTTGTAAATCCAATGGTAATTTTGTTTAGGTATCTGTGTCTTCTATCCCTGTCGCAAAAGAACCACAATTCTAATTGAAGCTACCCTTTATACTTTTCATACAATCAACATGCCACATGTTATATTATCAATATACATATTGTTACCATATAACATTTTTTACATCCCTCATAAAAAAGGTGATACAACCACATGTGATAATAATAAAAAAAAAACGCTAATTAGACGCTGTCATGCACCACCAAAGGAGTGCTACTGTGACCAGAATAAAGATCTCATACCCAATCTCTTTGTTTGAGAAGTCAACAAATCAAATTATCAAATAAGCTTTGAAGTTATTCAGTAATAGAATAATTCAGTGAGGTGGTATGCTTGCTAGGCTATTCCTAGCAAGTGCTACACTTCAAAACATGCCAGGCTAAAAGAGGAAACAACAGGGCACAGAACAAATCTGGTGGGAGTTAAAAACTAGTCAAATAAATTGAAGTAACTTTTTTATTTGCAAGTCATTCTTGTTACATAACCAGGACACTTTAAACCCTACCCAGTAAAACAATCTTTTTGAGAACAAGGGAAATCCAAATTGCACAGTGTATAAAAAACTCAACTTTCAAATAATTTAGTTTTGTCTATCATATTCCAAGATGACAAAAATATTGGTCACACTTTGGTTTGGGAAATGCAAAGACCCATTTATAAACACAATAAGCAGTTTATAATCATTAGTAATCTGTTTATTAATCAATGTATATGATTTGCTGCTGTGTTGTTGAACATTATTAATTACACTGTCTGTGTTTTGAGGCCAGTTTGACTTTGTAACTACAACTGATCACTGATCCAGCGCTCAGATAGGCCTTCCAGGTGACCTTTGACCTGGCACAGACACCAGGAAGTCAGGCAATAGTGGTTACCAAGATCAACCTGTCTCAACCACAGACAGTGGCTGCGTTCCAATACTCAATTTCGTCTCCTCCTTTCCTCCTTTCCTCCCCTCCTTTCCTCCGTCGGAAGTTGATTATATGTCCTCCTTTCCTCCACTGTTCCAAAGTGCAAGTTTCCTCCAAACGGAGGATACATACCAAGAGTCTTTTCACCTTTCTGCGTGACATCATTGTGTCTCAGATTAAAAGACCATCCCACTGAATATTTTGAGACAGTGTCACTTCATTACTTTGATAATGTTAGCTGTTCCAATATTCGATTCAACTCGTTTCCTCCCCTCCTTTCCTCCATATACATGGGTATTAAATTACTAATGTTAACTAACACATGGGTAAATCATATATAATGATGAATAAACAGGTTACAAGTGATTATAAACGACACATTAATGTGATTATAGGCTATTTTTTCATTACCTAATCTAAAGAGTTATCAAAATATCCATTCAAATTGACATTCATATTTTAAATCATATCTTGCTTCTCAGTCATTTGATCTGTGACCGCTGACTGCCCTTTCTGTCGTCTTGTGCTTCTTTGTTGTCTCCTTGAGCAATACATCTCAGCGCTTTGTTACAGGGATACCTGAGGGGGAGATTTAGCACAGCACAACAGTGTCCAAAGGCACCATCCAGTCAAGGTGCAGTGCTGTGTAACATTGCAATGATGAAGGAAGGACAGGTACTTCCACCTCACCTCACCGGTAGGCCTCTGTACACACCTGTGCACTGGCATTAAGGTAAAGACTTTATCTGACTGTGCCGCGCGCACTTAATGACCATCCTGCAGGGTTACCATGTGTCAGTCTGGGCAAACGGCCCGACTGTCAGACTATGTCTATCATCAGAAGCATCCGCTACCATGAGGGTGCTTTTAGGACACCAAATCTGTTTCTGTTATACACATCAACTCTACACAGTAATGTGTCAATATATTGCATTCAGTTTAACCTCATTTGTTAAAATTTATTGAAGTGAAAGACAGATATTGGGCATGCTTGCTCCATGTAGGTGCTCTCAAACATTAAGGAAGATTTGCGTGTAGGTATGTGAACAGTGTCCTTCAATACAATCATGTCAACATGTAAACACATATGAATGTTAGTGTGTCTTACAGTCTTACTATTTCAGTAATACACATGATCCATGATTATGTGATAAAGCCCGACAAATGTCTATCGTTCACAAATACAACTGCCTGTACAATTACTGTCCTAATGTCTTGGTCTCAATCTACAAGACAATATTGAACTGTTACAATTTTATCTGAGTTTGATCTTTTCAACCATACATCATACACTTCTCTAATACTGAATCACTTTTAGGATCACATCTCCCAACAGCTGCAATGTAAACCCCATAACACAATGAATCTTCTGAGATTACGCCTAAAGCTGGTAAAATGACCCCCAGGGTCAGTATGACTTCAGCATCACAGAATTGCCTTCATGACAGCTGGTTTAAGTGACAGTAGATACAGACATCAGGACAGCACTTTACTGATACTTGTGGCACGTCATGATAAAAGACAGTACTGCACAACAGTAGCTCTCTGCACTACATTAATTACCACCTTGTTAGCGCTCCTTTTGTGGGCCTCATGAATAGTTCATATTCAGTCTTTGAGTTGTGTGCTGTGACTGCATCTATAATGCCTCCGTGGGGGATATAAGACCTTAGAGACGAGCTGTGGAAGATAATATTGTTTTATTTAGAGGGTGTCTTCAGCACTACGTGGTTCTGCCTACTTGAATGTGCCGTGGAGGGGCTCAAGTTCATCAGTGCATCTGTCTCACAAATATTGTGTAACATGTATGTGATTAAAATCAGAATGTACCCAACCCTAATGTTTAGATAGTGGTGAGTAGCATGGATGCTGTGTTATGGATAAGGTTTCCTTATTTGCATGACTGGAGAGTGTCTGCCTGAGCCTCCTGTGACAACTGTGTACAAAATGGTGGAATAAATAGACACAAGATTTCAAAACAATTGAGTGAGCAACATTGTTTTGTTCCAGTGGATAATTAATGTCACTGGCATCGTACCCTAAACAGACCAGCTACTGTAACAGAGTGCCAGGACTCTAAACTCCCTTGGATCAACACTACATTATTCTTTTTGCACAGTTGTCACATACCTGGATTGTTTTCATGCGGAACACCATGTTCTTCGATTAATTTAAATTAATTTACAGCAGTAATACCGATTCGTTAGGTTGTAAAACTGTGTTGGATTTGATTTATGAATGAAAGCAGTCACTGATAAAATCACTTATTTTTTATCTGTGGGTAAGCAAAGGAAGAAATGTGGATCAAACATGGCAGGCCTTTATTATATTTAATATTTTCACTCTTCAAGTGGGACCATTTCTAATAAATCTGGGTATAAGAAATGATTCTGAATACGAAATTAAAAGCATACATAATTAAGAATAGACCTCAAAGTCATTAACATGTAGGCTAAGGGGTATAAAGCATGACAAGGTGTATGGTTATGTGAATTTAATGTAGGAGGTGGAGGTCAAAGAAAACCCAGTAGGCGAGCCAAGGGTTTTCCCTCCAAGAAGTACATTAAATTCATATAACTCCTCTCACTGGAGTGCATTACCCTGCTCAACACTAGGGCCACATGCCAAAGATAAAAAACTTTGGTTTGATACCATCTGTCCATTTCAAATGAACATTTAATAAGATATTCACATACAATGCTAAAAAGAAAATGCTGGAACATAGCCTGTAGCCTAACCACATAGCTTGCTAGATGTTATATTTAAATTATATTTGTATACATGTTATACTTAAGAAAACTAAAAGATTCACCAGATAAAATGATGTATTCACAGATTAACTGGCTTTGTGAAGAGCTGCAGCTGGACATGTAACAAATGCTAATTCATTTTAATGTTACCATAAGAAACACTACACCTCTTGCCAAAAAATGTGTATGTAGCTGAATGAAACCTGCTGTGGGTAAGAAGTTTTCCATATACAAAAATACGCTCATTCCCAGATTTATCATTAGCTACGATTGTTACAAATGTTATAAATCACTTGCTAGGCCTATAACCTGTTGCTGTGGTTACTGTCAGCAGCAGCAAGAAGCAGAGACAGTCTGAAGGCTCTGATAGGGGATAAGGAGGCACAGGGATTATATTTATCAATACTTTATTCAAACACAATGAGAATGGGACTATTGAAAAACACATGCCATCCTGCACAATTCTGAATTAATGGAAGACATTGCAGCATTTTGCTGAAGCTGCAATTTACTATGCGGGCTACTGAGCACTACGAAATGTGAGAAAAAGTCTAATTAGACATGAAGGTTTTTTTTTGCAGAATGTGAGGCTTACAGTGTCTCACATACTGGAAATATGTCCAATTATTTTAATGTGCTTCAGCTGAACATTTTCCAACATTTAGTACAGAATGGTCATCAGCTTCACTCTTACATATAAAGCAGCAAATAACAGCACATACACCATTACAATGTGCTGGGGGGGGGGATTTATTATTTTCACAGAGGACTTCCAGAAGAAGCTGTCCTCATAAATTGTCAGAAGCTTGTGTTATTCTTTTTATTATATATTATATTTATCTTGTTATTTTTGTCTGTAGTTGTGGCAACTGGGTATCAAAAGGGAGAGATGGGACAAAATATTGGGAGTGTATTCCTCTTTTATCTCTGTAATAAAAGAAATCAATGATCTCAGTCATGTTTTCACAGGCTCCAACTGTGAGGGCCCTCTAGCTTTAGTGTGTGAACAGCAATGGGCCACACGAAAGCTTTGCCGTTTCATGCTTGGAGCTTTGCCTCCACCTGGTGGTGAGACAGTGCATTGCTATATTAAAAAAACATATAATAAATAACCTTTTGCAGGAGCAACTGGTACTATGGCATTTCCATTACTACGAATTGCATCACACAGTTTTCCTTTATGTGGAGTTGTTCAGGTCATGATAAATATTGCTGGTCAAGGATAAAAGTGTTGCTATGGTGATATCCTCTCAGACAAAACAGACTGGAGACGTCTACTATGACTTTATGGACACTGCAGCTACATTCAGTGATTCTGAAAGGGCCCACTAACACAATATTTAAATACATATGGATTTAAATACCTATTCAATAAGCTTTCTCAGGCTAGGGAATGGACCTAGAGTGTGCTCAGAGACAGCAGGAAAAATCACACATAGCTTTTGATCAATATCTCACCACTGTCAAGGAACTTTGGCCCACTATGCAGAACTGATTCAACTCTCTGGCATTTGCTGAGTAAGTATCACTGGGTTTTTGGAGCATGAACTGCTTATTTCCGGTCCTGCCATCAGACCTCAGTGGGGTTCAGGTCTTTGATTAGGCCATCCCTCAAGTTCAACTTACTTGTTCTTCAACCACTAACCTTCAACCATTGCTCTTCTGATATCTGCTTGCTGGGGTTTTGAGTCATTACCCTGCTGTGTGACCCAGCTGTGCGTTAGCATAAGCTCCCAGGCAGGTGACCTGACATCATCTTGTAGAATTCTCTTAATACAGAGCAGAATTCACACAACTAAGCAAACCACCAGCATGCTTGATCATTGATATTGGGCCCATACTGTGGAAAGCAGTACTTGGTTTTTGTTAGGCATTACAGGTACTCATTTTTACTTACTCATTGCTGCATAACTCCTCTGGATCATCCACTTGCTTTTTAAGAAACTTGAACATTGATATTGTGTTTAGTGAACAGCAGTCTCAGTTTTGGCATTCTGACAGAGATACAATTTTTGCCCAGTATCTTTCTGTCTGATGGTGGATGCACTGGAGATTCTGGATACGCCTGATCGATCCTGGTGAGCCTTTGATACACTGAAATCAATCTCACCCCTTCACTCTTATGGTGCCTCAGCATTTTTGCATAGTCAGTCAAGAGATATCTTTAATTCTCTGTATAACTTCTAAGAGCGGAGTCAAACAAAAGCAGAACATTGACCACAGCAAACAAGTTCTACGCTGTCACCCAATGTAAAGAAATGAAAAAGAAATTAGTTGTTACTCCTGAATTATAAAGTCATGGTTTGCTTTTCCTTCAACTTACGAACATATATGCCTGAAGCATTTTTCACACCATCCGTAAATGAATGCATATGCACAATCAGGTATTATAAATCAAACACATCCAGTGTGCATAATTATAACACTGCAAACACATTTTGATGTTCAGTCCACAAATGCTATTGATATTCTTGTGTATAGTAGTATGTGCTAATCCAATTCTAAAAATCAGATTCGGCTTGCTAACTTGATATCAGCATTGAGTATGCCATGCTGTCAGCAAAACATATACCATATTAACTAGTTTAACAAAATAATTGAGTAACATTTCAGATGCCACAGGAGATCATCTTCTCAGTCCCTACTGCAACAAAAGCAGGTGCACAGCTTGCGGTACATTTCTGTTAACTCACACGAGGTTTTCTGCTCCTGTGGACCTTCTCATTTTCATGTTATAATGGTATAATTTTCTCATATACCAGTAAGTCAGTTTAAACAATACACCACGGAATGTAAGACTAAATGTAACATGTTTGCTGACATAGACATTTTATGTAAGTGCCATTTCTACAAGTGCTTTTCCTTTAAAGCACATACCTGTATCTCTGTGGGCTGCCCGTCATTGGGTACAAAGAGCCTGGCCTGAAAAGTGTACTGAGAGTATGTTAACAGGTGAATGGGGTCCCGAGGAAGGGCACAGGTATGAGTATTTTTACCTTCCCTCCTCCTGCCCTCCTGTAGGCCCTGCTACTGACACTCACAGTCACATGACATATGAACAGGATGTTTACGTTTGTGCTTCACATTTACCCAGGCATCTGTCACAGAGACGACATTTATCATTTGAATGAACAGGCATGCATTTTTGGTTTCATATTTGAAATCTCTGTGTATCTTCCGCCTGATGCTATTTTTTTCCCCATCTAACGTTTCAGGTTTCACAATTTATATCATTCTTCAAACCTACACATCTTGCTTTGCATTCAGACCACTTTCTGTGTAGATGATTTTGTCACCCTAATAACCTGCTGGAGAATGGCACCACCCCATGTGTTAAATAGAAGACAGATGTTCAACACTGGGACCATGCTTGTACTGTAAGTCATGCCCAGCAATAAGAAAAGTTTTTTATCAATAAGTGTTTAGGCTTAAGAATGACCACTTTCACCATCTATTCTCAGGAGAATTCCAGTGCCAGCAAAAAGCATGTAGATGTTCATGGAGAGTGTGGGTATTGAGGACAGCGTTTAAGCACTGATATTGAATTATAATCCCATCCAAAATTATTCACAGAAAAAGTTGCTGTTTGTACCGAACATCTTGTAATGATACAATATATCCATTCAAGTAAGACCTAACTAGCTGTGTATTTTACATGAAAATTAGTATAACCTTTTTATTTTCTGAAATATTCCATTACACAGTGAACAAAGTATTCATAAATGGTAAACTTGAGAATCCACCCTCAGAGAGTAAGATTTGTTAAACAATGCCAAATGAACAGATATTTAATGCATTTCACATAGTAAAAATCCCTTGTACATGAGATTTATTTGTGCATTTGAAAATTCACCTCGACACATTATGGGAGAATGTTTACACATCCACATACACGTTAAGTTTTCTACAGACTGGAATTTGTTCAGGGACACCATTTGACCATCCTCACTAAATTAGTGATTTTTGTGAAAACTGATCTGCAAAGCTCAGACATAGATTATATCTATATGATTGCAGTTCTGGGGTTGTATCTTATAAACTGCCAGCAGCGATGGATGCAGAATAATGCCAAGATTGTGACATATTCACTGGCAATTATGCAGGCAGTGGAAGAAAACATACCAAAACATGCATCTATGCTAACAGGTGTTGACCTTTGCAAATGCAAACAACTTCAAGTACAAGTTTTAATTCCTCTTTTAAGAAAACACACCAATTTGCCAATGTAATTATCCCATGTGCTCATGCACATCACTCCATTAGTATATGGCCAATTTCAAAGACTAACAGTACATAAAAAGCTCCGGTGTGGACAGAAAGGCAAACTGCCTCAGTATAAAAAGAAAGCACTGCTTTCTGAGCAGTGTGCCAGAGCTGTACAGTCACACCGCCACCTGTATGTGCGTCTGGAGTACATCCTGCAAACCAGAACCTTAAAACTGCATCGCGTGGAGCCGGGGCAGATGCCGAATGTGCAAGATCAATGATAGGACACCCAACCAAGTTTAAAGGATACCTGAAGCCACCCATAGTTAAAAGCTTGGTTTCTTTACTGCAATAATCATTACACATTAATCTTTTGATGGTTTGCACTTTTCTTTTTACAATATGTACCATGTGTCATACCAGCACCTAAATGTATCTACATTAGATAACTTTAATCTACAGACAAAAAGTCTTAATCATGAGGGGTAACATCTGATAACACTGTTACACGGTAGCATTAATAAGTGAATCCAACAAAGATTGTACTGAACGTGATCGGCGTGAAGTGCACGACCGTCAGAGCTCTTCTTTCACTATGTCACACAATCACAAGAGGTAGCAGCTGCATTAACTTAGTTAAAGTCCAATAATCTTACATTAAGAAACTTCTATTTTATTGGAGTTAGAGCTGTAATGGGTTAAACAAAGTCAATTGAGTGGTGGAAAGCTGTGCATCGAAAACAAATGTGCTAAAAGCAGACATTGTGTCATTACCTGGTATACTTAAGCATATATAGTCAACAGAAAGTAGGGCAATAAGGAAAGAACTGATCAAAACTAAATCCCTTCAGTATACGGGACACACATAAGGTCACTTCAGCCTTCAAGCTTGGAAATGTTTACCTATGATGATCTTGCTCCATATTAGCAGATACTCTCAGACTTGAGTTGATAACAGACAGCCATTATTGGGAAGTGATATAAAGTGTGGTGTTGCGATTCATGATCATCATTATTGAATTCACTCATCTGAATTAGCGGTCTCCTCTCACGAAAGCCCTGGGTCCTTTAAAGGAAATTATGACGTGTTGAGGATCAAGTGGCTTTTTTTTTTTTTTTTTGATTTTATTTTCACCTTGAAGCAGCAACGGCGCGTTATTGAGAAACGAGTTCAGATCATTCGATTGCGTTTATGGGTCGGGGAGTCTGTGATGACATCGCCACACTGGGCTGAGGTCCGCTTCCTATTGCCTCCGTTGTCCAAGTGGAGTGCCATTTCCTCTGATATGAAAGTGTTCAAGTCCACGTCATGGAGTCCATTTCTCCTGCGCCCCGGGTTGGAGCCGCCGCTCACGTGGGTCGGAGACCCCGGAGTACTGGAACGGACACTTATGCTGGCCATCGCCCCGCTTAGACCTGAGAACACGAGAGGGAGAACCGACATTATTTAAAGTCCAGGCATCGTGGTCCATGCTCCGGAAGTAGATTTCGGTTCACTGATATTTTAGTCATCCTCGCGCTGCAGTTCATTGTCAGTGTCATATTTCAATGTACATGTTAGAATTCAATTCATTTTAAAATCGAGAAAAAAATAATAACCTTGCAGCAGGCATGACCATAACACCTGAACATGCTTGTCAATATTGTTTATTTAGCAAGCTGTTCAGCAGGGAAGACGTCATTTCAAACTGTGAAGAAATTACAGGTACTCAAATATTTTTCCACTGTGTCTCAGGCAAGCAGTACATTTTAGGACTAAGATTGTGTAATTACAGATTTAATAAGCCATTTCAAAAAAATCAAGCAAACTTACAACAATTTCAAAGTTTTAAATGAATGCAACTCAGTATTTTATCATAATCTGAGTGTTGATATTCAATATTTTGTTGGAATTTACACCTTAAAGAAATGGGTGCATAAAGGGAGATAGTTTACCATGCAATGCTATGGCTTCTCGGAAGGGCTGCAGGTCAGTCTCTACAGATGAGCTAGTTTCTGTGGAAGGTGCCCGGTTTGGGGACACTACAGTCAATCTGGGTGGAGCTCTAGAAGTCCTCGGCGGAGGTGCTTTCCCGCAAAGGAAACTGATCAAGTCCTCTCTCCGGATTGTTCTCCGCCGTTTTTTAACCCATGCCAAGACATCCTTATTGCGCCGCTGATGGCCGATTTGAATTCCTAGGTCATAACTTCGTTGATGTGCATCCACGCTTCTGTTGAACAAGATAATGGTTTGGTAAAATGAGTCACATTATTTTTCCACAAGGCAGGTGTGGAGGTACAATATGCAATAAAGAGCCCCCATGTCAGATCCTTCAATGTTGCACTTGGTGGAGGCACTAAATGCAAATGTCATGAATCATCAAGAAATGTCATTATACAAGGACTGCTAACAGAACAGACTGAAAGGTAGACTTTTCAGCACAATTTATCATCATACATTAAGGTTGTGAATCCCATGCTCATGCTTCAAATTTGGATTAAATCTGGTTTCACCATAAAAATCAAGCATCCATGAGGCTGTTTGCAATACAAGACCCCAGCATACATTAAAGTAACTGCTCTGTTAAAATGCTTGTTCCAAAATGAATAAAATTACCCTTAAGTCAACACAGCAAGTTGTGTTGCATGAAAGATACAAGATACTGCATCAAGTGTGTTAGTTACATTCCACTTAAATCCACAAAATTTATATGACAACAAAGGAGCAATCTACACAATGCACAGCAACTGCCTGCAAGTTCCTACTTTAATGTTTAATTGGGGGGCACAGTAGGTGGATTCTAACAACTATTGGTCATTATAACAATCAAAAAGAGAGCAAGTAGACTAGGTTTCTCTAATTACATGTAAACCATCAATGTCATTGCCCGGCCATAAAACTAACTTCCAGCTTTGAAAGGCTGAATAAATCATGGATAAACACCAAATATTGAAGCTCTTGGACAAGAAAAGCGACTACTGATGGTAAAAGTCTGGTAGTACTGCTTTGACACAGACTGTACAGAGAACCAAACAGATCACAGCATGTTGAGGCTGAAATGTACCTTTATACAGATTGGTGACAGCTGTTGCAGCATTCTGAAACGGTACCCAAAGCGACAGTCCCTGCTGCTGGCACACCCGGTCTGTAGGAGGGGAAAAACAGCACATGCAGAGCAGTCAGGGGAAAGAGGTTCACAAGTGACCAAACACAACCGCATCTCGGTGACTCGGAATTGTGTGACAGTTTCCAGAAACGCAGAAGGCATTTATGTTCAAACCATTGTATAAACAATGTCTATACAGAAAACGGTCGTCACTTGGTTACTTTTTTAGCTGGACATCTACGCCATTTTGTTTGGCCCCAGCGCTTCGCTTCGCTTTACTTAAACTGGCTTCACCGGCTGAATGTTTTGTCTCGCTGACTCCTGGAAGTAGCTGGCGCTTTACGGCAGTCTCTTCCGTTACAATCACTTATCCAGTACATTATCAAACAACTCATTTTAAGATATTCTCTACGCCATCTTGTTTTGCGTCAGGTCACTTTTATCACATTAATTTCCTCGCTAGCTAGCGAACTACTGCTTTCCTCCATAAAAGCTTGTAAATCTAACCCATCAAGTGTGCACTGGCGAGTAAAGGCTGAACTAGTTGCCTAGGTAGCCAACCTTGTGTGGGGAGCAATCAGCGGTTTAATGGTGAATTGTTGTAGAGTTATTTTTAGCTAGCCATGGAACTCCTCCCAGGATTTCGCCATTTTGTTCCTTTTAAGCAATCTTGGTAGCTAGTTAGGCACATATAATGCTATATAGCAGATTTCACAAGCAAGGCTTTGGTCATGGTTAAACAACCAAACACCACAAGCTAACATTACCTAACCAGTTAGCTAGCAGGCTGCTTCCATTTCCACTGTTAACATATGCGATTGAGTGAGCTATGTATACAGCTAAATAGTAAAAGATAACGATTTTGAGCTTAGAAGACTAGTTAGACATCACTTAACTTTAAACACATCTGGTTAGTTAACGCTAAACACTTCGTTTCTAGATTAATTTTCGAATGTGCTACAGTGATATGCCGCTTTGTCTGTTGACCGGTCATAGCTAGCCAGATAGCTTGGTAAATTAGCTAGCTAACTAGCTCATTTCTCTTACACATCCCATATATCTAGCTCGGCAAGTTAGCAAAAAATGACAGGCTTTTCTTCAGACCTTTGTAGAGCTGTGCGACTGCGGTAGCGGAGTTCTGAAACAGATGCCACAGTTTCTGTTGACTCTGATCAGCCTCCTCCTCACTCGGCTCCTCCTGCTCGGCCTCGGCCAAGCACTGCCGCTCCCATTTCGAGAACCAGTGTTCGGGGCCATGTTCCTGGATCTCTGCCTCCCCCTCCTCCTTCTTATCCTCCATTACAAGTAATCCTCTTTTTAAAATATATAACTATTTTGTTGTAATATGTAAAAGTAATATCAATGTGCGGAATAAATTTCCGCTACCAGCACTTTAGCAGTTAGCTTGCTGTTACTTCCACCCTGACCGGTCAGTCACTTCTCCATTGTTGGTTGCATTCCCAAACATACTGAACCTAATACGCCACTGACCCGTTGTGTGTTGAAAACATATTACCCTGCTGGTCACAAAACTCCGCCCCTTAGAGTCAAATACAATAGCAATTGGCTGCATAGATCCCTAATGTGTTTTTCTAAATTATTCTAGAGATTTCATTGGACGAGTGAAAGCTATGTCACAACGTTAAAATCCCCTACAGCTTGGTAGAGAAGTTTGGGGGGGCGGAACACTGCAAGTCCCCCGGCAAATGGATGAACAGCTGTGTGTTGCTGACGTTGCAGTCTGGTACACGCCCCGAATCAAACCAAAAACAAACATGTCACGTGTAAATAGATTTAACAGTATAAAGTTTATTTCAAATGGTCAAGCTGTAAACTCAGCAGATTTCTGAATTTTTATCCCGTTGGTCCTCAGTTATATTGTAATCTGTGGAGGTAATGCTGATTTATACAGAAAAACACTGCACATTGACTATGGACATTCTCTAAAAAGCTAGAGCTCACCTACTCTTGCGCTGACCCACCAATTTATCGTTCTAATTTGCTTATCTGAACATTGCAGCGGCCAAAACAGAGAAATAAATATCAAAATAGGTACCATTGTTTAATTTTGTCGAGACATTACTTTTGCGACTTTCCTATAAACCGTTGATCACCACATTTCCTGTCTTCCAAAAACCAACACAAGCGGTTTTACAAGTTGAAAACATTGACGTGTGAGAATAACTGGGTGCAACATTCCCGGTATGTAAAGCAGGTGGCGCTAAAACATTGAAAAAGCAAAACTTTAAATTTGCTTACACTTGACAAGCAAAAGCTGTAGAAATCCCTGATTTTCATCATACATCCTAGACAGTAATTTTTTCCTGCCAGCACTTCGATATTGATACCGGTATAGTTGCATCTAAATAATTTTGTTCAACAGTTAAATTAATGTGGATTGACTTTGAAATAAATGCGTGCTGGTGTCTGCTAAGTCAGCTCAACTCTTTGGGGCAAACAGTGATACGTACTAAATTAAAATGGAAAACACACCAGAAATAGAGAAATGCTTTAAAACTTCAACAACATAATGTAAAAAAAAATGTAAAAGTCGATTTGATTATTTGTGCAATTCATTTAAAAAAGAACAGGTGGATGTCAAATACTTTGTTTCGTAACTCTGCATCAGTGTTTCATGTTTTGTAGTTGAATTTAATTATTGTCATAGGGTTCACGTTATCTTCTTTTGTGAATTGAGATACATTTGTGAAAATGTGACCATATGAACCATTCTCTCCACATTTAGTTAGATTTAGTGACAATTTGCTTAAACAAAGCTGATAATTACGGGAATTCCAAGATAACAGAGAATACAAGTACAAGAGGAGCTTTCCAATAATGGCTTTGTGAGTGAACAGGTACCAATGAATTGACTTACGCAGAAGAAGAGATGTTAAACTAGTGCATTGATAAATGTTATAGTAATGGGTAAATAATCTTGTATTTGTAGTAAATGGCAATGTACTGTGATACACGCTATCTAAAGCTTGTTAAGTGATAGAAGTTGCATGCATATAGGGTGTGCAGCTGATCCCAAAACAGTCGTGGTATGTAACTAAATAAATGAAGTCTTTCACATTATATATTCTGTTGCTTAAAAACACAAAATAAAAGGATTTCCCTCTCATAAAAACGCGATTTGAAATGCATTTATTATTATTATTATTATTATTATTATTATTATTATTATTATTCTGCAACACAATGAGTAAAAATGGCTCCCCAGGGGTGAAAATAGTACTGCCGATTTCCTCTAGGGGCAGACTTCAGGGTATCTCAACTCCAGACTGGAAGGCTGAATCAAGTTACACTCACAATAAGTGATACCTTTCAACCTGACAACATCTCTCCATCGTGGCTGTGTCCAGATTTGGGTAGCCAATGAAAAAGGCTCAACAAGGGCTCATTTCAAAATAAATGAAAGTCTGTGGAATCTGTCTTATCAGTTAAAGCTGCAACGTTAGTCTCTTTAAAAAATTATTTACACTTTGTTTTTTTAATTAATTATTTACATTTATTTTTTAAATGTCACTGCTTGCAGTTGTGAGTCATTCAGAGGCTGAATGTGCAGTAATAATTCAAGTCCAGTTATGTCATTATCAAGGCAATTCAGGAGTACTGCTCTCCTTTCCATGTTCTGTTGCATTCTTCCTTTTTATTTTCATTTTGTCTGGTTACAATCTTCAAATAAATACAAGTTCCCTGCTTGTCAGGAAACCAGTCACCATATGCAAGACTTTCATGGTGATTCGCATAACCCCTCATATCATTTTACAAATGTTCTGTCATATAGCTTTCTCTCATCATAAAAATTTATTAAATATCTAGTAGAGCATAACAGTGGTGTGCACAAAATTGTCATACCTATAACTTGTTATGCCATTATTACAAATGTAAGCTGCTTCTAAGTGGGTGACAATTTGGCACGTAGTAAACAAAATTCACATAATATTATTCAATATTCTATGGAAATTCAATATATTATGAATTCAATACATTCAAATTAGATATGAGTTGCAGTATATGTGTATGTGTTAAAAAAGTATGACTGCATTATGTGTGGAAAATCAGATATATTAATTAAATGAGTTTGCAAAGAATGTATCTGGCAATAAAGTAATCTCTGTGATAAGATAACTCTAACAGCATCTAACATTTCTCCTCTCTCATAGATTAGGACTGACAGTATTAGAAGTGACAACATTTTATTTTGATGGATGTATATTTATTCAGCCTTGCCTTAAAGCGGGAACAAAATCATCCCTAACACCTCATGCCATCCTTGTCCATTACAATCTGTTATGTTGAAGTCCAAGTGATGTCACCATCTCAGAAACATGTTCACAGTCGATCTTCAAACTTGTAACTGGGTAGTGAAGGTATCGACAGAAAGTCATATCTTTAGATTCCGTGCCATACGACAATGTACTCTACGAAAAAAAAAACACAAGGGAGTCAGTGCTCATGTCATTAGCTCATTATAACAGTAATTTATTGGTTCATAGGGGATTGCATTAAAAAAAAAAACATTTGTAACTTAAGATCAGCCTTATTTCACACAAATGGTACTTTGCTATTGTAAACCCACAATGCAAGATAAACTTTAATGGCATAACCACAATGGGCAAATATAACTCAATTACCTATATTTGTTGACATTTTCAAAGGTTTTCTACCCTTTGCACTGATAATGACATACATAGACGTGTATTGTCATCACAAAAGTTTATTGTATACAAGACTGGTAACTGTTTGTGCTATGACATGTATATCATTTATTTTTCAGGTAATTCAAAAATTCTGTGACAATATGAACCAGTGACACTGAATGCTGACTGACTCTTGCTTTCCTTCACTGGGTGCAAGCGCAAACGCAAGCTATGCTATCGGCTAGCTAGCGCTACCACCATGCGGATGTGACATTTCAAAGAAGAGCGCGGTCGCCATTTTGAGTTTTTGACTCAAACTGAATACCACAAACAGAGGAAGAGTCGGATTAGCCTCAAGATATTTCTAAGCGATGAACATTAGGAATATGTAGAATGATAGCATCCACTTATAACGGTAACACTGGCGATATGTATACAGAGATTGTTTCAAAGGGAATTAAAACAGGCTCGACGATTTATGACCTAAACTTCTGAGTTGTCCTAGTACGATTCCAAATTAGAAGGGTTTGAATGGATACATTTTCACTTGCTCTCCTCCAGAAGAGGGACTACCGGGCAGGCAGACAGACGGGAAATTCTGCATGGAGAATTGTTTACAACAGTAGAATTACCAGTAGTTTTTAAATTAAATGAACACTTCTCCTGGCACACGTTATAATAAAAAAGGCATTTCTTACTCCGGCTGAAGGTTTTGGTGAGAGTAACTGGCTAGTTCGCTAGCTAGCTAGTTCTCTCACCTCGCCTCCTGTCCCATTTTCGTGGAGGGAAGCCAGACTGATTTACTTAACGGGCTTCCCTCTTGAAGTCCTTTACATCCCTCAACGTCAGCGGCTAATACCCCATCAGGTAGCCGAGATTGGGCGAATAGCGAGCAAATACGTCCGCGTTTCTCTGCCTGCTCCCCAGCCGAATTCCCTTCCACAGCCACCAGCACTGAGCGCTGGAAAGGTCGAGGTAGCTGCACCACAGGCCCAGCCGCCAAGGCTCGACCTGTCTTCCCCTCCGCCCTCCCAATCTCCCCATCACCTTCCTCGGACTGGCCTTCCTGAACTAGCATCAGGAAAGGGCGAGGGGGACGAAGACAGGCTTCACACCACAACAACCGTCAAAATGAACCACCACCACACTCAACAGCAGCAACAGAAACCCGGCGAGCAACAGCTTAGCGAACCCGAGGACATGGAGATGGAAGGTAACGCTGTTAATAGGAGGCCTTGCGGAAACATGGAACAATTCTGGCTTGAAAAGCAGAAAGACGTGTCAGTGGGCTGGGAATGAACAAAGCTAACCGCGAAGATACAAACTGTAGCTAGCGGCAGTTTGACATGTCCTTTCTCTCAGAGTTGCATAGCTAGTGATACATGGACTTTCCCCAGTGAAAGCACTTTTGCAGTGGGAGGTCGTGTCCATGGAGTGATAGTGGTACCCAGTCAGAAGGACACCCAGCTAGCGTCAGTTGTACAATATGTTTATTTTTCTTGAATACTCTCTCGGTTTCGCCAGTGAGCTGGATAGCTCAACATCTTACAAGAGAACTGCAAGCTAACGTTAAGCGACTTGTCAAAGGCACGTTGATTAGCTAGCTACTTCCCTAGCAAAGCTGGCTAATAATATAAACACATCTTATTATTAGATAAGGATAGCTACCGAACATTGGTACTGTTCATACGGATCGCTATAGTGTTAGTGAAAACTATTTCGATAGTGAAAACTGTCCAGTTAGTCACGACTCTAGACTAATAGCCGGTTTCAGAACATAACTAGCACTACCCTGAATATTAAACTGGTTAAGCGGTAAGTTTTGCAGTGATAGCTGATCAGCCAAAAGTGAAGTCATATCACTAGCTAAAGATGTAACATTATAGGTGTTTGAAACATGCCATCATGTTTAAAATGTAGACTGAAGAAAAAGTTCTCTGAAATGGGCTAAGCATGGAGATGACGGTTGAAGTTGAACTTCTTAGCTCATACTCAATAGCAAGCCAAAATCTAAATTGTCAGATGTTGCCTGGCTTAGCGGACATCGCTCGCAGTAATTTAAGGTTTAAGGTATGCACGGAAAGAATGAAGGTATTGGCAACATGGTGATTAGCACTGAACCATGTGTTTCTTAATGCGGACCTCAGAATGCGCTAGTGTGAGCTGTCAACATTTTCATCAGCATTTCTTTGCGTATTTTCCGTACGAGTCATGGTGGTCGGTACCCACACTTGGCAGGCCGGTGTGATCTGTTTCCTTTTAAAAAAGATTAAACTTGAAACGCATTAGTCTACTGTTGATGCAAGTCATGTAGGGCTAATAGTTGTCCAGTTAGGGCAGGAGGTATTTATTGATACAATGTATTAATTTACATGTCTTCTTCCACCAGTACCAGCTGGCCATACTAAGACTTTCCCTACATTTCATGTTAAAACATGAACAGGAGTGTAATTCACAGTGTACAAGAATTTTACATTTAGTTGAAGTGAAAACTAGACTCAAACCACTGAAAGAGTAGAACCAAATGTGTTTTAATGTGGCCTTTCATCTCTACATACCTGGGACAAGATAGTCAAATATCTACCTAGTAGATAGTTGTATCTTATACAACTGGTACAGTTGTTTAGGTGCTTTGTGAAATGTTGATCATACTGCCATTCTGTGGATATTTGGGTGTTTTGGAAAAGAATATAGCATCATTAAAACTCAGGGAATGTGAGAGACCTTATTAAACATAACTGCTGTATGCTTATTCAAGCAAAAATAAATGACACATTTTGTTGATGTTACAAATCAATTTCTGCAGCTGGGCCGTTGCAAAGGCATATAAGGAAATTAGGAATTATAGCTTCATGTCACATGCTGCTCTTGACGCCTAATCCACTTGGGAAATTGAGGTCAGACTACCATGCAAGCACTTGAGTACTAGCAGCTCAGCTAGTTTCAAAGTGCTGTTTCTTTTGTCACAGCACTTGCCAGCATTGCCGTTGCACCTTGTTTCTTCACTTTGACAAATCTGACTGCATTTATATCAGAAATGGTGGCCTACATGAAACAAGCCATAAAGCCTGGCAGGTCAAAAATGTGGTCAGTTCTGAGCTGCATACAGGCAACAGAGAAAGATAGAGCTATCACCTTCTTGTTTATTGCCCTTGAGGAAGACAAGGACTGGAGGGAGGACTTAAGTATGCATGTGAAACCCTGTGAAGTAAATATGACCAGGTGATCACATGATATACACATGTGACAGTATGTTTACACAGTTATATAACTGTTTTACATGGTGTATACATGACAGTTAAAAGAAACATGCAATGTACGTGAGAATAATTAGTGTGATTTTTATGCCTGGTATATAATTTTCTTGTTACATTATTTTTTATGTAAAAAAAAAAAAAAAAAAAAGATGTCTAATGAGGAAAGTTTTTATATTATACGTGGGGTTTCTTTAAATTTGGACCAGCACAGTTTGTTTATTTTTATTTCTGATATTGAAATGTATGAAGTTCAGAAACTGAAACGTAGCTATACAAATAAGTCCAAAATACTCACCAATAATACTGGAAACTACAAGGTTACACATTGTTAAATTGGAGTATTGTGACATGAGTTTCACATTAAGACGCATTACAAAATCCTCCATTGGCAGATACCTTAAATACCTCTTTGTTTCAGTGGATATATATATATATTTCTAAATAGCAAAATAAGATGGCTAGTTCAATTCAGGATTGACACCAACAGCCTTCTGACTTACTGAGCCAAGTGAATTGAAAGTTTAAGAAGTCAAAAGTGGATGTCAGTTTAGACTGAAATGATGTCGAAAAGGAGCAAGAAGCCTTTACTCTCATGCTCATACAGATCACTTGTCCTGAATTTAAAATCATGCTGTCACTAAACTTAAAACAACTAATTTTCCAAAGGACCAGTGTCAGATTACATGTCCTATTATTCGTTTGCATCTCTTTCTTATGTCAAATAAAATATGGTCTGACATAAACCTTATTTAGGTACTCTAGGTTTGAGAAACATGATTCAAAATATGCATCATTACAAGGTAAATAGTGGAAGGGTCAAGTTTTCTCTGACTTATTTCTTCACAATAAGACATACTAATTTGTCCCCAGTGCAGGCATTTCTGACTTGTCAGAGGCCAGTATGGTGATGTGTTGAGGATTTTCAATCAGACTGAAGTGGTGTAGCACAATCGGTGTCAAATCCCAGCAATATCATTCCAAGGTGCACAAACTCATTCTATGAATAAGTCCACTTTGCCCCCTTGTAACTGCAGATAGAAAATTATAGTTTATTGAATTAAAATGAGAGCATCTTCCCTTTATTAAATATGAATGTGTCCAGTGACCATTTAATTACAGAAGAATTCTTCTCCATGAAATGATGGTGGAAATTAATTTGTTTAATAGAAAATTAGTCATTTTAATCCTGGGTCAATGCGTCACGACTGCAGTTTCATGTGATCGGGAATCAGTACAAGTTTTCCAGAACAGTTGTGTTCTATGTTTTCATAGCTGGAGACACAGATGATCCGCCAAGAATCACCCAGAATCCAGTCATCAACGGGACTGTAGCCATGGCGGACGGGCACAACAACACAGAGGAAGAAATGGAGGACGGTAAGACTTCCTTTCGGTCATTCTGATGGATTCATGTCTCTGAAAGTGGGGCTTGGTGACGTGTCCAGCAGTGACATTGGTTGTTAGTGTAGTGATGCACTCAATGCTCCAAAAGGAATTATTGCCTCCTGGCTTAGCAGCCTCACAAGGTGGGGCTATCTCCAGTCATTACACTGACCAACTTTGGAGGATAGCTTCTCAAAGTCTCCCTGCCTATTTTTGGTCCATATTTTCATTCATTCAAGTATTCATGAGTGTGACCTTGCCCAATATAGATTCGGTTGCGAGTATGAGTAACACTTGGCTCATACAGAGCAGAAAAGCAGTTATCTTGATGTCCTACTGGGTCATCCGTGTCACATGTAAGTGGCTGCATCAGCGTTGACCAGGCAAACAGATAGAATGGCAGAACTTGTCACTTTTTTAAAAAAAAATAATGTCCTCTGATTGTTCAGTAAACTTAGCAAATAGTTAATGATCTGTGAACAAAACTTTCTGTAAAATTGAACTTAAAGTTTAGATACGGTAAACATAGTTAATTCTGTGTTCATTGTACTGATGTTATTATGGTCATTAGTATTGCAAACATTTAATGTGCATTTGTCTGTGCAAAGGTTTCTGTAAGTGACATGCAGTGAGTTTGCATGCGCTCTGATATCTGTGTCAGTCTCCTAAAATAGCAAAATTACTCATGTCACGCCTGCTTAAATTTAATCTCTCGTTTGCTGTCTAACAATTTTCACTCAGTGGTTCAACATTGATTGTGTTTAATGACATGCATTTAAAGGGTACCTAACTGAGAGTGAAGCTGCCTGCATTGCAGACATTAGTGGGGAAAGCAGTGGTTTAATTTTTCTCTAGTAGTGTATTGCAGATGAGTAGGCTACACATCACATTTTCTGTAGAGGCATTCCACTGTCTTTGTTGATACTTTCCCCATCATTGGAGCTGGGCGAGTGGAATTGACTTGAAAAAGAATTCTGACTGACAGCCCTGGTCCTTTCTTTACACGTGACTTGTTCATGTTAAATACTGTGCTTGCAGTGGTGTCAACTTTGTCTTCCTTTATCAGCAATGTTTTTAGCAGGATTTGTCATGTACTTATAATGATTTTGTAGATAGAATGGTTTTGACTGATGCTTATGGGCACGCTGCCATGAACAACTAGTAAGTACCTAGTTTGTTAGTGTTAAGGCCCACAAAACTGCAAGTTAATGAAACCGGTTACTAAAAGGTATTGATTGGAGAGATGTCAGTACATCACTGACTAAACCAATACACAGATGTAAAAAAACAGATGTAATTTAAACCACAATACTTGTCAAGAGAGCCAGTTGTTTTTGCCTGGAATAATTTTAGTGTTGATAAATTGTGCTCACTAAAGAAAGTCACAGATTTTGTGAAAGCAGAGAGCCATGCTGACTCAGGTAGTTGACCTACTAACAAGGAGTAGAACTGTCTCACCGTATCTGGAGCAATGAATTTCATCATGTAGCTGCTACAACAACTTTTTTTTTTTTTTTTTTGAGATCAACTACTGAATTTAATCACAGAAATTAATCTACCATTTTCCTCTGGTCTTTCTTCCTCAGACACCAGCTGGCGATCAGAGGCTACCTTCCGTTTCGTGGTGGAGCGTTTTAGCAGACTGAGCGAGTCGGTCCTCAGCCCTCCGTGTTTTGTGAGGAACCTGCCCTGGAAGATTATGGTGATGCCTCGCTTCTACCCTGACAGGCCTCACCAGAAGAGCGTGGGCTTCTTCCTACAGTGCAACGCAGAGTCCGACTCCACGTAAGACCGACTGTATTCTTCATTTTGACAATCAAAATCAGTCTCCTGGAAAGACAGATACGGCATTTGCGTATCCATTATCTCTGGGAATATTTATGTGAATTTGTTTCAGTCATACAGGACCTGGAAAGTAGCACTGTCTGTAATTGCTTCCATACCTAATTAATTTGTCACCTAAACTGTACAATCCTGGTGCTGTGTTTTTAAATGGTTCCATTTTGACAGAATGGTTGATACTTTTATGTTGACTTTGAGATTTGAGATGTGATTTTTCTCTTGTAAAAGAGATTTTATGCTGCTGGTTAAATAAGTTTTGAAAATGTAGTTCCTGTTAAGAAAATAGATTTGGAAATGAGATGTCTCTTATGATAAATTGATCTTGTAAAGTTCTACAAATGTTCCCATTAATAATAAATTTTAACAACAGCTTTATGGCTGTTTATTGCCCAGGAATGGCATTCTGTAGTACTTGTGCACAAAACACTGGTGTTCGTAGTTTTAGTGGCTTGTCGGCTTTTGAACACCCATGCACAAACTGACTATTCTAGAGCAAGTTGTGTGTTTTTCCTCCTCATGGCATGTTTCAGTAATTTTAGTTCTAATTAATAATTGTATTCTTTACAGGTCATGGTCATGTCACGCCCAAGCGATGCTGAAAATCATAAACTATAAAGATGATGAGAAGTCCTTCAGTCGCAGGATCAGCCATCTTTTCTTTCACAAAGAAAATGATTGGGGCTTTTCCAACTTCATGTCTTGGAGTGTAAGTTTTCATCTCGTTTTGTGATCATTTGTGTCATTTTGAGATTTTAGTGTTTTAGTAATTCGGTCTGTACATATGGCTGTCATGGTGTGTAACAAGCAGTCTCCTACCTGAAAGATTTAGTTTAAAATTTGATGTGTCAGTGAAAGTATGAGTCTTTTAGCTGTAAAATTCAGTTTTCTGACTTTGTCCTGAAACAGTTCCACATGGCGGTGCATTCTTGCATGTTACAGATGTGATGTAGCTATCCCGTATGTAAAGTTCCTCAGCAAATAAGCCGGCCTCACTTTTCCAGCTGGTTCCATGAACCCCTACATCACCACCGCCTGCTTCCACTTTGATTATTTCTTTGGGTAAAATCATAAAGTGAGTTTGGCTGGAGTGGGGCCTTATCAAAGTCCACATTGGGCTGCAGGGATTATGCTCAAAGAAAACCACAGTAGCTAAGAATTATTTGAATTTCAGGATGTTACTGATCCAGAGAGGGGTTTCGTCGAAGATGACAAAGTGTCCTTTGAAGTCTATGTTCAGGCTGATGCTCCACACGGAGTGGCGTGAGTTTTTATTTCCTTTCCTTTTGTGTAACGCCTCACCTCATCTCTTTCCTGTCCTCACCTACCAACCACCTGTCCGACTGACATTTCCCATCAGCCTTGCATGCATTCAGTGACAGCAAATGTTTGAACTGTTAAATGTATACTTTCACCACTGCTGGGTTATAGAAGTTTGTTATGTACTGTTCCTTTGCTATCAGAAAATGGACTCATTGTTCAGTTGTTCGTGGGATTCCTTGTCCAGTCATAAACTTAAGGCAATGTCCAACTCAGAAATGATCTCTGAACTACTTGGCAATGAATGGTGAGGTAAGTATTAGATAAATATCTTTTTGATGTAGGTTAAAAAACGATGGTTCAGAAGCCTGCTACCCCCTTCTCCCCCATATTAATTTGGAGATTATAGTGAACTTGAAAACCTGCAGATGAATAATTACACAGTTATTACATTTGTGGTAAAAATGAAATTACCTAATTTAATTTCATGGGTATTTTTATGCTCTGATTTCATACGGATTCTCTGATATACTATTGTGCCGTAGAGGAATATTTATCTCCAAATCACGATCCAGTAATGCACGTTTTCTTTCAGGTGGGATTCAAAGAAACACACTGGCTATGTTGGATTGAAGAACCAAGGAGCCACTTGCTACATGAACAGTTTATTGCAGACTCTGTTCTTCACCAACCAGCTAAGGCGGGTGAGTATGTGTTTTTAAGGCTGGAACATATGGCAATACACAGTTCATTAGTGCAAGAAGCGTAACACTAGGCATCTTAGTAATTTTGTTCCTGCTTTTTTGAGTGATATTTTATATACTCCATAATGTACTCAATATACTCCATAATACTCAATGTACTCTATTACTCCATATTGGAGAATATGGAGTTCTCTATATACTTCAGTCAGTACATAGTTGTTTTGCTAAAAGTGCCCTTTGTGTTTATTCCTTTGAATAGGCAGTATATATGATGCCAACAGAAGGAGATGATTCTTCTAAAAGTGTGCCCCTCGCCCTGCAGAGGGTCTTCTATGAGCTCCAACACAGCGATAAGCCCGTGGGAACAAAGAAGTTGACAAAATCATTTGGGTTCGTTGTTGTTATTTTTTTTTTTTTTTTTTTTTTTTTAAATCATGCAGTTTGAGTTGGTTTCACCTTTGTGTGTATAATCATGATGTTTCAGTTGGTCTCACTGTTAGACTGTATTTTTCCTACTTAATTCACAGAAGAATTAAAAATGTGAAATTTTACTTAAAGGTGGGAAACACTGGATAGCTTTATGCAGCATGATGTACAGGAACTCTGTAGGGTGGTAAGTGTGTGTTTTTTTTATATATATAATCATAGTGCATCTGTGTAATAGTTTATGTGCTATAGGAGTAATTAGCTTTGTTGCAACAATGAATGTTCTGTGGTTGAGCAGCTGGACTGCTTGCACTGTTGGGCTCTCCAATTTTGCAACATTTTAATAATTGTGTTTATTTGTCTGGGTACAGTTCCGAAGTAGCATTTCTTTTTATTGTGTGGATAAATTCTTGACAATGTGAAATGTAAGATGGCAGATATTCTCTACATTGGCATATAAATGAATAGACTAAGCGATGAATATGTATTGCAGCTGCTGGACAATGTTGAGAATAAGATGAAGGGCACTTGTGTGGAAGGCACCATTCCTAAGCTGTTCAGAGGGAAGATGGTGGTAAGTCATATTTTTATTATATATGTATATTTTAATATATATTGTTGAATGGCTTGAATCGTAATTTGTATATTATTGTTTCTTTACAGTCCTATATCCAGTGTAAGCATGTAGACTACAGATCTGAGAGAATAGAAGACTATTATGACATCCAACTCAGCATAAAAGGAAAGAAAAACAGTAAGTATACATGTTACTCATTTATGTATTCATTTACATAATTGTTTCACTTTTATTTATTATTCCCCTTATTTCAAGCCTTTCCTCTTTGTGAATTCTGATATTTGTTATTGATATTTATTATTGTGGGGCAGCCTGTAGTCTAGTGGCTAATGGCTAAAGCCCCAGTCCAACCACAGCAAGTACACCATTGCTGTTGGGCCCTCAACCCCACACTGCTCCCAGGGGTAATTGGCCCTTGGCTAACCTGATCAACTGTAAGTCACTTTGGATAAAAAAGTGTCAGCTAAATAGCTATAATGTAATGTAATGCTCCATAAAATGGGATTTATATATTGTGTTTGCATATTTAAATGATCGATTTCATCCATTGTTTGTCAAGCTTCATGTATGCTCCAGAATTTTCAAGTTTATTTCTGAATGCACCTCCTGTGATACACACAGGTAGTAGTATAATATTTGGAAGCAGTATTCAGTATACATTTTTTGTATATTTAAGGATTTAAAGGAGCTGTATGAGAAAACGTATGAAAGCTCGAATGATTTCTGTCCCACATACATTAAACAAACTCAATACTGAAGATGTAGCTTGAGAGAGAAACTCAACTTCAGTTGTTGAAGATGATAGTTTTGCCTGTGAAAATGTCATCTCTGTGAGCAATGAGCTTCATCTCCTTGCAGTCTTCGAGTCCTTCAAAGACTACGTGGCAGTCGAGCAGCTGGACGGAGACAACAAATATGATGCTGGACAGCATGGCCTGCAGGTGAGGCTTAGTCCTGAGTGGAGTGCAGGTATCTGTGCAGAGAAAGCTTGAGTTTCTGAATATAATATAGATTTAAGGGTGCGTCTAGACTGCTCTGGATGTAAGTGAGATTTAACCCTGAGTGTAGTGCGTATCAGTGCAGCGAAGACATGAGTTTCTGAATGAAATGTTTAAGAGTGCATCCAGGAAATGAGAAGGCTCCTGAATTACAAAAGTTAATTGATCTCACAGACTTGTTGCGATCCGTCTGTGAGATTCTCTGGAAACTTTTGAAGACCCTGTGCTGATTTCTGATGACCTTGATTCGTTGCCAGCTGCTTTTGTTGCTTGACATATTTTGCTACAGTTTTTTTTTTAAAGAAAGATGTTTATCAGCGTCTGTGTTTAACAGGAAGCTGAAAAGGGGGTGAAGTTCCTCACGTTTCCTCCAGTATTGCACCTGCAACTCATGCGGTTCATGTATGACCCTCAGACAGACCAAAACATCAAGATCAATGACAGGTAACCATCCCAAGAACACCTTTATTGTTCATTGTCTTCACTCTTTGTTTTTAATGATAAAATAATTTTCCTAGATTTCTTTCGGAATGTATTCCTCATCAGGTCTAAGTGTTATAACATCTAAAAGTTATGTCATTGTCCGTTGCCCTAGCTAAGGTTTTGGTGTACAACTCATTACAGCAAAATTTTGTATACATTTTAAATGTGTTTAGAACATACTTTAATTTCTGTCTTTTTAATTTCTGGAAATGTAGCTAAGTATGGATATGTAATTAAATAATAATCTTCTTGTCTCTCTTAGATTTGAGTTTCCTGAACAGTTACCTCTGGATGAGTTTCTGCAGAAGACTGACGTGAAGGACCCTGCAAACTACATCCTCCACGCGGTGCTGGTCCACAGCGGGGACAACCACGGCGGACACTACGTCGTCTATCTCAACCCCAAAGGAGACGGCAAAGTGAGTGTCGCAGAGCCAACAGTGAGACATTTTATTCCTACCCTACCTTTGCTTGACTCAGTTTGCTTGACGCTGGAATGATTTTGCGGAAATGTTTTGTGTCATAATAGTATGTCATAATTGACATACAGGTTGAGTATCCCTTATCCGAAATGCCTGGGACCAGAAGTGGCATAGGTCAGGTGTGGAATTTTCCACTTGTGGCGTCATGTCAGCGCTTAAAAAGTTTCGGATTTTGGAGCATTTCAGATTTCGGATATTCGGATTAGGGATGCTCAACCTGTATTTTGTTGTAGATGTTTGTGCCTGTATAGCACATCCCAGATTCCCATACATGGTGATCAGCTGCTGTAGTGCATCAGTGCTTAAGGGCCAGTAGTAGCCCACATGGAGTATAGCTGCGTAAGAACATTTGGATAAATTATTATACCGGCCAGGGAAGCATCAGTGGTCATAGCACCTAAACAATTTTATATTTTATATAATTTTATATATATTTTTCCTGTATTGAACTTGTAGCTCTCATATATGAACTCCTATGTATGAAAGGATGGGTATGTCTGAATACATATTAAAATATTAAATGTAATGTATCTGAGCAGTTATGTAGTAATTTTCCAGTATTCGTTTTTGCAGCAGTTATTGTTTCTTCCTCTATGTGTATTGATTGTACCTCTCCTATAATTGCTGGAATTGAATGCATATAATGTTTCATTTTTGAGGTTGTGTCATGCATGGTTATAAGTCACTCCTGTAAAAAGCCATCTTCAAAATGAAGGTGACTATGATTGTTTTTATGAATGCTAATAACAATGGTAATTATCATTTTAATCATAGTTATGATTGCAGTGATGACCCTCATTTAAGTCCAGCGTTTTTTTCGTGTGTTTTGCAGTGGTGCAAATTTGATGACGATGTGGTGTCCAGATGCACGAAGGAAGAGGCGATCGAGCATAACTACGGCGGGCATGACGATGACCTGTCTGTGCGTCACTGTACAAATGCTTACATGCTGGTGTACATTAGAGAGTCCAAACTCAGTAAGCAACTGGATATTACTCTGCATTGTTTACTCCTCATATGAAATGTTGACATGATGTGGCGTGGTGGATTTCCTCTCGTGGTTCTGTTTTTAATGTGTGGCGCTTGCGTGCGGAGTACGACGTTAACGTTCATGGGAACCCCCCTCTGCAGGTGAGGTGCTGCAGGCCGTAACGGACCAGCATATACCTCAGCAGCTTGTGGAGCGGCTCCAGGAGGAGAAGAGGGTGGAGGCCCAGAAACGGAAGGAGCGCCAGGAAGCTCACCTGTACATGCAAGTGCAGGTACACTGACCACCTTCTTTCTCCAGAAGCACATATTTTCAGGGTTTTTCCCCATGGCTTGTGTTTTTAAAGGTGGGATAAACAGGCCTAAGTCATGATGTACCAGGGTAAGAGATAAGATAATCAGATAAGATAAGAGATAAGACAATCCTTTATTCATCTCACAGCGGGGAAATTTGCAGTGTAACAGCAGCTAAGGGGATAGTGCAATACCAAGAGCATCAGTAAAAAGCTAAATATAATAAATAGAAAATTACATTCTAAATAGTTACATTAACAATTTACAAATTTACATCTATCAGTAAACAGAATGCACAGTTGTATTTACAGTATTGCACATAGGAAATATTGAAACTTTGATTGAAACCGATCTTGGAGTGGCATCGGCTTGTAGATGACAAGTTGGGTATCTAAAACTTGTACTGTATTTGATGTCAAGAATGTAGAAACTCTCTGCGAGTTGTTCCATTCGTGATCTCTTATTGTGGAGAAATTCCAGTTTTTAAATAATGGCAGTGAAGGTTTTTGGCAGTGATAAGCTAGCTCTTTGTAGTGACGAAATATAAACACACCGTATTTGTAGCCAAGGTACCGAACATACAGACTAATGTCGACTATATGCGTACCTAGCAATTCAATATGAATTTGGTGTAACCACAATTTTTGATTCACCTTTGGTTAATTATCACCATGTGCCCAGTTATGGACAATGCATAAATGTATTTCATTGTAAATTGTTCCAAATGTGTGTTTTTGAAGGCATGACATAGAGACATTTCAAGGTTCACTCTGAACTTATGTGCTGCCTTCTAAATTCAACCACAAGGAGACAGCATTGACCCATATCTATATGCTGTATATTTGCTTTGCTTTACATTTTCCGTGTGTGTCACCTTTACACATTTCTGTGCATATGTGTGAAATTAAATGTAGAAGTGAAAATGTAGAAAGGAGGCATTGCGCAGAAGCTGTTAGAATTACTGACAAAGTTCACATTTCTGCACACTATCATTTGTGCAGCTGGATATTAACGGAAGCAGTTCAGGTTAAACATCTTGTCCAAAGGCACAGTGGCAGAGATCTAACCTGGATTTGAACCTGCAACCTCTGAGTCGTTGACTTGAAACCAAAAAAAATAAAAAATCAATGTTGGGTTTTCATACATGTTTGAATGTAAGTTAAATCAGATAGTGATGGGGCTCCTGTTCTTGACTTGAAACAGTTATATAGTCAGTTGCTTGTTAACACTGGCACACTAACAGAAACTGCAGTTCTCTTAGCCTGGTGAGACTAATCCCATCTGCATTGTGATATTTCAGATAGTAACAGAGGACCAGTTCTGTGGGCACCAGGGAAATGACATGTATGATGAGGAGAAGGTGAAGTACACAGTGTTCAAGTTTCTGAAGAACTCCACCCTGGCGGAGTTTGTGCAGAACCTCTCACAGACAATGGTAAGATTTGTACCTCCTCTTCGATGGAGTACCTTTGCCTTTAATTCAGATTAACTGAGAAAACACAACTCTGGCATGGCACATATTGTTTTGTTTTTCTGTTGTCTGTAGAAACACGTGTGTAACTAGCAGTTCCCTCCTTCCAGCAGAGGTAGATCATTATAGATTCTCATGGTTTTTTATTAAACAATTTTAGCTCAGTAACCATCTTATTGCTATACATTACTATGCTACAACACTTTATTACTTACTGTTCTACCCCCCTATACACCAAATAGAAACTCAGAAGAAAAGTGTCGCCCTACTTTTGTGGTGATCTAAACACAAAGTAACTTGTTTGTCAAATCTAAAGTAATTTGGTCTGGCCAGCAGAGCCTTTTCTGATGAGTGAATGTGAGTGAAGTTCTGTGTTGTGTTGCTTTGCTGCAGGGTTTCCCACAGGATCAGATAAGGTTATGGCCCATGCAGGCCAGAAGTAACGGCACAAAGAGGCCAGCCATGCTGGATTATGACGCTGACTGCAACAAGTCTGTAAGTACTTGGGATACCAAAGCATGCCTCCACAGATATCATCTCATGCATGCGTGTTGTGTGATTCACAAATGCATTAACTTTGCCGTTCTTATGTAAGCTTGTGTTGCCTAGGAGCTTCACATGTAAGTTGATCATATTTCATGCAAGTTCTTCTTAAACTTAGACTGCATGTCTTCCAGACCTTATATAGCATTGGACTGGTGTTCTGAATGTGGTTTAAGGCCTTAAGAGTTGCATGTTTCTGTCCTCCAAACAGATGATTGACTTGAGTGACAATGAGAACCCGTGGACAATATTTCTGGAGACGGTGGACCCAGAGATGGCAGCCAGTGGTGTGACGTTACCCAAGTTTGACAAAGACCGTGAGTGTCTTCAGATGTCCTCAGCTGTTAGTATTTCTGGTGATTACTGCAGAAAGTGTTTTATGAAGTTATTATTAGTACTACCTGTGTGCTGCTATGTTGTGGTGGTGCTCTCTTGGCTGTAAAACTGTCTGTTTGCAACCATATTTGGCATATGTGATTTTGGCTGACGTGCGATCTCTGTTGAACCCCTGACAAAATCTTTTTCATTTTAGATGATGTCATGTTGTTCTTGAAGATGTATGATCCAAAGTCTAGAAGCTTAAATTATTGTGGACATATATACACACCTATATCCTGTAAAATAAGTAAGTGCATACCTGTATTTTTGATGTTCTCAGTTTATTGTTCCAGCATCATCCTTAAACAACTTGGATTAATTATATTTATCCTGATATAGGAGACTTGCTGCCAGTCATGTGTGAAAGAGCAGGATTCCAGCAAGGGACTAGCCTTATCCTCTATGAGGTAATTTTAATATATGTTATAGACCCTTATATATCATAGAGCCTTATTGTCTGTAATAGTTAGGTATTCTGAATGATGGATGTGTCTTAGGAGTATGTTGTTGAAATATGTATGGTGCTCTAACATTGCGTTGTAGTTGGCACTGTAGTCCTGTTTCATGCATTCTGAGCCAATTATGCTTCAGGCAAACATAGTTCACGGAAGGAAAAAGAACTCCAGCTGACTGTTTACCAGTTTGCCTTAGGATGTTTGCTGAGCCGTTTTCACCTGGGTCTGCATGCAGCAAACTCGGAGACCACTGTTGTCAGTGACTGGTCAGAAGTGAAACTGGGAGGGTGTCCAGTGTTTGGTTGCTGCTTGCTTTTCCATGAAACTGCTTTGTCGCAGACGTTTACAGGGCTTCTGCTTTTGGGCAATACTGTTGCCAATTAAATTCTAGGGTTTCCAAATTCTGATCATGCCGTTTGATGTCAAAACATTGGCTGAAGCCACCTGTTGAATTAAACTGCCAGTAAAGATGCTGTCTCAACTGTGTTGCATATCCTAATGCTGTCTTCTGTTACAGGAAGTTAAACCAAATCTAACAGAACGAATTCAAGACTATGACGTCTCCTTAGACAAAGCTCTCGATGAACTCATGGATGGGGATATAATAGTGTTTCAGAAGTAAGTATTTCTGAAGGAGGCAATCCGATAACGACAAAGAGAATCATGATATCGTTTCTCGAATTGCGCTTCATTTCTCCATCGTGTTTTCATAGAGATGATCCTGACAATGACACCAGTGAGTTACCAACCGCAAAAGACTACTTCAGAGACCTGTACCACCGTGTCGATGTGATCTTCTGTGACAAAACAATCCACAATGATCCGGGCTTTGTGGTGACACTCTCGAATAGAATGAACTACTTCCAGGTGAGATACAGTCAACTCTAGAATCACTGGCACCAATGCTTGAGGAATTCTCTTGCGTGCTGCTTCATTTTTATAACAGGATGTTGTACAGGACAACAATATTGTTTCTTAAGTCAGAGATAAACGTAGACTATCAGTCAAGTAGTATTGCAACTTTGATTTCATTTAAAGTGCTCTATAGGGTAGTCCCATGATTTTTACTTTTGTGTTTTGAGAAAAATAGTGTTACGTTTTAAAAGTTATAGAGTAAATGAATGGATTTCCCATGTGTTTGAGCGCAAAAAAAAAAAAAAAAAAAAAAGAGGGATATAGCCTTGAATATCCTGAAATTTCATCTCGGTGATCTGAGCGCCTTTCTGGTGTTGATATCATGCTTATTTCAGGTGGCAAAAACCGTGGCCCTGAGGCTGAACACTGACCCGATGTTACTGCAGTTCTTCAAGTCCCAAGGGTATGTGTCACTCTGAGTATAACTGGCTGCACAGGCCACATTATGAATAAGAAATGAGTCTTATTTGTGGGATTTTTTTTTTTTTTCATGTGTCCCTCATTAGATACAGGGATGGACCAGGGAATCCTCTCAGGCACAACTATGAGGGAACTCTGCGAGACCTGCTGCAGTTTTTCAAGCCCAGGCAACCCAAGAAGCTCTACTATCAGCAGGTGTGTTAAACTTCCAAACTTTTTTTTTTTTTTTTTTGTTGGCTTCTTTTTAAAATAACTGTTTTTGGGTTGTTGATAATCCATTCTGAGCTTTCTCCTTAGCTGAAGATGAAGATCACAGATTTCGAAAACCGGAGGAGTTTCAAGTCCATATGGCTGAACAGCCAGTTTCGGGAAGAGGTAAATGAAAGTATAATCATCCATTACTATTTTTTTTTTTAGCTTTTAAAACCTGCGACACTGACAATGTTTCCATATGCGTTGTGTGTAAATTTAAAGTTGATGCACATTTGGTGACAACAAAGTGATGCATACATGAATACTAACTTTATATGATGTGATTTTTTTAATGTATTTTTTGGTATCGCTGCAGGAGATAACACTGTACCCTGACAAGCACGGCTGTGTGCGGGACCTTCTGGAGGAGTGTAAGAAAGCCGTGGAGCTCTCAGAGAAAGGCTCAGAGAAGCTGAGGTAATACACCGTCTACTTTCAGCGTCAGTCATCATTCATTTCTGTTTCTGTTTGGTGGTAACTTTGGCATTCAACAATCAACTTGCCCTGTGTTTATTGGTGACATGCTGAAAGAATTTGAAAAAATGGGAAAATTGTGTCCATCAAACCTCTTAAATTTGATGAGGTTTGTGATGAAGTTTGATGAGGACAGTGACAAAGTGGCTTGTTTGGATTTAAGGCATTTATTTTATTTGTACAGTTGTAACTATAAAAGTCTATTACATTTTTGCTTTAGCATGGAATAAAAAGTCTGAGTGTGGGATAAAGAGTCGGTGTCTTATTCTGTCAGCATGGGCAGGGATATCCATTTGGATCGAAGTCAGAACCTCTGCGTTTTCTTATTTTGATCATCCTTATAAGGAAATTAAAAATGAAATACATTTTATAGTGATACAGCTTTGAATTTGAGACAGAAAAAATATAGTTAATAGTGTGGAATAATTTTTTCCTTTTTGTTTAACAGGTACATTATTTATGCCTTGAAGGAAATGTATTATTATTATTGTTGCGTAATTATATTTTTCCCAACAGGTTACTAGAAATTGTAAGCTACAAAATAATTGGGATTCATCAAGAAGATGAATTGTTAGAATGTTTATCTCCTGCTGCAAGTCGGACATTCAGAATAGAGGTTTGTCATATCCAAGAGTTTACATTACTGTGTGCTTTGTAATTGTGTAAAAATGTTGTCAACAGTATATAACCCATAATGCATTGCAAAAAAATGTGTTTATGTAAAAATGGCCTGAAGATTATTTTCCTTCTGAAAATCAATTAGTTTCTCTCTCTCTCTCTGGTAGGAGATACCTTTGGACCAGGTAGACCTTGACAAGGAAAACGAGATGCTGACTCCTGTAGCGCATTTCCATAAGGAAGTCTTTGGGACTTTTGGTATGCCGTTTCTGCTGAAAATCCGACAGGTACGAGTTCTCAACGCAAACCGAAACCGAGCGATCGCATTGATGGCTGAGCTGAGCTGCGCTGACCGCACGTTCTCCGTTTCAGGGCGAGCCGTTCAGGGAGGTCATGAAGAGAATTCAGACCATGCTTGACATCCAGGAAAAGGAATTTGAAAAGGTGACGGTCGACCGCCCAACCAATTCCTGTGTTGACTGTGTTGTGAGCGCTCCGGCCCAGTAGGAGTGTCAGGTTTAATTGACTGGAATTATCATTGTGCCCATCAAATCCTCCCCCCCACCCCCTTCCGTTTTCCTTTTTAGTTTAAGTTTGCAATTGTGATGATGGGTCGACATCAGTACATCAACGAAGATGAATATGAAGTGAATCTGAAAGACTTTGAATCCCAGCCAGGTATGTTCTCTTTTGTATTGTTTGGTTCTGATGTTTGTTCTCTAGTTTTTGCTTCCACCACTCAGACCTGTGTTGGCATGAAAGAGAAGTGTGACATATACAAGACTGTGGATTCAGGTGAAGGTCTTAAAATGTTTTTACAGTTTGGAATTGTGGGATATTACACACATACATAATGGTTACCATAGAACCATAAAAACGATGAAACCTTGAAAGGCTTTTTCTTGTAAGTACAACAGATTAAGTGATTAAGTGGGCTTGATTACATTTTTAATGATACCCATATGGGTTTTAGTATCATTTTAAGTGTTATTTTGTGTGGGTTTGATAACATTACATTACATTACATTATCATCATTTAGCTGACGCTTTTATCCAAAGCGACTTACAGTTGATTAGGCTAGCCAAGGGCCAATTCTCCCTGGGAGCAATATGGGGTTAAGGGCCTTGCTCAGGGGCCCAACAGCAATGGTGTTCTTGCTGTGGCTGGACTGGGGCTTGAACCACCAACCTCAGGGGTCCTAGTCATGTACCTTAGCCACTAGGCTTAGGTCAGCAGGTGCTGCAATATATCTGCTGTAACACTCTTGTGTTCCGTGCATATGTCAATTTTGTTTTAATTTTTGTTTTTTTTTTTTTTAAGTGTATTTGATATAAAATGAGACTTCTCATCCACAGGGAATATGTCGCACCCTCGGCCTTGGTTAGGGCTTGACCATTTCAACAAAGCTCCAAAGAGAAGCCGCTACACATACCTGGAAAAAGCCATTAAGATCCACAACTGATGGCTTTCACCCCGACCCACTCGACCACAAAGACTTTAACCAAGCTTGGTTTGTGCATCAGTCTTAACAGCTGCAGAATCTGGGTACAAATGCACCACGTATGGAATTCTCCGCAGAATGATTTGCTGGTGAAGCTGTTTTTTTTTTTTTTTCCCCCTCTTTTTTGGGCTGTTCAATTTGGCTACTGTGTCTACTGACAAGGATGAAATGGGTTTTATCACGATAAGGACATTATGTATTGATTGGCATTTTTGCTGTTTTAATAGTTATTTATGAGAAAACAAAACCTGCTGGATAAGGATGAGCAAGCAATTGGGGGAAACTTGCCATTTGCAAGTTATTCATCTCCTCACAAAGTCATAGCAATAGGTTGTCTGGTTGCGTAATGTAGACATATCCTGATACTTTTTGCGCAAGTAGTCTGGTGAGGAAAATTTATTTTCTGCAAATCTTGTACAAAACAAATGGCATCAGTTTAACAAATCTATACTTCATCTTTGCACGTTCGCACTTGAGATTTTTAGGGTTTTTTTCTGTTTGTAAAAGGGACTGTTCTCTAGAAGGATGTGTTCTCTTCCCCTTATCTTCTCACTTAGCAGTGGGTTCATGTTGGACTTGTTTGATGGCTGTAGCGGTTTGGAAAGGTTTGCTGTGATAGCAAGCAGCTGCACACGCACAGTTTGCTGGTTGAGAATATAACACAAGTTAAATGCAGCCCTGTGGCACAGAAGTGCTTACTAGCAAATAGTACACTATTGACTTTGTAAAAGAAAAAAAAATTACAATTGTATAATGAAAATGTAAAAAAAAAAAAAAAAAAAAAAATCACTTGAATTGTTGGATACAAATGAATTCAGATGTTCATATTCATTGTGTGGTTTTTGGTCCCTGACTTCACTTAATTTTAATCCTAATTTTAACCCAGGTCTACACCATGTCTAGTTTGAGTACAGTACTGGGATGGTCTCTCCAGATCACTCAAGTCCAATTTCCTCCCTATTGCAGCAGTGTACGACTTCCTGTATATTGCCTTTTTGCTGGAAAATGTATGTTGAATAAAGTTTTCTATAAATATGCATAACTGAAGCCCATCTTAAATCTAGATAAAAATGACAATCAAACGTTTTGTGCAAAGAATGACAAAAGTCACAACTTGAAGTCTTATCTCAAAATATACATTTATATACTAGAGTAGACATTCAAGGGATATATTTAGAAACCAACATCATTACTTTTGTACAGGTCTGACTGCATTCCTACCTTTAAAATTACAGTATGTTTATAATATAGTAATAATACAGTACAAAGAAAATACAAGTGCTAAGCTCATTATATTTTTAAATGAGGCCTCTACACATCAAATGACACATTAGTATGTGTGAAAGTCCCTTAGACATAACACCCAAAGACAATGACAGAGATGAGCCCCTGGTTTCACAAGTTACTCTGGGTCATTTGAAAACCTGCACTATCAAAGCAGAAGATAATGTAACAGTCGGTATCCCAGTGAACTGGACATTGTGCATAGTGGTTGCAAGCAGTTCATTTTTATACCCAAAATGCTTCACACAAAGGGCCTTTTACAGTTTTATGCAATTTAGGAAACCAGAATTATAGAATCACCATGACCAACCGATGCTGTTTTCTCAGTACAATACATGAAGGCTAAAAGAGTCAAAACACCCTCTTGGGTCTCTCAGTTTTTGTCACATTATCTTTTTTACGTGAAGAACACATTTGCATAGTGGGCAGGTGTGATGGACGTCTCTGAATTGTCTAATAAGTAACGGGATGAAAAATGGGAGAAGACACCTGGAATGCAGAAAACATTTCCAATTCAGTGCCATCAGTCTCATGAGCAGGCCTGGTCATGGGTGTCGATGTCTTACTCACCCAAGTAAGGCGAAGATCACGCTCAGAAGTATAGCAAAAGCACCGACTTTGTAGGTGACTTCTGTTTTGACGTCCCTTTGGCAGGTGGTGCAGGTGGTGGTCCCTGAAGAGCGTCCCAGTTTATTTGGGGCACCACAGCGCTGTCTAATGGGAAAGAGTCATATGGAGGCATACATCAGCTTGATAGTGTCCTACTGTCTCACTTACCATGTTTAGGCCCCATTTAAATCCCTGACTGTGTGGCTTGAGGTAACTGACCCAACAACACTAATGAGACCTAATTAGGGGTGTAGCTACAGGGGCGCGAGGGTAACAGGCTTACATGGTGTGGGTGGGGGAGGGGTATACCAGTGTATCAAATGACTCCCTGGGTGACCAAATTTGTGTAGTGTAATAACAGTGTACATTACATTACATTACATTACAGTCATTTAGCTGATGCTTTTATCCAAAGCGGCTTACACAGGTGATTATGCTAACCAAGGGCCAGTCCCCCCTAGGGAGCAATGTGGGGTTAGGGGCCTTGCTCAAGGGCCCAACAGCAATGGTGTTCTTGCTGTGGCTGGACTGGGGATTGAGCCTCCGACAAAGCAGTAGAATAATTTGAGAATGATTGTCCCACCTGGTGAAGTTTGCGCTGGAGGGGGTTCATACGTTGAGCTCTCCCCAAAACTTGATTCATCATCACGCAATGCTGAACAGAAATTTCCAATTATTTCTCAAAATATTAATTTCTGCTGGGTTTTGGTGTTTTTAGCACAGATTAATGAGGGAAAATGCAGTCTTTCTTTATATTTCTTAAACTGGGTTTGTATTTCAAGCAAATAAAAAAAAAACTTGTATACATCAGCCTTCCAGGACTGGAGATGGGCACCCTGGCACTAATTCTTTGAAGACACAGAGCTGTTATGCCCTGGTAGTTGTCACAATTACATAATTCAACATATTTATCGAACCCAGATCAAACTCTAGACTATTCTGGGCTACTTTTTCCCCCATGATCCTTTTTTCTAGTATAATGGGTCTGTATGCACTTCAAGATGTTCCATACTTTTTTAGGTTTATGGGAAAAGATAATTTTATTTTATAGCTCAATAGTAGAAAACAATTCATTTTAAAAAAAGACCACTCAGGGCTACTTCATGGATTACCTTTTATCCTATATACTATAAGGTTACTGGGCTAGGCTACATTAGAATCAATAAAAAGTAAACTCCTGCTTCGTGAAATAATGTAAATCAGTTACCTTGTGTATCTATGCTACATCCCATAAAGCAGGGGTGGGCAACCCTGGTCCTTGAGGGCCAGAGCCGTTTCGGGATTTCGTTCTGCCCGAGTTTTCAAGTACAGTTTGAGTAATTATGAAGTGCCTAATCCTGACTGGTGAAGCTCCTCTTCCAGCTCCAGCACATGGTCAACTGCAGTCATTAAAGCCTGATAATTAACTCCGTCTGTTAATTAACCCCTGTCTGATTACACCATCAGGGGTTTGGCTGGAGTGAAAACCAGAAATGTCTCTGGCACTCAAGGACCAGGGTTGCCCACCCCTGCCATAAAGCAACGCTACACTGAAACATGATTCATTACCAGGATATCACATTGTTCACACTGGTCAGATGAGAAGGTGCTTGCTTTACCTGGTATGTCCACGTGGAAGGGATTCCCTCTCTCCATAATGGTACCAGCTTTTAAAACAGCAGCAGAAAAAAAAATGTACAGATAAAATCAACTAGCCTGAATCTTTTTCATAATAAAGCATAGTTCTTCATAATACAAGGTTTCATATTGTAAATTATATTGCACATTGTTTAGTTTGTTAGGCTATATTTCAGAGGACTAGCATGAAGGTATCCACTCTCCCGCAGGTGCTCTACATACTCTCTAACTTCAAAGGACCATTGCACTTCAATGCAGTAGAAAGGAAGAATTTGAGAACGATCGTCCCACCTGGTGAAAGGTACGGTGGAGGCGCTGGAGGGGGGTCATACGTTGAGCTTTCCCCAAAACTTGATTCATTATCATGCAATGCTGAACAGAAATTTAAAAACAATTGTCAAATATTTATGTCTGCTGGTTTTTGGTGTTTTTCAGCACTCATTAACCTTGGAAAGGGCACCATAACTTGCTTCCAAAGCTTAAACATGGCTTGTATTTCAAGGAAATACTGAAAAAAAGCCTGTAGATACAAGCCTTCCAGGACTGGAACTGGACACCCTGGCACTTATTCATTAATATTTTAATAAATATTCAAGACAAAGAGCTGGTATAACGTGGTAGTTGTCATGATTACATAATTCGACATATTTATCTGAACCTAGACCAAACTCTGAGGTATTTGTGCTTGTGGTGACATTCACTGCTGTTGCTTGAAACAAATGCTGTGTATTCAGCTGACCTTGAATGAAAGCAGTGATATAGATGTAAAACTTTTTCTTGCACAGTGTAATGACCTTTGTGACCAAAAACACCTCATCTCTCAGAATGAGGTTGTCGAAATGCTGCCTAATGTCAATAGTGTGTGTGTGTGTGTGTGTGTGTGTGTGTGTGTGTGTGTGTGTGTGTGTGTGTGTGTGTGTGTGTGTGTGTGTGTGTGTGTGTGTGTGTGTGTGTGTGACCTCATATGGAGGTTACATAGCAGGTGTCTATGGCTCTACTCAAAAGCAAAACAAACCTGCTCAAATTTCAGTGATACTTCTGGCATGAGATATGAATCAGTGGCGACATATTTATAATACCTATTGATTTAAACCATCTGTTTCTAATGCAGGTGACCAAATGTAAAAGGCAAGTAAAGCATTCATTTCCATATTCATCTTGTCAACATAATCATTTTTGTAAAATCACAGCAGTGAATATGTTTACATACATGTTAACTGATGTTTCTAACTCAAAAATTTTAAATAATTTGTAAAACAAAATAAAAGTTCTATGAGAACTTTTTTTTCTTCACATTTTGCAGTGATCACACACACGCACGCACGCACATCCATTTGCAAGTCATTGTAAAATATCAGTCAATTTACAGGCACAAAAAGGTCTTACCTTTCATGGTACGGTCTGTTACAGTCTAAATTAACACTGAGGGACAGTGAGCTTGCGACCGTTCTTCTCTTCTCTTAGACTCCACCCTTTTACATTTTGCGTTCGCTCAATTTACTCGGAATAAATATTCATTACGATGAAACACGCGCTGGGTTTTCAAGTAAAAGCCATTATTAGAAATGAAGATGATGAGAGGGAAAAGCTTCGGCGTAATATTGCGGGCGATGTGCAGTATCCGTGTATGCGGTGCAGTCGGGTAATGTCTGGACCGTGCCAAATGTTTCCTAGTTTTGGCTCTTTACTCCCGCACATTGGACTTGAAATCAAACGGTGGGATTCATTCACCAAACATGTGGATAAAATAATTTGATCGCAAATTGTACTTAAACGCACGTTTCCAAGAACATCTTCGGCAATCATCATTTTTCTTCTTAACTGATTTTTTTACGAGTCGTTTACAAGTCGTTGCAGACGCTATTATTTTGATGTTACCAATTACGACTACGAATCATGACATTTGGGTTAACTGACCACTGTAAGGCTGATAACAGTGAACGGTATTATTGCAGGGGACAGTTTACAAACCATTCCTCACATCTATGCAGTAGAGTTTAATGTTTCTAAACAGTTTGCTCATGTTGAGAAATCTTTCCCCACACCCCGGGCTCCCCCTACCTGTACAAGCGGAAGTGCAGAATCAGGGTGTGACTGTTGCTCTAGGAACTGTCGCCCTCATTAACTTCGACCCTCTCTTGATCGTAGCCTTTGAGACTTTATCCTGTTCTTGATTTGCTGAATATTTGTAATGGAGTGTTTTTGTTTTTTTTCGGTATTTTCGGTCATTCACTATACTGGTCTACCGTGGTCTATCAGGTCATTTGCAGTAGCATTTTTCAGCCTGCTTTACCGGCACTGCCGCTTATGGTCCTCATGCTGAGAGACAACAACAGACTTCCAGATGCAGTTGTCGCGTGTGCTTAATACAGTTACAACATAAGTAATGTAATTGACATAATAATGCTGTGAATGAGAATATGCAAATAAGAAGATGACGAATAAACATTTGAGCAAAGGAAACGCATCTTTCTCTTTTTCCATGGATTAGCTACCAAAAATTGAATTGATAATTCATTAAATGTAACATATGTTTTAGTCAATAATACTCATAAGTATTGTCAAAGCAATTTGTTTTCTTCCATTGGCATTTACGTTCATTACATTTGTTGCATGTAGGAAATGAATGGTCTGAGCCTGGTGATATGACGGAAATGCTGAAGTTGGTTGAATTTTTTAGCACCAGGTTTGACTTGTGAAGAAGCAGGTCTGCAGTGTTTTAGGGTGGTCTGGTAATTTTGTGAATGACATTTGACCAAAGGAGATTAATTTCACCTCATTGCCAAGCTTTAATTATGAAAAAATTATGACAGATCAATAAAATTATGTCATCAAGTAATGGTAATATTGCATGAAGCAATTCATTTTCTTCTGTTGGTTTTTAAAATGATTTGTTGCATTGAGAAAATTAATAGAAAATTAAAAGGCCTGATGAAATAGTGAGTTTTTTAAGGACAAGGTTTGACTTGTAAAGACGCTGGTCTGCAGTGTTTTAGGATGGTCTGTGTATCAGCTGGGATGTGACAGCATGACAGACAGAGAGCGTGATCTGAGTCTCCCCCACCGCTGGGGGCTTCCGCCCACCATGCTGTGGGAGCTAGCTGGGCTGGGTGGAGCCGTGGTGGGGGACTAAGCGGACAGACGGGCCGTGACAGCACCACGTTTCTGAAGTGTGTCCCATGTGGAACAGGAGCCAGTCATGTTCGCAGATGAAAAACCTGCAGCCTGGCCTGTAATCCTGCATTCCAGCGCTGAGGCTGCGCTTTTTTCCTCATACCAAAAACATCCTGTCACTTACGGTCAACAATCGGGCAGGCGGTAGTTCTACAAATAGAAAATTAGTTCCTAGTTTTTTCCATTCCTTGGATATTTGAGAATCAATATATTTAGCCACTCTTGTCCCCTACATGACCTACATAACACCATAAATGGACAGCCTTTGTGAAAACTGTATGAAAACTTTATGAAATTTACTTTTGTTAAATTACTCCATTATTTTTTGAAGAGGATAATTATCTGGAATTGAAAATGTACAGTGTTGTGAATCTTCAGTAAAATGTAAAGAAAACAAAATAGGAATATGTACTTTTTTAACGCTCCTTAGCCTTTCCTCCCACAGCTGAACAAATTCTTTACTATGTCTCGTACCAGGGGGCATCTTCTCATGTATAAGACGCACAGAATGATATATGTTTAGGGATACAAACTGTAAAGGTAGATAGAGCAGATCTAAAACAAAGTCAAACAACAGAAAAGTATTTGGGGAAAAGTGTGCTGGGTGCCCAGTGGCATGTTGGGTGATCTGCAGAAGGGTGCAGGTACAGGTGCCGTCTTCTTTACCCAGATTCTACATGGAAAACACCTGAGACATGGTTAGAAGCACGCTGGTTGCCAGTTTCTGACTCCCGTCTCGGGCTGATTCCCCTGAAGCGGCTGCAGCACTGAGGTGGAAACACAGGAACTTCCACATAGAGGATCGCCATGGTGCTGCTGTGGCGTGGTTGCCATGGTGATGCTGTGTGCAGGTTGCATGCCTGTTGCCTAGGTCACAAGGAGACATGCCCCATCCCATGTCACTCCAAGGGATGAGAGATGTACTCTCAGGTGTTGGGAACAAGCATGTACTCACCCTGGGTGCGCTGTGGTTGAGCCACAATTTCTTGGACGTCTGTCATGCTTTTGAAGGGGCTGCATATCTTCCTCTATGTTCTCTACTAGACTGTATGAAGAGCTCCCTTTGGTTGTGTCCCATACAGAAGCCTGAAGGGGGCATAACTCGTTGGATGCTGCAGCACCTCATAATTGGCTAAGAGCACACACACAGCAGGACCTGGTTCCAGGCCTTCCCTTACAGCAGCAATAACCTTATGGAGCACCAGTTTCAATGTCCGGTTAAATCATTTGTCAGTCTTTTAAATGATGAACATATGTTTGGAGGTGACACACACACTGCAGGTAGCACACTTCTTCCACTTCCACAGGCTCTCCCTGATCTATGAGAATGGCCCTCAGGATGCCCACCTGGTTACATTACATTACTGTCATTTAGCTGACGCTTTCATCCAAAGCGACTTACAGTTGATTAGACTAACCAAGGACCAATCCCCCCGTGAGCAATGTGGGGCTGGGGGCCTTGCTCAAGGCTGGACTGGGGCTTGAACCGCCAACCTCAGGGGTCCCAGTCATGTGCCTTAGCCACTAGGCTATAGGCTGCCCCCATAGTGAAGTCATGGTGCCATGACTTCAGGGTAGCACCTGGCACAATCCAGACTGACTAGAACATAGTGATGGAGATGCACGAGTCCAAATTTCACAGTGCTGTTGGTTACAATTCAGCAGGATTTCCCTGGGCTCTTAGTCACGTGAAGTAACATAGTTTCTTCCCAATCATCATTTAAAATGAATTTGGTCAATGTGCGCCAAATCAATAGCCCCTATAAAACAGATGTATATTTCTCTTTTGCTGGAAAATGAATAAAACTTTCTATAAATTGTATACATATGTGAATCAAATTTTGATTTCAAATCATTTTGATTTTTGTTCAAAAGAATGAAACATAGCATTACATACTTCATTTATTTTAATGGAGGTTCAACTTGCATGTGTAGTTAAAATTATACATTTTTTTCATAACATTTGAATATGAAATAATGAAACATTATGGGATGGGTGTCTCCACTGTGCAAATGACAAAACACAACATGCAAGTGCTAGCCTCAAGATACATTTTTAAATGAGGCCTCTACACATCAAATGACACATTAGTATGTGTGAAAGTCCCTTAGACATAACACCCAAAGACAATGACAATGACAGAGATGAGCCTCTGGTTTCACAAGTTACTCTGGGTCATTTGAAAACCTGCACTATCAAAGCAGAAGATAATGTAACAGTCGGTATCCCAGTGAACTGGACATTGTGCATAGTGGTTGCAAGCAGTTCATTTTTATACCAAGTTCTTTATATGAAGGCCCATTACCAGATATCTACAACTTGTGAAACCATACTGTTGATATTCATTGTTGCTAACTTAGTGGTATGGAATTACAGAATCACCAAATTATCAATGCTGCGTTGCCTATACCCAGGTCTGTTGGCTGGGAGAGACAAAACGCCGTCCTTGGTGTGTCAACCTTGGTCAGCAGCAGGATTTCTTTTCAATGTGAAGAACCCGATTGCATAGTGGACAGGTGTGATAGGCATCTTTGAAGTGTTTGGCCAAGAACGGGATGATACAGCAGCATATCACCAATCTGGAATGCAAGAAACGTTCTGAACTCACTATCGAACGCATGAGAAGGCTTGCCATTCAGGTCAAGGTCGTTGATGTCTTACTCACCCAAACAAAATAAAGACGATGCACATTATCCAAGCGTAAGCACCAACTTTGTATTCGACGTTTGTTAAAACCTGCTTTTCACAGGAAACACAGGTAGTTGTCCCTGGAGAACGTCCCAGTTCAGTCTCATGGCTGACAAACTTCTGAGGGGGCGGGGATTCACTAGCTGATAGGGGGAAAGAAAGAGCGTCGTGTGAAGGCGTGCATCAGGTTGACAGTGTGTTGCCGTCTCATGTGTGTTCAGGGACTGTGGAAATTCCTCATTGTGTGGCCTGAGGCATCTGACTGAGGTTTCCAAACCTTATGCTCCAGGTGTCACCAAGCAAATTCAGTTATACCACCGGTAAAATGACCCAATCGCACCAACGAGGATTAAATCAGACAAAGCTCGTCAGCATGACGACACGGGTAAAAGTGAGGAACTGTGTCACCAACACTAAAACAGCAAAATACGTACTGATTTATTGCATACGAAAGTCTTTTTTTGGACAGAAAGCAACACTTTTCGGGCATCCTTGACTAGAATATTGCATACAATAATTTTCTCTTTTTTGTTTATGACTGAAATATTCAGCCAGTGACTAAGATATGAGCTGAGAGCAATGGCCAGTATTTACAGTATTTACTACATATTTACAAATCTACCAAATACATAAACAGTTTATCCCATAGAATTCCAAAGTGTAAACCACACTGTGTTTGGGAAACAGTGTAGATGCACTTTATCAAGGTAGCAACATAATGCAAAACCCAAAAAATTCTTAAATTTTAAATTCATGAAGAAAGTCCTATTGAGGTTGCAAATTATGTATGGACAAAAGGACAAACTATATTATGACAAAATGCAAGGGATTTCTGAACAATTCCAAACAAAGTGAACAAAATTAGGTGTCAAAATTAATTACATATCACTTTTAATCATGACGCCATAAATAATTAATTATTTAATATTTAATAAGTTATAAAATTCAAAGAAATTTTTCTTTCCAAATATTCAATTTACTTTCACAAACTTTTTTTTTTTTTTTTTTTTTTAAATCAACTCACTAATTGTTAAACAACCTGTGGTCTAAACTATGAAAAGTCAGGTGGGAACTGGATAAGGAACCATTTGTGTCACCCAGTTTCCCTATCAATCCCCTTCACATTTAAATGTGGTGAGAACATACATGTTTAGAACCATAATTCATGGTATTAAAGGTAAATACTGGGAAAAATTTCAATGGAAGGGTTGATAAATGATTCCAGAAACCTCACGGTGTTGGAAAGAGTGCAAAAGAACACACTAAATATCCCAGAAATATTTGTTGGCCCTGTTATCATACATGGGGCACCAATAGTTAAAGAAAACTGCTTCCAAAGAATAAACTTGGTCTCCAACCCCCCTTTCTTTTTCCCTGGTATACCGATTCTGTATTTACTTGAAACCACAAAATGTTCCAGATTTTTTGGTTTTATGGTAAATTACAATTTTATAGCTCCATAATTGAAAGCAATTAATTTTAAAGAAGACACCCTGGGCTACTGATGGATTGCCCTTTATCCTTTACACAATATGGTGGCCTGGCAAGGATATACTACGATCAATGACAGACAAACTCCTCCTTTACAAAATCATGAAGATCAGTTACCTTCTGCACCCTTAAGATATTCTATAAAGCAGCTCTACTTGATTAAATAACAGGATATCATTCAGGACATAATTTAAATAAAAAATGAAAAAGGTACTTGCCAGGTACAGGTGTCTCAGCTTGGACAACAGTTTCCATGGTCTGGACAACGGTTTCCTCAGTTTGGACAACGGTTGATTCTGTATATTCCGGTGGGTTAAAGGGTGTGTGCAAATGGTAAACTTTCACTTCCTCAAAGGCCGCACCATCTTTTAAAAACAGAAGCAAAAGAAAGTACATTTGGGGGAAAAAATCCAGTGATTACCAACTAACATGTACCATTTACATAATAAAGCATTATTTAATTTTTAATGCTACAAAAAGTTTGATTCTTCATATTTAAAACTCAAAAAATCTTTAAGATGATTAGAATATTCTTTACCACAGTAACTTACAGGATTCCATTCCCTTCCCTTAGCAGTGTACCAATTCTCTAAAAATAAAAGCACATTAAACTGGAGTCAAAATGAATGAAAAAAATGGACCCCAATCATCCTACCTGGTGTGCCATCAGGTGGAGGCGGAGCGTCTGAGGTGCTCATTTCCTGATCACCAGTGGCTGAACAGAAATTATTCAGTTATTTATTAAATCAAAACATTTCGTCCATTGCCTCCATTTCTGTTCCAATGATGATTCTGTTCCATGCCAATTGTGCCATCATGGATGCTTAAAAATCAGTTGCACAGGTATACAACAGGATACTATGAAATGTTATTGGAAACATTGGTTAAAATAACACTCTCCATAAGCTAACTAAACCCTTGTGTCTATGGGGAAAAAATCAGGCTTCTAAATTTCTGAGTATTTAAACAGGTGAGTCTCAGATCCAGGAGGATAATGTATTTATTTGTGACGGCCCTAGACAGTGGCTCTCAGATTTACCACCTCCTGCATGCTGTCTTAAATTCCAAATGCAAGCGCAACCTCTGAATTACAACAAGCTGTTAATTGCTCTTAATTGGACACATTTAATGAGGTGAGGAATGAGTTACCCTATTATGCTACAATCTGTCAGAGGCAGCTCCACATTTTACCGCACAAGGCAGGTAAGCAATCAGTCACATAAAGGAATGTGTTTATTCTCTTTGCAGGTTGTATAGTCACATTTAGCAGACATGCTAAACACCACTCTTTCACCATTTACATTCCTACATGTACACTTATACAGCTGCAAATTTACTGCGGCAATCTGGGTTAGGTTCCTTGCTCAAGGGTACAACTGCACCCTGCCTGGGAACGGAACCCACCCTGTCTGAGTTTGAAGCCAAGCTCCCTGACCATTATATTATGGTGTTGCCCTTAAGATTACAAGGCACATCTTAACTGATTGAATTATTAGCTCTGACCAGCAGCTCTGTAGCTCGCTCTGTCAGTCGGTCAGTCCACACAAATTTCCCCACCCTTTGGAGGCAACAGTTTTCGCCCTAGGAGGCTGAAATTTGGCATTGAGGTCATGTGTGTTTCTGTTCATGCCAATTGGCTAAAAGGGGGCATGGCAGTGGGAGTGGCCTGGTCACAGCTATTGCAAAGAATTCACGATTGTGTATACACAAATTGTACATTGGTTGTACTAATTAATGAAAGTGAGGACATCTGGTTAGCGGAACTAAACCATTTGATTGACACAGTGAGGAAACCACATGGTAATGAATGTAATCTACACTGTGCAGATTCAGAAGTGGCGGCCACACACACACGGGACAAAACAGTGGAGTGCAACTTCAGGGCTGAGTCCTAATACTTTTCTTGTCCCTCCTTTCCTACACCGGAAATTTGCCGGAAATATGTGGAGGAAAGGAGGAGATGAATCGAAAATTGTAACAGCTAATCAGATTCTCCCGTCATCAAAGTCGACGTCGGCTATTGATGAAGTAATAATTTCGATTGACTCCAAGGATACCAAAGCTAATCACGGTTCTCGAACGAATTTTTATGCATTAAAATATGAATGTCAGTTTCTCGCATTCTGCTCATGATGTAACATAAGCATTTGTACGAGGAATAAATAAATTTACCGCAACATAAACTCGCTCAATTTTACATAGGTAAAATTACTATTCTTATCTGAAAAACGTGAATACATCGCGTCAATCTGGTTATGTTCAAAAACTCAAAACAAAAGTTTTCCCATTGATTAAATTACCCGATTACTGTTTACTGTTCTGGCACTTATCCTTCAGTATTGATAAATCCCTTGTCATATTTTAGAACTTTTCAATGGTGAGATATTCTGTGGGATGGTCTTTTAATCTGACCAAGTCACTTGTAACCACAGTGATGTCACTCAAAAATGTGAAAAGACTTCCGCGGTAGGCTACATCGATGTATCCTTCGTTTGGAGGAAAGGAGGACACGAGAAAGGAGGAAGACAAATGTGAGTGTTGGAATGCAGCCCAGTTCTGAAGGGCTAGTGTGGTTATGGGTTAATGGTGTGTTTCAGTACTGTCCGGTTAAAGGGTCACCACACTTTGTCTGCAGGGCATAAATTAGCTTCTGACTTGTATGTACTCTGTAGATAAAAGCCTTCCCGGACTGCAGTTCTGCATCCCTGCATAAATTCCAGTAAAATAAATATTCAGTATAGACATACCAATGCTATTATGTGGCATTTGTCACGATTACAGAATGCAACACGTTTATTCGAAGAAGTCTAGCCTGCCAAACCAACACCAACCACAGGGCTACTTTAAACTTGCAGCGATCTTCATTGCTGTTGCTTCAAAATTTAAACGCTGCAACTTGTGCCAACTGTTCTTCAATGAATGATTCGACTGCCAGACTTCTACTTGCACACTTTAGGGACCTTTGTGAACCATTGTTAAAAAAATGCCTCATGTGACAGAATTATGACACAAACATCTCTCACTGCATGTAAAAGTATCATAAAATATTTCACAAATGTGTAGATCAGCAGCATCCCCACCCCTACTCCTGAAGAGCCACATGGTAAACTGGTTTAAAATGTCTCAACATTTTTAAAACGCATTAAAGCGGCTGATTAAACTGAACTCACTTCACCTGATTACTTGAGTTTAAACTGGATGCTGATTGTTTTATATACAGGAAGTCGTACACTGCTGCAATAGGGAGGAAATTGGACTTGAGTGATCTGGAGAGACCATCCCAGTACTGTACTCAAACTAGACATGGTGTAGACCTGGGTTAAAATTAGGATTAAAATTAAGTGAAGTCAGGGACCAAAAACCACACAATGAATATGAACATCTGTTGTGTGTGTGTGTGTGTGTGTGTGTGTGTGTGTGTGTGTGTGTGTGTGTGTGTGTGTGTGTGTGTGTGTGTGTGTGTTTGCGTGCGTACATGTGCGTACGTGTGCGCGCGTGTGCGCAATGCCATTTCTCATTACATTTATGCTATTTTAATGTCATTAATGTTGTTAAATAGATATTGCAACTAGTGAGTGAGAAGATTTTCATACGGACTGAGTAAATGAATTAAGTGACAGATTGCTAGGGTGTGCACTCTTCGGTTTTAAATGTTTTCTCTCACATTATTGCGGTAGGTTCCCTGTCCACATGTGGCAGTGACAGAGCAGGTGTTTATGGCTCTACTCCACCCATACAATTCATCCTGGGAAGGGTGTTGCGGTGGAATGTCAACAATGCAATGCAAAACCCCCCCTCCCAAAAAAAAAAAAAAAAAAAAACCTGTGCAAGTATACTATTGATACGAGACTAAAAGAATCCTCATAGTAGCTGACAATTAAGAAAACATGTATCATACCTGTTAATTGCAGTAATATCAATTTATAACGCAGGTAACAAATACCCAAAACAAGAGTGAGGCATTCATTTCCAAATCCACCTTGTTAACATGATCTCTTTTTAACCTCAACAGTGACTAATAATATTTAAAACTCAAGAGAAACATTTCTAAATCATTTGTAAGAAGGTCCCCAAAGCACTCATTGCTGACACAAACACACATGCTCCTTTCTAGGTAATTTTTAAAAGTACTTCTACTCTGTCAGTCACTTTACATGCACAAAAAGGTCTTACCTGTCATGCCAGAGTCTGCTCAGAGTGTACATTAACACAGAAGAGTGAGTGTGGAAGTGTGCTATCCTTCCTTTCCTGACTCCACCCCTTTACATTTTCACTTCACTGAATGAATATGCATTGGGCTGAGGCATGTGCTGGGTTTTCCAGTAGAAGTTATAAATAATTATAAATAATGATCATGAGAGGCAGAAGCCGATGTGTGGATCTTCAGCATTATACTGTACATTTTGCACATGCTCAGAGGATGCATAACATTTGATTCAATGGTTGGTTTTCAGAGTATGCAGCTTCTCATGGGGTGTAGGAAAGTTAAATGTTTCCCTTTCTGTTATCTATCGTTAATTCTGGAGTCTGTTCCCTTGCTATCCCCTAGGCTATATAAATTTACCCATACAAGGGTATACAGAAAGTAAAAGAACTGTAAAGTCTACTTTGTTACGCATGCATGTTTATGCATTTTTTTTAAACACAGGATGTTTCAAAAACCTGTTTCTCTTACATTTGTGCGCACTTGTCCTATTGTCACTAAAACCATCTTTTTTTGGCTGTTTTGGAATGCAGGTGGGTCTGCACTGGGTGCCAAGAACTGTTGGAACATTTGTCAAATTCTGTTTCTTCTTTTGGAGCTCTCAACTGCTTCTGTAACAATATAGACTTCCGTGTTTCAAAAATACATCACCATGTATGCCTAACAAAGTTGCCTTTACAGTTCTCCTATTTTCTGTGGGCTACTGCAGTTTGTTTTAATGAATAAATGAATGAATGTTAAAAGTGAATGCAACACAATCAAAAAGGCTACAGGAGGGTCATACATGCACGTTGCAGTCTGAAAAAAAAAAGACCTCCTTACTCTCATCATACCACTGTGTATGAGGGCCAGGACAGAGTTCTTTATCCACTCTGGAATGTTTCATTGTGTTCACTGCCCCTATAAACATGAGCTTTTAGTTCTACTACTGAGCTAGTCCATGACACAACTCCAATTCTGTAATTCATATTGCAACGTTGTGAATGTTGTTTGACCAAAGGAGCTGCATTTTCCCTTATTACTATGGTTTAATTATGACAAATAAAAATAAATCAACAGATCTACAAAATTATAATTTGGTCAAGCAATGTTAATTATTGTTGAAACAATTTATTTTCTTCCATTGGCATTTAAATGTATTACATGGACACTGATAACATGCAACAGGCATGGAGAAAGCGAATAGCTTTGTGCCTGATGAATTGATGAAAATGTTGAGGCTGCTTGAGTTCTTTTTAAACACCAGGTTTGACTTGTGAAGATGCTGGTCTGCAGTTTTTTAGGGTGGTCCGTGGATGGGGCTGGAATGTGCCCAAACACAGAGGATCAATGACAGTGTGACAGACAGAGAGCATGATTTTAACGATCCCCCTCTGCTCCAGCCTTCTGGCCACACCGCTGTGATGGATGGCTGGGCTGGGTGGGGCCGTGGAAGGGGCTAAGCAGACAGACGGGCTGTGACAGCACTGCGTCTGAGAGGTATGTGCCATGTATGACAGGGGTTATGCATGTTTGAGCATCAAAAACCTGCAGCCAGGCCTGAAAATCTGCATTCCGCAGCTGAGGTCGTGCTTTTTTCGCATTCCACAAGCAGCTGTGCAGCTTCCACTCAAAAAATGTATCAGGTCTCAGGTCCGGGAACGGAAAATTATAGTTCCTCCTTTGTCTTTTCCTTGGATTTCTGAGCTTCAATATATTTTTTCCGCTCTACTTCCTCCTACAGGACACAGAAATCGAGCATCATTCATGGACAGCCACAGTCTTTATGAAAACTCCATTTTTCCATCAGCAGGTTGGAGAATTATTTAATTAAGAAACTGTTTAGGTAATCGTCATGCAAATGTAAAGAAAACAAAAGATGAAACTTTCCTTTTTTAATAGAAACCCACCTGAGCCTTTTCTGCTTTTGCTAACTCCACTTGATTTTCTACAAACTCCACCAACGCCTCTAATGTTCTCTCTCCCAAGTAAGGAAGCACCTAGAGTCCAAAAAAGAACATATGATTGTTTTTAAATGTAATATTACAGCAACTCATTTCCCCGGTTTTGAATTACTTGTTCGTTCTTTTGCATTTTACATGCTAAAAATGTATTTTTGAACATAAGCAGCCTAGATGCCTATACAATTTGAATGTGCTATCATATCAAGTGCCAGTTGGAATAACCAGTGATCTGGTGTTTAGGTGTGTGGAAAGTGCGAGTGGCTTGAAATTCAGAGCCACTTTCGACTGTGCCATTATTCACCATCAGCCCATGATAGAGGAAATATCCCTTATAGATCCTGATGGTTAAAGGGCACTGCTATTGGCACACAGGCCCACTGATGCAAGCACTGCCTGCATATCTATATAATAGTAGGATTATGTATGAATTCACAGTAGATTGCTTTTTCTGTATTGGGCTGCCCCAGGCCTTTTAGATTATGATATCGTACTGAGCAGAGCATCAAGATGACTGCTCCCATGTTAAAATCCTGTTAGTCTTTCATTTAAATCTTTCCAGATCACAAGACATCGGTTGTGTTTTTGTGTAATAGAAGTTATTGAGTTTTGTTGTCATGATGTTTTTGCCTACCTTTTCTGAGAATACAGCAGGAAAGAACATGAGGGCGGGGTAGCGCTGCTGTAGAAGAATGTTGATGTCATTGGCTGTCGCATCAATCTTGGCGATCACCACGCTCTCATGTTTTTCATAAACCTTTCCAAGCTTCTCCCACAGCTGAAAAAATTCCTCACATTTCTTGCACCAGGGGGCATCTTGTATAAGACACACAGAATGACACTTGGAACAAAGCAACTGCAAATCAAAATGACCACTTCCTTATCCTACTACTAAAGGTCTAACTGTAGACGGGCCTGGGACAGCAGCAGAGCAAATTATGGACCATGACTGCCACATATTGGGGGATACAAAATGTAAAGGTAGATGCAGTAGTTTCTCATATTTCATATCTGCAGGTTCCGGATTCTTATCATGTAGACTATGTGTATGCCTGAGCTCCAATATCAACTGATAACCAGTATTTCATTGGATTGCATGGGCTTCTTTCTTAAGTTATTTTAGCCAACAGCGGCTGTCATATCTTTACTCTGATGGGGTTATTTTAGTGCATAACATGTATTTCTATGACAGAGTGTAAGAATATTACAACATTTTAATTAAGATTACATACAAAACATGATGAACACATTCCTTTCCTCGTTGAAGCCCACTTTCTCAAAGTTGGAGCCTACGAGCTCCTTCACCGGCTTCTTATCCCAGTCCTCAGGGACTGGTTCACTCTGCAGCTTGGGCTGGAAATATTCAACAGAATCATGTTACAACTTCCTGTATACTGTGAATGTGTATGTGTTTCTCCCTGTATATTTAGTAACTGAAGGGCCCCTGCTGATCGAATGAACACAGTGGAGGTTTCTCATTATGCATAAATGTGTTCCAGAACATAGTTTACTTTTTCAGGGGGCTGAGCATGCTGGGAAATCACCGGCACTGTCAGCCAATCAGGGTTCTCTGGTTCATTAATATGAATACATGAATTTACCATGCCTACTCAGATGGCCGGTTCATTTCAAGGAGAGAAATAATACATGATTAAAGTATGTTTTGAATAATCTCGAAGAGACTTTACACATTCTTTTTGTAGTTGTCCAGGAATGATTTTCGCTGAAATGACCATAAGGGAACTAAGTCAGTATTGTTAGATAGTTTAAAATCATGTAATGTGCTTATCTGGGACCAGACCTGAAAACCAGCAGCAGAAAATGATTTTTTACAAGACAGTACATGACCATAAAACAAATTAAATAAGTGTCATTCTGGGAGGGCGTTACCTTTGCTTTCCCATCTAGATACGTCTGGCAGAAAGCTGTCACTATCTCTGAAGTGATTTCCTCTGACTGTATCTGGTACTGGACGTTATTGGTCAGGTTCACCATTCGCACCACTGGCGCCTCTACATCGCGCACCCGGAAGTACTCCAAAATCCGGCCGTTCCTGTGCTCGTCCGTGTCGATGAACACAAATAAAACCTGCCAATAAGTAGAGGTGCGTTACTCCAGGTTTCAGCTTGAGCCTTCCGTGCTCTTTTTATTTTCTTTGCAATCCTAATTTACAATGAATACCTAAATTGTAGCTCAAAATGTATTTCTAAAAGAGATCAACAGGTGTCAAATCAACGGCCCTGATAAAACGGTGATGTAGAAATACCAATAAATACTCTTCCAGGGTTAATATGGTCTTATTGATCTGTCCTAGGGGATTTCAGGTTTTATTTGTAGGAGTAGAACATTCAGTCCTTGAACTACAGCATTTGAACTTCCTGGTGACAATGAGTACATTTGTTGGAATTTATCATTTCACTTATATCAGCGAGTCAAAGAGGTCCTATTAAACAGCAATATTATCTGTAGCGGAGTGTTAGTGTCTGAGTGAAAAGGAATTGATAACACTTCACATATCTAACCAGTATATCAGATTTATCTCTACATCAACTTATCTGCTACACTAACATCCAGTTTTGTAAACAGCCTCCAGTAGCAAGGCCCCTAACAGGATAAATAACTAAGCAGAGTGGACGTTTAGGTTATCGCATGTCAAAGCTGTGTAGTTCTCTGAATGGCCGAGATTGCTTGTGTTTTGCTACCCTCTGCTGCAAATGCGCCCTGCAACGATAAAATTGTGACAGTAGTAAATTCATAGCTACTAAATTTGAGGGCTATAATGTATACTGAGTATGTGTTTTTTTTTTTTTTTTTCGAAATATTTTACATAAAACATAGAATATGAAGTATTTGTTTGTAATGCCATACGTTCTCTTACCTTGCCAATGAATGCAGTTGCAGCGGTTTTAAAGGCCTCGTAGTTCTCTCCAAAGTGTTCTTCGCTCTTGTTCGCGAACAGTATGATATGGTTGATAACCACAGAACTCAGTATTTTTGCTGCAGTCTTGTATCCGTGACATTCACCGATATGGAAATAAACGAGATAGGTACAGAGTAATGACAGATTCCCTGGTGGCATCGACTGAATTTTATTACCCAATATCTTGTGTGCTCACCGTCCCGTTGTATTCTGTCACCAGTTCCATTTCACGCACTCTGACGAACCGGATCAAATCTTCCTTGGTCACTTCACTGGATACCTCAAACTCGTCAGACTTTTTAGACTGGAGTAAAAGCAGTACGTTAGAGTAACAACAAACAATAAAATATGCCATTTGACCACATATCTATACTTAGGTCCGTTTATATAGGCACTGGTATCAAACCTGTTAAACAAATTAAACCTGTAATTCCCGTGTAATATTCATTGTTATTGGTAGTTATTATGGTGGTGCCACATCGTATCACAAAGGATTCTTTGGAAACTTACTTAAACGGACACAGTCCGAGTATTGTTGTACACCGAACTCTGAATAAATCTGGCTCGGTACCACAGCCGCGGTGGGACTACTGTGGTTTTTAATTATCTCCTGGTTATATCGTACTATCAGTTATATCGTACTCCCCCCTTCCCCCAATTAGTCCGGTTTAACGAGGGTTCACTGTACTGTGTTACAATTTAGAACATCAAAAGTGTACATGCCATGCCTATTTTCATTGTCTTCTGATGTAACCTGCTTTGTGTGTCTCCACATTGCAGCGTAATAGGAGTATTTGGCTGCGTGTTTGGATTGTATTAGTCTCCACATACCTTTTTAAATAAGACCACTGAGTCCTTTGTGATTTCATACTTGGAGAATGCTTGTTTGTTTTTGGTCACTCCAAAGGGCAGGTCGGGCATGTCTGTGGCTGCAGTGTAAAACGCTTCCACTCCTCCATGCTGGAGATCCTGCAGAGCCAAACAAACAAAGAAGAGACAAATAACATAACAGACAGGCAATCAAGGACATAAGATTTGTTAAACAGTACAAAATAATCCTGTGTTAATGCTAATCTGTAATTTATGTACATAAGTTTTAAAATTCATGAAAATTAGCATGTAAATGTTGTGAGTGCTTTCATATCTAGTACATCCACCAAACACTTTTGTTTTGTTCCATTGATGGCTTGTAACCTTATTAGAGGTGTACCTCAAAGAAGCCCAGAACCACAGTGTCCTCAACGGTGACAAAGATCTCTGCTTGGCTCACATCTTTGATGAGTTCAGCGCTGCGCCCGTTTCTCCGATTGATCCAGGTGATAATGGAGGAGGCACTTTTCATAACTGTAGACAGTCAATCGCCGAACATTGATAACAGACCTGGGAAGGGGCGGCTGAATGGGGCTTTATGAAGCTTGATAGGGTGGAGTTATACTCAATCATTGACCTTTTTGAACCAATAAAAAATGTCCTTCTTTCCATCGCCAATTTTGTCCAAACTACTGACACTATATGCCAGTTCCATCCATTTTGTTACAATGAAACCTCTCTCTACTATCACTGGAACTGACCAACAAGAATGCACTAATTGGAACTACATGCTGTCGACCTACCCATACGTACCTGGGCAGACAACCGGATTTTGTTTATCACCGTTAATGTAAAGCCATAGGGTTGGAGACGCTGTGACATTCAGCCCTTTGGCCAGGTCCTTCTCCTTGTAGACATCTACCATCCCCAGCCGCACCTTGGAGGACTCTGCTTTGAGATGCGCGGCTGCCTTGGAGAACTCCAGAGTCAGGCTCTGGGACTCCCGGAGAGGGGTGCATCTGGAGAACAGCAAAGACACACCACAGCAGTGTCTGAACTCCGCTTTACTCATCCAAGGGTACATTTGCAGTGAATGAAGCTGAGCTGAGATCTGTTCAAACAGAAACAGTTGTCATCTGATATTTATAAGGGTTCAGACCTGAAGTGTCATCTCTGCTAAGCTGATTGCATTGCAGTTGCCTCCCTAACATCTAAACTGAAATTTCTGAGGCGTAAATAAAGCTTAAGATGCGCTGCTCGTTTTTGTGACTTCTAGTAGCATTTTTGTAGCTGTAGTGCCCTTAGTGGTCAAATCTTGTAACTGCACCAGTGGCCTCATGTGGTCGCAAATGCTGTCAAAGGCTTCTTCCCCCAGCTGCAGGCAGGAAGAGACAGGAAGCTGAGAGAGGCACTGATGTAATGTGTGTGAGAGCAGAAGAGGAACTAGGCAAACACATCACAAGCACATGGTGTATTAAAAAGAACTCATGATGAGTCCAGTGCGACCTCATGGTAGCAGAACCATGTTGCTACTTTCTATAATGCGAGTAATTATTTTATATATTCATTATACTGTATATTCATTTGTGACATTGGTTAAACACTATATCAACACAAACAGAGACAAACTAAACAGATACAAACTCAGGTATTTGTAGTGCTCTCATAACATCTGTGAGGTCTCTAAGGCAGTCTCCATATGCTCATTTTAAGTTTGATTTTTTGAAAATCTACAATCTTTCCTTTTGAAATTGGACCCAGCTCAGCAAACAAACTGAATACATAGAAAATATGTGTTTGCTTTATGCTATAAACCTGCATCACAGTGTTAACAGATAATGCAGGGATATTTAGCTGAGTCCGCGGTACTCACGGAAATTGACCAGCAGCTGCTTGTATTTTCTGAGCGCCTGGTCGAAGTTGCTCTTGTTTAGGACCAGCACCCCTTTCTCCTCCTTTATGGGGCTGCTCTTGGGCTTCTTGACTCTGGTGTTTGCGTTGTGCTCTGTCTGATCGGTGGCAGCGGGCCCACACAGCCAGGCCACAGCAAGCAGAGAGAGCAGCAGCAGTTCCCTCATGGTGGTGCAATCTGAGAGAGCGGCCCGACACAGTAACCTTTTGGAGCTGTGGGCGGGGATGGCAACAATAAAATGACACAACGTGGGCCTCTGTGATTGTCCTGACTGATCACGTGGGAACGCTGAGGTTTGACACTGATAAAAGTGTGTACTTTGATAATGGACTTAATTTATCGTGGCTTTTCCCCTCCACAAGGTTAAACAAGTGGAGCTAAAACAAAGCAAGGTGACTCCACAGCGGGCTGTGAAAAATGTTATGTTATGTTATCATGCTTGTGTCCTAAAGAGTGGAGGCGCTTTCAGGAGTAAAACGTGTTCTTTCTTTAGAGGTGGAAACTATGTTGTATGGGCAAATGGTTCTTTGGTCACAGAAAATAAATCATATTAAATCTAGAATTCTAGAGATTCCCAGAAGTGTTGAATTGGGAGAAACATTTGACTTGATAATGATGGCCTCCACTGAAGACAAGAGGACTTGCCGTTTGACTATTGGCTCTTTAAACACTGGTGTCCCTGGTTCTCGCCCCAGCCATGTGTGTGAGGCCGTAGGATTGCAGCAATATCCTATGTAAGTTCAGGACAGTGATGGCTTCTGCATGTGACTTGGCTGACTGCCTTTTTCCGTCTGTCGGTAGAGTCATTGCTGCATCTGCTGTAGCCTGCTGTACACTGGCACAGATGTGGGTGCGGGGCTTCATTTAATGCATAGGCATTGGCTGGCATTGTGTGTGTTGAGGCTTTCAATTTTAAGTATTCAGCAGATACCTTTGTTCAGACTTACATACAGCTTACATTTTTACACACCACCAATCTTTTTTTTTTATCTGGATATTTACTGTAGAAAATGAGGTGAAGTTGCTCTCTAAAATGTACAATGAAATACTCTCTTCCTGGGAATTGAACTGGCAACCTCTGTGTTTCAAGCCCAGACTACTGTATTCTGTTCTCCACTGTACTTACATATGAACAGAATACTTATGTAAAAGTGTAGTCTTTCTTAAGTCAATAGCATACAGCTAGACTTAGCATAAAGAAAAATAGCTCTGCATCTTGTAATATGACTGCACTATGCAGTATACTAAATGAAAAGGGCCTGAAACAGCAGCTGTAACAGACACAATTGTGCAAAATGTCAAGTACAAAGTTCCAGGGGTACATGTGCACATTCCAAAGGAAATGAAATCATATTAAACATTTTCATTTGCAAATAAAAAAGACCCCTATAACTTTGAGGGGAAAACCATAGCTTACGGCATTGCCAAGGTTCACAGAAATCTAAGTCAGAGAGAAATACCTTACATTAACAGCAGAGGGCGCTACATGTAATGGGCACATAACATAGAGGCACTTGAAAGCTGCCGCATCCCTGGAAACCGGTCTGCCACAAATGGCTGTGACAGTGACTCATGCATGATTACCAGTAAAGGCAGACAATCTGATTTCAAATTACCTTCACAATATAATAATAATTATAGTGAGATTAAGATGGAACATTACCTACTTCATAAGTTCCAGAGGCAGTTCAAATCAAACTGTGCTCACTACATGGCTGAAGAGTTCAATAACCTCTTCATTCCAACTTGTTTGTCAGGTGAAGCTTTTCACAGAAATATATCAGTTTTCTTCTCACACTAATGTGATCGCCTCATTGAACAAGAACATTCTATTATATTTTAAGTATTTTTATTGATCACTATTATTAATTAGGTTTTTCTTGTCTGTGATGACTAGTGTGTGTTTTTGAATGCTATTTTGGCTCTATATTGCTCCACCTGCATGCTACATGACGTTTCAAAGTTATGAATGAAGCATCTCTTGTACAGAGCTATTGTAATCGGCATATTACAATGAATTACATATCAAAAAGTATATTAGTTTTCATCACATACCATAAGAGAATGAGGAGGGACACTCAAAAATACACACTGAAATAACATGGAGGTAACTTTATTGCTCATTGATCTGCATTCCTTACACTCACATGTCAGGTATTCATGATTACAAAAAACAAACAATATTGTATTATTAAAACTTTATCATATATAAAACATCAGATACAGTTGCTTGAAAATGACTATATATTTTTTTATCAATCTTGCTTTCCAAAAATGAGATTTTAAATGAAAGATGTATAACTGTTAATTTCAGATTTTCTAGGAGCATGGCTTGGTTTTGGACTGATTTTCCTTAAGTATTATATTTATTCCAAGCAAATAAATAAGGTAGGCAAGTAAATACAATTGGAAGTTCTTTCCAAATTTGTTATATATTAAATCACAGTTAAATGCACTCCATTTGTTTATCTGTTTGACGTTCTCTCTGTCTCACTCTGTGAGTGCATTCGTGCATGAGTGTGTGTGTGTGTGTGTGTGTGTGTGTGTGTGTGTGTGTGTGTGTGTGTGTGTGTGTGTGTGTGTGTGTGTGTGTGTGTGTGTGTGTGTGTGTGTGTGATATCGGTGTTGTGCATTTAAGGAAAATGTTGGTACCACTATCCAGGCTAACTACTAAGAAATAATTAATAATTAAGTAATAAATCATTTATCAGTTTGATGTATTGATTAGTCTTAATTGTTATGAATATAGGTTAGAGGACTGGCTATTGTTTAATGATAAGCATATTATTCAGAGGTGAGAATAGATACCTTCATTTTTCAAAAATTTGTAACCTGTGGTATCACCTTTACCACCCACACCTTGCTCTCAGATGTGTGTTTGTTAAATTAGACCCTCAGATCCGCTTGTAAACACCCAGTTCCACATTACACAGTGGACAGTAGTGATACGCATCTCTGAGGGAATCCAAGGCAAAAGGGATGAGACAGCACCCACAAAAAAGCCTGAAATGGGAAAGGACATGATTAAAGGGCCGGTGCAATACAATAACAATCAAAAGCAGGGCACATGGGTAAAGCTGAGGTATTAATGAAATAAAATATCACAGTTGTTTTGATCTTGGTGGCATCTATGTGAATTCAATGGCTAACAATAACACTTAAGCCACTGTGTCACAAGCCTGTAGTATGTTCACAAATGTGAGAGTGTAGCTGACGCCATTAGTGTAATCCCCCACCCCTACGATGAATGAGATCATGCTGTAATGGAGAATGTTGTAATGGTTTGCTCACCCGACAATCACAAACCCAAAGCACGCTAGCCATGTGACCACCCCGGCCTTGTAGATGACTTTAGTGGTGACCTTCTGTTGGCAGTGGGTGCATCGTGTGGGGCAAGGGGACTCTCCCAGGGGTCCTCGCACCTCCGGAACAACCATCACCGTCTGCACAGGAGGTGCCTGCTGTACATTGACCACTATACACGGAAAATGGAATTATAAAACTATACATATCCAAAATGGAAGACCCAGGAAGAAGATTCAGACATATACAGAGTAAGAAAAGCACTCACATCTCCTAACTCAGTGTGGGAAAGTAATTCACTTTAAGTGAGTGTATGGGTCACGAGATCATTAGGAAAGTCTTAACCTGTTTCCATTGATCATACTATGGATTTTACTAAATGGTCACATTCTGGTACGTTGATGCAACAATTCATTTTATCTTCATTATTGCAAACCTATTGCTATTACCCTGAAATTATTCCACCATTTCGCTAACTCTTTACATATTCATTGTTGCTGTGCAAATGCACTTTGATGGTAAGGAATTTAAAACTTTTTTCTTCCAGATCTATCAAATTGGCTGATCATAGTTAATCACCTAGATAAATGTGAACATTGTACTGGACGGTTTATAGGCATTCAATTGCAACCAGGAGATACTATTGGCTCAATAAAACACACTTTAGCTACCTTGTATACTCTGAGAAATTCATGGAACTTGAGAGTTTGTGTATTCAGAAGTTCATTACATTTCGCTTGTCTTAGTTTCTTGAATAAAATGGACCCAGACAGACAGGGCTTACCCTCCTGTCTGTGCTGTGTGACAATCACTTGCTGGTGGGTTGTGCTTGACTGCTGCGGGGCGGGATACGGTTTGCAGAATTGAGCTGGAGCTGCAGCAGCAGAGATGGGAGTTTAAAAAACAAAGTCATGTTTTTGCATTTTTTTAATCTCAGATATTATAGCTTGCTTTGGCTGTTTTTTTTTCCAGTGCTCTGGGTGGTCCAGCTATGTGTACACTCCAGACTTAGCAATGGCAGATGTTCTGGGTGTACCAGAAGTCACATGTTCAGGGTGTCCCTGTGTGCTCTACAGCTGGGACTCATACTCAATTTCTGCAGGTTCATCAACTGAACAATCAGTGTGCTGACTTCTCTCTGTGTGCTCTCTCAACATATATGTATGTACGAATGTATGTATGTATGTATATATATATATATATATATATATATATATATATATATATATATATATTTGAATACTAAAATAAGTAAATAATAAATTATTCTTCTACATTTATTTTTTTTATTTTTGTATGCATTTTTACATTTTAACAGGTTTTTGTCTCCATAGTGTTTCATTGGGCTTTAGAGTATGAGTAATTTTCCTCCTGAGAGGAAGTGTAGTGAGATAGGATACTCTTACCCTGCTGTGCAACGGGCTGGGGGTAGGGCTGGGGGTAGGGTTGGGGGTAGGGTTGGGGGCAGGGCTGGGGGTATGGCACCTGCTGGACGGGCTGCTGATACCCCACTGGAGTATGAACCTGAGGCATGGTGGGAGCTGCAAACATGGAGATCGCTAACATTTTCAGCTGCTTAAATCAGATTCTCATCACACAGAGAAAACATGTTTACTTACCCAGTATTAATCAAAATATTATATAAATGACACTCAAATTCTCTGGGAATGTAATCATACAAAAACTGCACTTTACCTGACATATTGCAAAGCTGTTGTTTACCCTGGACAATGCCATAGCTCTTTAAAGTGGATATTTATACATTTATTTACTAATTTATTCTTTTCAACATTTTAACTTTACTATTCATCTAGGTTAAAACAAAAAAGGTGTAAAGCATTATAATCTGGTAAGCAAGATTTTTGCCTGGGTGTTTCCATACAACCCACCTTCACCTGGATGCAAACTATGGGGGAGCCAGGGGAAGCTTGGCTCCTCTTAATAAGACATGAGCCCCCCTGAAAACATGATCTATGATATTTTGGGGAGTCTTTAAAATATTGACAATACAAAATTTTTGTCATGCATTTCATCACTAATTCACTTTAATAAAGATACCGGCATGCATGCTATTTTTGCCATCACCTTCGAAGCGTGGCGGCGCAATATCATAAACTTCATTCACTTTAACTCTTAAAAAGATCCAAAAAAACAGGTTTTCTCAGTCCCAGTCAGTTTGCGTGCTGAATTTCCATTATTCATTTCTCTGTTTCGTAGTCAGCATACAGATATGTCAAATATCCCCCGATAAAAAAAAAACTTAGCTCCCCCAAAAGCCATGGTATAGTTCATACACTGACCTTGACAGAGGACAATTAAATCCTGCCATTACAGATAATAGTTGTTACAATAAGTATGTCTTTGAATGATGGTCACCTGAAACACGTCATTCCAGCTAGTATAAGGTGTAGAAAAAGGCCAGACTGCGCACCACTCACCCTGTGGGTGAACCGCCTTTGGCAGGCTGGTGTATGACGTCATCTGCATGGACTGAGCTCCAGCTGCATCCTGTTTCACAATGATTTGTGAATCAATACCTGTGCGGATCTCTGAAGCAGGAAAGCCGGGAGGGTTTGCTGAGGAGTTGCAAAGAGAAACCGAAAGCAACTAAATACCTGGAATTCACTGTTTAAATTGATCACAAACTCTGCTATGAAGACACATTTTTGTCTGTATCACAATACACTTATATTTATGTGTTCATATGTGCATGTACACTAAGAGGAGCCAAAATGCACCAGAATTTCTGTGTGTGTGTGTGTGTGTGTGTGTGTGTGTGTGTGTGTGTGTGTGTGTGTGTGTGTGTGTGTGTGTGTGTGTGTGTGTACGCACACATGCTTTTCTGTACCTGACAATGAATCCACATAAGTGGGAGGTGGAGTCAGTGGCATCCCTTTTTGAAAATGTTGATCATATATGCTTGAAGGCGGTATATCCATCTTGATCTTATAAATATTTCTGTGTGATGGAAACATTTGGACCAGTGTAAGCATTTCACACCCAGTGCTTCAACATGAATCATACAGTATACCTAACAATCATTTTCAAGGATCACTGAGTCGCCACAAATGGCCTTCTCTGTTTTGACAAAGGTAAATAAATAAGTAAAAAAAATTATCTGGAATGCTAGAAAAACACACTTCAGCCATACTAAAGATTTTTAAAATCCAACATTTTTGTGCGTAATGTTCAAATGAAAAGGTAGAATCATTATCTACACTCTCTTCAGCAGCTTGCCATTAATGACGTTTACACAGCGACATAACTATTCTGACTACCGCAACGTTTGTCTAATGTAGTTAATATTTTTGAGTTTTACTTAATGTTTTATGGTTTTGATTTGTTGCTCTAAGACCATCACCATATCTTCCTCAAGGCTTAAAACTTTATGTAAAAGAGACATTTGCTGTCCCATTTTCAGAATCTTTCTTCCATGGTAAAAACAAGGATTACTACAAAGTCATTGACAAATACTGTCCAAACTATTTTACCACACATGGTATATGACTTGTATAACTGTAAGTGTTTTCATTTAATATTTAAATTTCTTTCTTTTTATAGCTGATAAGTTAGGTTCTTACCTGTACGATCACAAGAGTTCTACTAAAGACGCAGTGAGATTTATTTCCTTACATGCATGCCACTGAACCAGAATTACTACTACTGCCTGTGCTATTTGGTTTTGTTTTACCACAACGATTGCTGTTTCCTTATATGGATGCAAACACATATACACACCCACATACATATGTGCATGCATGCGTGCACACACACACACACAGTGACTTGTATGTCTGGCTCAACTTGCTATTTGTCCTTGGAGAAACTTTTGTCATCTCTCTCATCCCCTACTTTCTTTCCTTACTTTCCCTTGGAGATGAAAAGATACAGAGAAGAAGAAACAGTATTTGAATAGCAAGGGTAGAGCTGAATGCAGAATCCAGAGGGAACGGTAAAAGCCAGAAGAGGTGCTGCCAGACTCTAAGGTAGAAAGGAATGTAACAGTGTAGTATTTTCAGCTTGGCACTTTGAGCCAAAATGGAGGAAGGAATAAAAAGCCAAAGAAAGATGGTGAAATGTGATATTTTCAGCTTGCCACTTTGAGCCAAAATGGAGAAAGGAATAAAAAGCCAAAGAAAGATGGTGAAATGTGATATTTTCAGCTTGCCACTTTGAGCCAAAATGGAGGAAGGAATAAAAAGCCAAAGAAAGATGGTGGCTGCGTTCCAATACTCAAATTCGTGTCCTCCTTTCCTCCTTTCCTCCTCTCCTTTCCTCCGTGCCCCGGAAGCTGATTATGTGTCCTCCTTTCCTCCACTGTTCCAAAGCGCAATCTCGCCTCCTCCTTTCCTCCTTTCTCGTTTCCTCCAAACGGAGGATACATCGATGTATCCTACCGTGGAAGTCTTTTCACATTTCTGAGTGACATCATTGTGCTCACGACCAGTCAGGTTAAAAGACCATCCCACAGAATATTTTGATTGGCTTTGGTATCCTCAGAGTCAGTCAAAATTATTACTTCATCAATAGCCGACATCAACTGTGATGATGGGCGAATCGGATTAGCTGTTCCAATTTTCGATTCATCTCCTCCTTTCCTCCTTTCCTCCACTCGTTTCCTCCCCTCCTTTCCTGCACATATTTCTGGCATATTTCCGGGGTAGGAAAGGAGGGGAGGAAAGGAGGAGACGAGGAAAAAAGTATTGGAACGCAGTGAAACAAGGCAGGAGGCAAAGTGAAAAGAGTCCTGGGATCAGGTGGCACTTAGAGCCAAAATGGAGGAAGGAATAAAAAGCCAAAGAAAGATGGTGAAACAAGGCCTTCCTCCATTTTGGCTCTAAGTGCCAAGCTGAAAATACCACATTGTTACATTCCTTTCTATCTCAGAGTCTGGCAGCACCTCTGCTGGCTTTTACTGGTCCTGGGACCAGGTGGAATCAGACATGGGGAGTGGGGTGGAGAGGGCTGTGGGTCTGTCCCATGGAGCAGTGGAACAACGTCCAAAGTAAGAATGGACGTGGGGCTTGATTTACCGACAAATTAACTACACACTGGGCTGTTTTGCTGGTGCAAACTGACCACAGAAAGAGATTGTGATTGGCTGAGGGAATTAATTTGCTCCAATCACAAAGTCATGTCATTGAAATCACACGGGCTAAAAGAGTTTACACATGCTAAAAAAACTTTCATAAACTTGGCAATTTTAATGCTAAATCTGGAAAATCTAATTAACTGACTCACAATAAAGAGGTTCTCTGAAATCTTGGTCATTATAACTGGTGCACAATTTGATTCTTTGAAAGACCTTGACAAAGGCAAGGAGAGCTCTGCCCCCAAAGTGGAACTACAATCTAGCTGGATGTATAGATTGTCTAGAGTAGTTCATTGTGTAATGGGAAGAGATGGGGTTAGGTGCAGCAATACTGGTTATGGCAGTCTTGTACGTCAGAAGATAAAGCCGATACTGGAATCCCATTAATGAAAAGTCTCACAGTGACAGAAAAACCAGAAAAACCACATAGTGGTATGCTGCAATGCATGCTTCACTCCAGGAAATGATTCTGGGTTATTTTTATCGAGGGGTCACTAGGACTGGAACAACAGCTAAGCGTATCAATCACCCGTCAAGTCTTTATGGGTCTGATACAACCACTATAGAGTCAATGTATTGCATAGCAACTGCACCGTTCTGACATCGATTTATGTCGGCATTTCATGTGGGCACTTCAACAACAAACCACACACTGTGAAAATGATGGTGGTATGTGCAGTGCCAGTACTAACATCACGAATGATCTGTATTACCCATGGCAGTCGTTTTAACACAACCTTGTCAACACTCTTTTTCTTTACTCGGGGGGTGGGGGGAATAATTCTGCCATCGCTCTTAAGTTAAATATGACTGCAGGAAATGCTCACTTTTTCATATAAAACTTTATTGACTTTTCAAGGCTCCCTTTATCATGTCTTCTGTAACACATTTTACTTCAAATAAAGAGGCTTCTTCACAATGAGGTCACAGCTCATCCTTGGTCGTCTCATTAGTTTTCTTAGGAGCTTCTGTTGTCGATTCCTCTGTGGCCTAGGATGAACCAGACAAGTTAAATAAGTTCAACATAACTGTGAAACTTACTCTCTCTTCACTGTACTTTGAAATATGTACGATCTAATTTGTTCAAAGACAAACCTGGTTATACTTATTCATCTGCAAACCTTGACATTTGCTGCATCATGTAAATATCAAATTTAGCTACCCTTCAAGATTTTGTTTCCACCAGAACACTGACGTTCACAGTTACCAGAATACTAATTTTGGGTAGAACACCCTGCAAAGACAAATAGATTCACCTCTTTGTCATCATCGTCGTCGTCATCATCATCATCATCGTCATCATCATCATCATCGTCATCATCTGGCTCCTCAGGCAGAACTCCTCCATTATCCAGAAATTTGGAGAAGGTTTCCAAGTCTCTCTGGCCATTGTAGTCAACAATCTAGCAAAGGTGGAAAAAACAATACCATTGTGAGGAGCATAGATGAACGCAAAGGGAAATTTACCCAGCTGCAGTGTAGCGAATGGGGTATATTCTCAGAGCGTGCGCTCACCTCCTCTCGGATCCTGCAGGAAAGTACTTGAGGGTGGGGAAGCCAGACACAGAGATGGCTTCCACCTCGTTGGCGGTGGAGTCCATGTTGGCTATGATGATATCCTCTCTGTCCTTATATTTCTCTGCCAGTTTCTCCCACACAGGTGCCAGCTCCTTACAGTGTCCACACCATGGAGCGTCTTTAACAGGATGGAGAGGAAACAAGATGTGAGAGCCAGTTTCACACATAATTTACAAAAAGCATTTCTCTACAGCTCAATCAATCTGAAAACTCCATAAGACATTAGAGAACATTAGAGAAATGTCCTTCCCTGTGGCAAATTTCACCAACGTTTAAGCTTATGAACTTAACCTCTCACATTTTGTAAATAGAATGTATACACTGAAGATGTTGGGCTTACAAAATTCAACAAAGACATTCTTGGTTTCATCAAAAGCGACTTCTTCAAAGTTTTTGCCTACAAGGACCTTCACTGGGTTCTTGTCCCAGTCTTCAGGAATCTCCTGGCTCATCATGTGAGGCTGGTGACAGGGAGAAAAATTGAGAACAGCCTGTGAACACCGAAACTGAGCAGGCAATGCTGTGGTAAACTCCCATTCGTTTGAAACGGGTTTGCTTCAAAGCACAAACACCCTTGGATCATTCTCAGAAACAGCTCTAATTCCAACCATATTTTTACTCCATCTGTAGTTCTCCTTGCCAGCGCTACCTGTAGCATTTACAGACTGAATGCACAAATATGACAAATGCACGAGACGTGCCGCCCTCTTTCACTTCTCTGTTCCTGTGGCGTTTTCCATAATGCTATGCTCAGTACATTGAAAGCTAGCGTTAAGGCCGTTGACACATTGGGTGCGTTCCAATACTCAAATTTCCTCTCCTCCTTTCCTCCGTGCCCCAGAAACTGATCTATGTGTCCTCCTTCCCTCCACTGTTCCAGAAGGGTAGGAAACAAAATCTCGCCTACTCCAGCCGTTTCCTCCTTTCCTCCAAACGAGGGATACATCGATGTACTCTACCGCAGATGTCTTTCCACATTTCTGGGTGACATCATTGTGCTCATGACCAGTCAGATTAAAGGACCATCCCACTGAATATTTCACCATTGAAAAGTTCTAAAACATGGCAAGGGATTTAACAACACTTAAGTATAAGTGCCAGATTTAAACAGTAATCAGGTAATTTACATTAACAGGGAAACATTACTGCTTCCTTTTTTAAACATATCCAAATTGACTCGATACATTCACGTTTTTGAGCTGCAAATGCTAATTTTACCCATGTAAAATTCAGTGAGTTACTGTAGCGGCAGGTTTATTTATTTCCTCGTAAATATGTTTATGTTAAATCATGAGCAGAATGCGAGGACCTCACATTCATATTTTAATGCATGAAAAGCGCTGGTGGCGTATAAGAAGCGTGATTGGCTTAGGTATCCTCGGAATCAGTCGAAGTTACTACTTCATCAACAGCCAACGTTGCCTTTGATGACAGGTAAATCGTACTTGCTGCTCCAAGTTTCGCTTCATCTCCTCCTTTCCTCCACTCGTTTCTTCTCCTGCTTTTCTCCACATATTTCTGGGTTAGGAAAGGAGGGAAGGAAACAAGTGGAGGAAAGGAGGAGACAAGAAAAAGTACTGGAACGCACCCATTGGCTGTCTTTGGGCTGTGAGTTTCAAAGTGAAGAGAGCTCGGGGACAGGCTACCTTCACTGTCCCATCCAGCACACCCTGACAGAAGGTTCGGAGTGCGTCGGCGGTGACCTCATCCCCTTCCATCGCATACTTCTTTACTGTTTCTGTGTTAATGAGCCGAAGAGTCGGCGCGTCCTTCTCTGTCAGGCCGAAGTATTTCAGCACATGGGAGACACTAGTGGTGACGTCGATCTGAATAAACAGCACCTGAGAACAAAAGATCAAAGATCATCAGAGTCTTAAGTATGGCCTGTGATCAGCTGCAACAATATTTACATACAATATTTCAACTATATTTATGTTTTGCTTAACTTGGAAATATTACATCAAGCCCCAGTCATCACCATTCAGTTACGCATGATATATTAACTGTGCTTTTTACATTTAAATTAGTCAGCGCCACATTCATTTAATTGAAAGCTAATACATAAGCTATCCTGTTTTCAGACCTTTCCTTTGAACTCTGCTGCCACGCCTCGGTACATCTCCAGAACCTCAGCGTATTCCTCTGAGCTGGAATTGATGAAGAGCAGTAAATGGTTGCGCACTTTGGAGCCAAAGATCTTGTCTGCATTCTGGAAAGAAAGAGCCGCATGTTAAACGTTTTCACAATGGACAAAGCTGGCTGGGTGCACCACTGACTCCTAAAGTCTAAAGTAAAGGCTGAAGGGAAACGACATGACAAACCTGCTCATTAAACTCAATGACGAGTTCCAGGCTGTTGCTCTGTATGAATGCTGTAAGCTCCTCTTTGTCAAGCTTTTTGTCCCCCGAAATCTCATGGTCTGCTCGCCTGTCATCGAACTGCAACGGCGGAATAGCAGTATTTTATAAAGTATACCCTGCATGATTTACAGTATATGTACAGACAAATATATTTTACTTTTCCAAAATTGTTTTAATATGTTTTACACCATTTAAAAAATATTATCTGCATACCTTTTTGAACAACACAACAGCATTGTTTTCCACTTTGTATTGTTTGAAAATGTCAAGACTTGTTGTAACTCCAAATGTAATATCTACCAGGTCCATTGCAACGTCATTAAAAACCTTTGCATTCTCACTTTCAATGTCCTGCGGAGAGAATGAGACATGGAAGAAAAAAAACTGAACCTTCATTTATCAGACACAAAATAAAATTTCATTCAATATTTTCATCAAACTAAAACAAGGATACATATTGAAAAATGCGAAAGCATGCAAATCTTAAAATAATTAGGAAAGAACTGTACATGTGGCTTAATTCATACAGCGTGTTATTTACAGAACCAATTCAAGAACTGTATTCAAAGACACATTGGAAATACCCCACTCTGGATTTGAACCTGCAGCCCTTCTATTTAACTGAAAATACATTTGCTTGTTTTGCATATTCATCTGCAACATTTGTGTGTAATGCACTTACAGAGAAGAAGCCAACGACAACAACATCATGTGACTCAATGAGCTCCTGAGAGGCAGTGACGCTCTCTAAAGCGGTGGCGCTGGGCCCAGTCCGTCTCTTCAGCCATTGAACAATTCCTTTGGCATTCCTCTTTCCTGGAGTAACACAGTTGTATTACATTTCTTACGTCTCTTATACAGCTCAGCAACAGGTCTGAAGCCATTCTAGAAATAATCTAGAATGTAATCTGACTCACTCAGACTGGAATGAGCAGAAAAGGTGGCAAATCACAATTGTTGGCAATAGTGCAGAGAACAGTCGACAGACTACATGCAGACTATGGATTCATTGCTTTCAGATACATTTGCAATACCATGAAATACCATGGAGTGTCCCTCTCTATAACCTTCCTGACATTATAGTCTGAGCTAGATATGACTGTCTGTAACATGAGTCAAGTTACAGATGATGTGATACGATTGTATATTACTCACATGCAAATGTAGTAGTATAAGGACCCTATTTAGAGTACTTTTCTCAAAGTGAAGTATGGCTTGTAGACATGTCCATTACAGTTTGTTCTGCATTTCCTTCACAGACTCATTTGGTCTTATTGTACAAGTCAAAACAAACCTCACTATAAACGAGCTATATGCATACATACCACTGAACTCAATGGAATTCGTTCTTTCACCGTCTTTGAAGAATTTCAGTGTGGGAAAACTCCTAACGTCAAACTCCTCTGCTAGTTCCTTTTCCTCTGTGGCGTCCACTTTGGCCAGGCGAATGTCTGCTGTTTCACTCTTAAGGATTCCTGCAGCTTCTGCATAAGCTGGCTCCAGCGCGCGGCAATGTCCGCACCATGGCGCATCTAAAGAGAACACAAAAATTAAGGGAAGACTTTTTTTTTATACCATGTGTTTGTTTTTAGATTTTTACATTTAATCCCAATTAGGATACTTCACTAAACCTTCTATTCTGGTACATTTTTAACCAAAAGCTAATTAATCACATTTGCGGATGAAAGATAGTTATTCAAATACATCTGAAAGCAGCCGTTGTAGTGAGAAGCTCGATTTTAGTTATATGCACGAGCGTTACATGCAATTCTTATCGTGGGAAAATTTGCATCTGCACCACCAGTGGAGGGCAGGTACACGTCGTGGTAGATAAGCTTGGCACAAAGATGATTCAGTTATTTTATACAACCCTAAGATATAAGAAACATTCGTCAAAATTAATGAAAACAAATATAAGTACATCCACAACACAGAGTACATTTATATTATTACCTAAGCCAACATGTTTTATTCGCCACAAATGACCCTCATAATTTTTAAAGGAAACAACATTTATCAGAGTACAGAACGTATATGTGCTTCCTCTGTTCAATATGCCTATGTCTTATATGAATTATACTATTCCATACTTACAAAATTCTACAAGGAGGAACTTGTTTTCGCTGAGTGCCCTTGCAAAATTATTTATATGAAGAACCATTACATCCTTTTCCTCCAAGATCTCATCCGTTTTCTCTTTCTCCTCAGATTCGTTGTCGTCGGAAGAGTCTTCTTCATTTTCGTCCACACTCTCCTCGGCATCATCTTCAGCCCTGGTAAATATTGGTGAGGCCAAAGCCAGTACAAGCAGTAACAGGTGGAACTTCATTATTGTCTACCGCACCACAGGAAATAGAAACCTCAACTGGTGCTGTCCATACGCGACAGTGCTGATAAAACGTTGGTCATTCGTGACGAGTCGTCAAAATACTTGCGTGTAGAATTCCTACTGGTTTCAGTGAGGTTACCCAGTTTTTTTCAACTGTCACATTTCTGTCGCCATGTTCGAAACTGCTGGTTTTACTGTCCTGCAGGGTGTCGTTACAAACCAACTTCGTATACAGGTCGGAGTTATACCAAAAGTATTTTAGCTTTTAAATTTAAGTCATTCGTTTTAATTCTGTTACTCATAATCATATGGTCTTACATACTACAATCTAAATATGCTGATGGCGTTAAGTAAATTGTTCAATAACAATTGAACAATTGAGAGCCTTATTATTTTGGAGAGGGTGGATGCTTACTACAAAGCCTCAAATTAACTAATTCAATATTTTAAAAGAACTATTCTGTGAATCAGAAATAACGTATTTTCATTACAAACTGCATTAACATAACTTTCCTAGCCGCACCAACAGTTAAAACCTTGCATGACAGGGTTGTACAAGTACAATTGGGGAAGTTAGCCACTCTTTTTGCCACTCATTGCACACGTGGCCTAAGTTAACCCACTTTGACCTTTGCGTGTCAGTTTATGACTTATCTTTTTCTGCGGGGAAGTGTAACCGTCATTCAGTCAGTGGTACACGTATGAGTAAATTAAACCTACAGGGAGATTTCTTGCGTTTTTGGAGAGCTTAGCGACGACTATACAATCATCGTTTTTTCATGTTTACAAGTATTCATCTATACATTATTATAAAACGGTTTAAATTCTATGATGTGTTAAATAACGTTACACCACATAATATCTGGGATACAGTTTCTTGAAAGCACAATTTCCAATCATGTGACAGACGTCATGTTGGTCTTTGAATGTCTTAAGTTAAATGTTTGCTTCTGTGGTCAGTATTGCTCACAATAATACAAGCGTACATTATTCCCTTTAAGTGTGCCAGTTGGAAGATGGGTGAGCCAGGGAATTTTTAGTTTTGTTCAATGATTGAGTTTTTACTGTAATTGCTGTTGGTAAAAAAAAAAAATTCTTCATATTTTTTCTGTTTGGCTGTTGGACCTGTCTTTTCTCTAATGATTTTTTCATTCAGTAACCTAGACTACACAAGAGACCGTTAATGCGACGCATGGCTTCATGAGGAAAAAAACATCCGGAATGTCAGTCGATTTGTATCTCCTGGCATTTCCTCTCGATGATTCAGTTCTCAAAGTTTTGACGTAAATGTTTTTCAAGACAGCAAAAGATGCATATCTGAAGCAGCATCGTCTGTAATATTTGTGAAAGGGAAAGATGGACTCTGAATGGAAACTTTGAATAGTGCACTCCAAACTTGGATTCATTGGAGTGTAGCCATATTTGTACTTGCGAAGTCTGGTAAAGCTATCTAGGTCTGGGGCTTGCCTCTTTGCTTTCCTCGGTGTATTCCCAGCAAAAAATGCAGCCCCATTTGGGATCTCTGGGCTATCAATCACAGCTCGCTGAGCCCTGCCAAGTATAAAGCCACAGCGGCTCGGAGCCTGAGCAGGAGAAGCAGAAACACAGACCCGTCTCCGCCATGAAGGGCTGTAGGGCGGCAGTGAGCTTCCTCCTGTTTGTGATTTACCTCCACTCGCAGTCTGCCTCCAGACAGGTATCAGCCCAGAAGAACACAAAGAACTTCCTCAATCGACTCAAAAGACTTGATGAAAAGGTCGGTAGCTTTATGTTTTAGAACTGGGCTGTGCGTGATAGCAACTGGTGTTAACAGTGGAATTGCATGGCTAATGGTAACATAGCTGTTCAATTTAATTTAGTCCTGTTTATAGTGTTGTGCAAATAAGAATCCCTTTGGAAGTCATATCAAACATGAAAGCTAATTTAACCTTCATTTCAGTGGTTAACTAGTTCCACACAACCAACCAAAGGTTCTTTTGTTCTAACCAATCCACAGTTCCGTAGATTCCAGCAGGAGACCCTCGCTCGTCTTCACGGCATTGCTGACTCCTACAACCTCTCCTACGATGCAGACGGCCGTTTCCAGGTTTTGACAGACCAGTACCACAACATCTCTGTCCTGCTGTCAGACTTCCAGGCCAGAGCAGCCAATGACCTCAGCAGCCTAAAGTACTGGACAAAGAAACTGCAGAGGAAGACCAAAAAACTGGACCTGAAAGTGACGGGTCTGGAGATAGCGCTGAAGGAGCAGAGGAAGATGAGTCAGAAGGAGACCAAGAAGCAGAAGTCCCTGCTGTTCAATCTCACTCAGCAGCTCCAGGACCACAGGGGGTGGATCGGTTCTATCTCTGCCCAGCGAAGTGAGTTGCAGGGAGGGTTTAGGGACCTTCAGGATGCCCTGAAAAAGCAAGTGGACATGACCTCTCAGCTGCAAGAGCAGGTCAGGACTCTGCTGCGAAAGGATGTGCTTACCTCCAGGGGATCGGCCAGTTCTGTAGATTCCCTAACTTCCAACCGCACGCCCCAGGAACCTCCCACCAGGAGCCATGCAGTAGGCCTGGAGCCGAGCCGGAGGATCTTCCCAGTCAGGAAAAAGGTCCAGGACAAGCCTACCCCAGGGAAGAGGGTGAAAAACAGACTGCCATCACCCCCCGGTCCCACGCGGCTGCCCGAGAATGCCCGCAGACGGCCACAGGAAAAGCCTGAAGCCGAAATATTAGAGGAACCTCGCATACATGATCTATCCCAGCTTCCCCTCATACACAAGATCCCCCAACGGCCACACGTACCCAGGAAAACTGGCACAAGTAAGCTTCCCCTCGGCCCCATCTCTAAAACACAGGCAGCGGGTATCTGCTGAAAGAGTGTCAGCTCTGTACATGAGTTTTAAGAGGTAGTTAGCCATATTTCCCTTATGGATGACAGTAATACAGTACAGCATAAATGGTAGAGTCAATATGTTTTAGAAAGACAGAAGCAGACTGACACAATAGCTTTTTTCATTTGCTTACCAGGTGGGCTGAAGTTTGAGTTGATCAAACAACATTTTTATATGTGTAGTTGTTCACTAGTCATGTGTACAGCACACTGTATTCAATATCAAAACAAATGGAATTTCCAGTGGAGCAATGAGCATGGAAACCACTTGTGTTTCCAGGGAAACACAGTAATCAAATGGCATGAATTGTGCAAAAACAGAGTTTAACAGAGCTCTGTGTTTCTTTTGCTTGACTCTTTTTTTGAAGGGAGGTTTAGAAGCCTGCTGCCATTGTAGATAATGAGGATTTGCATGTCCTTATGAAATCACAAATGGCCCTTTATCTTAACCTGTTTTTAAATTCAGCTGCCCTTTGGTATGAGATGTTAAAAGAACTGACTATTTCATATTCCACCCACTTACAGGTACAGTATATGAAACAGGTGTATTTAATTAACCTACTCATTGCCACTCCAAACAGTCTGCTTGTTCTGTTATTGTTACTGCATCCCATAATAGTAAGGCTGAACTTTGAAACTGCAAGGCCCAAGGTAGAGCAACATTCCATTGCCTGTGTCATAACATAAATAGTATGAAAGGTTGGCACCATTGTTGGTGTCACAGGACCTACATAATGTCATTATAAACATATTTTTGTAAGTTATAGGGCTAATGCATACAGGTACATGTGGTAAGTTTAATATGGCATAATTTAATTAATCATTAAGAATAACATATTGTTCCACTGAGACAGCAAATAATGAATGCAGGTCCATGTAAGACAAGCAAACTCTTCTTAGGTAAGCCTACATTCAGCCCCTTTGGTGTGGTCATATTACCAGAGCAATCACAGTCTACAGCAGGGGTTCCCAAAGTGGGGGCGGGACCCACCAGGCGTCACAAGACATAGGTGGGGGGTCGCAAGACAATTTCCAGAATCAAAAATCCGATCGATGCATAGTGCCCACGCATCTCATTAGATACATTTAACGTTTCTTTATTACTGTAAAAAAAATGCATTTATGTTTGTTAGGCTATTGTGTTGTTCTGTGTTATCAAAGCGCTGTGCCCTGTATGAATGGGCCTATTAATTAGTGTGTGCGAGAATGTTTGCATGCTTCAACCACCTCCGGGGATAAGTGGGGGCCGCGAGTCTCTGGCACCGTTATTTTGGGGGTCGTGGGCTGAAAAGTTTGGGAACCCCTGGTCTACAGTATGTACAGGCATTACATTTGGGTGGCGCTTACTCAGTTTACATAGAAATTTGATTTGTTTCAAGTGTTTTATTTATTTGTTTATTTTTTAGTTTGCAATGTGGATTCCATGCTGTATTTTCCCTCCACCTCTACTGAGAACTTCGTCACCTTCAGAAAGAGCTTCTTGACTGGGATCCATGAGCTGTCTGTCTGCACGTGGGTGAAGGTGGACGGGGATTACGTCGGCACCCTGCTGTCCTACGCCACGGAGGACAACGACAACAAGATGGTGCTGTACGGCCGCTCCAGCAGTCAGAGGAGCCTGGACTTTGTCATCGGTGACCCGGCCTACCGGGAGCTGCCGGTCGACGCCCTGCTGGACGGCCGCTGGCACCACCTGTGCGTGATCTGGTCCGCCATCGAAGGCAGGTTCTGGCACTACACCGACCGCCGCCTCACCTCCACGGGTTCCAAGTTCCAGAAGGGCTACGAGATCCCAGCGGGGGGCTCCATCATTCTGGGGCAGGAGCAGGACTCTTTGGGAGGGGGTTTCGATGCGGCGGAGGCCTTCGTGGGGAGGATGGCCGGCTTCACGGTGTGGAACAGGGTTCTGAGTCCCGGTGAGGTGTCAGGGGTCGCCACAGGGAAAGGGATCCCCAGGGGTACTGTCCTTTCCCTGAACGACGTGGATCAAATACACGGCTCAACACAGCATGTGAACTGCGGCTGCCTGGAAGACTGTATGTGAACAGACACAAACAGTCCTTACTGCCGGCGCTCCACACAGCGCTCCAAAGGCAACTGAAGGCTATATAAAACATGAACATATTGTGGTGCTATCTAACATCCAAAATACCAGGAATTCCAGGATGCAAAGGGGGTTGTCTTCATGAGAAACCTATATTATGTTTAGTCATTTTTTTTTGTGTGGAATTTAGTTTATTACTATAAATAAAGTGATAGATGGGAAGGTGCCCTGAGACAATTTACAGCATCTCACTGTGCCATCAATAAGTTAATGCAACGGAGAAATGATTATACATGCAGATGCTTTTTTTTATGAAAGCTTATATTTATATAATTGTGCCGTATATCATTAATATGCATTATTTTCGCCATTATATAAGAGCCGTATATTTGTATATGTGAAATTTAAATTTAATGTGTACAAGGTGAAAGCTATAGGAAACTACAGCCTCTATGCAGGTTGGCTGCAGCCTCCAAGCCACAGCCAGTCCATTTTCTCAGTGCAGTTGGCATCAGGCTGCATCCTTGCAACTTTTCAGCAGGTGGCAGTAGAGAGTAATCATAAGTGGTGATCACATGCAGAATGCAAACTCAGAAGAAAAGTCTGAGTAGCGTACATAGCCATACCTGATTTTTTTAAAAAAAGAAACCTGTGAATAATGTGCTCAGAATAACAACAATACACAGTTAAGAAAATCCCCTTTCATTTTCTTCTGCCTGGCCATCAGTGATAATTTATTGTGTGACACACTAAAATGTCACACTAAGGCTAGGTCTGTTGTCTTGTTTAGTCACATACATTTTACAAAGACATGGAATCAGCATTTTTTCCCATGAAAAAAAAACTGAAGTAGTCTAGCTCTTTATGGCCATAAACATTTCCTGCTGTCTCTGTTTTGGAAATGTGCAAAACTTTCTTTCTTACCAGCTGTGGTTGTTTATATTGTATGAGATCAGATTTTTTTTTTTTTGCAACTCTGCTGGTGTGTTAGCCATGAATGATGCATGACAACTAAGACAACACAGCAATGATTTCAGAGGAAGCAGCTGTTTCTGAACTGTCCATGCTTTCGCCTTAACACCACATGACACAAAATGTAACGGTTCAATAAGAGTTTAACCAATTTGCCTATTACTTTCTCAAAGCAGAGTACATTTTGAAGACTTTGTAATGTATGGTAGGCTATCGCTGATTCGGCAGTAATAAGCTTTAATTTGCTAATGTGGGAAATTTAGCTTTTCTTTTCATTTGTTCATTCTTGCCACAATATTGTCAAACAACTGTGGTTAAATCTAAAAAGACAAACCTAAAAATATCAATGGTGGTCCTCTAGTGTTTTACATACTTTCCACCAATGGATAAATAATGTTGCCATGTGATATATGTATAAATAGGGTTCAGGCCATGGGTATTGGCAAATTTTTGCATCACACACAAATAAGCCTTAACAATACAAATAATCAGTAGGATTATTTTTTTATATCATTTTGTAACAATGATTTTTTTTAATTCTGTTGTATTTTATCCTTTCCCAAGCGTGTATATGTATATTTTTGTAAATAAATGTGTAAAAAATATATATATTCTGTAAATTACTATTTTGCCGTATGTACTTCATTTTATATTGTTTATTTCCTGTACAGCGATATTGTTCAATCAATCGTCACTGGACTTTGTTCTAGAAATTTGTACAATCATGAGGTCACATTAACTGGCGTGGTTCGAATGTTTGTCATAACTATAAAGAAAATGTGCAGAATTGGCAAAGGGCAGATGTAATTCTGGTTGTAGCAGATATTTTCATTACGCAAAATGGCTTATGTCATCCCTCTGTGCACCTCTACCAGACAGTCTACAATCTATTTAATCGTTTCCTTCTTTCCACTTTTCTATGTCTCTCGCAAAAAAGATAAATGAAAGACTACATTTCCCATAACCCTACGTTTCATATCGCTGTATGTCCCCTTAAGCGTTCCGTACACAGTCAGTCTTTGGTCACGGGATCACAATGAGAGTCATATGAAAACAGAGAAGACGAGGAACAACGGAGAACATAAAAACAAAGAGGAAACGGCTGCAAATAAAACCACGGGGAGCCATTCCTTACCCCTGGGTACCATGGCAAATATCACCAAGAAAGTGTCGTGGTCCAGCCGGGATGACGACCCGGCCCAGGGGGAGGGTACTCCACTTCTGAATGGGGCAACCGGTGCAGGCAGATACACCAGACAGGTAAACTCGAGTTTTACGCGGCTTGTGCTAGCTGGCCAAGCGGTACAGCTCTTGAAACTTCTAGATAAAGATAACATCATGCCGTTGCTCATTAAGTTTTGTTTACGTGTACTGTACACAGTGTAGCTGTTCTTGATACATTTTTATGTCGTGCTGTTCGCAACTTAAAGATAATCTAAGGGTTGCGCTGCCAAGTAGAAATGTACAAATTGCATGCAATGAAGCATTCTAAAAATATGTAGGTAGCTCTCTTGCTAACAGTAATAAAAACTTGAATTGATTTTATGATGCAACAATGATTTTGTTGAAAATATCAGACACTCTCTTCTATTCCTAGACAAACCATCATATTATAATGCTGCTCACAACATTATCCGTTATGTTGAAATTATGGAACAACCATATAAAAAGTCTGCTGCTTGTTGAGAAATCTCGGAATTGCCTGTGCGAATTAGTTTTGTTCTTGTTAATTGTGTTTCACATCCTGGAACGTTCTCCGCCCAAGCGCTGATGGCAACGGGCGACTCTTTCAGCAGCGAGCGCAAGCACGGGCGAGGGCATCGAAATGAAACACATTAACACATGCAGTGAATATCACAATCTGCAATTCTGCGGAATGTTGAATATCACTTTTACTGAAACAAGCAGCTGGACACAATTATGGTCAAATACATGGTCATCAAATAACTTGGAAAAATGGAATTTAGTGACGTAAATGAAGGATGGGAAAATGGTATGCATTGCTATTTACAGATACATTTTTGCTTGTTTCAGATATAGAGGTAATTTGCTATAATTTAGTATAGCATTGCCTTTTGATACCACAGGGATAATTAAATTAATAACTACTAACCTACCATTTCACTCATCAGGTTGAAAGTCTTTGAAAGATAATGAATGAAGCTTGTGTCACAGTAATTTACAGCTGAGACTTCCAGCTTGGTATCGGATAGGGCTTCCCCATTGCACTGCCTCATGACAGCCTCATTCAGGCAAACGGCAAATATTAAACAGAGGAAATAGCCATTTAGTAGAACAGTCCATGTGTCACCCATTAGTTAATTTATTTTTGGCTAATTTTTTTCCTTTCCACAGACAGACAAACGCGTGATCACATGGTATGAAATCGCGGTCGTTAGTGCGCAAGTCATCCAGAGTTCAAACTCTGTAATTCTCTGTAAATCTTTATTACAGTAGCTGACATTTATGACAGAAAAGAGACAACTGTCTACATTACGGTCACTGCAGTGATGTACTTTTGACTTTTGGTACTTAACAGAAAAAAAACAGTTCGTGTTGCAAAGAGATAGCTATTAGGGTATCACAGATACAGGCAAGTCTTACCAATATGTTTTACTTTCCCAAATGACAGCATAGATGAGATCAATGAATGTAAAGTTAGCCTAAAGATGAAGGGAGGGACAGATGGATAATTGAGTTTCTGTTTCAGATTTAGCTCATGGCAGTGGGTAGTAATGTGTCTTGTGTCTTGGCATGGTATGATCCAAAGAATTGCAGAATTTCTGCTTTGATTAACACACTTGGTTCTCTTTTTGTTGCTTCAGTGCATGCAAAATGTTTGCAAATATGTTTTTATATGCTGCTAACCTGCTGCTGCCTGAATGTATTTAGTGTCTCAGATAGAGTATGGAGGGAAGGCAGGGGGACCCATCTCACCAGTACACTGAGAAAAAGATATGGATAGAAAACAAAGACCAGAGTTAAATGGTCAAAAAAGTAAAGATGGAAAAAGGTTCTGAAACAAAATGTTTTGTGTTTTTTTTGTGTTTGTGAAACAAGTGTTCTCTTTTTCCCGTAGTTTTCTGGGGGCAGTATATTTCGCATAGGAAGACTGAGCACAGTGGACCTGGAAGAAGACATAACCTCAGAGGAGGTAATGGACGGTGCCCTTTGCATTCCAAATTCCTTTTAATCCTTTACTACTCTTTCCTCACCACAAACAGGCTGGTAGGTTTATAACCACAGCGCAGGTCTTATGTACCATATTCCACTCTGACTTGATCCAGCAAAGTAGGAACTTCTCTGGTTTGTCTTGGGATGTGATTTATTGCAGGTTGCCCTCAGAGGTTAGTTTTTACATTTCAGTCCTTGTTGAGAAAATAGTTGCAGATCTGCATGGTAAGAAAGAATGACTTAAGTTACTCTCTGCAGTTTGCAGTTTGATCGTTTTCTGGCTTAATTTATAGTAAAACCCAGGTTTCGTATTTTGTATTAACCTTGCTCATGAGGGGCCCAACAGCGATTTTGTGATGGAAAGAGGTCAAGCCTTCAATGGGTTTGTGTTGTTTGTGCAAGTAATTACTGTTTGCTTCGAATGAGGTCAACAGTGAAACTAGAGTTCAGCCATCTGATTTCCTTTCCCATGTCTAATCCTTCACAGGATGCAGTTTTGAGCCGGCCCAGAGAAATCCCCCATAACGAAAAGCTTCTCTCCCTGAAATATGAGGTAACTCAATTGTACAATTTTGCTTACATAAACAGTTTTTCTGAAAATGCAGCCATACTGATGAAAATATCAGTTTGACTGCATATTCACCTGTGTAATGACTAACCCGAATCCCTATTGGAAGATAGAGTCACAAACACTTGCCACTGTATTCAGCTGAGAATATCCATTTAGACCATAATGATACCGATGTAACAGTATATCATCTTGATTTCAATAACCTCAGGAAATATTGCAGGAAATAATATATCCGTGTATTGCAGAGTCTCGACTATGACAACAGTGAGAACCAGCTGTTTTTGGAAGAGGAACGGCGGATGAGCTACATGGTCAGTTCAAGAGTATACTTCCCTCGCTTCCCTTGTGTTTATCATGCTGGAAATAAGTACAGAGAACCCACCATAGCACCAGCGATGCTGTGCTGATTTCCATAGGTGTGAGGACTATTAATCCGTTCTTAGTGAAGCTATATGTGCAGTAAGTAATAAAGATGTAAGCATGCTGTATTCCCATTTATCATTGTTCTGTCTTGCTACAGGGCTTCCGCTGTCTGGAGATTAGTCGCTGGGTGGTGTGTGGACTCATCGGCCTGTTGACGGGCCTCATAGCCTGTTTCATCGACATTGTGGTGGAGAACCTGGCAGGGGTCAAGTACCTTGTGGTCAAACAGAGTATCCTTCCTCTTTGTAACACAGTGGTGTTTTTATATTTCATGGGTGTCACACCTCATGTCACGCATGTTCGATTCCATTCCAGCTAATTGATGCTGCCTTCATGTTTTTTTCAGTTCTGCATTCAGCTGCATGCAAACATATTAAAACATAGAGTATAAGGAAGGAAAATATAATATAACTCAAATAACTCATTTTACTTTATGCAGCATATGTACAACATTGGGACTAATTTAGCAAATAACGAAGCTAGTTACGTATAAGTGATAATGAGCACAGGCTGGAGTATGAACCGGCATACCCCTGGCCCTCCATGGCACTGAGTTTGACAGCACTTACTTTAAGCAGCAGTGGGATACTGTGCTTTAGGATGTGCCTGCACTTTCCCTGTGAGCATGGCCCGTGTTTTTCTGAGCGCGTCGTCCAGACATTGAGAAGTTCACTGAGGTGGGCGGCCTCTCCATCTCCCTGATCCTGTGGGCAGTGCTCAACTCCACATTTGTTTTGGTGGGCTCTGTGATTGTGGCCTTTTTGGAGGTGAGGCGGATCTGTTTTATTCTCCTATCTCTTTATTATCTCTACTTCATTCTTTGCCTCATGTGTGTGGAAACAGTTCTGTTGAAACTGTTACAAAAACAAAAAAAAAGCTCACCTGGTAGAGAAGGTACCACACAAGGCTGAGTACCCACCACAGCAGCCCCCCCCAGCCCCCAACACAAAGCAAAAATACCAAAAAAACTGTTGTAAAAAACAGTAACTGATTTAATCCAGGTGAAAAGATATTTTTATATTTGGGACCCAGAGGTTTGTGGTTCAAGCCCCAGTGTAAGCACAGTAAGATCAGTGCAGCTGTCGGACCCCTAACCCTACAATGGTCCTGGGGGTGACTGGCCCCTGGTCAGTCTAACCAACTGTATCTCACTTGGGATAAAAGCGTCAGCTAAATAACTAATGAAATATTTGTTCCTTCGTCCTTACAGCCCATTGCTGCTGGAAGTGGAATCCCACAAATTAAGTGCTACCTGAATGGAGTGAAAATTCCCCGTGTGGTACGGCTGAAGGTAATGTGAATCATTTTGGAGGAACCTGCTCACAAAGCGACCTCTGGCTTATGTCCAGTGAATATAGAGGATGTAATGTCACTGTCTGTGTTTTTTTTCTTGTGATGATTTAACACACTATATGCACTGCTGTACTCTATTATGCATTACATAAATAGACTTGATACGGCACATAATTGTATTCTAAATAATGAACCCGACTGGGAAGTAAATTATCCAGTTACACATAGGTGGTGTCAGGTGATGAAATGGCTTTGGCTCATATATGAAATGATTGAATGTCCTTTGCAGACTCTGGTGGTGAAGGTGTGTGGAGTGATCTGCTCTGTGGTTGGTGGGCTGGCCGTAGGAAAGGTGAATATCAGATGAAGCCGTTTGTTTCTTCAGCACGGGTAACTGCATAGACTCCATTTCACTAATTGCAGGTATACAGTCGTCTCTCGGTACCCGCAAGGGATTGGCTCCAGGACCCCCTGCGGATACCAAAATCCACAGATACTCAAGTCCCTTTTATAAAATGGCATAGTATTTGCATATAACCTACACATCTTTGCATATACTATAAATCATATCTATATTACTTATTATACCTAATACAATGTAAATGCTATGTAAATATTTGTTATACTGTATTGTTTAGGGAATAATGATAAGATGATAATAATAAATTTTTTTGGAACTTTCTGGAATTTTTTTTGGGGATATTTTGATCCGTGGTTGGTTGAATGTGCTGATGCAAAAGTCGTGGATATGTAGGCTGACTGTAACTGAAATGCATGTTCCTCCCAGGAAGGTCCAATGATTCATTCGGGGGCCGTAGTGGCTGCTGGGGTTTCTCAGGGCCGAAGCACCTCTCTGAAGAAGGATTTTAAGGTCAGTGGGGTTCTGTGAGCATTTTACCTGCTCCGGGCTGGTCAGGCGAAGTTCCCGGCCGTGGTGTTGAAAACCTGCTTGCTTTGTCCCGGCCGTGGTGTTGAAAACCTGCTCGTTTTGTCCCGGCCGTGGTGTTGAAACCTGCTCGCTTTGTTGCAGATCTTCGAGTACTTTCGCAGGGACACAGAGAAGAGGGACTTTGTCTCTGCAGGCGCAGCTGCTGGCGTGTCCGCCGCCTTTGGTGCTCCAGTGGGTAAGAGCTGAGACCCGACAGCCAAGGCCTGCAATGGGAGGGGTCACTCTGCAGAGGGGGCGCTATCAAATGATCCTGCTGTCTTTAAAGACATAATGCAATTCAGTCAAAACATACTTTACATCTCAGCTATATCTTCTCTGAGTAGTTTCTACTTTTTTGAAGACAAGCAGTGCATGACATGCAATTAGTTAATTTCATTCCACAACAGAATACCCCTAAGTAAACTAAATGCTGTTTTTATTGAATTGCGTAATGCCCTGGAAGAGAATAAGGTCAGGATTCAATCACCATTGTTCATTAACATATTTTTACAGTTGAGTAAGAGTGTTCTGCTTTTTCTACAAGTTTGATTCGGTGTGTTGATTTATTTATTTATTTGCTGTTTGCTCCTGTCGTATTTCCCTGGCCTCAGAGCCCAGTGTATATATTCAGACTGCTCTTGAACCCTTCAGGTGGAGTCCTTTTCAGCTTGGAAGAAGGAGCTTCATTCTGGAACCAGATGCTGACCTGGAGAATTGTGAGTGCTACATAAAGTTACAGATAGATGGGAAAAAGAAGTGGGTTCAAAAAACGATATTAAGAGACATCCTTATAATTAAATCAAATGAGCATTTCATGGTTCATAGAAAGCATAAAGTTTGAGAATTACTTTACAAGCAGTACTGTAACTGTATGATTTTTTTTTTTAAATGACATTCTCTCATCTCTCATCTTTAGTTTTTCGCCTCCATGATGTCCACCTTTACTCTGAACTTCTTCCTGAGTGTCTACCATGGCAATGCTGGAGATTTGTCCAACCCTGGTCTGATTAACTTTGGCCGCTTCGAAAGCGATGTAAGTACTGGCAGGGCCATGGCAGAGAAGCTGTTGGCTGTTATTTTCTTACTTTAAAGTTAGGTAGCTATACCTTGCTGTCATCCAGGTCTTTTACCTGGAAATGAGAACTGCAAGTGTGGCCTGTATTATGCTAAATGAATAGGATTCTGAATGCATTGGTTCTGTCTCAGGTGACTCAGTAGTAAATGTCTAAATTCACATGGAAACTCTTCCCAAAGAGGCGTATTTTCACACATGACTGCGCATGACTTTATTAGATTTGCGCAGAGGACATCTGCTCGCATGACAAATCTGCAGTCATCGTGGATATGAATTGCAGCCAGTCACTGGTGGAAAGACAGTGGGTATTTTGAGTATCTGGCCTAAATGGAACTTTAGATAATATTTTTGAAGTTCCTGTTTTTTAGTCTTTTTTTCTTTATGCCTTTTTGTATGGAATTTCTTTGCTCATTTTATTTTGCCTTTTTTCTTGTGGTATTGGTCATTTCCATGAATTACATTTTTTCACAAGATTAGTGTTCTGGATGGTCCTATGACTTGTTATCAAGGACCTCAGTGTTGCCACTGACTCAGTACCATGTCCTTTTATATGTTTCTTTGTCTGAACTATTTTGATACTGTAAATAAAGTATTTGTGGACACCTTTTGCACTATTAAAAATTTGTAGTGTTTTAAAAAGTGTGATTTATCTAGGATTTATCCAGTAAAAATGTCTTGCAGCTATTAATATTGTCCAGAGTTTATTCAGATCTGCTGGCCCTTCAGTTAGTCCTCATCTACGCACTCCTATATATACATTGACTTGCCTGTGGAGCAGTTGTTGGCAGCAAGGATAGAGAGGAACTTAAAGACTGTTTACTTTGGGCTCAAACCACATGATCTGCAGGGGTTCCTTTCTGGGATATAGTACCTAACAATTTACGAGAAGTCAAGTGTGAGTGTAATAATTTATGGCCTTATGCACAGATTATGGTAATCTGGACTGGAACTGGATTTGACTTTCAAACTTTCTGAAAGTGACTGCTCTGTTCAGGTGCTGCCCGTTTAAATGATTTAAACTTGACGTAAAGTTGCACATGAAAAAGACATTTTCCTGGTAAAAGAAGGGATCTGCTCTTTGCTCTTTGCCCTTTGCCCTCAGTAGTGCCATTCTCCACCCTCAGCAAATGAACAACATAAGTCAGCTTTTCTTCTGTTATTTTCAGCCACATAGCTCTGGGCCTTGTTGGTCTTATTTTAAAGGCCACCACTACATGCTATTACTGCCTTTATTTCGCCCTCTGGCTTTTTGTTTTACTGCTTTAAAATGGGAACTACCCATATAACTGAACCTCTGTTCTGTTTTTAAAGATATTTAAAATATTTAAAAATGATGTGGAACCGTTTGAATGGATGCTCATTTTGCCTGGATTCTGGGTAAAATCAAAAAGGTGGAGTCTGTCTTTCATTCTAAAAGCATCTTCTCACCCTGTATTCCAGAGTGTAGCGTATAACTGGTATGAGATCCCCATCTTCATTGGAATGGGAGCACTGGGTGAGGACATCTCTTATTGTTCACTGTTGGATTGTACAGACATTAATCAAATTTTTAACCCTACTGAAGTATTTTTCAGTTATGATTTGTATGAAGCAGAAGTGTTTTGTTTTCAGTGTTTTTAAATTGAGACCTTATGGCCTCATGGTTTATATTCAATACACTCAGTACACTTTCATCTTGACTAACACACCCAAATACTGTTTATACTGTGATGTACACATTACACTCCAGCAACATCAACATTTCAAAGAGTGTCTCAGAGAATCATAACGTGTTACAGTAAGACCTGCGAGATATACATGAAAAATAGTAACTGTTTTGAAAGTAAATGAAACATTTTTATAAACAATTAGGATTTACTGAACAGTAGTTACATTCTGCAAATAAAATCCACAGTTTCATACTGATATCATTACACAGCAATGAGCTACTTGGTGTTTTGCTGTTTTCTTTGATTCTTGACATCATTTCATCGCTCTGATTTTATAATCTTTTAACGTCTTACAACAGGGGGGATCCTTGGAGCACTTTTTAATGTCCTAAACTACTGGCTGACAATTTTCAGAATCAGGTATGCCTTTTTGACGACTTTACAAGTGAGAAATAATTCATTATTAGGCATTTAAGAGCTTACCACGATGTATATGGTCGGATTAATGTTCATGGTTTTTGTTGATGTTGGTGTTAATGTTCACTTTAATGTGTGCCTGGGTTTTGCACCACACACACTTAAAGGAAGGAAGTGGCAAAATCTTGTTCTATTTATTTCTGTAAAGAAGGTACAATTTCACATGTAAAAATAAATGAAAAATGATATGAGAGTAGGATTGCATGCAATACACATGGTCCAGATTTTTGTCAAAGTTTTATGAAGTCTGTTATCTACAGAGTGGCGCATCATTAAATAGCTTTTTAATATTGACCACCTAGCTAGCAAGTCCTTGTCTACAAGCTGCAATAGGAAGCTAGCTATCCTTGTACTTGGTTGGGCAGAGTACCAATTTTAAGAACCAATTTAAGCACCAAACAACTGTGCCATTATTTTACAGAAGTGACGTTAACGTCAGTTAGCTAATGCTGTGAAGTTATATGTAAGTGCGATAGCATCAACATTTATTATTATGCAAGTTATTTTGGGGAACGTGCTTGTTTTATATTCAGTTATTTGTTATAGATTTTGGATTTTTTTTTTCTGGAAAGGAATTTTGGTTCCAAAAAAAGGTATCATTTTTTAACACCAGGGAAAAGGATGGTTGAACATATAGGTGTGTTGGTTGCATTTGGAAAGGCAAGTGATCATGTGACCACCATATGGCCTGTTGTAGGTACATCCATCGGCCCTGCCTGCAGGTCATGGAGGCCATACTGGTTGCTGCGGTAACGGCCACCGTCTCCTTTGCCATGATTTACTTCTCTAATGACTGCCAGCCCCTTGGAGAGGACCAATCAGAGGACTACCCTCTGCAGGTAGGGATCATACCTGCCAGCTCTCATGTTTTTATCTAGCATAATAAACAGATGATCATGTTCAAATGCATGTCCACATACATGCAAAATCCAATTGTCAGTCAAGTCTCAGTGTTTTAGTTGTTGAAGGTGCCCATGCATTGTAGGAATTGCCTGAAAGCGCTGATCCAGGGACAGCTTTTAACACCAACTTTCTACTGGTTAAGATTAGGATTTGTGCAGGAAGAGCTGACCAGAGAACATAACCAGCAGGAAACTATTATCAAGTGCTGTTCGGTTTGCCAACACAATCTTACACTGCTGTAGTCAGGGGGGAGAAGAAAGTTATTGTAAGAGAAATAAAGCTTCCTGCAACAGAAAATCTCCCCTATTTTCAAGGCTAGTGTGGTGGAGCCCCTGCAAAAGGGACCTGGGATAGTTGTGCTAGTTTTAGCAGTCCGCAGCAAACTGGCTTTTTTTAATATATATCGCCACCTAGAAAATGTGAACAAGTCTTTGAAAATGAGCACATTTCACGTTGATCATTTATTATGTATTTTCTGTTATGATCATAGCTGAAAGCATGGTGAGTACACCCTCAGTTCTTGATATACATGCTTGCATACTCATGCAGGACTTTAGTACATAATGAAAGCTTTGGACAGAGGAAGCTTTACTTTTTTTGAGTTTAACATGGCCACCTGAGTACATATTTTGTGTGTGCAACGCACATTTGCTTTGGTACCATGAAACAGCGTCTTTAAATACGTTTGATTCTGACACATGCTCTGTTCTGTTCCGCAGCTCTTCTGTGCAGATGGGGAGTACAACTCCATGGCCACGGCTGTGTTCAACACCCCCGAGCGGAGTGTTAGGAGCCTGTTCCATAACGCAGCAGGTTAGCACGTTGGCACGCTTCTGCTTTTACCATCAGGGCAGCCACACAGTCACTGTGCTAAAAAGGGCCTTCAAAGCAATGCCACTGTGGCTCAGAGAGTCGCTTAAATTAAGGCGTCTTTAGGACAGAGGAGAGCGCTTTCCCAACGTCTCTCTCTGCCACATCGGGTCAGCCGGCCTCTCCCATGAGCTCGTCGTAGAGAGCTCACGGCGTTCACCTGCCAGATGAAACCGGGAGATGATTAAGAGAACAGGAAGTCCGACAGCTGGTAGAGCCATCAAGTGCCCCGGGCCGTTGCGGAGGCCTTGTGTACAGCCTAACCTGTCTGATCGCTTTCCCAAGCCTCCCGCTGGAGAGTGACAGCTCCAGGATCGCTGCCTCTGCTCCTCTCACTGCTACTGCTGCTGTGTCTGTCTCTCACTGCGTCCAACACTGGCAGCCCTTCCATTCATGCAACTTCACTAATTAGTTAGGGATTGTTCTGTCACGTACCTGTGACATATTTCACATTGGGACAGTCTCCTGTACTCTGCTGTAGAGATCTTACTGTGCAGTAAGACGAGTCCCTCGTTTCTGTTTATTTATAGCGTTAATAGTCTTTACCTCTCTTGCCTTTACTTCAGCACTCTTTATTTATTTATTTAGTGTTTTTTAGTAAATGATTTCCCAGTCTGCGCTAGATGCACAGGGCCCGTTTTGAAGCTTTGCTATGCTGTTGCTTGACTGAAAATGCTAGGCTCGTGCTAGCTTGATAGCGTAGCTTTGGTTAGTACAACTTAAGTGGAAAATGTGCCTTATTTTGAGTACCCTTGGAGGAATGGGTTTTTTTAAGCAATCTTGGCGACATAGACTTTGCCAATCAGTGCTTTTTACAGTGGTGAAAGAAAGAAGAATACGGAACACCTTTATGATGTACAAAATGAGCTGCATAGCCACAAATTGAAAGAAAAATTGCAGCCTATTTTGTTAAGATATTACTTATATGATTTGGAACTGACTGAGATAAGACTGGTTTGGTTGGAATAAGAACCGGTTTACACCTCTGTTTGTTTTTCTTTCAGTTGTGTGTTTGAGTGTTTCATGTTTGGAAAGAGGTCATTACAGTTGATCTACAGGCATATGCTGTGCTTTTAAATCCATAGTGTAGTAACAGAGTGTGTTTGAAATGATAGGGTCTTAGTACAGTTAAAATGCTTTAACATATTTTGGCGTGAGCAAAGTTGGATGATGTTTTGGTATTGAAAACATTCTGCGTTAGTAGTTCATTTAGTAGTGTGATTTCTAGATGATTTATAATTGTTATATAATATTATTAATGTTTGTATGGTTTGTATTTTCCAGTTTATCTGTTCGTACAGTTTCTCGTATGCCTACTATGCATGAGTTCAGATCCATCCTACATAGGTCTTAGGCACCTACGACCCCTGGTGGACAAAACAAGTCATTTTCAGGCCTTTTAAAGTCTTCAGATTTTAAAACACTCTCAGATGAACCCTGTTTACAAGCTATACCATTGTGTCATAATAATATAATTTTTGCTCAGATCCATATATGGCTGTATAGCATACCATATATGGGTGACTCATAGGCATCTAAGCCCCCTGGTGGACAAAACAAGTCATTTTCAGATCTTTTAAAATCTCCAGAGTAATATCATTTTGGACAAAACACCTGTCAGCTTTTCAGCAGCTGTGGAGGTGTGTTAAGTTCAGTTAAACGTGAGTTATCCAGCATGCTGCCATCCCTGCTGTGTGTTTCTCTCAGGCTCGTACAATCCTCTGACCCTGGGCATCTTCACGCTGAATTACTTCTTCCTGGCGTGCTGGACGTACGGGCTGACCGTGTCCGCGGGGGTCTTCATCCCATCCCTGCTGATTGGGGCGGCCTGGGGCCGGCTCTTTGGCATCCTGCTGGCCACCCTCACCCCCAGTGGGTCTGTAAGTACTCGGCCAACCCCAAAACCAGGGGCGGAGAGCTAAACCGGACCTGATGAAATCTTACTCTTAATAATAAACTTGCATTGATCTTGATCTGATTCATCTATATATCTATCTTATACCTAAATTGCTAAATAGATTCATTTTTCTTTCTCTTTGTTTTCTCTTTTTCTCTCTTTTTTCCATCCTCTCTCACTCTCTCCCTCTCTCTCTTGCTCTACCTTTGTCTATCTCTTCTCTCTCTCTTTGTCTCTCACTACCCTTTCTATGTCTCTCTTTCCTTCGCTCTCCCTATCCCTCTTTCTCCCTCTCTCTCTTGCTCTACCTTTGTCTATCTCTTCTCTCTCTCTCTGTCTCTCTCTTTCTCCCTCTCTCTCACCTCCATCTACCTCCATCTCTCTCTGTGTCACTCTCTTTCACACTCTATCTCGTGGTGTTTGTTTTTCAGACATGGGCTAACCCTGGAAAGTATGCCTTGATGGGGGCAGCGGCTCAGCTTGGTGAGTGTTTTTTTTCCACACCTCCACTCATACCTGTTCTTCCTTACCTGACCTGATCGCACCTCCTGACCAAAGCAGCGTTACCTCACCTGCAGGTGGGATTGTGAGAATGACTCTGAGCCTCACCGTCATCATGGTGGAAGCTACCGGAAACGTCACATACGGCCTGCCAATCATGCTCGTCCTGATGACCGCGAAGATTGTGGGCGATTACTTCGTAGAGGTGAGTCCAGGACCATGTTTGAGTGGGGTAGGAGCAGATGTTCATTCACAATCCCAGTCTCTCTGGACCTCGTTTATTAATAGATCCTAAAGTGGAAATTACCATAGGGAAAGATGTGAACCTTCTTTCCTCAATGGGTTAGGGTGTACATATTTCTTAATTATCAAGGCTAAAATATAAGTGTGGTAAATGTATGTATACTACAAATACATAGGCTACATGCCAGGAAAGAAGAAGAAACTACAGTTAAATATATGTATGCAGAATAATGAGCATAAGTCCAGTTTACGATCAGATGACTATCGCTATCATACTTAAAGGCCCTTCTTAAGAATCCTTTTAGCATTCGTTTTGTTTTGTTTGAAGGGTGTTACGGTGTTGTCGTGTATTCAGTAGGTACCTCCTCAGTAATGCTGGGTAACGCTGCGTAGCCATTTCCTCTTTCATCATCAAACCGCCGTAGCACACTGAAGCTGTACGATCACAGGAATTACCTGCCCCATGATGTTCCCATGGTAACCTGTGTGCGTGACTCTGCCTCTGTCTCGGCCCTCTCCTCAGGGGTTGTACGACATCCACATCAAACTGCAGAGCGTTCCCTTCCTGCACTGGGAGGCTCCAGCGACGTCTCACTCCCTGACCGCCAGGTACAGCCAATCATTTTCGTCATTTGTAGGTCTTTTAAAATGGCGCCTCCTATGTGTCGCACTCTGTGCCAACGCTCTGATCTACAGGAGGACACGCTCTCCGCTGATATCAAAGTTATGACATGGCTAATGTACCTTTAACGATGAATATGAGCTCAGGCCAATGTCAGTCACCTGTCCCTGTTCCATTCTTTTTTATGTTCTTCCCTCACACAGGGAGGTGATGAGCTCGCCAGTCACCAGTTTTAACAGGGTAGAGAAAGTCGGAACTATCGTGGACATCCTCAGCAACACGGCCACCAATCACAACGGCTTCCCGGTCGTCAACGAGTTCATTGACAGGAACGAGGTACTTCTGATTGGCCGCAGACTCTTGAATATTTGTGTTCTGGTGGGTTTAAAATCCCTCAAAGAGTTTGAGTAAGTTTCAATGCACTGGAAACTTACCAGTGCATTGAAACCAGTCTTTGCCACTGGTTTTGCCGGAAAACTCAAATTTAAGAAAATGATCTTTCATCAGCAGACTCAGACATTATTTTAAGGCATCAGAAATTACAATACCCCCCACCCCACGTTCAAAGAAAGGGTGAACTATATGAGCAAGACTGCATCAAGTGAGCAAGTCACTGATAGACTCATGGGAGGGTGGGGAGAAAGACTGTTTATGGGCTGTTACTAGCCTTCATAAGTGGACATGTTATATGAGCAATGTTGGACTTTAAACACCAATCTTTGTATTAAGGAGGCTGTGTTTATCTAAATTTCATTTAATATGTCTCTACCCTGTGTCTTGGGTAGTCATATTTTGTTCTCTTGAGCCCTTTCGTAAGTTTGTCTCTTTCTCTGTGTTATCTGTACATAAAGGCCTACATTTTAAAATATGTTCACAGATCTAATTTGAAAAAAAAAAAAACTCAGAATGTTGATTGAATTATTCCAAAAAAGAAGAAAAATTTGGAGGCTTTCACACATTATTCTGTCATGAAATGATATGAACCATGGATCAAAAGGAGGGCAGACAGCACACTCCTTTATGCCCATAGAACCCCCAAGCCTTTGGCTTATAAAAGCAGGCATTTTTCCATGTCATGGTCCCACACCATTTTCCACTCTCTGTCACTCCCCAGATCCGGCTTTATAACTAACACAGAGCAGCACAAAATTAAATCCACTTTCCTTTCCCTTCCCCTCAGCCTGGAAAAATATGCGGCCTAATCCTGCGGTCACAGCTTATGTGCTCCTGAAACACAAGGTGAGCTGTGTGCCTTCTCAGCTGAAATTATGCCATCACCCAGAAATGCCACCTCATTGCCATCTCATCTGTAACACTTTTTTTTAGTTACTGACTTTAGTCCGACTTCAAAGTAATTTTGATAGCTAAACTGTTGAAATGTTAAATCTTATAGTATTCTGGGTATTCTGGAAAAAATAGTCAAAACCTAACATTGCAGAATGCTGTGGAATTGGTTAAATATCTTTAGTAATATGCATAAATATCTTTAGTCTCTGTTTTGCATTTAAGTAGAAGATTTGGCAGTTCAGTCCCCAGGGTTTTCTCCCTGCGCTTCACTGGTGCTCAGACTTGGTTTTGGGGACCCGTTTGTGTGCTGGGTTTTGTTCCAGTCTGTCTCTTAATGAATTATGATGGTGGAACACTGCAGTTATTTTTCCTTAAACCATTTAATCTCAGTGCGGACTTGGCTTGTTTGCAGTTTGTTTTTTTTTTTCTTCTGAATTCTTCATTGTCCAACAACAATGGTGTAGTTTTGTTGACCAGAATTCCCCAATTTGGACTCAAGTTTAGTCTATAATTTAATCAATTGAAAACTGTTTGCTTAGAGAACAATCAGAGAGTTAAAACATTATTTTATCCTGTTGATTTAAAGCTGTGTGATGTAAAATATCAGACCATTTCTGCTGTAATATCCTTTAAAATGACAAATCACCCTTCATGTCTTTAAAAGAGTGTGGTTAAGAACAATCAAAAGCTTGTAAGAATTCAGTGATCGTAGCTGTGGGGGGACAGGAGACCAGCTGACAGAGAGGTTCCCAAGAATGTTTAAGACTGCCTCGGTACAGTCTGACATGGTTTGGTGGGGCGTTTCTGTCATTCAGGTGTTCGTTGAGAGGACTCGCTCCTGCCTGAACCAGCGGAAGCTCCAGCTGAAGGACTTCCGGGACGCCTATCCCCGCTTCCCCCCCATCCAGTCCATCCACGTGTCCCAGGACGAGAGGGAGTGCATGGTGGACCTGACGGAGTTCATGAACCCCACTCCATACACCGTACCACAGGTGAGCACGCTCAGTCTGTACCCCAGGTGAGCTCCGTCAGTCAGGGGCTGTGCAAGTCACTGCAGCCAGTGCCGTGCAGCCTGCTGGCCCGAATGGCACCACCATGTTCAATAATGTGAGAACTCTGGTTCTCCTGTTGTACACGTATATGGCTGTCAGATGGAAGTTCTAAGTTTTAACTTTGTTCTTTAGTTCCAACAATAAAGTGGAAGTTAAGAGCGGGTGTTTTAGAAAAATGAAATTTCCTTATTAATCGGATTCAGCTCCATTCTCATATGGGCCATAGCTGACATTCTCTGTGATAAGCAGATGTGCGCTTTTGTTGGGACGGAGTTTATTTCCTGTCTGTGTCACCTTGAGGGGAAGCTTCTGTAGGGGGAGCAAAGAGGTTATTTGGTCACTATGTTGTCTTTAGGAGAAATGTGGAGTGAGATATACCTGGTGTCTGTGTGCATTGCAGGAGACCTCCCTTCCCCGGGTCTTCAAGCTGTTCCGAGCTCTGGGTTTGAGGCATCTGGTGGTAGTGGACAATGAGAACAGGGTAAGTCCCACAGAGCATGGATAACACTCAATCGCATGGATGCAGTGCAGTTCATCATATATTACACACAGCAACAACAACGTCTTCAGCATCTCGTCCAATTGAATGTGTGATCTCCCATCAGGCCGTTGGGCTGGTGACGCGGAAGGACCTGGCTCGGTATCACCTGGGCAAACATGGGCTGGAGGAGCTGCAGGTGGCCACGTGATGAAGTGGGCCCAGACCAGGGCTCCAGGTAGAGACTGCGCAGGCCGTCCGCCTACCTGCCTGCCCACAGAGTACCAGCTATGCACTGCGAGGACCCAGGTGCCGGCAGAGTGTTATGACGTCATCAAAAATAGCCCAGATAGGATTTATAATGCAGCACGCTAAACTGGGTTGAGTCCTTTTACAGAACAGTGGTCTCCCAACTTTTTTTATATTACAGTAGCTTTTTTCCCTTTTGTTTTTGCACTGAGAATTAGACTTATTTGTTCAAGTTTTTAAAAGGTACACTGGGGGTTCAGAAGTGTTTGAACAAAAAGAAAATGTTGCTTGTTCACAGCTGTGTGTGCGTGTATGTGTGTGAGAGAGAGTGAGAGAGAGAGAGGGAGAACTACATGGGTGAATGTCTTGGGTGTCTTTGACGTCAGTAACTGCAGTGACTTGTTTACAAATTTTGTGCTGGTATGGTTCAAACACTCCATGAAATGATAAGATGACATTATTAACTTTCATGGTGGGTTTTTAAATTCTTAAATATTCTTTATGTAGTATTGTGTCCAGTCCATATCCATTTGTGATATGTAAATATGAAATATGAGTTGATGTCATCATTGATGTCATTAATCGACAATTAAGTAGTGACTTCTTTGCTGGAGCACATGGCAGTCACTTGTTCTTCAGTTTTGAATTCAGCCTGTTGGACCTGTTGTCTTTGCAACCTACATTGTCCTAACTGGAGGTAGTGGGTGTTTGGAAACATAGCCCATTGGAAGTGGTTTTGTTTGGGCATACTTAATGCACATTTAACAGATTTTGTCACTGATCCGTCAGTTGTCATATCAGTGAGACTGATTGAGGGGTGCATAGTGTGTTCAACTGCTGTCTTTTTTAAGGAAATCCTCAAGGTGCCCTTAATCCATGGCTATATTAATGCAATATTCATATGTGAGTATGTGTCACTGCTTTCTAACTTAGGTTTTTACAGTATATTACAGTGCAATAAAACTCTTTAAAACATTACACCAAACAGACCATACAATGCAAATACTATGTTCAGATTAATGTCCATTATGAGACTCCTCTGGTAATGTTTATAAAGATTATTTAATATTTATGTAAATCTGAACACAATCCCTCTTGAAGTAAGACATCTTTGAACAGCATTCTATTTCAGGTGTGCACCATGACTGAGATAAAGGTGTACACGTTTCTGATAAGGAGCACAAACATTGCCTTTTTTAATGACCTGTAAAAACATTTTAAGTCCTTGTGGATTTTTTTTATATTGTTAGTAAGTTATTGAAATGACTTCATTGGAAGCTGAAGATTTTTTTAGACTAATTATGTTGCTAAGAGGATGCGGAAAGTATGTGCAGAATGTGGAGAAAGTGATGTAAGACTGAGCCTTATATAATATTAATTTTGACATTCCTGAAACAAAAATGTATTACTGCTGACGAGAGAAGGCTCATCTCTGCTTCCAGTACATGGTTGTTTTTTCTCAGTACATCATGGAAAGTTCTTATGAATTTAATAGAATCATGTAGTACTGTAATAGAATTTGAGACTACTATTTGAATTGTAAGTTTTACAAGTTTTAAATTCCTCTTATGTTTTGTAAAGTATGTATTTTCTGTTAATATTATAGACATTAGAGATGGTCAAAGGCCATTCTGGTATAAGGAAAATCATGAGATACAGTCACTGTTTTCATACAGTCTGTGCTGACTGAAAGTTCATTGTTTTAAATTGTATCACTCCTTCATTAGTTTGCTGTCCATGATGTTTTTTACTGAAGTAGATGTCGAAAAATAATTATAGAAATATGGAAAATATTTTTGTGTGCTAATAAATCTGCAGATTAATAGTAACTGTTCTGATATTTTGTTTGGCAGAGTTCTGCCGTTGCACTGTGTGGGCTGGGGAATTTAAAAAAAAAAAAAAAAAAAAAAAAGTGGACCAGCCATGAACATTAATACACATTTCTGTCATCTTAAATATGATTTGAGTCAACATGAAATATGGATTACCTAATTTAAAAGGCATACAAAACACTGTTGAACAGAGATGCCCTGGTGACTTGGGGGATGAAGAAGGGCCATTTAAATGTGATCTTATTGAGAGACCCTTAACATACCCTTCTCCATCAAACAGTGATGAGGAGTTCTCCTTAAAAATACAAGCAGATTCAAATTACCCAGCGCTAGTTTTTAAATGTAGTTTTTGTTTTGTTTTGCTTAGTCCTCCATGAAAAAAGTTTACAATAATCTTGAAATATTATTATTACTACTACTACTACTGCACATTTCTTTTCCATTTTCAAATGTCTTATAGGTCACGGAGAAAGGCCACTCTCTCAAGCCCAGTTCTCATAGTTGAAATTGAGCATTAGCCGTAACTTGCCTGGTGATTACATCAGATTTTTCTCACCCTAAAACACTGCCTGTTTCACTCTGTAAATAGTGACTGTGGATCTTTAATTTGCGCTGTGAGTATCGGAGAGGAATGTGTTAGTTCAGGCTGCAGATCGTCGATACTAAACAGGGAGAACACAAGTCGCTGTTTACAGAGATTGTTGAGCTGCCAAGTATTGGTGGTGTTTTACTCAGCGGGGGGGCTGTTAGCACACTGATCTACACAATAATTAACAAGAGCCGTGGAGAGGAAGTACATCCGCTCTGAAGAGGAAGAGAGGCTGAAACGAATGACATATTCCTTCAGTGCCAGGGTGAGAATGGTCAATATAGCCCATGCCTCCTGGCCAGGTTACCTAATGGATGAATTTAGCGCCATTTGTGAAGCGACAGGCTTTCCTGCTGCCCAGCACGCAACAGATGATGCTTCACACTGAAGCCGTTTTGGTAGAAGATACAGCGCTTTGGTCCACATCCTGACTTCACCCAAGACTTTTTACAGACCAGTCTGCTCTTACTCGGTTATGATCTGTATTTATTATTTTTATTTAGGTTTGTTAAACCCTGTACATAGATTCCAGCGGCTTAGTTTATGTTAATGGCATTAATCAAAGTTATCATTGGTAATGTTAATAATTCTGTTGTTAGAACACAGACTGGTTTCTCTTAGCTGTAGTGTTTAATAGTGTATAGTGTAATGTTTATAGTTTATTTTCCATACTCTTTACATGCCCTGTTGTTTGCCCCTTGAGTAAAACAATGTTTGTATCCTGTATGCTGGTGACATACACCTAGTTTTTCAGAACAATTCTCTTCCTATTTTCCAGTTTAACCCATGCTTTATTATAAATAGAGTGATTTTGAATGTCATGTTATTTGATTAAACATTATTAGGTTACTGGCTGGGAAATTTGTTTGACCCACTGAGTAACAAGCCATTGAGGTAAGAACTCAGAACATTTTTATTGTATTATTCTGCTAATTCTATGTAATTTGACATATAGCCACAGAGGACCAGGTTAACACAACAGTAAAAATAACTGAAACACACATCATTTTTATTTCATTTATGTGTTTATTTTGGTATAATAGTTCCTTTCGCATTTTCCCACGTGCTTCATGTGTAATTGACATCCCTAGCTGAAGCATGACTTGGCCGATTGAGTTACTCTGGTTCTGAACTTTGTCCTCCTGGCACACTTCATTCACAATCACAGATCATTTTTAACTAAGCTTTCTCATAAGCTTTCTCCAAACCTTTTCAGCAAGAAGACCATTCCCAGGTTTTCCTCTGAGAACCAAAATACACATGCTGTCTCTCAAGTATTATTCTGCAATTAGTAATCTCTCCTCGGTCTAGCAGAAAGGTATGAGAGCGTTTGTTTATCGAGACAATGAATTGGGCTGTTCTTTGTTTTTATTTTGCAAGTTTGCATGCTGTAACCCATGTTATAACCCATGCTTTTGAAATCCCAAGATTTATGCACAACTGGTCTTTCTGTTAAAGGGTCCGGGTCTAACAGTGAAGCGTATGTAGTGTATCAGTATACAATAAAATAATAACATAGCACTGCCACTTCCACAACCCCCCACGGAATGAGTGGACTCACCCCAGCTGCTGGAAGGTTTGCACCTGCCCACCACAGCCCAGTCTGGGGGTCACTTCCATGGGCCTGGAGCTGGTTCTTCTGCTCCATAATGGAGCTGTTTGTGTAATCATATTAAGACAAATGAAAAATGAGGAACAGAACAAAATGGAATGGCACAGTGTCTCAGGAGCTATGAATGGGGTTTGTAAAAAAAAAAAAAAAAAAAAGTCAGAGACAGATTTCAGATACTTTCAACATCTTGCCTTTTTCCTCCTGGTAAAATCATTTTTTTTTTTTTTTTTTTTACCATCTTGGACAGAGGTGTGGGTGACCCAAAATTAAAAAAAAAAAAAAAGCATGAGTGTTTGTGAGTGTGTTACGTGTTAGCTCCTGAACCAAAAATGTCACTATCCTAAAGCTTTCAGCAGAGTAGCAGTATAGTGCAGTTAGTATCCTTAAAGAAGGAATTATTCATTTGAAATGGAACAGGCAAAACATTACAGTGAAGTGGTGAAAGAATCGTCTAGACTAAAAACGTCCTGAGGGGGAAGCAAAAGGCATGACAGCCAAAGACATAAATTGAAAGTAACAGGAGAATTGCCGTCTTCCATTAGCTGGGGATGCACTGTCTCTGTGTGTACATTGTCTATTTCTGTGTTTGTCTTGGTTTGGCAGAGCAGGCGTAAATAGCTGTTAACTGGGCTATAAAATACAATGATGTCAGAGAGTCTCTTCCCCGTCCTCCTCCGAGCAAGAGACTTGAGGCCATTCTGGCTTTTAAATATGAACCACTGGAATAATTCCCCCTCCCGTCCCTGGGCTTAGTCAACAGACATCTGTTTGTTCATCTAATCATGAATCATTATCCTCTCTTTCCTCTTTGGCTGGGGGGGGTGGCGGTGGTGGGAGGGAAATGGCTCTTGCTTGAAGGTAGTGTTTACCCGCTCCCCATAAACTGCACGCTGTTTACCTCACTTCGCTTTCACAAGAAGACCCGAACCGGGTCATGTCCCAGCACACTATCTCCACTCTTGACGCGTGTTTTTTTTTTTTTCTCTGGCATTCCTGCTACTATCTCAGCTTGTGTTTGTGTGCCGAACGTGCTTTCAGATTCCTTCTCGCGCAGGTAAATTTATCAGCTGGTGTATTTTAACCAGCCGTCGAAAGCATTTAGTTGGGAATTTGATCTCTCAAAAAGTGGGGGCCGCACAAGGTTTCACATTTCAACTGCAGTTATCCTGAGAGAATCCTACACTGCACTCAGACATTGGCAGTTGGAGTTCACCACCAATGTATTTGCAAAGATATGGGAGTTTTCACACACATATAGACAGTTACAACAAATGTCTAGTTTTTTATGCTCTATGACATTTATTAATCATTTATGTATACACAAAAATAATTTTCGGATGTCATCACAGGGAGATTGAACAGAAATAAATGCATATCCAGTTTCAAAATCAAAAAATAGGGAGGATACAAGTACATATGGTTATAAAAAAAAGTATATTTACAACAGAAAAGGGCAATGTTTTCAGCCAAAAGAAACACTTCTCTTATTATCCTTGAATTCATGAAAACCTCTAACAAAACTAGTGGTCCATTTCCAAATGCCCAAACTTCCCATTTCTGGTTCCCTACAAAAATCTCATTTTGAATGGACTGTAGTTCATGTGGTGATGGTGGTATCAGCACTCCTCTCCCATTGGTCAAGATATGTGGTAATCGGTCTCGAGTGCCTGTCGACTCAGCTCATGAGGGGAGTCCCTGAGTCCGTCCTGCAGCTCGTGACTGCTCTCTGTGGTCCAGTTGGCGAGGAGGTCACTGAAATCGGGGGTGCAGGAGGTGCTGAGCATGCAGACGGGCTGGGCTGGGCTGGGCTCGGTCCAGAAACTGGAGGGCAGCTGGCGTTTGCACATGGGCAGAATGTACCCATGCCTCTTCTCTGACCTATGGCGGCGGGCGTGCTTGCCGCCTCCGCTGGAGCCCACGTACCTCTGCAGGCCGTAGTCGAAGAGCTCCGCCAGGGGCCCCAGTTTCTGGGCGTTCTCCTGGCTGCAGAGCACCTCCATGGCCTGGCAGTCTGCCTCGCAGGGCAGCTTTCGTGGGGGCGGGGGGGACTCCTCCTCCTCCTCCTGCCCCGGCCTGCACCCCGAAGCCCCGCCCCCACCAGCCTGGGCCATCTTGACCAGGTCGGCGTAGTAACGCTCGCGGCCGCACTTCCCCAGGAAAGTGCGGTCCTCGTAAATGTCACAGGCATCTGGGTCCTCCTCCCGATTCTTCCGCCCGAAGTAACGCTGGATGTCGCTGTTGATGAGGTCAGCAAAGCGGAGAAGCCGATAGGTGGTCTCCGCGGAACTGGGGGAGGAGTCTTTCTCTGTCCACTCCTCCCCTTTAGTGACCTGGCATGATAAATCCCCACTCTCGTCGAGCCCCTCCTCCTCTCCCTCCTGCTCAGCTCCCTCCTCCTCTTCCTCCTCTTCATCTTCCTCTTCATCTTCTATCAGAGTATCTTGAATGTCCATGGGGCAGTAGAAAGGGTGCTGGAAGGACGTGGTGAGCCGAAACTCACTCAGATTTCGAATCACCCCTGCTGCCATATTTAGTGTTCTTCTGTACGTGAGAAAGAGGTACATTTGCATTTAAGAGACAATTTCAGTGCAAGCAAGCATTAGGTGTGTTAAAAGATACTTTTTCCCTTTGTATTTTAGGATTATCGATATTCATCCTTAATGGTTTGGAATAAGTATATACATGTAATACATATTACATGATAATTCAATTTCACAGAGGGCATCAATGAACCTAGTGTTTGAAGAGAACATATCAGCACTATACATACGTGTTTGTGTGTGTGTGTGTGTGTGTGTGTTCCTCTCTGGCAGCCTATGGGGATTGTCTGGCCTTCATCATGATCATTTATTGTTACGGAAATTATTTTTTATGCTGCTTTGAATCAAAGCCGTACATGACAGTGATTGAAATAAACCACCGTGTTTTATGGATATTGCTGTGAGATGTCAATTCCAATATGTAAAAACATACAGTAATACATCGCCTCCGTGCCTGTAAGAGCAGACCACAAGTTGTAAATTGGAAATATGACCTAGGACGACTATTTATTTGTTATTGCTCTTGTCTGGTGCTGAAAAAATAAAGTACAGCCTGTATGGACATTTATTCCATTTTTACTCAATACATACTTGATAGGCACAGAAATTGACTGAAAGTTCATTTTTTAAATTCAATTTGATTTTATTTTGTATGGTGGTGCTTCTTATGACAAGTTGTCACAAACATTTTACAACAAGCTGTCACAAAATTACGGAGGAAGAACAGAAAAAATCGAATGCCTGACTAAATATGCGGCTCAGATTTGAGGAGAAAGAGCGCTGCAGTTGATTTGAATGGCTGCCTGAGCGTTTGATGCGCATCCTGTTCTGGATTTTATATTTTTCAAAGCATCCCCTTGATAATTCAAAAATAACTTTCAAGCAAGTAATTTCCACCATGAAGATCAATGAATAATGAGAAAAAAATTCATGTTAACAAGTGTGTGCCAGTGGAAAGAATCCAGCATACTCGACAGGTTTCCTTCACCGTGTGAGTATGTAAATATGGATTTATATGTATATGCATGTAGATCAGTTTCAGATATGTAAAAGGAATCGAAGTGCATTCTTAGGGAATGATGGACAGAGTAATACAAACAGCTCAGAAGACTTTTACTGAAAAAAAAACATGAATCAAAATGCAGCACTACTTCAAATGCAGCTTTTTTGAAAAATAAATAGATTTTTATGGTAATGTATATATAAATATTGCACACATTAATTATGATTTCCCTTTAGAAAACAATCTATCGGATGCTGATAACCTGTACAAAATGTCTTTTATCTGCTTTTCATTAAGCCCAACACAAAAGTTTGGACAACATCTTTGTATGGAAAATAAATAATATAACTTCCAGTGACTTATCCTTACCCCTATACTACATTGCATGTTTCAGTCATTAAAACCTTTAAATTATTATATAATTATAATAAATACAATCACCAAAAATTATTTATGTAATGGAAACTCTGGGCATTCATGTCAAATTTGCTACTGATGATAAATGGCCATTTAATATAAAAAACACAATTAGTATATATTTCCTATGATATAGACCTGTATTTTCATTAAAACAGTGGCGTAAAAATGCATGAATCTTACCTTGGTATTATGGAGGTGATTCTTGTCACAACTCTCAAGCTTTGTGCACCTTTACCTGGCTCTCTATTTATAGTCGAGCATGGAGCTGTCTCCCTTACAAATATTTGAAGGCAGTATTGTAATCGTAGACTGGGCAAATAGAGCATTGGTTTGTTTTAGCACCCAGCAACCGGAGAGTAGAGAAGAAACACAGTGAGGGGGGTGGGAAGACGGACAGCACCTAATGGCCTCCTTTGCTAGGGGATGGTTGAGTGTTGTTCCACTACATCCCTCTATTACAGCGCAGGTCACAGATGCCCCTCAGCTTGCTGGGTATGGCAGTCTTATCAGCCTGCCTCTGATCTCCGTGTCCAGTCAAGGAAGAGGCTAAATAGGCATGAAATCAAATCATATGCTATTTTGACTTCTGGAGTAGGTCCCTTTTTAAAAGAACATCAAGCTTATCATGAAGTCACTGCATGGAGAAGGTCTGTAAAGTAAGCACGGAGGACTGCCATGTAATTTGATTTTTCCACTACTTCTTCAGTTCACCCGCAGCATAAGAAGGCACATATTTAGAAACAAAGGGGGAAGTGGTTCAAGTTTTACAAAGCCAAGGAGAACAAACAGGCACATATTGTTTAGTATTCTGACTCCACAAAATCGTTATCAGAAACATTAAAATGGTTAAGCTATAGATAATGGATACATTTATTGTAAAACTGATGAGTTTTACATTTAGTAAGTTGCACATCTTTATCACTAAAGAAACACATGGGATGATGTGAAATTAACTATTAGAGAAATATCTTGAAAACAAAGTTCATCTTGTTTTATAAAGTGTCATAAAGCTGTTATAAAGTGTCAGGTATCCAGTGATACGGTCAGTCATATGGGTCATCGCTGTCCATCTCTGACTACGTTTTTTTAGGTCTCATTTTAATATTACAGGAGTTTTAAGGCTTTAATAATGTTTAATTCTGTATGTGCAAACTGGCAGTAAAATGAGGGACAGAGCTGAAGCCTCTGTGAAAGCTTAAGATGCAAATCTCACAGATCCCCCAAAGCTGTATGACACATTGACGGAGTTAAAAAGGCAGGGACATATATATATACAATTGAGATGAGGTGATTATTAGCCAACCTCGGAATAATAAAGTCCCCTAATGACTCCATGCAGTGGGACTGAGCATATGTCCCGGCATATGTTCTGCCAAATTGGCTTTTATGCATTGATTATAATAAAAGCGGGGTGGTGTCCAACATCATACCTTATCAGCTCATCCCAGTTCGGCGAGGGACCTGTGCGCTCCTCTCTCCCCCCTGCCACCCCACGAGGGTGCCCCCCTCCCATCGATGTTATACATACCTGGGACAAACACTCCTATATTGATTTGGGCACGTAAAAATCAATAACCGCAATATGTCAGCTCTTGAGTGCAGAGACAATAAATTACACGCACCATTAGACACACAAGCACAGACGCACACAAGGGGCATAGTGGGCAAACTGATTCTCCACTGTTTGACTTGTAAATAGACATCAAGCCACCTATCTACAGATAAATGGACCAGCAAGACACTGATGAATCCAGCCAGGCCCACAAAAGTCATTCTGGAATCATGCCTTTGATATCGGAGTGTGTAATGTCACGCACACAGGACAGAAGTAATACACAAATATGCACAATAATAAACAATAAACACATTATTCACATTCGAACCATTCCAGTACTTTTTTTGCTAACTGTTCAAGAGCTACTGCAGTATTCAGTACAGCAACCTACAGTATAACTTCTTACTTTGTACACTGTGTAAGTCACACTGCAGTTTTTAAAATTTAATCAAAGAATGTGTCACTGAACAAATGCTCATCATAAATACCAAATAAGTGCATTGTTCTTCCATAATGTAAAATGTATTTCCAAGAGAAAACTCAGTATATATGCGCATAAAAAGGAAGATCTTCTCGTCCTCAGATTTCTTAGTTACGTATTTTAAGGAGAATTGTGAATACTGAGGTAGATCATATGACACACTTATAAAAATACTTTGCTTTGCCCTGCTTTTGAGAGTGACGGGTCTTAATAAGTAGGCCTTGGAAGTTGTATACAGAAGGCCTATTTTCTGAAGTTTTTTTTTTCTTTCGGATGATATTCCACTAACTTGGTATGGTGCATTACCAGGGATGTTAAACTCTTAACATATAACTCATTATACCATCTTTGCATATGCAAATTCAGTTAAGCTGAGCTAGATAAAACTTCAGAAGATTATTTAAAAGTATTGTATGCTGCAGCTTTTCACTTTCTTGCGTACCTTGTTTTCCTTACCACAATTCGTTTCTTCTGAGTGTGAATAAAATCTCCAGTCCCTACTGCTGCAAAAAAAAAAAAATATTCACCAAAAAAAAAAAAAGCTGATTAAAGAAACAAGCAAAAAGTGGTATCACTTACTTATAATGCTCATATCTATAAATGCATGTGATGTATAAATATATTTTTAAAGTAATTGTTGAATAGAAAAATGTAACAAGAATATTTCTAAAATGATGCTCGAATACTGAGTCAGAGACGTGGTTTTGCACAATTAAACACGACATTGGTTCATGACTGCTAAAACAGTGGACCATCTCAAAATAATTTCAAGTAAAACGTAAAGGGCATGAATGAAGTGCTTAAACAAGAAAACTTGTTATGAAAGCGGTTCTCTCAGATGTTTGTGGGTCAGTACCTTCTTCATTTACAAAAGCACGAGTCTGCTTAGCTCCAAATACAGCGGAGTAAGACAACACAACAGCGTTTGGGCTACCCACTCCATCTAACGTGCATAATTTAAACCCATACTATACAATATAATGTCGCGTCTGAGAGCGTCCTGTGTTTATGCAGTATACTCGATTGATTTTGTCCAATCATGTCACAAAATACCAGTACGTATTACGTCATCCTTACACGTACGGGAAACCAGGAAATAGCAGTATAAACTAAAGCTGCAGTCGATTCGTATCGAATCGCAGTCAATGAATTCGGTTAAAATGACCTAAATTTTCGAAAATAAGATGACCGCTTTTTTAAAGGTTAAGTGTTTAAACGATCTGTGAAAACATGTACGGGTATCCAATTCTGTGTCTTCTTCTTCCCGTGTTCATAAAGGACTGTTTTGGAGATGGTAAGTTGAGCGTTATCTGAGAGCGAAACATCTTGCTTAGGTCAGGCAATGTGAATCAACCGGTCTAGCAAGTTAGCTAGCTAATCTTGATAATGTTAAATAAAAGTGCAAGCTACTTGAATTTATATCCACTTTATATTAGATGGATTTCACAGCTGCAAGTATATCGTAATAGCTTGCAAGAGAGCAATATGATATAGCTGAAGCTAGCTATGTAATTAGCTACAGTTTTGCTGGATTTTGCTTTGCTTTCCTGTTGTTAGTCGCTAGGTTAACTGTTGGTTAGCCAGGTTACGATGGTAGTCACAATCAAGCGCTACATGTATTGTAATCTTCCAGCGATTCTACCATTGTATGATATGTCCATCCAGTGACTAAGTATGACATTGCTAGCGAGGCAGTCTGTCATTTTGACACGCTGTTTACCTGTCAGGCTTGGCAGGTAGATATGTGTTGCCTATTCGTAAAAGTGACCTTTTAATGGTAGCACTCATGGGACGTTAGCAAGTGGTTCAATTAATCTGGCTGGCTCGGGAGCCGTAACTACAAATGGTTCTGAGAAACAGAGCTTTTTGTAAAGTTTAGTTTCCGAATGTAGTTGCAAGTTTATAAGACACGGAACAGAAACGCCCGAGGGCACTGTTGACATTGGGTGGTGTGTGTTCTGTTTACTGTGGCATATCCTGGAGCATAACTCTACCCTGGCACTGAAGCATGATCTGTTTTGTTATCGCCATACCTTCCCTAATCCAGCACCTTTCGTTGTGTCCTTAGATTTAACGTATGTCTCGGGTTACTTCTCCAAAACACCCCAGAAGCTGTCTAAATACAGCTGGTACGGGAATGTTCGACTTTACCACTTCAGAGTTCCTGAAGATACGGTGCTGGTCCGGTGGCTGTTAACGGTTACTAAAGGATCAGGTTCAAACTGTGGGAATCACAATATAACAATGTAAGTAACAACATTCATACATTATGTAGGCAACGTTTACAGATGTGTTCTCAGTATCTTTCGTTTCATAGATTTTATTTTAGCAAGAACCCTCTGTTTTTAATAGTTTATGACAATTAATATATTTTCTATTCCACAGACACTTTCGTTCAGGTGCACCTCCGGTTATCAATCCTATAAACACAGAATTTGCAAACAACACAGCCTTCTTACCTGCACAGAATTTGAGTCTGTCCATAAGCAGTGGGCAGAATATCACCCTGTTCAATGTGTCCAACCCTGCGCCGGGAGACTGGTTTGTGGCCGCACATCTCCCCAAAGACGATGGCAGAATAGAGCACAAGGTATCTATCTGTTCATACTGGCTACCTATGGACAGGGCAGGAAACCGGTCTGTGGTTTTTCGCCACAGGCGCACGCTGATTTTGGTTACGGATTATTGTTGCCTTGGTTTCCTGCAGGGCTTCTCGTCGTCGTGCTCCTACTTCTTCCAGCCGCAGATGTTTGTGAGGCGGGCTGTGGACATGCCCATCCTGGAGTTCAGATCTGAGCTCCATCGGTCCGTGTCCTCGCCCGATAATCCAGCTGTTCTCAAGTAAGCAGGTCTTAAGATAGAAAAACCCTTTTATTCATTCATTTTGTGTGCCTGTGCGGGGATTTCAGATTGAGAGGAAATACGGTTGAGTTTATGTGCACTTTTTTTCTCAGGGTTTTTCTGCCAGAATACACCTCAGAGCTCGCCGTTCGTATCTCGGGGTGTGATACCGAGGGCGTGAACGCGGCAGAGTGCCCGCTCTTGCTGACGCTGGGGTCGGCTACGCTCAGACGCTCCACTGTGAGAACCGTGAACTGCACGGGGCGCGCGTCCTGCACCATCACGCTGCGCGTCCCGCCGTGGGAGACCTGGATCAGGGTCACCGTGGAGAGCATCTATGTCAACGTGACCACGGACTTCACCATCTCAGCCAATCACACAGGTGAGAACAGCTTCAAAGTACAATCACAATTCATCCAGTCACAGGTGAGTACACCATTACAGTACAAGTCTAACTCACACTCACACAGGTGAGCAGCATTAAGATATGATTGTAACTCAGTCAGCCATGCAGGTGAGCAGCGTTAAGGTACTATACTAACTCCGCCAATCACACAGGTGAGAACAGTATTACAGTATGATTCTCACTCAGCCAGTCACGGAGGTGAGAGCAGCGCTAAAGCACAATTCTAACTCAGCTTGTCACATAGGGGAGAACAGCAATACAGAAGGATTCTAACTCTGTGTTTTAGATTCTACGTTGGTGGATTTATTGGTTGTCAGTGATTTTGAATCTACCCCAACAGTTAATGATGATGATGGTTTTGAATGAAATCCCTTGTTTTTACTGTGGTACTGAATCTAAAATCAAAATCTTGTCAGTTTTTTGGTGCCATATTGTTGTTATTAGTGTAGTAACATGCTTATTGTCATACTCTGTTTCCCTCACAAATCTTTTTTATTAACAGTCCTCATGACACAATTGTGTTTTCTCCATCAGTGGGCTGTAAGCCTAAGAGCGTTGGCTTGACAGGCGACTTCTTCACCCGTGTAAGCACAAACAGCAGCGGCCTGCTGGGAGGAAACATCTCGGTGGCTGTAGGGAACGCCAGCGCCCTCGGCAACAGTTCGCTGAGTCCGGACGTCCTCGACAACGCCTGCGTGCACAGCCAGCCCGTGTTCAGAGAGGAGCTGGATGTGGTGTCCGTACGGTTCGCGGTCATCAACGGGCCCAACGTCACAGTTTCCTCCGTCGCTCCTACACTCCTTCAGTTCAGCCTCAGCTCCTTCACTGACAGTGGGGGAACCCTCAATCTGGACCTCAAACTCAACCAGGTGGGTGACTGCAAACGTGTGCCCTGACCTAATTGTTTTTGCAGCAATTTGTAATGTAACCATTTTAGCTATACATGTTCTTGTGTGAAACGGACACCGTATAGTTTTGAAATATTCATGACAGCAGTTGCAGAAGGTAGGATGGTCTGACCATTGTTCCATGAGTTTTGACCATTGAAACAGAGACCTCTGTTTTATTCAAACAAATTAAGTCTAAGTGGTTGAAGTAAAGTTAAATTCAGTGTTCAGAATAAGCCAGACCCATCAGTTAACTTCAGTGTTCAAAATAATCCAGACCCATCAGTTAACTTCAGTGTTCAAAATAAGCCAGACCCATCAAGTGCTGCTTCTGTTTGCTGATAGGAGAAATATCTATGTACAAGTTAACATATCTATGATGAAATCTGGTGAAATGAGTGCCTGCGTAACATACAAGTGTCACCAGCGATTGCGGTTTCCTTCCAGTTGTGCCATCACAGCTCCAGGATAACACTTTGATGGCAGAAACTGCCTCTGTTGACACTTCATCAAATATTTGATAAAGGAAAAGATAAATGAACCCTTCACAATGCCGTAATCACAGAGACCTTTGTAACTGGCAATGCAATTGGCAAGTTTTTGGTGAAGTAAGCATTGATTATTGAATATGGAAATATAAATATGAATGACTCATGTGGGGAACTCTTAGATGGCTGTCATTAGAAAATCCTCCCGTTAAGGGTGCTACCTCAGGGGGACCAGACTGCATAATGGTGACTGTTCCCTCAGAACCAGCAGCTAAACCAGGATTCAGCCGCCTTTCTTTCAGGCAGTGTCGGTTTGAGATTGCATGCTAATGAGTATGAACAGACACAGTCAGTGTGCTTTCTCTGTCAGGTTCCCAGCTAGGTTTCTGTAACTGGATGCCCAGCGTGGGACTCCTTTAGCTCCTTATCAGTTGCCTTTGAAGATAAGTCAGTGCATACTACCTTAACAAAAAGCCTCCTGAACTAAGAATAGAATGGTATCTACCCTGCCCAGATACTGCATTTGCACAGACTAGTTTTTTTTTTAATGGAAAAGTTCTGAAAAAAACTTTCCCACATTGAAAAATGATTCTGTCTTTGAAAGCCGTATGTGCATTCCCTTTACGATTCATAGAAAGCTGATTTACAGTGAAATAGCATTCTTCTTTTGAATGTTTAGTATAATGATTTGTCAGGGTTTAGAGTAGGCAGTTGTGCTTATTTTTTCCAGTGAGTTCCATAAAACTATACAAACTTACGCTGTTCAATCTTGTCATGAAAGTTATGGGGAAGAACTTTGTCACAGAAAAATATTCGAAACATTTGAACATTTCACTCCTAACAAGTCAAACCTGTAATGTTACAGCTTCATTGGCTCGACTTGGACTCACTGGTATTTGCTTCATTTATGCGGTATTGTTACTTTGCATGTAACATGTTCATGGCCGCATTAGATTTGTTTACCACAGTGTGTCTTATTGGTACTAACCAATACATAATTGTGCCTCTGTGTTTTCTGTTTTAGACAAATGTAACTCATGGGAATGCGACCGTTTTTGCTTGCCTGACAGCCAGGTCACCTGTGCTGGCACTGAACAGGACGCAGACGTGTGCAACAGGTACTGTGGACGATTAAGATGATAAAGAGCGCATGGTGTCAGAGGAGCAGTGTGTCGAGTCTGTCCCGCGCCGTAACATGGTGTCATACCTGCGGTTTGTCCCTCCTCTCCCGCAGCTCTGTCTCAGGGTTATGACCTCAGACTGAATGTGACATCACCCCAGGCCGTCCTTCCATGCGGATCCCCTTCCCTGAGGTCGCCATGTGGTACCTCACCCTGCAGGTGGTGTGCCCTGATAACACCAGGTGAGACTCGGGAACAGAACCAAAGATCTGGGCTGGCTCGGGCCTGATCGGAAAACAGATGGTGATGTTTTTTTTTGTTTTTTTTCCCTCTGCATTGTGTCTCACTCTGTAAGCGACTGCACCAATGCATCTGCCACCGTGATGACGTCTGCTTACCTGAGCGCCTGCATCGACGACTGCGGCACCTACGGCGAGTGCAGGCTGCTCCGCTCCTACAGCTACCTCTATGCCGCCTGTGTCTGCAAAGCCGGTGGGTGGAGGGGGGAAGGGACTTTCATCTGCACTTACCAAAGCTGTTTGATACAACCAAAAACATCAAACCATTAAACCCTGAAGTGATTGTCCACAAATAAAGGACTACAACAGAGTAAAGTATTCCCCTGTGTCCCCTGCAGATTAACTGTGTAAATGTCACTCTGAGAATGTCACTGTTCCGGTTCTACATGACCAGCTGCCACTTCCTCAAATAAGCTTTTGTCATTTTCTGGCAAATTAAAAACTAGGGAGGGGCTTTATCTGCACTTACCAAAGCTGTTTGATATGACCAAAAACATCAAACCCTAAGGTGAGTGTCCACAAATAAAGGTTACGACAGAGAAAAGTCTTCTCCTGTGTCCCCTGCAGATTAACTGAGTAAATGTCACTCTGAGAATGTTACTGTTCTGGTTCTGCATGACCAGCTACTACTGACCAATACTGGCTGTAGTAGTTCTGCTGACCAGCTCTCCCAGATAAGCTCTCATCATTTTCCGGCAAATTAATAGCTTCGAAAGCTTATCCGATAGAGCAGACGTGTTTGCTCTCTTAATGGCGGATTCCTCGGTTAAAGGTTTTTAATCCGTGACTGCAGGCTGGCGAGGTTGGAGCTGCACTGACAACTTGACCGCTCAGACCTACAGTCGGCAGATGGCGGCCGCTCTTCTGCTCACGCTCAGTAACCTGCTCTTCATCCCGCCCATCGTGGTGGCCGTGTACCGCTGCTACATCGTGGAGGCCTCGGTCTATCTCTTCACCATGTTCTTTTCCACGGTACGTCTCTCACTTACCCTTACCCCCCCTCCCCTGTGACTGACTCGGAGTGAATGAAAAATGTTTTTTAAAACATTTTCCTCTGTGAAAATAAATGATTCAGGACTGCACTGGTGTGTTCCTGCCCCAGAAGGCCTGAAAGAAGTACTGAGTGTGCTGAATGGTGCAGGGGTGGCTGTTGTCTAACAGGCCTGTGTTTGTTTATGTCTCTCTTTGTCTGTGAACCAGTTCTACCACGCCTGCGACCAGCCTGGCGTGACGGTGCTGTGCATCATGGACTACGACACCCTCCAGTACTGCGACTTCCTGGGCTCCGTCTCCTCCATTTGGGTCACCATCCTCTGCATGTCCCGGGTCAAGGAGACCTTTAAATACGTGAGTCTCCGCTCAGAGGAGGGAACGGCCGCGGGGGGCTTCCAGTTTTGCTGTCTCCAGAGTCGTTGGCGGGATGTGACGCTTTGTTTGTTTACGCAGATGCTGTTCATGCTGGGGACGCTGATCATTGCCATGTCCATGCAGCTAGACCGGCGGGGCCTGTGGAACATGCTGGGCCCCATCCTCTGCGCGGTGTTAGCCATGGTAGCGGCCTGGGTAAGACCATGACCTCACTGTCCTCTGTGTTAGCCATGGTAGCGGCCTGGGTAAGAACCTCACTGTCCTCTGTGTTAGCCATGGTAGCGGCCTGGGTAAGACCCACAACCTCACTGTCCTCTGTGTTAGCCATGGTAGCGGCCTGGGTAAGAACCTCACTGTCCTCTGTGTTAGCCATGGTAGCGGCCTGGGTAAGACCCACAACCTCACTGTCCTCTGTGTTAGCCATGGTAGCGGCCTGGGTAAGAACAACCTCACTGTCCTTTGTGTTAGCCATGGTAGCGGCCTGGGTAAGAACCTCACTATCCTCTGTGTTAGCCATGGTAGCGGCCTGGGTAAGAACCTCACTGTCCTCTGTGTTAGCCATGGTAGCGGCCTGGGTAAGACCATGACCTCACTGTCCTCTGTGTTAGCCATGATAGCGGCCTGGGTAAGACCCATAACCTCACTGTCCTCTGTGTTAGCCATGATAGCAGCCTGGGTAAGAACCTCACTGTCCTCTGTGTTAGCCATGATAGCGGCCTGGGTAAGAACCTCACTGTCCTCTGTGTTAGCCATGGTAGCGGCCTGGGTAAGAACCTCACTCACTGTCCTCTGTGTTAGCCATGGTAGCGGCCTGGGTAAGACCCACAACCTCACTGTCCTCTGTGTTAGCCATGGTAGCGGCCTGGGTAAGAACCTCACTGTCCTCTGTGTTAGCCATGGTAGCGGCCTGGGTAAGAACCTCACTGTCCTCTGTGTTAGCCATGGTAGCGGCCTGGGTAAGACCATGACCTCACTGTCCTCTGTGTTAGCCATGATAGCGGCCTGGGTAAGACCCACAACCTCACTGTCCTCTGTGTTAGCCATGGTAGCGGCCTGGGTAAGAACCTCACTGTCCTCTGTGTTAGCCATGGTAGCTGGGTAAGAACCTCCTGTCCTCTGGTTAAGACCCACCCAACCTCACTGTCCTCTGTGTTAGCCATGGTTAGCCATGGTAGCGGCCTGGGTAAGAACCTCACTGTCCTCTGTGTTAGCCATGGTAGCGGCCTGGGTAAGAACCTCACTGTCCTCTGTGTTAGCCATGGTAGCGGCCTGGGTAAGAACCTCACTGTCCTCTGTGTTAGCCATGGTAGTGGCCTGGGTAAGAACCTCACTGTCCTCTGTGTTAGCCATGGTAGCGGCCTGGGTAAGAACCTCACTGTCCTCTGTGTTAGCCATGGTAGCGGCCTGGGTAAGACCATGACCTCACTGTCCTCTGTGTTAGCCATGGTAGTGGCCTGGGTAAGAACCTCACTGTCCTCTGTGTTAGCCATGGTAGCGGCCTGGGTAAGACCCATAACCTCACTATCCTCTGTGTTAGCCATGGTAGCGGCCTGGGTAAGACCCATAACCTCACTGTCCTCTGTGTTAGCCATGGTAGCGGCCTGGGTAAGACCATGACCTCACTGTCCTCTGTGTTAGCCATGGTAGCGGCCTGGGTAAGACCATAACCTCACTGTCCTCTGTGTTAGCCATGGTAGCAGCCTGGGTAAGACCATGACCTCTCTATCCTCTGTGTTAGCCATGGTAGCGGCCTGGGTAAGACCCATAACCTTACTATCCTCTGTGTTAGCCATGGTAGCGGCCTGGGTAAGACCATGACCTCACTGTCCTCTGTGTTAGCCATGATAGCGGCCTGGGTAAGAACCTCACTGTCCTCTGTGTTAGCCATGGTAGCGGCCTGGGTGACACCTATAACCTCACTTGCCATGGAATGCTAAGCCTCACTGATTCTTGCCGTTGAGAGCTCCAGCAAAATTAGTTAGCCATTGTTGAATTGGCAGCATGTTTACAAAATCTGACACATATACACACACCCTAATTAGTGAGGTCCATAATTAAGACAGATCCATAATAAACAAACACAAAAATACACTTTATTATAAGTAGCACTCATGATCTTCGGCACAGAAGGGGTCACACAGTTATGGTTTGCATTGAAAGTACTGATTGTTGCCAGCTCTATTATTGTCTTTGTTTATTATAAAACAGCATGTTTCTCATCCTGCTGCATAAATTCCACATATGGTGCCATGACACAGCGCACCACAGAGCTTATGTGTGGAGAAGCACAAGATTACAGCAAGCTGGCAGACACGTCTCACACCTCAGGAGTTTAGCGTGTCACATGCTACGAATCTCAGGCTGAATTAATTGGCTGACTGAAAGCCTTTGAGTCGCTGAAGCTCTGTTCTGTGTGTCTGCCAACCTTCTGAATACCTTTTCCAAAAATGTCGCGTGGCATGTGCCCCCACCACCCCCACCCCCACCCCCACCCCAACCCCCCTCCCTTTACATCCACATTCACTTCACAAATAACTGAATGGAGAGTCTATCACATGACAGCCTGTTTAAGCATACAGATCCCCATCTTGTGTTGTGTTGCAGTTAGCCAAGGTTAAACATAAGACTCTGCACGTGCCTCTACTTGTAAACTTGTGCTGATTAGCTAACATTATTATGATAATATTGACACTGATATATGATGTTATGAGGCCAGGGGACTATGAAAGCAGGGGGTTGGAATTTGGAGTAGTATTTTTAAATAAATACACCCCTACATGAGTTCATGAGTAAGCAAGCTGGAGGGTGGAATTAGCAGCAGTTTTTTTTTTTTTTTTTTTTTTTTTTTTTTGAGAAATCACACCCCTGTGGGAGTTCGTGAGAAGGCCATTGCAAACCTGGAGTCCTCTTCCCAATATTTAACAAACTCTGAATAAACAGGGAAACTTTGAACAAAGTTTCATCGAGTTCTAATGAGATGTATCTGAGTAAAATTTTACAAACTGCTAAAGCTGAGATAGTGTTCCAGCAAATGATCATTGTGTTCTTGCGGTTTAAAGCTAGGGTTTAATATAAAGGAAAGGCAAATCAAAAAGGTAAAGTTAACACACAAAGTCGTTTGAGATCAGACGGGGATGTTTGTGCTTGTGTTTTTACCCAGCAGTATAAGTCTGAAAGTGAGGAATCACACTCTTCTGCTCTGTCCTGTTTTGCGTGTGTACCTGCCACAGGTGTACAGAGGTGTGAAGCGGAGGCAGTGTTATCCCACCACCTGGAAGCGCTGGGTGTTCTACCTGATCCCCGGCCTGGCCTCCGCCATCATCGGCCTGTCTGTGTACGTGTTCACCGAGACGGATGACAACTACTACTACACCCACAGCATCTGGCACGTGATGGTGGCCAGCAGCGTGGTGTTCCTGCTTCCCCCCAGGGACCGGCACCAGGAGCCCTGGGGCTGGTCACAGAAACTCTGCGGCTACCAGATCTGCAAGAACGAGAAGGAGGAGCTCTACGCCGTCACCTAGGGCCCAGCGATGCAGCCCAGCGATGCAGCCCCCCTTCTTCTGAGTCACCCATAATGCCCCTGCCCAGCCCCCTTCGCCCAACCCAAACCCAAACCCCAAACCCTGTCCCATTACATTACATTAGGGGCATTTGTTAGATGCTCTTATCCAGAGCGACTTACAAGGCAAAGTGCATAAGAACAGTACAAAAAGTGCAAAGATAACCCTAGAGACACACACACTCACACACAATTTAGTTTGTTCATCATGCCTTTTTTTTTTACCAGGTGTGTTCAAGGTGTAGCTGTTTTGGCCCTGAGATAAATTGATACTCTAAAGTGCAATTTCCTGTCATGAACTAAGAGGTGCATATAGTTCTTTTTGAGTCGAGCACAGAATATATGTTTTAGATTTTCTAAGATGTATTGTGCTCACACGATTATTAACACTTTTAAACCATTTATGCTACAAACCACATGAGAAGAAATGTGATGAGACAATCTCAAAATTATTTGCTGTCACTATGCAAAAATCACACTATTTTCTACAGGTACTTCCATGTGCAATACATTATTTGCCAAATTACATAACTACATAAGCACCTTAATTGTCTCTGCCAAATTTAAATATCGCTTATAAAATGGTCTTTATATCAGACAAAGGAATTAACCCTTTTACTCAAAAGTTGTATATTTCCAAGAAGTCTTTTTATAAGTAAGACCAGCGCAGTGTCACAGAAAAGGAGTGTTGCATCTTTGTGTCCCCAAAATAGATGTATATATTTTAGACTTAGAATGGAAAGCAATGCAATGTATCCATGAGATATTTATAGTCTTACAATTTTTAATGTCTTTTGTTTTTCCTCTGAAAGTGAAATCTATCAAGACTTGAATATCTTAAGCACTTTTATAAACCTGTTTCATGGATTAGATTAGTCTCATGAGTGTACAAGGGATACATTTTACTACACTTTTTGGGATATGTTCATGTTGAGCAGTTCATCAGTAGACATAAGCTCTGTATTGAAACACTCAGCATTACACTGCAAGCCTCAAAACGTGAAATGGTTTTTAAAATTTGATTTCTGTTTTTGATTTTTTTTTTTTTCTGTTGCAGTTGTGTTTTACAACATTTATCAAACATTCACTGTAAATATTCTCCTTTGCCAGGAGGGTTCAGTCATCCATCATGTGATATTTTAACTCTCTCCCTTTGATACACTTCTGGCATGGCAGCGTTGACCTCTTTCATGACCCATGAATTATTGAAGGTTGTCAACATGTTTTATGTTTTCATTTCTGAAGAAAACAAATGATAAAGCAGTTTATTGATTTGAATGAGCCTTTACATTATAATAGAGAAGAATGTATGTTCTCTGTAAATAATATGTATTCCCTTGTAAAAAAAAAAAAAAAAAAAAAAAAAAAAACCTTCTCCAAGGACCTCGTTTCAGCACAAGCAATAAGAAACGGCTCTTTGCTTTATTTTTGCAGGGCTGTGGTGTGTCTGGCATGATCTTACTAGGAGCTTCCATTACTGCATTATAACATTGCACAAAAATAGTTCAGCCTATTGTAATCTAGTCAGCTTTTTTCTAAAGATCAAACACTTGAATGATTGTGCTTTGTTTAGATTTAGACCTAGCTGATGAAATCAAATCAAAGAACACTATACATAATGTGTGACAATGTCCTAGAGCGCCCTCTGGTGGCATCATTTAAATCAAGGGGCCAATACAGTAAAGCGTGACAGCAATGTTTGACCGTAACTTAGCTACTCATTTATTGTAGTAGTTCATCTGCCTAACAGTTTTATTGTTGAGTAAGACTGATACAAGTACACCTGTTTTAGTGTCAGGTTAAGGTCAAACAAAACCACACAGAGCTTTGGTTTAGTCACCTTCCAACCTCTGTCACAATAAGTTACTTTACTGGCTGGCAGACAGCGGTGCAGAAATCATGATTGAGTACTGAAGAGATTTTGTATGTGTTTTGTGTTGGGTCCACCCAGCGTTTGTGATTAGTTTTACTTACGTACCTTACTGTAAAACATGGTGACAGGCTGTCTGAAATGGAATGTACGTCAAATGAAGGTTGCTAATACTACTGAAGCACTTGATAATTCTGTTGTTGTGTCGTTGTTTTGGTTAGCTTTATTTCGAATATATATGTTAAGCACTAAAGATATAATAAAAATCTATAATTTTTTTGAATGATTATTCTTTGAATTTTATTGTTATGTATGTGAACATGTTTTCATTTCAGAGAAGACATCACAAATGCTTGTTCAGAGGTAGAATCAATTGACGTGATGTTCTCGGTTTGCATTTTTAATGAATGTTTCTTGGAAACTGCGATAACCTTTTCATATCTCTGGCAGTTACATTTGGCATGTGTTTTTTGTACTGCCCATAACAACTTTGCCACATGTTAAGTGTCAGGTAGTTCCTTTTAGATATATATAACAACAACAATAGCAGTTTTCATTGTCAGTCAATGCTAGCACTGAATCTATTTAAAAAAAATGGGACGAGTGTGGACACAGACAGCAATATACCAAGAAATACAAACATACCTTCCAGTTTGTAACTGTTTTAATCACATGATTTTGTCATACAGCATTGTTACCAGTCCTCTGAAGTTATTTGTCACTTTTCAAGTTTCATGATAGTTTTGCTGAGAGTTTGTTGAAACAGTAAAACACAAACAGCCAACTAGCTTTTACAGACATGAGAAGAACATGCCTATTTTTATTTGTAACAGGTAATGTGTTCCCCTGTACGGTTACATTTCTGTGATGTGACATGGAATCAAAAGTAATGCATGAACTGAGGAAGAGGGTCTGTGGGTGGTAACCATGGCAAAGAGCACATGGGAGAAAGAGCAGCAGCTGGTAGCCATGGTCAGTAATAATAAGGAGAAGGAGCAGCAGCTGGTAGCCATGGTCAGTAAGAATAAGAATAGCCATGGTCAGTAAGAATAAGAAGGAGCAGCAGCTGGTAGCCATGGTCAGTAAGAATAAGGAGAAGGAGCAGCAGCTGGTAGCCATGGTCAGTAAGAATAAGGAGAAGGAGCAGCAGCTGGTAGCCATGGTCAGTAATAATAAGGAGAAGGAGCAGCAGCTGGTAGCCATGGTCAGTAATAATAAGGAGAAGGAGCAGCAGCTGGTAGCCATGGTCAGTAAGAATAAGGAGAAGGAGCAGCAGCTGGTAGCCATGGTCAGTAATAATAAGGAGAATGAGCAGCAGCTGGTAGCCATGGTCAGTAATAATAAGGAGAAGGCCATGGCAGCAAGCTGGTAGCCATGGTCAGTAATAATAAGGAGAAGGAGCAGCAGCTGGTAGCCATGGTCAGTAATAATAAGGAGAAGGAGCAGCAGCTGGTAGCCATGGTCAGTAAGAATAAGGAGAAGGAGCAGCAGCTGGTAGCCATGGTCAGTAAGAATAAGGAGAAGGAGCAGCAGCTGGTAGCCATGGTCAGTAATAATAAGGAGAAGGAGCAGCAGCTGGTAGCCATGGTCAGTAATAATAAGGAGAAGGAGCAGCAGCTGGTAGCCATGGTCAGTAATAGGAGAAGGAGCAATAAGTCAGTAATAATAAGGAGAAGGAGCAGCAGCTGGTAGCCATGGTCAGTAATAATAAGGAGAAGGAGCAGCAGCTGGTAGCCATGGTCAGTAATAATAAGGAGAAGGAGCAGCAGCTGGTAGCCATGGTCAGTAATAATAAGGAGAAGGAGCAGCAGCTGGTAGCCATGGTCAGTAATAATAAGGAGAAGGAGCAGCAGCTGGTAGCCATGGTCAGTAATAATAAGGAGAAGGAGCAGCAGCTGGTAGCCATGGTCAGTAATAATAAGGAGAAGGAGCAGCAGCTGGTAGCCATGGTGAGTAAGAATAAGGAGAAGGAGCAGCAGCTGGTAGCCATGGTCAGTACACAACATGGCCAATCAAGCCACAGATGTTTGACTCAAGATGATGTACTTATTATTAATCTGAATAATTAATAACGATCTGTTAATCTCACATTAAATAACCCTTTGATTACATTTGGCATTGCAAGTGTTAAAATTTTCATTTCATGGGACGCACTGGCGAGGTTTATTAGAAAATGTTGCAAACACACAAATCTGATTGCAGATTACACTTAATCCTCTGTAGCAGGAACTAACACAATGAACCAGAGTGCTTTTCTGGCACACTGCCACTGTGACAGTCAGCGCACACCAAGCTAACAGCCCTTGTTAAAACCAATAAACAGTTTTGAGAGAGAAACTGTGGGATTCAAGATTATCAACCAAATTACTCCTGATATTCTGGATGTTATAGTGGCATACCAACAAAAACAGCACTTCTGATCTGAACTTTGTCAACACCTGTGCTAGTTGGACTGATGGTATGTCTGTATCAACTGTAGAGCTGGGCATTGCAGTGCATTTAGCTTCATTTGCTAGATTGTCCTAAAGCAATGTGCAGATGCATAGTTTGCATGAACATTTGAACTGTGTTGTGATTCAAAAGAGCACACAGAAATTGCAAAGCATGTCATTGCAGTTTTTATTTCATAAAACTATTCTGCTATTTGAATATTAAGTTTGAGCTTTTTGGAAGTCTATTAAATGGATCGTGATGCGATCTAACAGTGCAGAATTGTTTTCAGGCGTGGTATTAAGTGGGACTGCGGCAGCTAAGCTGAAACTAGGTGTGTTTTGTCTGAGAGATTGCGTAACGGGGCATTTAAACGCACAACACCACTGTGAGAGGCATTTATCACTTTAAGAAGAATTAATATTTAAAGAAAGTAAAGCAGGTCAATGCATAGTTTTTTTTTTTTTTTTTACAGATTTCATTCATTTTAAATGTGCTTTATTTCCACTGCAATAAACCCCAAATGGAAAGTGGAACAAGGACATGTCTAATATAAAATTCAAAAAATGTGAAATCCATCATGTAAGTATTCATGGAGCAGGAAACCCAGACAAACATTATGTGGCCCAACAGTGAGCAGTCAGGGTTGGAGGAATCAACACACGGTTTGACTTGGTAATGAGCGCCCCCTAGAGGCCAGCTGAATCCGTACAAATGCATGTGCTTGCCTTACATACATCTCCCACAGTGAAACTGCAGCCACCTCTTAAAGTTAAAGCACACCATATGGTAATGGAGGTTACGGTACAGGTTAAGAGGGTAACAGGTGACAGAAAATTAAATGTATGCATGAGATTCACTGCACTGTGTTCAGGTCCTGTTTATTACTCAGGTAACTACTTGACTTAATTTTGGTTAAGTCACCTGGAGAATTCAATTCAAAAAAGAGAAAGTGATCAGGAAAGTCATTCCTGGGCAGACTCCGTCCATGACCCTAGATCGGAGCTGCAAATCCAAATTTTGTTGAGTTTTAATTTAAAATTGATGTACGAAATATGGACCATTTCACCATAATGAAATATTATGTAATGCTGTAAAAAATGTTTTATCAATTTTGTATATAACTTATCGTAATACTTTATTTATGCCATTACCTGGATCAAGAGGCCTCCTGCTCCAAACACAGACATTCCAAAGCCAGCAGAGGGCGCTGTTGCAAAGCAGTTCACCTGCAAGGGACTGATTCAATCACTGTTGCAATAATGAAAAAAATGAAGTGTTTGGTAAAGTTTGGGACCAACTGATACCTTCCTGATTGCACATTTGATACACATTTCCCCTGCGCTTCAGCCAGGAAGAAAAAGGTTTTAAGCCAATGAGTTCAGAATAAAATTAAATAGTGGTTGACATTAATACTATATGTATATATATATATTTATTCTATATGCTTAAAGGGAGCTTCACTAACGCCAAAACCATATTAGTAATGTTATATTAATTTAGTATACGGCCGCGTGCTAACCAGATCAATCTGTAGTAATCCCTTACATTCAGTTCAATGCAGCAGAGCTACAGGGCATCAATAGCTCTTTGGGCTAAAGCGTAATGTAGAATCAGCAGAATGCAGCGGAATGCCTGCCCTCAACGCGATTAACTTTTGCCTGTCTGTGGGGATTTTACTGGTGACCCATTAATTTTTTATGGACATTACATTGATAATTTCAAATGATTGTTGCCCTTAATTCAGATAATGGCATTAAAAAAAAACCCTGTATTTAAATGTAGCACATGTCCATGCCACCCTAATTTACATTGGTTTCTGGTGAAGCAGTCAATATCATTATAAATACAAATGTGATCTTTCCAGATGATCTCAATAATGGTACAGGGATAGAATCTGAGATCATGCTGAACCATGATACTCTTACAGTCACCTTTGGGAGGTCAACAGCCAGCTGTCTGTGTTACACGCTCAGACATTTAAGTAAACAATTTGATATGACAACTCCCATTGGGTTGTGGTGCCTGGAGTGACGATCAAGTGCTGTGTGTAAAAAAAGGTTCAATTAATCTGTGTAAAAAAGGACAAGAAATAGGTGTGGCATGGAAGCAGACAAGGGAGGAGGAGGGACCTCTAAAAGCTGCTGAAGCTGGGTGAGGGAGAGCTGAAGCTGAAGCTGGGTGGGGGAGAGCTGAAGCTGAAGCTGGGTGGGGGAGAGCTGAAGGTGGGTGATGGAGAGCTGAAGCTGGGTGGTGGAGAGCTGAAGCTGAAGCTGGGTGGGGGAGAGCTGAAGGTGGGTGAAGGAGAGCTGAAGCTGGGTGGGGGAGAGCTGAAGCTGAAGCTGGGTGAGGGAGAGCTGAAGCTGGGTGGGGGAGAGCTGAAGCTGAAGCTGGGTGAGGGAGAGCTGAAGCTGGGTTGGGGAGAGCTGAAGCTGGGCGAGGGAGAGATGAAGCTGGGTGAAGGAGAGCTGAAGCTGAGTGGGGGAGAGCTGAAGCTGGGTGGGGGAGAGCTGAAGCTGAGTGAGGGAGAGCTGAAGCTGGGTGGGGGAGAGCTGAAGCTGGGTTGGGGAGAGCTGAAGCTGAAGCTGGGTGAGGGAGAGCTGAAGCTGGGTTGGGGAGAGCTGAAGCTGGGCGAGGGAGAGCTGAAGCTGGGTGAAGGAGAGCTGAAGCTGAGTGAGGGAGAGATGAAGCTGGGTGAAGGAGAGCTGAAGCTGAGTGGGGGAGAGCTGAAGCTGAGTGAGGGAGAGCTGAAGCTGGGTTGGGGAGAGCTGAAGCTGAAGCTGGGTGAGGGAGAGCTGAAGCTGGGTTGGGGAGAGCTGAAGCTGGGCGAGGGAGAGCTGAAGCTGGGTGAAGGAGAGCTGAAGCTGAGTGAGGGAGAGCTGAAGCTGGGTGAGGGAGAGATGAAGCTGGGTTGGGGAGAGCTGAAGCTGAGTGAGGGAGAGCTGAAGCTGGGTTGGGGAGAGCTGAAGCAGAAGCTGGGTGAGGGAGAGCTGAAGCTGAGTGAGGGAGAGTTGAAGCTGGGTTGGGGAGAGCTGAAGCAGAAGCTGGGCGAGGGAGAGCTGAAGCTGAGTGAGGGTGAGCTGAAGCTGGGTGAGGGAGAGCTGAAGCTGAAGCTGGGTGAAGGAGAGCTGAAGCTGGGTTGGGGAGAGCTGAAGCTGGGCTGAAGCTGGGTGAAGGAGAGCTGAAGCTGGGTTGGGGAGAGCTGAAGCTGGGCTGAAGCTGGGTGAGGGAGAGCTGAAGCTGAGTGAGGGAGAGCTGAAGCTGGGTTGGGGAGAGCTGAAGCTGAAGCTGGGCGAGGGAGAGCTGAAGCTGGGTGAAGGAGAGCTGAAGCTGGGTTGGGGAGAGCTGAAGCTGGGCTGAAGCTGGGTGAAGGAGAGCTGAAGCTGGGTTGGGGAGAGCTGAAGCTGGGCTGAAGCTGGGTGAGGGAGAGCTGAAGCTGAGTGAGGGAGAGCTGAAGCTGGGTTGGGGAGAGCTGAAGCTGAAGCTGGGCGAGGGAGAGCTGAAGCTGGGTGAAGGAGAGCTGAAGCTGGGTGGTGGAGAGCTGAAGCTGGGTGAGGGAGAGCTGAAGCTGAGTGAGGGAGAGCTGAAGCTGGGTGGGGGAGAGCTGAAGCTGGGTGGGGGAGAGCTGAAGCTGAGTGAGGGAGAGCTGAAGCTGGGTGAGGAAGAGTTGAAGATGGCTGAAGCTGGGTGAGGGAGAGCTGAAGATGGCTGAAGCTGGGTGAGGGAGAGCTGAAGCTGGGCGGGAGGCTTGGGTGAGTCAGGGGAGGCAGAGGGTTTGACCAGAGGGTGGGAGGAAAGACAGAACTGCAGCAGAGGAGAGAGAAAAAGGAAAAAAAGAGAAAAAAGGCAGAAAGAGGAGGCGGAGAGGAGCACTGAGGTCAGAGCTAATCAGGGAACATCAGATCTTTCTGAAATATCTTGATTTCTGATCCACGAATTACACAATAGCATGGCAGAGCAGCTGGCTGCTCGGCTCCCTCTGCAGCGCATACAGGCCCAGCTGATCACTGTGCCCTTCGTCCACACAGTGCGTCTGCACTGCTGCTCCCTGGCACAGGAACGCCCAACTTAACCGCTCTGGATTCCACTAACACCACGCGCCATGTAGGTGAATTAGCAGAGTAAACGCACACACCTTGTGTAAGTTCTGTACTGAACTCCGTATGTTGAAAATGACATTGAGCGTTCCATGCGGCACAGTCGTCTTTGTTTATTGTAATCATTCGCATTACACTGTGCATTAGCAAACTGCATAGAAACTCACAGCACTGCCTCAATTATAAAGTGGTATACATGCAGACAGACAGACAAAATAAGAAAATTAGATTCCATCCATTCATTCGATCATGTTTCCGGAAACACAGTAAAGGAAGAAAAGTGCTTTTTTTTACCTAGATTATTGTTTAAGTAGCATATCATTGTCTTGTACATGATCCTCTGGTCAATGCAGACGTGGTTATGGATACATATAAAATAGTATCATTATCGGTATCTCAAGCCAGTAAATGAAGTTTCAGTCAGTCGTGGAAATGTACAGTACTTGGTACCAAGGAAATCTTTATGAGTCCACAATCACAGGAGAAACTAACTGGAGTATATCTATGGGTACAAAACCTCTCCTTGCATATGTATAAAATGGAGACGCTTCCCCAGCGGTCTCTCTACATTGTCACAGCCCCGCTGTCCTCTCCCTGAACCTTATCCTTCTTGGTGAGATGTGTCTTTAACAGCATATTACGCTAAATGAATAAATGAACTAACTGAGCGGTGGATAAAAAACCAAAAAAACTGATGAATACGGAATGAACTGGAGCCCCCCTCCCAAACTTCAGAGGGGCATTCTCCCCGGTCCCATGCCTGGGGGGGGGCCGGGGGCAGCCGGCTGAAGCTCACACTTGAGAGACCGTTCCGGAACAGGTACCCGTCTGGGCTGCAGGTGCTGCGCCCCCTGCTCCCCCACCTGCGCCCCGGGACGACCCCGCTCCCGCGGCTTTGGCCTTCCCGTCCTCCTCCGTGGCGTGGGAGGCCAGGGCAGGGCTGGGACTGGAATGGCGCTGTCGTCTCATGAAAGGGAAGACACTGAGACAGACCGGCAGAGGCTCGTTCACAAATAATACTCAAACGCACTAATAATAGAACAGAACAAGCAGTTACATTTCCAGCAAGCCACTGAAAAACGATCTATCCCTGCGAATCATCCGCATCGGCCCACAGGGAGATGGATGATCTCTGATAAGTCTTTTCTGGCACTGATTTTGCATTTTCCAGAGAACGGAAAGAACGAGCATTACCTTTTCTTTGTCTCTTGTGGCACTATGGCTTTGGCAAGCAGGTTCTTGTACCGATCAGACTTCAGGTATCTAGGATAGGAGTCCTGCAGGTGAGTAGAGGAATTAAATCAGGACAGGTGACAGGACAGGTGATTGGACATCAATCAGACAGCTGACATCAAAGAGATGGATCTTAAGGAAGACTTCCACCGTAAGCTGCCTGCGTGAGCCTGAAGAACACCATAAGCCACTGCGATCATCCCCTTATAATTGGCAACAACAATGTCTGCACAGCGAGTGGATAAGACAAATTAATTGTCTCAGCTGTCTAATCAAAAAACACCTAAGGCGATTTTTGAATTGTCTGAACGATCTCTAAACTGACCCATTTTCACAAAGCTGCGTAAGAGACTCTCTCACCTTCTTCATCAGGAAGTAGATGTGCATCTGAGCATCGTCCATAACGAAGCGATGAGGGGACTGGATGCCCAGCAGAGTCTTCTCCATGGTCTTACTGTCAATGTTGATCCATCTGGTGGCACCTGGAGCCAGGAACTGCCTACAGAAAACCCAAATCACATCACAATCCTAGAGTATAGAATCACATTGTGGAAATAGACATGACCTCACATCCATTTTCATTTTATATCTGCAGTAAGGACTGATGTAATTAAGGAACATTAAGCCATATTCAAACATGCTGCTGAAAATAATAGGCCAATCTTTCACTTTTCATCCATTGTAAGGACTGCCATAAGAATAAACTACATGAGACCTGCAAACATGTCAGAGAGCATAACTGCCAAATCTTGTGTTTCAGAGCAGAATGTTGTAGAACTTTTGTTTGTGCTCTAGCTTCTCTTTTAGGCACACTTACTTGTACACTTCGTCCACTTTCTGTGCGATTTTAGAGTTCTCTCCGTGTCTGATGTCTTCGCATGCTTGCCAAAAACAGAGGTTCTCCGCTGATGAAAAATGAATGGGTATTCCTCAATTATTAATGGCGAAACAACTCTTCAAATTAACAAAATCAATTGATGCAGCAGTAACATCAGAAGCCCAGGTCTCAGAGAAACTCATAGTCACGCATACCGAATCAGATCCACCAAAAATGGAAACACTTTTTATTTTTTTTATTTTGCAATTCTCCTCTGGGTTTAAAGCCGTGTGTGGTGCTATCTACTCTCAGTTTGTTACAGCATGTGGTGGTTGTTCCTCTCAGTTTGTATCAGTATGTGGTGATATCTGCTCTGGGTTTGTATCAGTGTGAGGTGCTATCTACTCTTGGTTTGTAATGGTGAGTAGTGTTATCTTCTCTTGGTGTGTTATGGCGAGTGGTGCCCTCACTTCTGGGTTTGTAACTGTGTGGTTCTATCTCCTCTGGGTTAGTAATGGTGTTGGGCGCTCCTCTTGGTTCCTAATGGACTGTGGTGCTCACCGCTGAACTCCTTCTCCAGGTACTGCATGAGCTCATGCCTTCCCAACGGGTCATTCAGCAGCTCCATGAAGCTGAAGCTCCAGCGCTCCACTCTGAGCTTGGTGGGGGTGGTCACCCTGTGCAGAGACCATTGAAACCCCATTGAAACGCAAAAGAACATTTTCCATTGCAGTGCACATTCACAGGGCAGCAGAGATGAATATTACCTAGACTGACTATCTTGGCTTTGCTCCCTGTGAACTGCAGATTTAAGTCCTTAGTATAAGACCACTGCTGATGTTCCTTTTAAGGAAGATATCCAGCTGTGTTAGTAAAGACCCAGCTGTATAAATGTATAAAATAATCCCCACTGCTATTTAAATAGCTAGTGCAAAAATATCAATACACGGAATGGGTTGCAATCAACTGCCTAACAGACTGGCAACAACCAGAACTTTTGTATGGTCCCTGCTGAGGACCAGTTCCAAATCCAGAGGAAAATACAGAAAGGGGGTTTAAGGGATTTGAACAGTAATGAAATCAGAGAAATCTGAATGTAAAACTGTATGAGTGAGGACACGAGGAGTGACGGACCCTTACATGTCTGAGTTCATGGACCAGTGCATGGTGTCGTCGGTTATCCAAGGGTTACTGGGAAGGCACCCTTGCATTATGGGGTCATGGGCCAGGTATTGCTCGCTGAATTTGACAAAGCTGAAAGACATTCCAGCAGACCCGGCAACAAACATTAATCGTCAGCCAATCGTATAGGAGGTTGCCTATGAATAAAAGGTTCATTCAAAAGATAATGCAGAATTGAATGCTGCATATGTAAAGCAATCATATGTCCCTCTAAACACTTCTACAGGACTTAAGTACCATAAGGTACCACATCAATGTACTTAGTCCAGTTAGACCAAAGTGGAAAAAGCAGGAAGAGCACAATCTGTGGTAAAACACTGCTGTGATCTAAAAAAGCTGCTTTGTGGCAGTGAAAGGCAATGGAAGTCCATTTGCAGGACCATTAACATGCTTGAGCTGCTCTCTGAGACGCAGGGAGAATCTAGGACAGGGAGCCACGCTCTCCTGCGCTAAGCTGCAGCTGCGCTAGTACACAAACACAAGGCCTGCACTCACGCTGTGATTCCCCAAATGAAAGGAGTCTGGCGGAATACACACTGACATTATCAGCGGCTGTCCGCAGCGATGGCAATGTGGCGATATCATTGGCCAGCTGGGAGAGAGGCGGTTTGACGTACCTCTCCAGACAGATCGAGGACTTCACCCGAGTCCGTAACAGGGCTCTTTTGTTGTGCTCAATCTGGGAACAACCACCACAGATACCGAAACAAAAAAAAACATGATACGAGGTCAGAATATATAATATAAATATACATAATGTTTTGTGATACTTTCCATACTTTCTGTTACATTTACAAATTTGGTTGTTTTATTCAAGTTAAATCTGGTGTAAAACATTTTATGGATTTACCTCTTTTTTGTAGTATTCTGCATTCTTGTCTGGAGAAGGAAGCAAATGTTAGTACAGTAGTAATAAAATGTATTTATTCTTTGACTGAATGCATGGGCAAAACTTACAAACATGAGAACACACCCATTCTGCACAACAAAGATACCCATAAAGAGACTGGTAGTAGGTACATACTTACATTTGAAGGAATTAGGATGCAGAGAGAAACAGAAATATAGCTTAGTAGTATTACAAATGACTACTTCATGTTGCATTGTCAGTCACTACCTATCGGAGGACTAGGTTGAATCACCAGTAAAAGATGCTACATTTATCTCAGAGATAATGGATCATTTGTAATCTCCATAGTCAGATATTGATAAGTAACTTTTATTCATTCATATTTTATATTTTATTCTGGACAGCAAGAGTCAGATCTTTCTCATTGTGCATAAGCACTCGTGAACAAAGAGCTCAGTATATCTACACTGAGGGTATAGATGGTGTGAGGGTGTGATGGTGTGGGTAAATTCGGTATTGTCATTACACAGGACAGAAACAGCATGCATGGTTTCAGCATTCTGGGAGTCTGAGTGATTCAAATGCAGAAGTCTCTTACTGACCAGCTGTACTCGAGAGTTGTGGCAGTTTCGTCGTTCTGGGCCATGTTCAAGGATGTCAAACGCCCCTGGCTGCAGAGAGTCAAAGAGTCACTTTACTGGCTTCAGAGAGTCAAAGAGTCACTTTACTGGCTGCAGAGAGTCAAAGAGTCACTTTACTGGCTGCAGAGAGTCAAAGAGTCACTTTACTGGCTGCAGAGAGTCAAAGAGTCACTTTACTGGCTGCAGAGAGTCAAAGAGTCACTTTACTGGCTGCAGAGAGTCAAAGAGTCACTTTACTGGCTGCAGAGAGTCAAAGAGTCACTTTACTGGCTGCAGAGAGTCAAAGAGTCACTTTGCTGACCGCAGAGAGTCAAAGAGTCACTTCACTTTACTTTCAATGCAAGTTACACAAGCTTTGTCACAAACTGTGTCAAGTACTCCTTGAAGAAGGCAGGCTGCCTGTTCTTTAAGTGATGAAAGAGGCAGACGTACTCTGCACTGTACTCCCCACAGCTGCCCGTACAGTTTAAATGACGTCAATACTCGCATTGGAAGACTGCAGAATTGCTGCGGAGGATGTCTTGCCTTGCAAGCAATGCCCACAATATCCGGTCATGACCAGCATTTAACTGCAGACCAAAGTGGTTTGATTTGATATTAAACAGATTTCCTATTGAATTAAACTAATAAAGATCGAGTGCAGGGGAAAAATGGAAGCTGACCCTGAGCGCAGTGGGAGGTCTTTTCTCTCGATGTGAAGACATGAGTTGTCTAAACATCCAGTACTCCGCCCTTTCCCCGTGCATCTGGTGAAATCCCCCAACTTCCTGATGCACTGAGTCTGAGCATCAACCACCCCAGCATAAGAAAATTAAATGGCAGTTTGATTGACAAGGGAGAGCTTAAAAGCGTACTCTTTATCTGGATTTATGGTTAATATTTACCAGGGATCACCAGGAGCTTAATGGGCGTGTGGCGGCTCGGCTTAAAGGGGTAGATGGGAGTGCGTCTGCTCCGCTGCCTCTTTTCGCCTGCAATCTGCATCCAGAACCTTCTACCGATAAAAGCGTCCTTTTGCATCTGAACGGACTTAAAATAGACGCTATTAGACAGAATTAGCGCTGCAGGGCCCCGATACTCCGTTGCATGTGCTTAACGGCATTGGAGAGAAATTTGTCAGACGACAATAAGGCCAGCCAACTGTCGCATGAATGCAGTTAAAATCCCTACGACCTGCTGCAGAAAACGCTCGAGGAGTTCCTACACTTTGACCCCCCCCCCCCGACATCCTCCCTTCCCGCACGCCATAAAACAATGGCAACATGGATTCCTCGGGTTGATGTACGCGGGGACCAGGCGCTAAATATAGCCGTCTGATTTTCATGCACCTATGATAGGCCAGACGCTGGGCGGAGGGTGGTCTGATACCCATACCGCGGTAAAGCCAGGAGACAGCAGGCTCTTTCACTCAACCCAGGGCTGGCGTCCTCCGCCTTGACAGGTCTTTTCTTGGGGGGGTTTTCAGAGGGAAATATTTTGGACGTAAGGACATTATAATGTCACGCACAGGCAGGAGTCCAGCTGGCCGCGGCCTGGCTCCACGCGCCGGCGAGACGGGTGTCCGAAGTGGAGTGGAGGATTCGGCTGCATTGTGCTTTGCCCCGAAGCCAAGCTTTCTCCCGCCTCTCGCTCTGTCGCCCCATCCTTTCATTTCATACAATCTCCCTCCTTTATTTATGAGCCTCCATACAGAGACAGAGCCAGAGAGACCCACCCCCACCCCCACCCTCTACCCTCATTCTGCTCCCAGTGTTTTTTTTTCTAAGCCAGATGTCGCATGTTATGCTTTTAACTGACAAACTGAATATTTCATAAGCACGGTAAGACACAAGGCAAAAAAGGTGATGCTACACCCTTGAAATGCTAAGAATCTGGAATGTTTATTTAATCTGAAGTTAAAGAGGGAGAGAGATAACCTTTCATCATCACTCGGGTAATGCCGTGGATGACCTGAGACTTCAGAGAGGAAGTGAAACCTATTCCTGGACCGGGCTGGAGAGATGATGCAGTCTGCAGCCTCCCCGGCCTCTGCTGCCAGACCATAATACACTTTCAGAGCATGAAATGAATCCTTCAGATCAGAGTGCATCAAATCACATTTTATGTTCCAGCGTGATGTCATCTCGTTCTTACCAAAGCCATGTTGTTTTACTTTTCTCTCACAAGTAAGCAGCGTTTGGCTCTAATGAAATAATATCTGTGTGGCCTGCGACTATTGACATACTGAAAGGAAAATATATGTAACTCACTGGGGGTCTGTTGACAAGCCAGTACGCTTGCTCCTGGCATTCCAGGACGATGCGATCAGCTTTCCGCCTCTGCTTAGCGGCCCTGCTCACAGAAAAACACGGTTTTACACAAATATCACCACCTAATATGATGTTGTTGTGATACTACCACAAGTGAATCATTTTTCATTTCTTTTCATAATCTTCTTATTGTTTTTATATGTGTCTCCTGTACATGGGTTAAATACCTTTTAATATTTCTCATATTGTCTCAATGTCAAGATTTACATGTTTTGTGTGGGTTCTGAATTTTAAAAAAGAAATGATGAATGTTTACTTGGAAACTAAAGAAGATGTTAGAACATAGTGTACAGACAGTGTTGAACACCCAGCTAAATCTTCTAATTAAGATTTTTTACTTGCTAAGATAGATCCTAAGAAACACAAATGCAAAAAAAAGAAAAATTAAAAGAAGTTATGAAAGTGTGTTTACCTCAGTTGCTCCCTTGCTTGCATTACCACAAAGTCCCAGGTATGATTAATCCGCTTGTGCAATTGATTGTAATTGTCCTAAATGAGAGCGAAGAGAGCAACCTGAGTTTTCAGGTGAGCACCGCTGTGCTTTCAGATGCACCTGAACATACTGAGTCTCCCGTCAGTCTTTGAGAGCGTCTTCCATCTTCCAGTAGCCCGACTTATGTAAGAAACAGCTTGCGGGCACTTAGTGGGAAGGAAATATGAACTTTTGTCAAGCTTGGGGCTACGTCTAGAGTGATCTCAAGGGGCCATTGGAACAGATGGAAAGGATGCTGTGTTGTCAGAACAAGCTAACAATGTTAAAAAATATATCTGACATGTCATAAAAATAGTGTTTTTCAATTCTGACCATAATTTGAAAAGTGAAGAAAAAATTATCTGTGTATTCTGCCAAAAATACAATCAGGTCTACACTCAGTATATTGTAAAAAGGATGTTGACACCAGTTGACCTTATCCTAAGTGGAAAGTAAAATTGCTAAATATTTGATGAATATTTCAAGCTACGGCAACTATTTGTGCTTAAAATAGCAGCTCTCAAAAAAGTGTGTTTTACCTTTTCATAGTCTATCAGTTCTCCTTGTTTCCGGATGTTCTTTTTTGCCAAATAAATAGCTTCATCGCACAAGAAAAGAGAGCAGAGAAATCAGAAATAAATTCTTTACAAAATGAAATTATATAATGACAAAACAAGCATTTATGAATATTTGTTACAGCAAACTGAATGCAGAGAGTGGTGACTCACCATAGTCAAGCTCTGACGCAGGCCATTTGTTCGTAGTCCAGAAGTATGGAGTCTTTCCAAATAAAAAACAAGAACCACAAGAAAAACACTGAATTCAGAAGGGTTTCACAAAAAAATCATATATATATAAATAGTTTTTTAAAAAGTATATATAAAAAGTATTTTACATGAAGAAAAACTTTTTGTATATGCACACAGCAAAATGTCCAGTGCTAATTGAACACTAACAGTGTACATATGAGAACAACTGTACTCTGTTAACACAAGACATTTTGCTAGGGTATATTTCGCCAGCATTAAACTAATTTCATTGGACGAAAGACAAGGGATTACCTGAAAACGGTAGGGAGAGTCATCTGGTCTGAGCACCAGGGTCCTGGGGTCTTTCAGTGGGTAAATGTAGCCGAACTTCACAATCAGGTTGCCAACATGTAACGCCTCTGTAAGTAAAGACAACGTTTAACAATATCCCCTATTCAACACCAATAGTTCCAATGAAATACATTTTCATCTTATTATTTTTAAAATCCTATCAAAGCTTTATGTTTGCATGGTTTGTGAAGCAACCATGGGCGGATGTTAGGCGGGGGCCAGGTGTTTTTAGAGGGAGGCCACAGTAGATGCCGTCCCATGTGAATATTTTATAATTAAAGAACTGTGGGTGCATTCTGAGAACACAAAAATATTTTCCCTCTCAAATGTTTACCCATACTATCTGCCATGGGCCCGTTACTGGGTTGCAGGGCAAATATGCAGACATACACCCACAGAGGCGGCAGCCGAACGCTCCATGTCTGGGCTTGCATTAATTCTGAGTAATGGGGAAATCACCACGTGGTGCCAGACTGCGCTGCTATTGGCCGAGACGGTTCTTTGCAGGGCGTGGCCTGAATCCCATAGGAGGACACAGCCCGTGTCACGGTCACAGAGTGTTCCCCAGAGGGAATTCCCATCGGCACGGCAACGGGGCTGCTGGGGGTTGCCTGGTGTTTACAAAGGAAGTCAACTGCTTACTGAGGCAACAAGCGGAGAAAACAACCCAGGATGGTTTGAGTGCAGCACCTGCTGTCCTCCACACCTGGAGCAGTTTTCCAAATCTAGGGGACCAATGAACTCTGGGACATGTATTGCGCTGTCTGGCAGTGGAGATCCACCCCATGTTGTTCATATAGTTTGGAAAAGGTGTCTCCTTCATGCTTCCACCATTCAGTAACACAGTCCAGTCTGAGCTGTTATCCTGAGCCCTTTGCCCCTAAAACCTCTTTCTCTATCATTTATCTCACTTCAGTTAAAAGGTGACATTGGAAAGCGAAGCATATTTTATACAAAACTTGTGAAACACTTTTCAACCAGAGGAAAGTGAAAAAAGGAGATAGATGATGCTGATAAGGTGAATTTTCCCATTATTTCTTTGAGAAATTGCCAAATATGCCATTATTCACCCATTGTGTAACAGCTTTCAACTAGACTAACTACATCACTTAAAAATAGATCAATAATTCAACACATAAATACAGATACATTCCCAAGGCGAACTGTATTTGCCACAACTCAATCAGTGCTCGACTGCATCAGCCCATAATGATAATTTATGGATACTAACATAAGATTAAAAAACATCAAATCGTTCAGTACTAAGAGTTTTACCAATCAAAACTCCAGTGCGTTGGTAAAATGGCATGAAATACGTAAAGTTATCCTCCTCTCTGAGCAGCCAACTAAAGTCTTGCTTAAGTGGAGACAGGCATTCGTTGTAAAGAAACATCTGACAATACTGCAGACAACTACCTGATAACAGGCCTGTGTAAACAGAAATTAATTTAAAACAGGGTTATTTTTCTCTGATTTATTCCATGAACGATTATGACTGAATCAGTCTGCATCAGCAGTTTAGAAAACATGTTTAATAACATGTGCAACACTTCACTCTGTTCGGAGCAATTCTGTGTATTTATGTTCATTGCTTATGATTTTTCCATTTAATTCCCTCCTTGTTAATCTATGCATGTGGTGAGTATATTTTCATTCCCATATTCAGAATTAAGCAACACTGCGCGACACGCATCTGCTCACCCTGCCCTGTAAAACCACTCCAGATAGCACTCAGACTCACTGAGGCATATCCTGTGCTAATCCCTCCCATCAGAGTCTAAATTACTGCTCCGTCTCTCTCATACCTTCCTCTGAGATGGAGTATTTCTGAATCAGCCACTCCACGACATCATTTCCTAGAGAGATATAAAAAAAGAGGGGGAAAAATCCATTTAAGATCGTACAACTCGCTAATGAAGAATAAATCAAAGAGTGGAAAGCAGACTGGGGAAAAAATGAGCACGTGGGGATCAATAGTCCTAATGCACGCAATTTCCCCTGACTACCTGTGGTATTGCATTTCCAAATGACCATTAGAGCATTAAACCACTGAAATGCAGTTTATCTTCCAGATCATCCATTTTGTTTCTTGCTGTGCACATGAGCCACCCACAGTGTTTGACAAGCATTACTATGTTCAAATAATGTCAAGAAATATATATCTACTTCCATGCCCTCTTTAAGAGTAGCATGGCAGTTGTGCGCTGTGGATCCCACCTGGTTTAGACCCTAATTTATGTTGGTAAGTCTTGCGGCCGATCGCCGGGCCGAAAGCTCCGAAGCAGTTGAAGGCCCAGCTGCGGTGCCTTTCGAAGTGTGCGCTGTGTCTCAGATAACTGACTCAGTCGCTGAGCTTGAGGGCAATTAGTGAACCACACTGAAAGACGCTGAGCGAGCCAAATTCTCCCTCCTCTCTCTCCCACAGCACAGCCCACACTTCTAAAATAATAGCAGTTGCTTGTATTATTAACATGTAAGCACTCAGATCCGCATTGATGTTTTATCATGTGTCCTCTCCCCTTCCTGTACTATTGTAACATTAGCCTACATTGGATTTATTACAGTTAGAGATGTTTTGATGATCATCTTTGCCCAAAAGCATTTCAGTTAATCCCACAGATAAACTGTGTGCATTTTCAGGAGCTGTGCTCAGGTACAGGTGAGGGAGGATTAAAAATGTGTCTCTTCTCCATATCAGGGCAAGAATAGTGTTCATCTGCACAATCCCGCAATTCATTATTTGAAGCATAGTATATTCCGTTGGGTTATGTATCAAAATAACAACTTTGGGAACAATCCTTGCATCTTTTACCTCAAAGATGTTAAATAAAAATGAAAGCAAGTCAGACTATGTGAACTTCTCTCGTAGTTGCCAAAATGCAGTTTGTGCTAGTTTGTGCAGAAAACATCATCATCGTCAAAATCATGAACAGTTCAAACTTTACGAGATTTAGACATCCAAAAAAAACTACAATCAGTTCTTTAATTATGTGTAATGTCATTGGCTACGCGTCCCACCTGTCATGGCATGGGGGATAACGGTAATAAGGAGCCTCTGGTTTCTCATCTTCATTCCCATGTCAGGGTCCTGCATAGCGACGATAACTCGCTCCATCTGGAACAAAAAAAAGTTTAAAATTCGACAGTGTACCTGTGGAAAACGTTATTTCCATGGATTTATTTGTGAGGTACACTGACTGACAAATGTAATGCTACAAACAAGAGGGCACTAGAATATCATATTGTGATCGATATGTGGCCATCCGTTACCTCTCTCGATTTATTCCCCACCCAAGATCAGCGGGGGGTCTTGTTTTCCGTGTGTCTTTGAAAGTTAACACCACCCAATACTGAGACAACTTCAATGTTGCTTTGCATGGGGTATTTACAAATAAAAGAGATAATACCTCTCATATCAAGTACAGTATATTGAACATGACAACTTAAGAGATGCAAAAATGATTTCTAATATATGTAATATGTGCAGAGTATAACTCCGTGAATAATACGGGACTCGTAAATTATGAGCATTTCATGAATCAAACCAGTAAATCAAAAATCACGAAATCGTGAAGTGCAGCTGAAATATTAATTCATAAATGTGCACTCTTTCATTTGGAGCAAGGTAAAATAATAACATGCTATTGTGTGTCAATTTAAACTGACAACGTTAGTGCAATCGTTCACTGTCAAAGGATCATAAAAATTGAGCATATGACAGTATTTGAGAAGAATAATTACACGATGCACAAAAAAGAGCAATTTACGCATGAGAATCTTACCTTTGTTAAACACGGCATCTGTACTTTGTAGCTTCCCGCTTGATTTAGCGTGTTTATTGTCATGGCTGTGGTGTAGATCCTGCGAGAGTGCACTCCGCTCTCAAGTTGGGATGAACTGATTTATTGAAACTGTGTGAAACCGTTTCTTTAAACGGAGATGCGCTGTTACTGCCCCGCTGTGGAGTTACGCTGAAATACGATTTACCTAACTCGGCATCAGAACAAAGTTGTCTATTTACCCCTTGTATAAATATGTAGTTTATCATATAATTCGTTATTAGCACTTCGTTGATCCTTCGATGTCGGCTCTTCCTATCATTGTGAAGCAGAAATCACGAAGCGTTGGATTATTCACCCACTAATAGGGAACTTGAGCTGGGTTTACACCGTCGTGAGACAGGTTAGGTTTACCCTACTAATGATGTGTTGCCGCAATTGTAATCCAACATACAAGTAAACAGTATATTGTAAATAGCATTTACATTATAATACTTACAGATTATCTAGTTTACCTATCCCAGAGTTTACTTTCCTATAAAACAACCAAAACCTCTTACAAATGCACTGTAATTTACAATGTCAATAACGATATCGATGATCTGTTTTAAAGAAGCTGAGCAGAGGTGCCACCGGACCCTATTTACCAGGGCACGTGCCCCAGCAATACCTCGCCGTGCCCCAATAAATGACCCTGATTTAAAAAAATAAAAAAAAAAAATAGTGTATCAGAATATGCAGTTTGTCATAAATGGTAAAGTGAGTGCCGAGGGCCTGTGCCCCAGAAGTGCCTCTAGTCTAGCTGCACCCCTGAGGCAGGGTTGCACTGAGGCATGGCGCTGGATGAGTAAAATAGGGCAGAACAGAACAGTGCGTCAAGACTGTGGGTTTGTAATGGGAATTTACATTTATTCCACTGTATTGGCAAAGAAAACCTAAGTGAAATATTTGGTTATTACTTTTATGACTAACTATTATTAATATTATAATTGTATTTTTGTACAAGCGTGAAGAAATAAAGAATTGTTTTAGCGAGATATCATTTATTCTAAAAAAACAGAATTACATTTTCACGTATTTCCTCTACCCTGTTTTTGTGTTCCTTACATTTCCACCAGATGGCAGCAGGTTGGCCGTAAAAATGTGAAAACCTCAAATCCAACATTTACAGCTCTCAGTTTAAATGTATTGAACAAGTTTACTAGTTATTGGCCTAAATTTGAGTGCCTGGGCGGTTCGTCATCTTTCGTGAACTATGTTCCAGGTGCACAAATCACAAGTATTTTCCTGCTGTGTCCAATTCGTTAAGGATGACTCTGTGTAGAGTAACACGCGAAGTTCACAGACTCAAATGAGATCTTTATCTCCGTGTATCTAACAGCATTCTGTTCTGAGATGTACGCTTTTGAAATTGTGCATCGAATGAAATGTCTGCACTGAAAATTAAGAAATGCGATTTTGAGGTAAAATGTTTCCAAGGACAGCTAACATACAGCTCAAGTGGCCTTTACATCATGGGTATAATTAGCGTTAAGTGAGTCATTCCTAACGTTGCTGGAACATTGATGTTGAAGGGTGTATGCTTTACTCCCGTTTTGAAATCGTAATTAAAATTTAAAATAACGATTGTATGTTGTTGATATATGGATATGACTGATAGAGAGACAGAGAGCTTCGCAGAAAACGGCCATTTTAGGCAAAGTAGGCAAGTGTTTATAAATAAAGAATCAGTCACGGCCAAAAAAAACCCAAGATCCATGATGTCCGTAGGTCTTCACTCATGGGCTAGCTGCCTTTGTTCAGACCACAGGTACTCAGTCAGGCATATGTCTGGAAACCGAGATAGAATTACAAAATGTTGATGATGATGATGATGATGATGATGATGATGATGATGATGATTCTGTTTGTTGATTATGAGGTGTGTTTGGGGTCACTGTTTGGATGTCCACTGGTGGCTGAGTGTCAGGAGCTGCAGAGGCAGAATAACCTGGTGCCTGGTGCCGTTAATTTCCCCAAGACTCTCAGCACCTGTGCCAGAAGAACAGCCCCATCCCATCAGCGATCCACCATGATGAATATGGTACCTTTCTCTGCGTATGTATTCGAATACACACACACACACACACACACACACACACACACACACACACACACACACACACACACACACACACACAACAGCAGACACAGACAAACTGATGCCCCATCGAAACAATGTCCTATGAATTCTGTTGAGAAAGTCATTATGGACCTGTATGATCTCAGTTGATAAATCACTCCCACTTAGGTCATCCGCCATTTTGACCATTTTGATTCTACCGCCATAAAATAATGTAACCATGGCGACTAGCAATCCACTGGTGTGATGAAGAAGTGCTCATTGCTGAAGGCCTTTGTGCTAATGGTAACATCCTGCACATTTCAGGGCTGATTCTGCTGCAGACCTATTTAAGAAAAAATGCTGGGAGGACTGTGTAATGGTACTTCCTGTATTGCAAATCAGTGTGTAATAAAACCACAGTGTCTGAACGAAGGACTAAAGGGAGATTATTGAACGATATCTAATAATCGGAAGTAAGCTACACTCTGTAAAAGTAAATTTATCTTGTCATCTCTCAGCTGCTGAAACAAGTGGCACAGCAAATTGGTTAAAAAATTACCAATGATGAAAGCACTGAGTACCTTGCTACTGGAAGCCACTTTTCCCTTTGCTGCACTTTTTTATGAACTTTTGCACTGAAATGATCTAGCTAGTCACATACTAATCTCAGGAAAAAGTGTGAATGATCATTGTGAAATATATTTTACATAAATGGAGAAAATCATGAGAATTCTGTATTCTACTCAATTCTACAGAGTTAGGGGAGAGTTTGAAATAAACACTTTTTTTTAATACAATACTACTATATATACACAGGAAACACAATTGTTAAATAATTGTTACATGCTTTATTAACACAACCATGATTATGCATTGTCCATTCCACAAATGTAACTTTGTTTTCATCCATGCCACAGTGTCTGTGAATGTAACTATGTTTTTAACCTGTAAACCTGTTGTTTATACTGCCAGCTTATATTTACTAAATGAATGTGATTTAATATAATGTAATGGCTATGTCACGACTGAATCCTGCATGTCAGCAGCCAGACTAAAATGTTCATTTAGCGTGTGAAGCTAAGCAGGTAAAGGCTTGGTTAGTGCCTGGATGGGAGACCTCTTGGGAAAGCTAAGCTGCAGTTGCTGTGCACCAGGAGGGGCCAGTATTCCACTCAGCTTAAAGCACATGTAGGTGCCCTGTTGTAGCAATAGGCACTGTCTGCTCCAGGAGATGCTGACTCACTGTGATCATTATAAAAGTCCTGTGACACTTGCTGCAGAGATTAGGGGGTTCCCTGGTGTCCTGGCAAAAGTCCCAACCTGATGCCCTCCATCTGGCCATGTTGTCATGCCCAGCTGGCTTGAATGATTGCCTTCCTTTCAACCTCTTGGTTATGTGGTGGTGAGCATCCTGGCACAAAATGGCTGTCACACATCACCCAGGTTGATGCCATTCATTGGTGGGTGTTGAGGTTAGCTGCCCCTCATTCATTGTCAATTGCATTTATAAATGTAATCCGTTATTATTGCATGAAAAAATATGGATGATAAGATCATCATATTGAAACGTCCCATTAACAAATCTTATGTATTGGTCTACTTATGTAAATGTGTTATTAATGTACTTGTGACACTGCTGACTCTTCCTATGTGTTATTGTATCCTACCATAATATTTGTGATTATGTATAAAGTGTGATTGGTTGTAATGGTTCTTAGTAATATAAACATTAATAAATGAGAATATTTGGCTCATTAAATATATACAACAGGCCACTCATATGATTTTATTACACTGTCACCTATTCAAGTCATTTAGAATTGCAGAATTGATGATATAACTGATAGTATGCCAGCATTGTAATGGCTATCGTAAATCAAGTATCTTCATGAGACCCCAAGTTCATGGGAAGAATTAAAGATCAATGGCACTTTTCACAATGTTTACAATTTCCAAGACTGGAACCATCAAACACAAGCAATCTTTTGGAAATCAATTTTAATGCATACCCTCATCTGTCATAGTTCTATCTGGCTATTATCAGGGCTTGCGAGGATTATTTCTCCCGTTTGACCAATAAAATCATATTTTATTTTCAACATAAAATTTCCATCTTTGTTAATGCTTCTGCCCATTATTTCACTCAACAAAGTCCCAGTGAATACCAATGACTGAAGGGTTATGCTAATAGAGCATAATCATAGACAAAATCAAGCAAGTTTAATGACAAAAAAATTGATCTTAGCAAGAGAACTATGAAGAACTGATGCGTTATTTTACATTAAAGAACACAGTGTTCTTAATCATATATGGCTTTCAGCGCTGTCACTAATTACTTTGATGCACACAGCAATAGCTCCTAATGATGTATGGAACATTTAATCTCCAAGCTGCGCAATAAGATTCTGCAGCATGCATACGTGTCCTTAACATGCTAAATAACACACAGGCATGCTTTGACACACAGTCTACATTCAAAGGTTCCTCCCTGCGCTGCAGGGACCCATTGTTCTTAACATTAAAAAGAAATGTTGTATTTACGTCAATGGCACTGAGGTAGCGCTCAAATTGCAACATTTTTTTTTACATTGTAGAATTATTGATAATTCAGGAGATGCACATACTGCATTTTGTGGTTTATCATATTATATCTGACGCTGGCATTTAAAGAGTGCGAGGCAAACTAACACAGCCACTCTAGGATGAGTGTGGGTTTTGATAGGGGTCTTTCATCAGCGAGGGAGGGTGCCACCTTCCCGGTTTTTGGGAGTGTTAGGTAGCGGCGCGCTAGCAGTTTGGCAAAGGGAGGATCCCCTCTCAGTGTGAGGGGGCTGTGATGACGTGATGCACCTGCAGTCAGAAGGGAAGGTTCTGTTTGTATTCAACAGCATGCTGCCGAGGCTTCTGCCGCTGCCTTAGAGAGTGAGTGAGTGAAACAGAGCGAGAGAGAGAGAGAGAGGGAAGGAAGAAAGGATGAGATCATTGCAGTCTCCCGGCTAATGAATGATGGAGCTATAAGCAGCGCATGGCTGGGGAAAGGGGGGTTCGCTCCTTTAGCTTGCAAATCAATAGCATCTGCAGACAGGAATACAATTTTCACATTACTGCCTCTCACTGCAGCAGGAGCCGTAACGCGTAGCGCTAGCGCAGTGTGGATTACCAGCAGATCATTAGTTCATTTACCGCGGCTTTCCTCTCCTCTCCTCTCCTTTCCCCCCCTCCCCCTCCACCACCTCCACCATCACAGTCACCACTACCAGCACCAACACCCAGGATTCTCCGTCTTCTGTTTTATGGCATGGCCAGTGAAGTATGACTGATTCCTTCTAACAATTACACGCTTTCTTCCCGGAAAGTAGGGTTTTTTTCTATTACAGCATAAGTTTTTTTCCTTCCTCTGGGAGTGCTCTTTTTCCCTGCTGTGTTTCTTGGAATTGCTGTGTTTGGACTGGAAAAACACGATGATAGGCATGGATGTGTGTGAACTGGGTGGCCAAATTCTTGAGCTGCTTTGGCTAACAGTTTGCTACAAAGGTGAGAACCTCCCAAACAAAATGTTCTCAATAGTTGATAAGGATTTTTTTTTTATTTGAAACAATTTAAAATCTGTCAGTTTCTGTAAATGAAGTGGAGCAGTTTGCTTGAAATGTTGGATAAAACTCAGCTAGGATAAATGGTAAGCTAAATCCTGAACATTGTTTTATTGTATTTCTGAATTAATTTGAACTCACACTGTAATTTATCAACTTGCATTTTTTCTCTTTTTTATTTACTGAAGCAGTTTCTTACAAAGCAGCTTTTACTTCAGTACAGATAGTTATAAAGGGTGAATATGAAATTAATATAAATCTCTGGAAACAGTGGTATTGATGTTATGCCTCAAAATGTGATTAAGACAACAGAATCAGTGCAAGTTTAGTAGGTGGTGACTGGGCATTCTCTCATACTGCATGCTCTGTTCTTGTTGACTGTAATTACATGTGTTTGAATCTTGTTGTGTCAGGGCTTCACTCTGCAGATTCGCATAATGTTACCTAAGTTATAGGTCCAGTACCATCACATGGTCTGTCAAAAGCTCTGGATGTCTCTGGATCTCTGTCATGGGGATTGAGGAGAGGTAAAACACTTTGTGTCTTTGTGGCGGTGTAGACTCTTGGTGTGTGTGCGTTCACATGCTCCTGCCTGCGCGGGCTCAGCTCTGGCCCTGTGGTTAAAGCAGGGATGTCGTGTGGAATATGGGAAAAGGTCAGGGAATTGGGGGCAGTTTGAGCTGAGGAACAGTCATGAATATTGCAGGAGTATTAATCATAGCTTGGCCTGGTTCTTGGTATCCCTGAGGTCTATGTTCTGGGCGATGGTCTGTAGCTAAGGCTCTCCTGCCAGTGGTCTTCCACAGCAGCTGTTGACTGTCTTAGGCCTTTTTGGTTGTGTTGTCCTCCAGGCTGGTAAACCTCAGTACAAAGCTTCGGTGCAAAGCACAATGACATAAATTTATCATGTCATCAAAACTCTGAATCATTCAACTTTTACGTTTTGTGAGTAAGGTATTTATTTAATAGTAAAACACAAAAGTTATCACAAAATTGTAGTGTGGATAGTTTTGTGCAATGTTTAGCAATGCAATGACAACATTCAAGTCTTCTGTTTACATGATGCTGCTGTGATCAGCTATAGCTAAACCCATTCGAATATGAACCTGATTCACTATGTTTTTGCAATTCTATCGCTAACAAGCCTATGTTTTGGGTGGTATATTATTGGTCAAACTGCAAGGTAGGCAGCCAGATCAAAATATTGGTTGCATGTCAACCATTTTGCTTGCTAGCCTGTTTTTCAGTCAGTCATTCCTCTAGGAAACCAGCCAAATGGCTGGAGAAGTCTTTAAGGCGTCTTAAGATTGCATCTGTCTACATTTTAAAAAAGTTCCTTCGTGGTGGCATTACTTTAATAGGATCTTTATCTCAAAGTGTAAATGCTACCAGGTTTAGATGCAGATTTACCTGTTGTAAACGTTACATCTGACCAATGGAAATGGAGTTATTTGTTGCACATGTTCTCCATAAAAATATCAGTCTTTTAGATTGTACAGCCTGCAAAATATGTTGTGCCAACAAGCTATGAATTTCTCAGATGTGTGGAAATAAAGCTGAACCTCTAACATATTAACACACCAGGACAATACACGAGTTTGAGAATGTGATAATTGATAAGAATCATTACTGACATTATATATTAACAATTTACTCCATTTTTTTGGCTGCAATCCATCTGTGTCTTCATTGCAGACTGTTCGACTGTGTGCTAGTCCCTCCTCGTTGCAAGAATGGTTCATTTTTCTGTATTCTGAAGAAATAGCATTCATTTTTAAATAGTATTTCAGGGTATTGTGACTCAGTTTGAATTGAAAATGAGTGAGAGTGGTAAGGTGTAAATGTATATCTGTAATCTATGTTCAGCTGAACTTTCAGTCACTCAGAGGTTGGTCTATCTAAGGTTTCCCTGGATGTAAATGTTCATACAAGCTAAAACCTTTCACAGAACACAGTGTTCATACGTTATGAAGATGTACTGAAAGTTTAAGATCCTGGTGCTTTGTCATGAAACATTTGAAGCAGCAAACCCATAGAGTAACCTACTGTATTTTTTTTAAATAGCCAGAATTCAGTTATCTTCAACATGATGTTTGAATTGAATTTCAGGTCTGAGTGCCGTTAGGGGAATAATTTATGAAGGGATTTTGCATGCTTGTCCATGTAGGTCAAGGACATTCCCTGCAAACTCAGCTGTGTCATCTTATATATGATTATTCTCTTCTCCAACATGAAATATTTATTTTTAAAGGGCAAAGCCATGGTGCTGAAATGATCACATATACACAATAATGCTGACTGAAAATCTGCTATTCATATATTACACATGATTATTAGTCTTTTAATTATAGTAAAATGGGTATCAGCCGTTTTAGTAAAAATAACTGTTGAAGTTTTATTTCAAAACTGTTGGACTTCCTGTCTGATTGGATGGTCAAAATAATTGATAATCAGTGATTTTCTTCCTTTCAGTTCCATTTGCTCATTTATCTTTAGATTGTGGTCGGCTTTTTGAAGAAGAATACGTTGACGATAACTGAACGAGGTCATCATCGATGATGTTGACACTGTTCGCTAAATGTGTGGTGCACACTAGAAGTAACACTGATTCTCTGCAAACAGGAAGTGAGTGGATGGGCGCATTAGCATGGGTTCACATGCATTCCCCTCATCCCTGTAACCATGGTTATCCATCATCCACACCAGCCATTAAAATGTGCCTGTCTAGACAGAGATAAGGTATGATGTCATTGTTTAGTGTCTCACAGCTCATTGGCATCTTCAGATTGGCTCTGGGTGTGATGAGGCCGGCTGCCTTGGTGGAAAACTCTTGTTTGGGTAATTGAGGAGATGCAACGGTGTTTCCTGTTGTGCTCTGAAAGGAAAAGCAGCACCCTGACCCAGTCCATAAACCCTGAAAATTATCTTGTGTGGGAACAGATGTGTGATCCTGTTTTTGTTTTGTTTTTTTTTTATCTCGATGCCAGCCAATTACTATAATGACATATGACAACTCTGACACTACTCAAGACGGACGTGCTTGTGGGTCAGATTGTGTTCATTCTCTTTGCATATTAGTATCCAATTGAAATGATACAGCAGTAACCAGGACTAACACACTTAAAGCCATGCATTCAAATGTATTGTTATTTATCTGACTATGGGAATTATGTATTTGTTATACATAATAAATCATAGAAAAATAATGAATGTTTATTGCCATTTTCAGTAAGGTGGGCTGCCTCTGCTTTGCTGTTGTATTGGAAATGGTTAATCGTATAATTAGACCAGTGTGGGAGGGAAGATCCTTGGCCCTGTCTGTCTGCTTACTGTCAGTAGAGCTGATAAACTCAGTCTCTGCTCTGCTGTTTCCTCAGGAAATGACCTCGCTCAAGATCTTAAACTGATTTATCCCATTTGTAAATGGGCGAGGAACTCGAAACGCATCTCTCTTGTCCTGAGAATCAACCCAGTGAACTGAGCATGGCATGGAGAATGATGATGGTAGCTACAGGATGGTGCTACAGGAGCTGGAATGAAATGTGAGCAGAAAGTTTAGCATTGTTTTAAGCCTGAGGTGACCTGTGACATTTTTGGTCTCTTGCGTCTCCAGATATCTTGGCTGAAAAGAAGCGGAGAGGCACATTCATGAGGAAGACGAGACTGGTCTGAACTACCAGCCTCCAGCGATGAAGTCGCTGGTAGAGATTCACAGCCTGGACAAGGACGATGAGAGTTTGAATAAGTACAAGCAGGCGCTCCTGGGCCCTGGACCTGTCATGCCTGGTGAGTTATAATGCCTTTTCCTGAGACATCCCAACAACAAAACCTACATCTCCTCTTTAGCCTCTCCAGACCAGTGTGTGCCTCTTCCCTGATAAAAAAAAATCCTGAGTGTACACTTTTACATTGCGCAGATTATCAGTGGAACGCATCAAGAGCTCACTGGGCCAATCAATAAGAATGGCCTCTTATCCGGCTCTCTGGGCCGATGCAGGGAAGAGATCAGTGAGAAGCCATCTATTGAGCGTTGTGTATTTGGCAGAGGCCCAGATGGGAAGCAAAGTTCCGGATTGTTGTAGCACCCCCGTTCAGCATCCCTTGGCCTGGGGATAGAGGAGCAGAACTCCAGTGTTTGCTGACTTGCTGGGGTATGAATAAAGCGCAAAAGAAAGGCAGTGGATAAGATATAATTTGAAATTCTAATGGGTAATTAGAATTTTTTTTCTCACCATGGACTGCAGTTAATCATTATGTCACAGAACGACCTTATAGAAATTAAAATTGCTGACTCTTTGTGCGGGCGGCTAAATTGGACTGTTAAATAGATGGGAATCAGTTGAGAAGTTGTTCCTGTGGCAGGGTTTTAATCTGTGAAAATCTGCACTGTGCAGCAGCACACGGCGTAATATATCACTGAAAATGGCAAAGTTACTGCTTAAGCGAGACTGATTGCTATTGTGCTGAGGAATGTAATTCATTTTTCCACCGCCCTAGACGGGAAACCCAGCTGTGACACGTTTGCGCTAACATTGGCTGGACTGCTAAACACCATAAAAATGTGGGCAAAATGTTGCGCTGGGAACCCAAGATAAGAACTGACAGATCCACGCCAGCTGCACTATGGGCCATATTCACTAAACATTTGTGATGGATGAATTTAACATAGATCTGTCATCAAATGTAGTGAATCACCTGGCTGTTCTATGCAAATTGGCTCACCTGCATTTTAGCATACATTGGTTTTATTGTAAGAACACATAGATCACATGTTTATGTCCTTGAAAGACAAAAACATTGACCTTGGCATTAATTGTGACATTCTTGTGATTAATAAGAACAAGTACCTGAGTAATGCAACTTTGCAAGGCCGCCGCTCATCCCAGAAAATGTGTTTAAATTTGGCAAATACGAGGGTAACATATTTTTCTGATATGCTAAGACATGAAGTGTACCCACTCTTACACAATGGTCCTTAAAACTGTTTACACAACTGTCTCTTTCCCTGTATGTTATTGTTACTGTGACTGCTTATTATCGTTGTCTTTGAAATGTAATATTTTATGTCAGGTCCCCCTGGAACAATTTGTTTTGATCTCAGTGGGGTGTTAATCTAAATACATAAATAAATAAATATATACATACATACATACATACGTAAATAAATAACAGTAATCGTAAGTTTTCCAGAAATACATACTGAAATGCTTCATACCTGGCTATTTCTTGATCACTGTATTTTGTCACCAAAACGATTGCTGTGAAAGTTTATAGTCTGAGACTTCTGAGACACAAGCACAGTGGAAATGGGGGTCTTTCAGAGATTGGAAACTGAAAGAAGTCGAGGAATGAGTTAAATCTCAGAAACTGCTCCTCCTCTACCGAACTGAAAGTTTCAGTGCTGTTTGAATTGTACCCACATATGCACATATTTTTAATTCAGATGGATTTTGAGTATTTGAACACTGCCTGGCCGTATCATTGGTGAGGATCTAATAGAGATTAATGTTGTTGTGAGATTCACCTTGTTTGAGTCAGTTCTGAGATCTGTGTGTGCGTGATTGATGCTGGTGGGGTAAATGAGATGGTTTTATGCATGCTGTACAGAACAAAGACAGAGCGATTACGATCTCCCCCAGTGACTGTAAACCGAATACACTCCAGAGCAGCTTTGCTAGTCTAATGTAATCTCTACAGCCTGGCTTCCTCCATTTTATACTGCCAGATCACATGACTCATATGTCTGGAATTGCTACACTTTATCTTCACAAAATAAAGGAAGGATTCATGTTCAGAACACCCAACAATTTTATAACTGCAATAAGCACATGACCTCACCCCATTTAGTATGAGTGATGCGCTTTTTAACTCTTAACACATAGACATCTTAGTGCATGCAGTGTGGGGTAATAGTTCATTTTTTGCATGGCTTCCGCACTGTGAGTGTGCACATATCTAATAGTTTGTGCTGTGTTTCCTTGTGCCGTGTTGCAGATCCCTCTGTGCCTAACATTCAGGTGACACGGCTGACTCTTATGAGCGGACAGGCTCCTGGACCCGTCACCATGGACCTCACAGGTAACAGCACCTGCCCTGATCTCCCACCTCACCTGTGCTGTTGAATGAATGACAAGGATTCAAAGCAGATACCCAGAGGCTGAGGTTCTTGAAGGACCCCAGGTTTACAGAAAACAGCGATCCATTTTCAGACTGATGCAGGACCCAAAGATGGCTGCAAGCTCACTGGCAATTTTTTTTTCGGCACAGTGAAAAAAAAAAAAATCAGGAGCCTTTCATAGGATAAGCAACGTCATTATTTGCCAGGAGAGCTCTGCTGCAGGTGACATTAAGGAAGTGCATGCATACTGGGTGCACCAGAAACGAAAAAGTGCTCAGGGTTTTTATAAGTGTGGCAATGTCATTTTTGATTGGCCCACCCTGTTGGAGTCTCTTGCTTTAACATAGTCCCCCCCCAGTCTGTTAGAACACATAGTAATAGGGGGTCTTGCCATGTGAAAGGGCAACAAAGATGAATGCCTCTGCCGAAGTGACTCAGGGAAAGAAACACTTTTACATTGGCCAGGTTATTAATCACTAGCGCCTGCCGACACTATGCAGGAGAAAAGCGAGGGATGTCAGGGCCGTACGGGTGAGGAATCTGGATTTTAAATATGTCTGAGACATTAATTTGTCCTCATTTGTGTTAGATACGTCCCCCTCACATCTGGGACAATGTGCAGCACATACTGAGGCAATGGAGGACAGCTGCCTGCCGTTTGTGGGCAGGAAGTGTGTTTGTAGTGGACGTTGTTGACACAGGCTCCATTTTGGCCGTTAATAAACAGTAGTACTCGGAACTCAGGTAAGATGATATCATGACAGAGACATTGCTCTGGTGGTGAAGAAGGAAATGGCAAAGTGCTGTTTAAACAAGGAAGAAATCTCCGATCTGATTACCTTTTCAGCCGAGTAGTTATGCTACTTCCGTTAGCTGTGCGCTTCCTTCCCCCTCAGCTGCCTTTGAACGCAGCATATGCTATGGAATTGTGATGCGGCTGCAAAAGGTTCTTCTGTTGCTAGGCAATTGAGTGATCTCTGTGTTCCCTGCCTCTCCCAGTGTAAAAGGAGGGGGTCCATCCTGCAGGAATGTACCCCTCTTCATGGGCCTTTGGCCTGCCTCCGTTTCCCCTGATTACAGCCCAGCTTCCTCTTCATGGTACCAAGCCTGCTGGCTTATGTAAATCTGTACCGTGCATTTGTACTCCTTTAAATATTAAAGCACTTTCTGAAATGCCTTTTATTAGGTTTCATCTTGCTTTAAATCAATCAGATGTACTTGTGGCGAAGCTCGATATTCTCACTTGCCGCAGTTAAGTTTCCCCCTGCTTTCACTGTGCATTCGGGCATCCTAACGGTCTTCTCCATCACATGAGCGTCTCTCTGTCCGTCTCTGGCATCAGGAGATAACGCTTACGTTTATATTTCGACAAAACAGAAAGCTCTTAACCAAGAAGAGAGCGAGCTAGAAGGAAAAGGTTATGAAGCCAAGAGAGAATCCTTTAAGTAGGAAAGAGCGTCGATGAGCAAGCAGATTTTGTTGCATTAATGCTTTAAAGCATGTTTTACTGAAGCCTCCAGCAGTAGGTCGCTACTGATATTTTTATTGATCATGACAGGCAAAAATTTGCTTTTCTCCTCCACACAAATAGGGCAGGAGAGGTTTATATTCAAGTATTTTTATAATTGAAACACATCATCAGTTTATTCTATGCCTTTTTGAACTGATGCTACTAAAGGTAGCATAGAACTAGATATTTGCCGTTTATTCATGTAGCTTGCTAATTAGCTTCGTTTATATTATTTTTTAATTGTGTCTAGCTAGTGTCTGAGCTGCTTCACTTTTGAATTAGCAATGATTATTATACAGTCATTCAGTGGAATGTTTATAAACCCATAAAAACATGCAGTCATGAAGAAGACTTGCCTGTTTAAATGTTGAAACATTTTTTGAAACAGAAATGTATTTCTCACTCATTTTATTGCTTTTACATTTCCTCTAAATATTGCTTTCAGTATCTTGTATATAGTGTATAGATAGAAATGTTTTCTATATCTTGTTCTTCTGGATTCTGTACATTTACAGTCCGTTTATCATTTTGATAAATTGCAGCATGATGCATTGAAAACAGTGAAAATGTAGCCCAGATCTGTTTCTGCCTGACAGTGAAATATTATGGGTTTTTATGTTTACTGAGTTCCTCCCCTGCTCGGACATATCTATATTTCATTTTGAAGGTATATTTCATTTTAAGCACCAGTGAATTGACCGCCATCTTACAGTACTTGTTTGTCAGAATACTGGCTCAGCTTGGATCCTAGGAAAAATCACAGAAGACATCTTCCCACCTCCAGCCCAGCAAATACACATTCTGTGTATCAATGCATAGTATATGTTACAAGTACAAATACCCATAAATGCAGAAATTATTTCCTTTCATATCCTCACTAAATATGTATCGTATTGCAGTCCTTAAAATGCTGTCAGAATAACTGAATGCAAATCGTTCAATAATGGACTCATTGTCTTTTGAGAAATGCAAATACTTTAATGAGGTTTCATATCTCAGAAATATGATCAAATATGTGTCTTTTTAAAGGGGTAAGATTAAATCATAATAAAATTAGAATGACTGAATGTTTGGTGCATATGGGCATCTCAAAAAGGAGTTGATAGGACACAGGGAAACACATGAATGTACAGTTAATTTTACAAACTGAGTAATCATTGAATGAAAAAACTGGTCATTGAGATTTCAGAGGAACAATCAGATCATTCGAGCAGAACAGGAAGTGAACTGGTTGTTGACGAGAATCAAGATACTGCTACTTCATGCTAACTGGTCCATTACCTTGCTGTTAATTTCTTTGCCTATCTCTTTTCTCTTATTGCAAGCACAGTTATTGGAAAGGTTGGTAAATTTTGTGAGAGTTTATGTAGCCAATCTGATAAACAGGGTTCGTGTAGGGAGCCATCTTTTATTGGAAATCAGCCAGGACACCAGGGATAGCACCATGGGGTCTGGACATGAATTTGACATTTCATGTGAAGGACATCCCCTTCATAGTACCCTTTTCACTGTGCTGGAGCATTGGAGTTCTCTTGGGTCTAGAGGGATGGGTGCCCCCTACTGGCCAGCCACACGCCTCCTCCTGTGGTTTTCAGGGGAGGTCTGCCATCCATGTATTATCCAAGCCCACACCTGCTTCACTTCAACTGTTTGTCTTTTGCCAGGCTTGGGACAAGTACACTGTGAAGATTTACTAATCTGAGCTGAATTTCATGGCTCATTTCAGGCTTATTTCATGAACTACTTTCCATTTCACAAGCCTCAGTTTCGTGAGGCATAAAAGTAATCTGGACACATTTTCTCAGCTCCTCTCTGGGATTTTTCTTATCTCCTTCCTGTTCCCTCTGACTGGCCACAGTGGAGCTGTGCGGTTTGCTCTGCATCGCTCCGTCCTCTGCGTGTCCATTATAAAGTACTTAAGAGATTGAATGCATGATTTCATTACACAGCGCAGCAATAATCTCTTTCTTTCTTTGGACTTCCTGGCAAGCAGTCTTTAATAATGAACCAAATGCACTGAAGACCCTTAGCTGAGGGTAATTATATTTATAGTAGTGTTATAGGAAGGGTGCTGTTATAGATATTCCTAAAGTGAATTATCAGAATTTGCTGTCTTTGATCTTTATAATTCTATTTTTGTATTATTATGTGTTATTAATATTATTAGTAGTAGTAGTGTTGGTAGTAGTAGTATTGTTGTTGTTGTTATTATTATTTTACCATCCGTTACTTTGTAATGTAATTTGCTCCATTTAGTTGAGGACCTGAGGGCTTGCTGTCCTGCAGGGAATTGAGGCTATGTCAGTCAGTGATGAGCAGGTCGTAGATGGTAAGGTGAGAAGGTGATTTTTTTGCTGGTGGTTGTCCGATAGGTGACGTGGAGGCTCTGAAGGAGCAAGCCTTCATGATGAAGGAGGGGATGGATTACAGAGTGAAGATCCACTTCAAGGTGAGCTCCACTGCCGCCGGCTTCTTCAGCCCAAACACGCTGCAGGTTCATGCTCCTCACCTTTTAAATCAAAATGGTCTAACAGCAGCACTCATGAAAATCAAAGATGTGATCAGGACGTTATTGGCAGCGGTCAATGTTTTGTTCTCGAAAAACAAAAGTTATTAACCTATAAATACTCCACTGAAAATGTCCAAGAATTCTTTGCAAGTTTGCACAAAGAAGCAGGAAGGAAATTAATTGTTTAATTGAAGTGGCAGCGGGTTCTGTCTGTTAAAGGGTAATTACAAGCTTGACCTTCGCAGATTTGACATTTGAATACTGGCGGCATATTTTGCCAGTAAAAGAAAAACACAAAAATAGTAAATAACAAAGTAGTATGAATGACTTAAGGCTGCAGAATAAAAAAATGTGAATATAAAATATGACGTTTTTTAATTAGCAATGCGAGAATCAGGCTTAATTTTTTTCAAAGGTAATAAACTTTAAAGACTACTCTTCTGTGTGATCCATTGTCTTTACTTTATTAGTTGCATAATTCATAATTCTAAATAGCAGTTATATAAGTATTACTTTGGATTGTTCATGAATATAGGAGTTTGGCTTCATGGCAGCAAAAAGTGGAACTACCATATGTTATCAGTGACTCATTGGATTCATTCAGTCATTTTGTTTTGCTGTAGGGAGCAAAAATCTTATAATTGTTTCAAACATTTAAACGGCTGACGGCTCATTTAGCTGCACCCATTATATAGCTCATAAAACCTTACATTCCCCATGTTAGTCCTAAGCAGCAAATAGTATGATTACTCCAGAATCCTCAATGGAGAATTAGCAGACTAGTTCCAATTAAAAGGGTTGGGGGGGAAGGGGGTTGAGGAACAGGGACTGTTTAGTTCAAAAGAGGTGAAAAGCCTTTTTAAAGCTTATTAGCTGTCACCGTTCTTAAATTACTGTGTGCATTTTATGGTATTTATGTGAAACAGTTCTCCCATGGCAATCTGTGGGGTGAAATGTTTATGGGGAGAAGTGCCAAAGTGTCTCACTGCACTGACTGCCAAGGGGACATCTGGTGGCCATTTGGGGGTACTGCAGTGGAGAGAAAGACAGGGAATATGAGTCATCCGTTTCAAACCTAATAAGCGCTGAAATAATCCACTGTCTTTCCCTCCTCTTATAACAGGTCAACAGGGAAATTGTGTCTGGTCTGAGGTATGTGCAGCTGACTTACAGGAAGGGAGTGCGAGGTGAGTATTAGCCTTCCTCAACAGTACATACAAAGTTGAGTTTTGAGTGAATAAAGGGAGTATGGATTACCTGTAATGCTGTCAAAGTCTGGTGTGTTGGCGATATGTCTAGACAAAGCGCAGGTTAGAAGGTGACTATTCCGTTGTTGTTTCTTCACAGTGGACAAGGCTGTGTACATGGTGGGAAGCTACAGACCACAGAAGGAGGAGCACGAGTTCCTCACCCCCTTGGAGGAGGCCCCCAAAGGCATGGTTGTGCGAGGGACCTACCACATCAAGTCCCTCTTCACGGACGACGACAAGACTGACCACTTGTCCTGGGCTTGGAAACTGCAGATGAAGAAGGACTGGGAAGAGTAGAGCCGTCCGTCCGAGCTGCAGCACAAACATCAAAGTTGTACTGTGCAAACTGGAGATCTGTGTAGAATGGTGGAGGAGTACTGGGAAAATAACGACCGATATGCTTCATAATCTATCGGGGGAAAAAATATGAAAAAGAAGATAAATGCCTTCTGTTTCTACACAGTAGTTTGTATTTTAAACCTAACGATAATAGGAGTGCTTTTGCTCTGTCAGTGCTAGTACTTTTACGTTCAGTGCTGTTCACGACCTTATAACCACTTAAAATGAGTGCTTGAATGTAAAGTGGCTGTAGAGTGGATGCCCTCCGGTATAATGTACAGTACAGATACAGTCTTGTGAAAACTACATAAAGCAAGTGGGATATAGGCCCTTCAAAAGAGCCTGAGTCATGTGTGAACTGAAATGTTTTAAATGAAATTATATTTGTGGAAATCTGCTCTTGAGCTGTTACCAAACTGTTGTTGCACATCATAAACTGTGATGAAGGCTCTAGTTAAATGTTCTTTATGGAAAATGTTGTCTGCAAAAAAAGTCCAGATTTTTGACTGAGTGAATTCCTTCATTTTTTTAATTTTTATTTTTATTTCATTTGCCTGGTCTTTATCCTTCTTGGCTGTGAGATTTGTCTTGCTCAGTGTAAATGATGAGTTGTAATCATTTTCAGAAAACAGACATTCTTTGAGAATGATGATAATGATGATGGCACACACAAAAAAGAAAGAAATAAAACATGCTTCCGGCACAACTTAAAATGTCTTTGTGTGTATACATAAGTAATCTGCACAAACAGGTGGAAGCCATGCCTGCCAGCTACACTTTTCATGGAGAAGCACATGCATGTTTAAGACAATTTATACATAATGTATTATACCTTTAAAAAGTGTCCCATGTAATAAGCAAATGCAAGAACTTCAGATATGCATGGATTTGAACAAACTTTGCAAACAACGCATGCACATTTCCAATATAAAATGAAACATTTTTGCCTCGCCTTTCCTGCAAGCTCGGATGGCCATTCAGACACCATTTATGTCCTAGTATGATTCCATTACATTTTTACAATGCTGGTAAAATGTGTGATTTGCATCCATTGACATAACAGTGGAAATGAATGTACTAAAGTGTAATGAGGGATACTTTGCAGCTGAAATCCCAAGTGGTTGGCAGTGTATGTATATTTTGAAACTTAATGTTGTACGCTTACATCTCAGTGTCATGAAAATCTCTGAAGCAGAATGTTTGTGCTGTGTAGATGGATTTCCCCCCTTATTTCTAGGCCTGCCGGAGCATGGAAATTGACAGGATAAGGTCTGGAGGCAGCAGTCTTTTTTTTTCATATATTTTGATTCATTTTATACAAATATATAAACGTCCTTTGTTCTGGGTGTTCTAACCCTGTGGAATGTGATTACTGTGTCTTAAGATTCTTTTATTTTCAGCAGCTTGTATCTTTTAATAAAGTTAAGCTTTACACAACTATTGATTATTTATTTAACTAAACAAACACTATCTGAAAGATTATAATTATGAATAACAAGCTTCCAGCCATTCAGCTCAAAGGCTGCTGATTTTCTGATTGGCATAGATAATTTAAAACTAATGATACCAACACAACAAAAAAAAAAAAACCCTGGAAGCTTATTTTTCTTCAAAATTATTTTCTAATTCAAAATTCATTCTGAATTAGCAACCTTGTTTTATGAGCAGAAAAACCCCCAAGATAAATTTTAATGAGAATATTGTCTCGAAAATGGTTGCAATATAGAACTGAAATAGAAAAACTTCAGGTTATGAATATCATTCGTATTTGAATGATAAGAAATCTTTGCTCAAACCATATATGCAAACTATGGTAGCCATATGTTTGAACAAACTAATCTTATTGCTATAGTTATTGCTACAGTCTTTAGTTTGAGTTAACACCCACAAAGTGGTTCAAAATACAGCTTGAAGTCATAAAAGGAAATTGAGACTATTTTGTATTATGCTTGCATTATTTTTGTCATTAACCGTTAGGAGTTTAACATGGAATAACAGTATGTAATACTTAAGGTTTTCTGTTGGTTGTCCGGTTTGACTGTTGGTTGACCGGTCCGTTTGTAGTTTTTTGTATCCTGACATTAAAACGATTCCTATCATAAATCAAGCCTATGACATATTTAAGCTGGTCAATCTTTGCAATTTAAAGCGTATCAGACTAATAAAGAGGTTTGAGACTGCGGACATACATCAGTGAGCGTGACTCAAATAGTGCCAGTAGGTAGAGTTGGATTTATGTAGCAAGTTTTTTTTTTTTATTTCTTACACTCCAGAACAGTAGATGGCGATGTGGCCCTGCAAGTACAGCACACAATTTAACCCAATGAGTAAGAAGTTGTTACGTGAAGAAATGCATGGATGTTTTGTCCTAAAAAGGCCACCATACAAAGTCTGTGTACACTGCCAAGCGGCGGCTTCGGCTTTGTGTATGCTGTGCTAACAGCTTGTTTTCTTTATTTCACTTAAGAGGAGAGATGTCGTGGTAACACTGGGACAAAAGGTAAACATATCGAGTGCTACAATTGCTATTAATGTGTTAAATAAACAATCAAACTTCCCAACTGAACTCTTTAGTCCATATTTTGTTAGGCCGCATGTGTTGCAGCCTCGCCCTCGCGGTCAGGGCTGACTTTTTGAATCGATACTGTTTTCTGGAGAAGTTTGACTTGCTGCGGTGTTTCTGGATCTGAACGACTGCTCAGCTTCTGAGGGTCACACACATGACACCACTACGACAGAATACACAACTGCTTAAATGTCTTTTTAATTCAGGAAGCTAGATGAAAGCTTTCCTTGAAAGAAACATGGACTTGTATGACGTGAGCAAACTGGTTAAGTTGGACGCTTGCTTCCTATTCCGACACCGCACTGAACGTAATTATCTTTTCAGTTAGGCCATAATTCAGTTTTATCAGTACAGACAATCATCGCTGGTAAAGCTACAAAGTTGGGAAGCTGGATGTGTCGTGAGCGACAAAGGTAGTCCGCTTGCTGTCAGTTTAGCTCGTTGTCACAGCGTATCTGTACGGATATTGAGTTGTTTACTGTGTAGCTGGCTTCGGATATTATGTAGAGTAATCGCTTTGATCGTATTTCGCGTTGACATGTCAAACCTCTTCTGTACCACACAGCAATGAGTGATATCCGCCATTCCTTGCTGCGGCGAGATGCCTTGAGTGCTGCGAAGGAAGTTCTGTACCACCTGGATATTTACTTCAGCAGCCAGCTGCAGAACACCGCGGTCCCCATCGTGGATAAAGGCACCATCGAACTGGTGGAGGAGTTTATCTTCCACGTACCGAAGGACCGCAATGTGCAGCCAAAAGTGAGGTCCTTTCGCTTTTCTTTTCGCACATGTACATTCGCCTTGTTGCTGCTGTTGTTTGCATGTCTTTAAGTTTTATATAGGACTGCAGCTGCCATCTGCACCTCGGTCTACTCTAGAGTTACCCCAGCGTCTGACCCCGGAACATGTGTACCGTCTCAGTAGGGGAGGAAAACATGAATACATCTTACTTTATCTGGTGTACACATCACATTTTAAATGCTTGCAAAATGTAACGTCAGGATAAAACAGTGGCAACTTGACTTTTAAGTACTACTGGACCTAGTTGTTGACCAATGATTTCCCCATACTGTATATTGATCCTTGAATTTGGCCGGAAATCCACTTATTCACTAAGAGATTGTCAGGAATAATTCTGCTTGCTTCAAAGCGTGTTAGATATCAGAGCAAAGTTAGGTGTTCTCCTGTCACGGAGTTCAGGTCTATTGAGTCAGTCCATTAAAATGCAGTGGCTTCATATGTGTACACCCCCTATAATATTTGTCATGAAGTTATTCATTCTGTTCAGAAAATTCCTCATTTAGTACTGATCTTTTGACTTTGTTTGAACTGCAATCAGCTATTTGGTTATCAAGTTTTACAACATCCTCTGCAGGTGGAAGTGTGTGAATCTGAGGTGTACAACCAAATCTTTGGGCTACTGATCTTAATACATCCACTCATAGTTTAATATTAACGTATGTCATAAAATAAAAAATCATAAATAATTAAATGTAATATTTGCTTTCCGCTGTCCACCAGAGGATGAACTCTCTGCAGGAGCTGCAGCTGCTGGAGATCATGTGCAGTTACTTCCAGGAGCAGAGCAAAGACGCGGTGCGACAGATCATCTTCTCCGCCCTCTTCAGCCCCCAGGGAAACAAGGCAGATGACCACAGGATGGCCATGCTGGGCAAGCTGGTGTCCATGGCGGTGGCCGTCTGCAGGGTGCCCATCCTGGAGTGTGCGGCGTCATGGCTGCAGGTTGGTCAGGTCTTTAGTTAGGATGCATGCTTAATGTACCTGCCGTCTGAAGACTGAGCACTGGCTTTTAACCCCTTGATCTGTGTCTGCCTTAGCCTGTGCCAGCCTGGTTGATGGAGTATGCCTGTTTGCCCAAAGTAAATTTGGCTGTGTTTACGTTTAAAACATTGATCTGATTATGGCCAGCAGAGTGAGGCATTGCTCTAATTGAGATGTCCATGTGACTCAGCAACTTTGTGAAATCCTGTTTATATTCCCCTCGTGGCCATTTTGATTAATTACTTAGACTTCTGCGGGAAGTGGCTGAAGCTTTTCTGCAGCTTGATACATTTACCTTCCCATGTAGTGTCAGAGGTGCCAAGACCCTGTCCCTTTGTCTCACAGAAAATAAGAGTCATTGGCTATGGCTGTGAATTGTTAATGGCCTTTGTTGAGAAAGAGTAAAATGATCAGTCTGTCTTGTTGGTACTGGTATATAACTTGGCAGCCCTACCTTTTCAAAGCCATTTAGTACAGATAATGTGTAGAGGAAAATATGAGACAAGCTCGTTGAGATGTCAAGTCTCATACATTTCTCGAAAGAATAGGTTGACCTTTTCAGTAGATCCTGTCCTTTTGCAAACCTGTATTTGTAAGTTGAAGGGATATGTATACGATTGTTAAACTAATATATAGCTCTTAAATCATTTGAAATACTGCATAAAATGTAAATTGGTCCTATTGTCAGTTTTAAGCAGTGCTGGATAACATCTGCCCAGATGTCTTACACTGCATTAAAGTGGAGACTGTTTGTGTAAATGGAATAATACCTACTGTCAGCCCGCTGCCAAATATCACATAGAGCCAGTCCTGCATCTCTATGGCGGCACTTGCACTGCGTGTGAAGAGATGGTAATGCTGTTACCTCGGTAACCCCTGTGCCTTTTTCCCTTAGAGGTCCCATGCTGTCTACTGCGTTCGGCTCGCCAAGGTCTTAGTGGACGATTACTGCAGTTTGGTGCCAGGCTCAGTGCAGACCCTTCAGCAGATCTTCACCGCCAGCCCTCGATTCTGCTGTCAGTTCATTTCTGCCGTCACCGCCCTCTACGACCTCTCCTCAGGTATTTGACACCTGTCACGTTTGCAGTGTTACTGGGTCCCTTTGCAAGAGTAACACTTGGAGGAAACTGAACTGAAAGTACTGTGTACTTGTTCTCAACATCATAGGCCTTGCCATACTCATAATCGTTGTATGAAAGCCTTTTTCATTTCATGTAATTTTATTTAATATATTTTTTAGGTTGTTCACAAGTTTTACATCAAATCATATTTTGCCATGGTGATGAATTCTATCTCTTAGGTTTTTTTTTTTCCTCTTTCTTGTTTCTGAATGAATCATAAGCATCTTAATCTTGACATTTCATATGAATCCATTGGATGACTCACCTTCTAATTCACAAAGCATCCAAGGATGAATTAAATGGTGACATAACTGAACAGTGTTCTGCTATTTGATTATTTCAGAAAGACTTCTAAAATGCATAATGGCAAGCCACACGAAGTGAAAGCAGGAAACTGTAGCTCTTAGAACAGTTTATTCTTCAGCTCTGTTTCCATGAGTGCTGTTTTCTCTTTTCCACAGAGGACTTGATCCCACCTTTTGACCTGCTGGAGATGGTGGTTACCTGGATCTTTGATGACCCCCGGCTGACACTGATCACCTTCCTGAACACGCCCATCTCCGCCAACCTGCCCCTGGGCTGCCTGGACCTCACCCCACTCCTGGGGCTGATCCGCTGGTGTGTGAAGTCCTCTTTGGCCTACAAGAGGAACATGAAGCCCTCCCTGACCAACGGCCACACGGGCAAGTTCGCCCGAGAGGTGACGGAGGCCGAGGGGGCGACAGGGACTCCCAGCCTCTGTACTCCAAGCTCCACCTGAGCGTGCTGCAGGTCCTTATGATGCTGCAGGTGCACCTGACGGAGAAGAACCTGTTCGGGCGCCTGGGACTCATTCTGTTTGAGCACGTGGCCCAGCTGGTGGAAGAGCTGGGCAGGCTGGTGGACGAACTGAACCCTCTCAATGCCACCAAAGAAATCGAGCTCTCATTGGACCGGCTGGCTCAGGCCCTTCAGGTTGCCATGGCGGCGGGAGCACTGTTGTGCGCGAGAGGTGAGTTGAGCACAAATCTCTTGTTCAGCACATGAACAGTCTGCTTGGTGCGTGTCCTTGAGATCTCGCAGATCAGGATTCTAAGGCGTTCTTTCAATGTTACCTTTGTCTCAACAGAGGACCTGAGATCTCTGTGTTCCAGACTGCCACACAACAAGTAAGTTTTACTTTGCTGGTGTATAACATCGCTTGTGTAAACTCAGAATTAATAGTTAAGAGGATGGCAGCAGTTGCCAAAACAAATTAAAACATGATTATTTTAGTTTTTTACTATTTTTTATTATTGTCACAGTGTTTGCCTGAGTGTGATATCTCTGTGTCTGTTCCTCCAACAGCTTGCTTCAGCTGGTGATGTCAGGCCCAGTCCAGCAGCCACCTCACTCTCCTTATCAGCCTGGCTTTTACCCCCACATCCACACTCCGCCGCTGGGCTACCCTCCCCGGCCTGCCTCTGTCCCCCACTCCACCCTCCCAGCACACGCCCCCCTCCCCTCACACACTGCACACGCCCCCCTCCCCTCGCAGACTTTTATGCCAGGGATGGCTTTTCCTTACCGCCCCATCCGCTAGTGACAACCCTGGGGCCGAAAAAAGCTGAACTTTTTGTACTCCTAAAGGAAAAAAAAAAAAATGGGACAGCCATACCTGCAATATGAAATATGATAATGGTATTCCTATGGTGGTATTGTGAAACTTTGTGTTATTTCAGCCTGGCTCAGTAATTCAGAGTAAATCATGTATAAACTGTAGTACACCAAGCCGAAGGCTCTGGATGGGGGTACTCGGAACATGAGCGTTCAGTGTCATAGAGTAGTTGGAAGCTATTGGGAGATCATGAAACCCCGTAACCTAAATTCTTCATGTAGAATCCCAAAGACTCGTAAAAGCTGAGACAGTGCAAGATGCCGGGAATGTACCTGATGCGGTACCAATTGCATATGTTTTGGTGGTGGGGGTTGGCATTTCCACACTTGAAAGATGTTACACAAAATCAGGAGTCAGAATTGTGCTGTAGGTTGTGTACTTTCTTCATGGTTGGTTGACTCTGCTCATTTCGGGAAAAAAAAATAAAAAGACAAGCATTATAAATGGTCCTACAACAGTGTTAAATGGTCAGGCTGAGATTCACTTAATATTTGTCCTTAACTTTTATTCACAATTCAAAGGAAAGTGTGTGTTCGTTCTTCACTAACATAGCTTGGAGAGTTCCACAAGCACCAAAATTATTTTTTTCCAAACCATACTTGTGAAGAAAAAAATCTTGTCTCTTCTTTGTGAGTCAAAGTTGAGGACAAATTTTGATAGAATCCCAGCCTCTGTGTTTGGCCAGATTACTGTAAATTAATTTGCCTTTTCTATTATTAAGAAATGGTATGGTAAGCTTGAGCTCATCGGAAAAATAAATCATGTTTCGGAGAGCTAATTTCGTTCTGGTGCAGACGTGGTGAGTCTGCCTGTGGGGTCTGGGTAAATATAATGACGATTCTAAAATGTGAATTTACTTTAATGCACTGTCAGTCTGTCAAATCTCCAGTCATCGGTTTGGTGTCATACTGGCCTATGAGACCGAAGTGTGAAACTTTCCAGACTCTCTGTCTTCTAAAACGTCATATTTTCATGCCGTACGATTTACATTTTCTGATGGAAAAACAATGCAATAATTCAGTACAAAAAGCACAATATTAAGAGTGTGAGACCATGGATAAGTGTAGACCATAAATTAACAAAGTTCATCTTGGATAATGGGACTGAAAGAACTGACTTTGTTCTTGGTAAAGGATATAATAGGAAATGGACCATAAACAATACATTCTTTCATGCAAAGAAATGAAAATGTATTTCTGTAAATGGCACTCATTTTTGTATTTGTTGAGCTATTGAAATAAATGCTTATGTAATATACTGCATGCATTTTATTTTCCTAATTCATGCCAGGTATCACAGACTGAATTCCAAAGTGTAAGAGGAAAAATTAGACATAACCAAAGTAATTTGCAGGTATACTGGTGTGACCTAGGTGTTATTGCACTTGCATACTTTTATTTGTAGCAATACTTAAAACTTCTTCCTCTGTATAGTACTTTTGTTTTACTCATACGCAGTGTGGTAATTGGCCTGCATGTATTACAGCTACAAACAAAAAAAATGTTAACTTTTTTTTAATGCACACAACCATAGTTGAGAAAACAGGCCAGAGGGTGTCTGCAATGGGGCAACACAGTTTGATGTGAACTTGCCTTTTCGGGCTTCTTCAAGAGCAGGATGGTCCAAGAAAAGTACACACAATATTCTCCATTTTTTTTCTGCGGCCAAACTTCCTGTGTAACCATGAAATGATTGCCAAAGCTTTGGTGATGTTACTTACGGTGGTATGGATAATCATGCAAACCTTTCAAAATAGAAAGTGCCTTTTAAACACGTGGAGGACTGAAGAAGGTGATACACAGCTGCGTTGAAGAAACTACCTTCTCCTATGTGACGTGACTTTTCTGGAAGTATTGAGTGCTTCGTTTCTAAGGTATGTCCTTGCTTTTCATTGTACATTTTTGTTCACCTCCACGTTTAACCCAAGAGACGATGGTACTTTATTTTTTTGAAATCACTCATTCTTGCCGAAGATTTATGTAGCAGATGAATTTTAGTTTTTAGTTTTGGTGGATGCTATTAGCAAATATACGGTAACCCCCACTTTATGATGTCATTTTCTCTTAAAAGCATCTGTATCGCTGCTGCAGAAGTGACTCGTTTGAGATCACACCACGAACGGGTCAGTACGAGAGTATTTAATGACGCCTGAATGAAAAGCATATTAAAGTGGATTCAGAATAAAAAGTGACAAGTTAATTACTTTGGTTACATTGTTTGAACTAAAATTCTCTTTCCAAAACGTGACAAAGTGACTATTCCTCACTACCATCAGAGACAAAAAAGGTAAGTTTTCCACCTGCAAATCTGAACGATTTGTCCAAATGTAGCACTTGTCATTTGAAATATTCTGAAGTAAAGTACAGTCAAAAAAATGTCCGCAATATATTTTGAACAAGCGAGATTTGGGTTATTGAAACGGTAATGATTTGGTTAACTGAGCTTGCATTTCGGTGAAAAATGTTAAAACGTTGTCAGTCTGATTTCCTCAGTGTCAGGGCGTACAGTGCGAAGACTTAAGTCCTGTTGCACGAGACTGAAACATCACTCTCGTGCCGCACACTCACCAGGACGCATCTGTGTGCAAATAAAAAACTGGGGAGAAACGCTGCTTCATGTTCAACTTTCTGCAAGGGAAGAATTTAGGCATGTGTTTTTATTCGTTAAAATAGAAGTCATTAGAGCTAGTAAACGTATGGATTGTTAGTAGGTATGAAGTGTGTCATTAAAGAAATGTTAAGATCAAGATAAATGGGTAATAGCTGATGCATGTAACGTAGCCTACACCCACTAAACATTTTGTATCACTGTTCTTTTAGTTTAGACGATTTATCTGTCATAATGTTTGTGGCTGTCCACTTGTATTTTATAAAGCTGCATTCCTGTGAAATAGCTAGCAATTATTTCGAAATCTGGTAAAACATTAAGTAATTAGATCATTTTAATGCATACATTTTTTTTTTTTTTTTTACTTTGTTTCTTCTCAAATGCAGTCAATTTGAGATTATTTTGTCTGCGACCCGTTACAATTTGCACACAGAGCGGTTAACTTTTAACGGAATTGTATAACTTTATTTATTTTTATTCATTTAAATTTTTTCGGTGAGGAAATAAGCACAACATCGGCGCTGTGTAAATTAATGTAGTTTGAATATATGCAGTATTGTAGGCTATATGCGTTCATCCTTGCGCATGCCTTAAAACCGATCTTTCCACCGATGCTGTCTGAACATACTGATCTGGTTATGATCATCTGATGACCGGCCTGTCCTGGTTTTTGAGTGCTTTTGTAATCAAGATGTGTTTGCGTTTCTTACCACGATGTAGATGGTATGCACGGATGTTCTGCAACATTTACCCTTTGTCCTGCAATATTTCTCAAGCAGATGTTTTCACTGTGAAATACGTTGCTGTGATTTGGGTTAAAGTTAAAATATAGTCAGTCTAAGGCTCCAGCCTGGGTAGTTGGCTCTGCACTTGTTGACTGCTGGTTGTGTGTGACCGCCTCAGGCCAGCTGGCACAAATTGGACACGGAGCTGACAAGAGGCAGCCGACCAAAAACTAAATTATGAAGTCATCACCCATACACTGGATTAAACAATGAATGAGTACATTCATCATACCAGCTTCATATGACAAAGGCAATACCCTCTGAAATTCAGCTTCACCAAAAAACAAAGGATGGATCATACAGTGTCCACCCCGGATGATCTCTGACAGAATGCCTGTGAGACAGGCGTCAGTCTTTTGACATAAGATTGTACATTTGCGGGTGCCCTTATATTTCTGAATTTGGATTGAGTTTGCACAGAGAAGCTGTCTTATTTCTACACCCATTTCAGAAGAACCATCTGAGGATTTTCTGGTTCTGAGAAAGTGCTTCATATTGGAGTCTTGTCTGCACAAAGGTGTGATCACTCTAAAGTAGTAACTGAATATTGACTTATTTGCAGATAATATCCACAAAGATTTCTTGCATTTATGCCCCAAATAACAATAAAGTGTAAAGTGCTTTTTTTCATGGTAAAATGCATCATAAATGCACATTCAACTGTTTGGGTTACATTTTTGTCATGACTTTATTGCACAACAAACTACGTTTTTAAACAGTGTAATGCCATCATGACATGAAACCCCTCTATACGTCTGTAATGTCAGTGGCAATGTGGCTTCAGGGCGTACTGAGTCGTAAGTCAGATTGAATTATGAATCAAATACAGATGCATTTGCATGTGTATGTCTTTCCCATGAGGACCTCGTCTGTGTTATTTGGTATTTATATTGAATGATACCCAAGTGATTCACAGCGCAATAGAAGTGAGCCGTCACTGTCACCATGGTATGGCCACTGCACAGGAGTGGAAAAAACCACTCCAGTGCAGTGTTGGTTTCTGTACTCTCCCAGACCCTTAGCCTTAACGCTCCACAGGGACACTAGACCAGGGAGACATGGAGCAGAATCATGGAGCCTAATCTCGCATTTGTGCTTTGCAAACAGGTGATATTTTGATCCCTCTCACATTTCCATCTCAAAAAGATCTATGCTGAGATTTTCGTGTTTCCTTCCAAGTGCTACAGGACATCAAGCACTCATCACCATTGAAACAATCTGGGCATGAAATAAAGCTCAAGGCTTTGTGGATCGATTTGAGACTTGAGCTTCGTACCCTTCGTAGAACTTGATCGTGAGCCAAAGTAGAGCAAGGTGACAGCAAGACCTTTCCCAGACAACAAGATCTGGTCTGTTCCCTCTCATTGTTGCTCTGGTAACAGTATCAGACTAATTGTTTCCTCCAAACAATGGGATTGCATTATGCAGGTACACTGTGAGCCGATGCGCTGCTGTCCATGCTTCTCCTGCCCCCCTCAGACAGTTAAGAGGGAAATATATGCAAATACATGAGGAGCGTGTGGGGAAAGGGCTATCTTCAACTTTTTATTCAGGGCTTTTCTTGCAAAAAAGGAATGATATATCCTACCAAGCTCTTAATATTTATCTCTAAAACTTTTAATATTTTTTTCCCCAGGAACCTCCAATAATCTCATTGCTTTAACTAATTACTCACTAGATCCTAAAATATAACTCTCTGTTAAGCCACATCTTCTTAAATGAAACTGAAGAAGGACTCAGAATAAGAAAATAAATAAAAGCAAGCAGGTATTTGGGGCCATTAACCAGCTCGCCAAACAGGAGGGTTCAGGGACACTTCCTTCCATTGTGCTATTCTGACTTATTTTATATTATTATGTTTTATTTATGCTGCCCAGTTTTACATCCTACAAATTGGAATGTCTTACTAAGGTTGAAAGTGTTTAATTATTCTTCATTTCCACTGACTGAAAATGATTCATGCAATAATTCTGTCATTACATTGTGACATTTTGGTTTTTTTTTAACAGTACCCCCTTCATTGGTTATGTTGATAAAATGAGTGAGTCAGACTCATTTTGACCTGAGTTTGTAATGTTGCCCATGCTATCGTAGCCATCGCACTGCGACAGAACAATAGAGCCCGCTAGAAGCATGAATCTCTCCTGCTCTCAGGAATGTGCTAGTCTTGCAGAGTTGGGCTGTGGCCATCATGCTGACTCTGTTTTCAGCCTGTCCTTTTGTTTTACTGCACTACTGATTTGATTTGTCTGGAATGCTAGAGATACTGTAAACATTTTTCAATACACTGTAGATTTACTTGATTTTTTTTGGGGGGGTTACTTTTGTTCTGTTCTCAGCAAAGTCTCTTCAGGCAAGCTCTAGATCTTGCTTCACTTTTGTCAGCATGTAAGTATCAATACATCTGTGCTTTTATATGTTAGACTGATAAATGTTTTTCAGTGTGTAGGTAGCATTTTCTCCTCTCTATTAAACTATGAGAAAAAAATTCACAGATGGATAAAGGTCTGTTTTCATGCTGGTGTGTTGGAAAGTCTGTGGAATCATGTCATCATTACTGTCATTTTTAATGTGTTTACTGACCACCTTCCTGCTGAACCAGTAACACTGTAGCATACTGTAAATACACTATACTGTGTGATCTAATGCCAACTAGGTACTTTTTGTAATTTTAAAAATGCATTTTCCCAAAAGTAGAGAGAACATTACATGATGTTTAGTGTGGTCGAATCCATTCCTCAGAACATTCACACTGTGATCATGAGTAAACCGTCTTGCTTTGTCCTTTGGAAGGCAACCGATGCTTGCATCGCATTAAGGACCATAATTGCTCATCGTAAAACGTTAAAAGGGTGATATCTCATTAGCTTAAAACAGATTGATGACTGATTGCAGGTACGTGATTGTCTCTGTCTCTCTTGCTTAAATGGTAGTCAGCATTTTTTTGTGCTTCGTAGTGGTTGCCCACAACCTTTCGTTGAGTTGAAAATGTTCCAGTTTTGCAGTGTCATAACAGTCCTGCAAATGTACAATTTTGAGGGTAAATGGTGGGTTTCTTTCGTCCATCTGTATGGTGAATGTCCTAATACAGTAATTGAGAGGAGGTGTCCAGGAAGATGTGGGGTGAACACAGCCTCATTCACGGTATGCCCTTAAAAGTGGACGATCTGAAAAACGGCAGAGGAGAGAAATGGGTAATTATACTGAGGGTACAGAAAGACCCTCCTCTGCTTAATGGAATGTGGATGGAATGGGGCAGTAATTTAAAAGTAATCAAAAGCCTCCAATCACTGCTCTTTTGGTTTGGGTCAGGATAACCCTTGGACAGAGCACAGTGACTTGGGGATTACACAAGCTTTGTTGGCACTGTTTTTTGGTGGTACCCTGTCATAAAATGAGAATTTATGGCCAGGTACTTCCTTGGCTTTCGTGGGCCTGTAGAGCATGCTCGGAGTAAAGGCAAGTTTCTGCTGTTACAGCTGTGTGTTCTGTTCTGTCCGGAGCCGTAGCCGGAGGTCCACATTAACAAGGCAACAGTTTGCTCCCTTGCGAGGGTAAACCGTGTGTGATCCAGTTAAACCGTCATTCTTATTAGTTTCTGGCAACTGCCCACATCCCCTGTGGAATGTGTCTCCTGTACAAACACTGAGATGTGCCCAAAAATACTGAATTTCTGTGGAATATCCTTACTGGATCAGCAGTAAATGCTCAAAGAAAGGGAGCACACCAACCATAAAGACACTTCTGTGTTGTCATGGAGCTGCAGGATGCTCTGTATATTCAGATCTTACTCAGTCATGCCCACACCTCCTACCCCACAGCTTCCGGTGATTCCAACATCATCTCAACGCGTCGGAGCGTGCCTGAAATTTTGAGGTGGTCCCTTTTCCAGCATGTCCTCAGAAGCCAAGTCTCCCGACCCCCCGCGGCTGGCCGGATATCCGCAGACCCCCAGCTCCCCCAGCACCCTCCGCCTGCCCGAGTGCCCGCACCGCGCCCGCGACCGCTCTCCCTCGCCGCTCAGGGGCTACCTGATCCCCAGCCCCCTGCCCACCCGCCGCACCCGCACCTGTTCTGCGTGAGTACCGCGCTCAACACCGCACAAACACACCTGCTCAGGTACTGCGGCCGGCAGGGCTTTCTCCATCTCTTCACCCCATACGCTGGGGTTACACCAGTCACAGTGGTGCTACAGTAGTGTTAGCAGGCTGAGAGCCATGTTTATTCTGGTGTTCATTCCGACCAAGAGATGCTAACTAATTGATGTGAGTGTCTTTCATAGACACTCAGGTCAAATAAAGCCCAGGCCATAAGCATCGGTTAGCATTCAGAGAACACAAATAATTCATTTTAGTTTATATGAATTATGTGGAAATCAATTTGTATAAATTAAAAATTTTATAACAAATAATGAAACCAATATTTAATTAAGAGCACATACACAGTCCTCAATGGCACTGAGTTTGACATTACTGTTTTGGGTGTCTATTTACTGACCAAGGTTTGGTTTATGGTACTAGAAAGTCAATATCTCTATGTCTTTAAAGTTCACATAATGTAAAGAGCATGCAAAAGTACAACATGTATGGAAAGGTGTGGCTTTTCTGAATGCTCCCTTTTTAATATCCAGCACAGCGCGAGCGTCTCAGGGCCCCGTGTTCACCGGCGTCTGCAAGTACTTCTCGCGTTCGAAAGGACACGGCTTCATCACGCCATCCGACGGTGGCAGCGACATCTTCGTTCACGTCTCAGAGTAAGGAGAGGAGCTGTCAGCTGCAGCGGCTCAGACCGGGAGGCTTCTGACCACAGAACAAGCTGATTCATGGGAAATTCATGGGGCCGTTACATAAAGCTCTCATGTGAAATACCCTCTGAATGCCTCACGAGCTCAGCTTAAAACACAACCCGTCTGGCTGAGCAAAGAAGAGAAAAGTCATGATTGCACCAGTGTGTGTCCTGGTTGTCCAAACTAATGGTAATCTTTATGAGGCTAAATTAGCACTTTTAGTCTCATAAAGATTACCATTAGTTTGGACAGCCAAGAGGAAAAATATGTATGTGATCTCTCACTCTGTATGTGTGTGTGTGTGTATATATATATATATAAATAATTAAATAATACATAAAATGTCTAATCAGTGAAAATATGATTTAGTCATTCCAGTCCACTGTGAAAACTCAGCTTATATACATGGAGCAAAGCACTGTGCATCATCTCTTTTTTCCCTGTCTCTGCAGTATTGAGGGTGAGTATGTGCCAGTGGAGGGTGATGAGGTCAGCTTCAAGCTCTGCCCCATCCCGCCCAAACACCTGAAGGTTCAGGCGGTGGAGGTCAACATCACCCACCTGGCCCCTGGAACCAAGCACGAGACCTGGACAGGAGCAGTGGTCAGCTCGTAACGGGCCGCAGTGAGAAGGACACCACTGATAACCGCAGGCCTGGGTGTGCGAGCTGCACCATGGGATAACTGGCTGGCTGTCAGGTGTTAATGGGGCCTGCATTTCCTGCTACTTTAAGCTGGGTCCTCCATTTTACTCTTCAGAGAGTGAAGAGGGGGCACAACTTGTTTTTCTTTTGTTTTTTTTTTGCAAAGGAGGTATGTACTATTTTTATGAAATAAAGAAATAATAATAATACATAATAAAAGACAGAAAATACAATTGTAACATTCATTTTACTTTTGGAATTTAACTTTTACGATTACTTGCCAACAATAATCTAATAAAGGAATATTATGTCGCAGACTGCAGACTGTTAACTTCACACATAACTGGGATTTTCAGTGATATATTTAGAACATTGAATACCATTCCTGAAAGGTTGTATGGAATGCAGTTTGAATTTTTATTCACTGTCCATAAACAAACTATCAACTATTTATGAATAGTGGAAATATGTGAATTTCAAAATTATTAACCTGGACTGCAAGACCTGTTTCGTTTAATGAAGGAACTCATTATTTTAATGGTAATGGGTAACGGCAGCTTCTCTTCAGACAACCTCATCCTCAATGGGCTTGGAGCATAAAGCTCCACACCACGTTTTCATAGGGAATTTAAGGATTTATATGACCAATCAAACATGGGGGATGATGATCACATGACCAGAAGCAGGACGATGGTGTGAAAACGTCAGGAACTACCTGATCTTTAAAGCAAGGGTAATGCGTTTGGGGAATCCGGCCAATTAAAAATGGAAGCATTTAACGAGCTAATAACTCCTTTTGCCATTGAGTTCTATGATTAAAAGGTTAGCAGCTACATTTAATCACCACAGTGCAGTACAATATGATTTAGAAGCTTTCCGTCTGCTGCTGTAGTTTTTTAATTTTTCTGAAAAAGGGGGAAGGGAACATCTCTGATCCAATGCTTTGCAGACTTTCCACAGCATCATGTACAATATACATCACATACTACATTGTGCACAATAAGGCACATCCATGTTTGAGAAATTCACATTTTAAATACATGATTTTCAGGTAAATTTACTGGCAAATAACATCATATAAATTATATACATTTACATTATTTATTGATTGAACATATCAGTAAATTGTGACACTCATGATCTAAATTGAATCCGTTTCTTCATTGGATTAGTGGTGCTTACAACATATCCTAAACCTGTGCTATTTATCAGAAAGCTTTTCCAGTCTGAAACACAATGGCCAGTAGATGGCAGACATCTCACAACAAAAAATGTGTCCACTGCAAGCCCACGTGCAAATGTGCAGCACTTTTAAAGGGGGATTTCACTTTCTTAACACTGACGTTTTATAGTGTCCTTCCCTCTGGTTAGTCTCCATGAACCAGTTAGACTCACTTTCTGTTTGCACTGTCTTCCCATCATTCTGAGTTTTGTGCTTGTCTGTTTAGGCCTTGTCCTACCTTCCAATTCACTGCTTCTCATTTCATGAAACCTGAAAAATGTACCTCTAGCACATATATGAACATCATTGACACAGGACCCCGTAATATTGTGAAAAATAAGAACTGGTTTGAAACATATATAGCTAAGCACTGAGTATGATTCAAATTGTGACTATGACATTGGCTTGGAAAAAAGCATATTACCAAGTTCTGTGTCAATGTGGTTTGAAAACGTGTTAAATTGTACATTTTCCAGGTTGGTTCGTGAAATAAATTGTGGTGAATTGGAAGTTCAGAAAACGATTTTACCTCTTTCATGAAAACACAGTGAAGGGAAGGAAACTAAAGACCTTGGGTGATTTCAAAGGTGAATGCCTCTTTAAATCTGCCAAAAATGACTACTTCTACTTTACCAATATTTTCACAAACACTACAAGGATGAAGAGGTAGGATACACAGCTATAGCTGCCACTTGCAAAAATATGACTATATGCAGATATTTGGCACTGTTGCACATTTGCATGTGGGTTTCAGGGTTAATAAGGTTTACCACTGTAAACAATATTCAGTTTTCATGGGGGGCAGGGGAGGGGAAACTACCTTGCTATGATCTTTACCCTCATCCAACAGCATGGTGCACTGGTATGGTTCTGGGTTCCCCTTATTCCATCCCATCATTTTATAATGAAAGTAACGCGTAAATGTCTTTAAAATGTCATCTTTTTGACCAGACCTAATCTCATCATACACTGCAAGGGCACTGGCTTCAACATCAAATACATGTTTATACTGAAGCCTCCATGGTGCAAGTAGTGGAGGACGATAACCGCCATCTTTACCAAGTCTACGCTCTCTTCCTGTGCCCTGCGGTGAGTACCCTGGCTCTAAACATGGCCCTCATTTGAAGAAGAGTTCCTGGCAGATACGTATGGTGTCCTCTGGACAGGACACTTCATGCCCAATGGTCCTGGGATCTGCATAGATCTCATAGTCATTACCACCTGGGGAAGAGACACAGCAATGGTGAGAGCAAGTTACCACACCTCACATCATATAAAAACACTGACATGAAATTTGATTTAACTGCACAATACTATTATTATTACTGTTATTATTATTATTATTGTTGTTATTATTATTGTAAATCTTAGTAGCAGTAGAAGTAATATGACTCATAGTGGTAGGAGAGTTTTAATGAGTTATTGTGAATAGTAACTGTTTTAAATAGTAATTAAACTCACAGGTTTGGTTTTGTCACCAAAGAAATGGATCTTCTCGTAGCTGTCTTTCTCCACGATTCCCAGGCAGTAGCGTTTATCCCACCCATCAGGAAACACATCAAAGCTAATCTGGCCCCCTGCGCAGACAGGAACAAAAAAAGAGAATGACTTCAGATTCCACATAACCCTTAAGTGTGCAGGCTATCAAAAAATGCATTTACCTATGGAAAAGGACAGTCCCTTTCCAGCAAATTCTTCCCGTAGGACAGAGACAAACTTGTCTCGGATATGCTCCTTCTGTAAAAATGAGGACATTAATTATTTTTACATGCAAATGTTCATCTTTTCCTCCTTTCATTATTAGTATTTTTCCACATCATTTCACCAAATACTATTTGCATACAGTAAATAACATACCATATGATCAAATCCTACAAATATTAAGTAGAATAACAATATAACATATCACTTATACTTTGCTGTGCTTCTCAACACTAACTTCCAATTATAATTTATGATGTAATGATTGAGATTTGGGCTGTATGATCTTGTTTGCCACTATCCACCATGTGGACGTTTTTGAAGAAAAGAACACCAGTCTTTGCCAAAGTAAGTGATCTTTCCTTAACACCACTTGCACAAGAGTTCTCTGACAAGTTTGTGTGAGGTAAAATAGGGTTTTTGTTGGGATAGTTATGCATAAATCCAACACACTCCTTTACTATACAGACACCTAATTCATGTTTAAAACAGTCATACATATACATAGAGTATTTGAATATGAATGACACAGCTCTTTAGCCACTTCTAAGCACATACAGTAACTGCCAGTTTTAGTCTCTGCACCCTGATTAGAGATCAGTTCTGCTGAGTAAGCAGACAGGAAGTGGATAGTTTGTAATGAGATTCAGGCTGTCATACTTACCTTGTCAAGTTCAAAGAATTCGATTCGTTCTTCTTGGCTGCAGCTCCTCCCTACTGGTGAGATGTTCAGCATTCCATTGCGGAACTCAATAAAAGTCCCCCTTTGTTAAATAAACAAACGCCATTCATTAACCTCATTAGCATGTTTATGTCTTTGACACCCAATCAGAACGCAGGCTAGGGGAACATCCTTCGCAGGCTGCAAATGTTACGTCCGGGTATCAGAAAACCACAAAGCTGCAGAAAACCAGTCTCGTCCAGTCAGTTTTATTATTATTGTTATTAACCAGCCTTAGAAAAATGTGCCATCTTTGTCAACACCGGGGAAGACTTTGGAATTTGCTGTCTTTGACTGGAATATACCAGATCAGCCAAAACAATTGCAAAAATGGAAAAACAACTTGAAAGGTCATCAGTCACACAAGGGCAGACTAACATCCACTCAAACATAAAGTCACAATGTATCATTCCATTAAAAACATGATTATCATGAAGCCTGGCAGCCGATAAAATGACAGTGCCCTGTGCAGACCTGCTTTTCTCACCTTTTCTTGGGTAGTTTGATCTTTGCCATGTAATTCAGACAGAAATTAATAAAGTCCTGCAGCAGGTCTTCACCCAAATATGCCTGGATATTCTGAAAACCAAACAAAACAAATGCTTCAAGTACTGTAGTTGACGGTGATAGCCAATGTTGTCATATTGATTCCAATTCCTTGATGGAGTGCTTGCCTACCTGCACAGAAACCAGTTTTCCATCTTTGTATGCAACCAGTCCGTTTTCAGCAAACACATAGTCCACTTTATCCACCACTAACAACAAAACAAATTAACAGTAAGACATAAAAGGGTAGCTAAATTCACTGTGTATTCCTGTCAAAGTAATTACCAAACTTTTCAAAAGCTATAGCAAAACTGGTATACTGTTTGGTGTTCCGACATTACAGTGTACATTTCCTGAATGTTCTGGTTCTGTTTTAACAAGAACAAGCAGCTAAGCGAAGGTGTTTTCCCAGTACATCACACCCATTAACTTAATAAAGCTTAATTTCAGACATTCAGAATAATGATGGTAAGGCTGTATTAGTGTATGACTGAATTCCTAATTCATAGTAAGTATTATGAATTATCTTTACACAAGTGTTTATTAAATACAAACATTGTACGAAAATATGAAGTTGCACTCAACCGTCATTCCCAAGTTGCTCTTTGATCTTTTCAAAATCTGATCCTCCGACAACGCCAACGCGGACTCTTTGCCTCAGATTCTTCAGAAAGTCGTCCATCGCAGGTGTGGCTTTCTATACAGTGACATACATAGTTTATAAAAATCCATATTCATAATTTGTATGAATGGGGGGGGCGGATATTTCCATCATGTTTTCTGCATGACACAAACTGTAGTGCATTAATTAGGTTCGAATTTACATGTTTGTTGTATGCGCATCTGTTCTTGCCTGGGATATAACAACTGTGGGGAAGAGAGGGGAAAGGCGCTTTAAGAGTGACAAATTATGGACTGATGCAACGTGACCAGTTCTGTTGAAATGTCACTGGAGGTTATAAGTGGTGAGGGTGAAACTGAGATCCTTCTTGCTAGCTCGCTAAAAGCCTTAAACAACGTTACTTTCTCGATTCACTTAATTCGTTGACTGAACGGTGAGAGAGTTAAGCTTAGCAAGCAAGACCATTACGGCCATGTAAATAATTCAAACGCTAATTAACTTAATATCACGTTACTTCGCAACACATTCAAGATAATAATTCGCCACTATTGTGGATAATGTGGTGAAACATCAACTTTTTCAATACTACATTGAAAAGGGGCAGTGGTAACTAGTTATCCTGCAGGCAAGCTAAACTATTATAGCATAGCTTTATTATTATATCATAGTAAGAAAGCTTGCAAGCCACCATCTCATTCATCACGTTTCCCTTGATGTTTCCCAGCAGCAATAAATGTACACGATTCACTGACTGTTGGCATTTAATATGATCTAACGTTAACCACTAGTCATTGTGTATAAGGCAGCTAAATTCTGCTCATTATTAGTCAGACGGCTGACTAGGTTGACTTAAAGTGACGTGTACCTTGCCCGTGGTAGCCACTAGCATAGGTTACACTGAGCTATCATTCGTTAGCTAGAAGTCGGTGACTTGAGCGCTGGTGCCACTGTATATGGCTACAACGCGAAAGAGTGTAAGAATCTTATTTCAACTCACTTGGCGAGCAGCAGTAAGTGTTCCATCGACATCAAACAAGCAAAGTGTTGTCTCATCCACGCCTGCAAGAGTCATTTTACTTGGCGATCGTTGTTGACCTAGCTGGTATATTCCTTTTAGCTTACAAATTGTGTACTGCAAAGAAAGATTAGTTTAAGGAAGAAGAGCAATGCAAAATTTATGCTGCATTCATACACGTCAGATGGGCTAAGCACTTTTACTAATACATATAAAGAATGGATTCAACAACCTATTAATGGTATGTCACGACACATGATCAACATGAGATACGCATCAGTGAATCTGCTTCGCGTCTTACGTGCGTACATGTAATAGTCTTGGGACTTGTAGTTTTAAGGACTATAGCTAAGAAAGGCTACGTTTAAGAAAACCAATCACCCAAAGCACAACCGTAAACCAAGGGGTATCATCAATGTCGTTTCGAGAAATAAAATGAGAGGAAGGTCAAAATACTTGGTAATTACGTTATAACCTATCCTGAAAATCAACTTTTCTACCAAGAACACATGCACTCCGACCCGGAAAATATCACAACACATATCGCGCCAAATGCATTACTGGATATGTAGGCGCCATTGGAATTTGATTAACAGTTTTCTATGAATTTCTGAACGTCTGTGTTGTACGGTTCCATACTTTATTTATTTATTTATTTTACTTAAAAACAGTGCTGTATGACATCCTTGAACTAGACAAACCAGTATACACAGTCTTTGGTACATCATTTTGCATCTTGGAACATAAGATATGAGCCAGTGTTTCCGTCAAGGACCTAAATGGTGAAACACATTCGAGTTTTGCTCTACAGCACTAAGGATAATAAATTCTTTTAAGGCACATTGCAATTGCTGGTATACTGTATTTACTTTCACCATCACTTAAGGTAAGCTATCTGCTTAGTAGTGGTCACCTTCATTCAACTATATGACATAGGTTATTGAAATTAAATCACCTTATATGACCTTAAATTGTCGGGTTAGGTTGACAGCATGATATGTTTGTGGGTATTACTTTAGTTAAACTGTCACATTAGGACACAAGGTTTAGGTAACGTTAGCTAAATTTGCTAACAGTATCAAAAAAATGCTCAAAACTAAGTGATTAAGTGTATACATTGAAGAGCAACTGCTGCAGACTAGACCCAGCATTATTAAGACGCTGCATTTTTACAGTCGACGAGATACCTAACTTTTCAATGAATTGGCCAAATGTAGTCTACATCTGACAGGGTTACATGGATAGCTAGAGTTTGATATCATTTAAGATTTCTTTGTCCGTTTTCTTGTACATTTTGTTTAGGATAGGCCAATGCTCCTCTTGGCCCTGGTTCCATCCTCGGCATTGGGATGTCGAGGACACTTGGTACTGAGACATTGTCGAAAACTCCTGACCGGCGCTCGACCCCTCCCACATGGAGCTAGCCGGGCGCTCCCCAGAAAGATCGCACCCATCAATCATTGTCGCATGGTGTCCACAGTGCCCCACAATCAAACGCAGCTAAAACCTGATGACCCACACAAGTTTACCCTCATTTACTCATTTCCAGCAATTAGGATGCTCCGGGTAGTGTCCAGGCTTAAACTTCTTCAGACAGGAATCACCCTGCTGCTGCTCCCACCTGTTCATTACTTCTACTTTCACGGCCAAGCCTCGTACGATCTGATGTGCTACAGCACTGGGATTGCTGTATTCGCTGCCATTATGCTTTATTCTCTCAGTCACTACCTCAGGCGAGTTGTGGGAATGATGTACCTGGACAACTCAAAAACAACACTTAAAGTCTCCCACCTCACCTTCTGGGGCCATCGACGTGACGTCTACATGCCTGTGACGGACGTTATGACACTTGGAGACACCGGCGACACCAGAACTGAGCCGTTACTTCGTTTGAAGCGCTACAGCTGTCCGGACACTTTGTATTTCTCCACCCGGCTCGGGCGTGTGGTGGATAAGCAGGCCTTTGAGTTGGTCTTTGGTAGATTCCCTTAATGCTCAGCTTGAAACCGCCGCAGCTCCCTCTCCTAAGATTCCATGGCCATAACCTGTCTGTTTGTAATAACAGTTCATTGTCAACTGTATTTCCAGACCGCACTGACCTTATCGTTATAAGGGTACTGAAACATGTGGATCTTTTGTATTGAGGGTTACAATGACTTTGCGACTCAATCCACCAAATTGATTTAAGAATAAAAGTGATAATTTACAATGGTCATCCATTAAAGCCAAGACCCTTTGGCAGGAGTGCATACTTGTGAATATACTGTACTTATAAAGAAAATGCTTTTTATAATTTGTCCATGAACCCTATACATTTCCACTTAGAGATTGGAACTGTATATTTAAATGTATAGATTAATCAAATATCCAAACAAACTTTCAACTGTTATGTAAATAACTTAGTAGCAGCCTTGTTAGTTTTATAATGGTAAATAAATATAGAAGCATGTTGAAGTAAGTACTGATTGAGTTTAATAATATCTAGACTAAATATGTCCAATTTTTATAAAGCCAATGATTTATATATAGATGCTGATGCAATTTACATGTAACAAGTTTTTTTTTTTTTTTCTTGAGATAGTACTTCAGTCTCACTGGTAAAAAAAAAAATTGAGCTATTCACATTTGTCTCTCAATACCTCAGTTCAAATTGAGAGTCATGCAGAAGTCTTGATGCAGTTTCCTTTACTGAGTCACTCTGCCCAGATAATAATTTGCCATTATTGTGGATAATGTGGTGAAACATGAACTTTCCAGTACTGAATTGAAAAGGGACAGTGGTAGCTAGTTATACCGAGATTTCTCTCAGTTTTGACCACTCTAAGAATCCAAAATTCTCACTCAAACAACATGATGGTTCAACAATTTATTTACAATCTAAATACATATACATCAGTGTGTGTGCACACACTAGAGTGAGGAGGACAGAGTACACCTGGTCCAGGAAAAAAGCAGCATTGTTTCTTTAAATCATGAGGACAGTGACTGATTAAGTAATGAAGCAGCTGTAACAATTTTCGGAAAGGTAGCGCTGGTCCCCCTTTCCGAGCGTGAATAGTAATCCTTCATTATAAATTCTGGAGTAGCTCATCTGATACGCTCAGCTGTGGAACTTCGGCGTGAGGAAATACTGAAAATATGGAGTTTTTCTGCACTCTACTTCATCTCCGCCAGAGCCTCGTTGAAGATGTTGAGGAATAGATGTGCGTGGTGCTCCTTGAACACCAGAGCGGGACGGAATCTAATGGACCTCTCTCCGCAGCCTCCCAGGACTACACCTGTGGGGAAAGTACATGCGTTTAGATCGGTGCCTGCATTTGGCTCCTTACATGCAGACTTTCAGGGCACCATCCATGTACCTCATTAAATGGAGTACAACATAGGTCCACGCCCTTGAAAGATTCATTGTGCTCAATTAAGATTAATCGGTGCAATTTGCCATTTTTCTTGGTCATACATTTGTGAGCTTATTCAGATATAGGCGATATGTGTTTTTTTTATTGCTCAGTGTGTTTGGTTTTTATTTATGTCTCAATCAAACTAACAGGATGAATCATGTCAAAATTCTGAATGACATCCCAGTAATGCAAAATAAAAGTATTCTCACAATAGTATCACAGATATCAGGAAGTACAAGCATTACAGTTTAGTAAAACATAGTTTTCATGAGTACTGTAATCATGTCAAGTTTTTTTCTTTTAGCATTGGCATATATACTTTAAATATAATATATATAATATAGTTTTATTGTTTTATACTGGCATTTACTGTTTTGATATGGCCAATTCTCACCTTTGTTTCTGGCTTTGAAGATGAGGTTGTTCCGTGTAGTTTCATCCCGTACATCAATGGCACAGAAGGTGCCGAGGCCTCTGGCTTTACTCAGGAGATGAGGATAACGAGCCTTTTGGAGAAAACAGTTTGAGTTTTTTCAAAAAACAAAAGAGTACTGTTACAGGTCCATTCAACTTCTGCCCTGCCATAGCACAGAAATAGCGGCCATCACTTCACAATGCTCCCCATTTCACACGAAATACAGTGAAATTATGAACCCCACAACTGCTCCTGTACCTGCAGCTCATATAAGCCGTGTAGCATGACTTTTCCGGAGCGTTTGACTTCCTCCAGAAGCCTCTCTCTCTTTATCACCTTCAGCACCTCCGTCAAGAACAGGTTCTTGGTTTGGTCCCCCAGCCATGTGTTGAAGATTCTGAATGGCTAATAACACAGACACAAACATAATCACTAACTGAAGGTATTGCTTGTGCTTACATTTTATCAACATAATTATTCTTTTTAGCTAAATATTTCTTAAAGTGGGACAGGTTATATACTACATCTGGATCCTCTATTGTGTCATGATTCTTGTTTTGGGCCCTTGAACAAGGCCTTTAACCCCACATTGCTCCCAGGGGGAGATCCTCGGTTAGCATAATCAACTGTTAGTCACTTTGGATAAAAGAAACAACTAGATGACTATAATGGAGATTTCATTAAAAAAAAAATACCTTATCTGGTAAGAAGTCCTCTTTGTGGTAGTAGCCACCTGTCAGCATCTTCTTGCTGAAGGAGACGATGTCAGCAGGGTCATCTAAACCCCAGTGCTCGTGGGCCCAGAACCTTCCGGTAGCACCTCCCCCAGTCTGTACCTCATCCACATGGAAAGCACAGCCATGCTGATGGAGACAGAGAGAGACAGGAGATGGAGAAGAGCACGTGAGGCGTGGGGGAGGTACAGAACACCATTGCAGAGAGCTCACTCAGAGTGTAAAGGAAGACACTCACTGGGCCGTTTTCCTGGACAAGGATCAAGCCTACTCCCAGACTACAAGAAATGTTCAATGATCTCCACTGAAAAATGTTTTTAGTTTAGGACTAGGCCTCATCCTTGTCCAGGAAGTGGTCCATTATCCTCACTTCCTGAATACTGCAGGAAGCTACAATATGGCTCTCCCTGAATCACAATATTTTAACTCTAATGACTGTTTTTAGTGAATCACTGAATATTTGTCTCAATTTTTCTAAAATAGTACATATGTACCGAGACAAAAAAGAACAAAAACAAAATGTTACCCTGCAAACATACGTAAATCTGGAGTACACTATTGAGACACAGTTGACTGAAATAAAGTTTACCTTCCTGGCGATTTCACGCAGCTTCCTGTAGAAGTCAAACGAGGCATGATTGTCTCCGCCCTCTGCCTGGATGGGCTCGATCACAATGCCGGCCACTGGTCTGCCCTTCTTTCCCCATTTTTCAATCAGGTCCTCCACCTGAAATGGAGCCGCATATGCTCCGTTCACATTCAGGAACAGTATCTGCTTCTTGTAATAAATTCTCAGATCAGATTTAGGCAGATTTGAACATTCATGACAATAAATTGTAATGCCTTAGGAACTCGTTATGCTGTTAAGGCTCAGGGAGACTGTTCATGCAATTCATGAATATAATAGGAAAGAATTTTCTGTGCTTGAAGACTGAGAAACAGATTGAGAGGGTGTGCCAGGGGAGAGAAAGATGGTCTCGTTTGATTGGACAGAAGCATGACCATTCTGAGGAGGGAGAGAAAGATGGTCTCGTTTGATTGGACTGAAGCATGACCACTCTGATGGAGGGAAAGATGGTCTCGTTTGATTGGACAAAAGCATGACCATTCTGAGGGAGAGAAAGATGGTCTCGTTTGATTGGACAGAAGCATGACCATTCTTTGGGGGGAGAAAGATGGTTTCGTTTGATTGGACAGAAACATGACCATTCTGAGGGGGGAGAAAGATGGTCTCGTTTGATTGGACAGAAGCATGACCATTCTGACCTGCTCCAGGCACCGGGCTTCCTCCTGTGCATTCTCACGCTTAAACTCCTCCAGAGGGTACTGAAGCTTAGGGAAGGGGGCGATGGGCCAGTCAAAAGAAGGCACATCGACCTTCTGGATTGCCTTTGTGTGCGTCGTGGCTAGGCACCCTAAAGCAAACAAAAGTAACATTGCAGCTAAGGTCCCAAACAACACAAAATGTTATGAAGAACAGTCTGGTTAGATTTACTTTTAATCGTAAAAGTAATAAAATGTTTGTTAATAAAATTTTGTGCCCGTAAAAATTTAAGTATGTTTTAAATGTAAGTATTGAAATGCCTGATTGCTTTCCTGAAACAATTAATATGACAATCCATGACCAATTCCAATTCTTTAACCAGAATAGCAAAGCTGAATAGCATTCCAAGACTATTCCTGCAATGGATTGTGACTTAAGATAACATTGAGGGGTCATCCAGACTTTAACCCTCTTAGCAATATTTACTATGACTTTCCAGGAATTTCCTCTGAACCAAAAATGATCAGCTGGATTCAGAGTTACATTGTCTCACCGAGGGTTCTCCCATGAAAACCACCCATGAAGGACAGAATGCTGAGGTCAGGGCAGCCAGGGCTCTGCAGCAGGAAAAGCAAACCCAAAACGAATTGTACAAGAATAAGAGAACATTAAGCAGCAGTGCAGGAGAGATTTTTGAAGTGGAGGCAAAAGGTCTCAACTTTTAAAATTATACAAAATATTTTTTTCTCAAAAGTGGGGGGGGCGGATCAGGGTCCCTATGATGGAGGGGGCGGATCCCCGCCGCCGTCTGCGCCCCTGACATTAACCTTGTTAACATTAAACTTGACATTAAACTTGTTTATGAAAGTAATGAAGACATTGGTATATTGTTATTTACCTTGATGTTTAGGAAAATTACACAAGAACATTTTACCTGGTTGATCACTGATGACTTGAGTTCCTCTGGGGAGGGGTCTGTGTGGCCCCTTTGTTGGTTCTGGGAATGACAGATTTAAGTTTTAACCTTCATCTTGAAATACCCATATTCACCAATAGAGGTCATCTTCACTGGGTACGGGACATGGGGCTTATCTTGCGACAATTGACTATTGTGTTTTTTTTTTTTTTTTTAGGTTGTGATTCTAATAGATGTTTTTTTAGTTTGACAGCTCATAAAACCCTTAATGAAAGTGTCAGCTAAACAACCCAATAATAGCCTTCATGCTTACTCTGTACCAGATGAACATGGCTTTGTAGGCATTCTCATTGGAGCAGGAGCCGCAGGCCATAGTCTGCACCCGAGTCATGCCTCTGGGTGCCACCTGGTGAGGGGAGAAACGCTGGGATATGATCGCATACTCTCACATGAACATTTCCTCATGCTCCACATAAATGCACTTTAATAAAGAAAAATATCTGTGCAAGGACAATGAAACAGCTTTGGCGTTGATTTTGGCAATGGAAGAATACATTAGCTGTGGTGCAGAAGACAAGACGCTCTTGAATATGTGGATATAAATACGAGGTGTTCCTCAGTAGAGCTGCCTCTCACGTATGACTGACGTGTGCTGGCGTGTTGACCTAGTTTGATTAGATAAGCATGGAGAGCAGACAGATAGATCCTTTAAGTAAATATATGCCTGAGTCTTATCGCTTATCTTGCTTTTTGTCTTCAAAAGCTTCCATGCGGAAAGGGGCATGAGGAATCAAAAACTTTGAAACACAGTCTGATATCAACCTGTGGCAAGGATAAGTCTGTAAATACCTTTTCAGCCACTTTCAGGTGTAATAGATTATTAGTGTGATTAGTATGAGCAGTACAGCAAAACCAGAAACAAAAGGATGAAAACAAGGGCCTTATTTGGCATTAAACTCACTGAAAGCAGGCCAGCATTCAGTTTCTCAGGTAAGTTGTCAGGTGGTAGAACCCCAAGAGCTGGTCGGTTTATGAATGCACTCTGAGAACGAAGTTGAGAAATATGAAGACAGTTGAGATGTAAATCTCTGACCTTATGATCCAATTTGATTACAATTCTTAAGGTAACATTCTAACACCAAATAACGAAGCAAAGGGAATGTGAAAGTGTGTGGTTCTGGGTCTGGGTGATGCACTTAACGTCTCAAACGAATAACCAGCAGATCACATAATAAAAAAGGGTACCAGATGCGCTCCAAGCCCGCTACAAAAAGAGCACTAGAGAGGTGCTCAACAGCGAGGACAATCAAACTGTATAACAGGACTCCTTACCCAGGCAAATTCACTGGGACTAGCCCAAAATAAGGACAGCTGGGGCCTTATTCATGACAGTGTCTCTTGTTCTGCGCTCTGAGAGCTCCACCTTCCCTTATTGTGGGCTAGTCCCAGTGACAATGTCTGGGTAAGGAGGTCCTGTAATACAGCAGATCACCTTATCATGATATCACTGCTCACTGAACATTAACCATTCCACAAGGCATCAGTTAAATAAATGAAGCCTAATCTTAGCACCACACCCAGCGCTGTTTGTGTTTAAAAGCGCTCCCCGTCACCGTGGTGGTAACTTAATGCCATACAGCGCACCTCTAACTTCATAACAGCTAAAGAAGTCTGTATTCAGATTTCAAAAGATTGTTATATCTGTAATAATACGTTTATAAAACTTGCAACTTACCAAATTATGAGAGTCAGTCATGACTTTCACTAGTGCTGGATGATTGTATCCTAAAAAAACAAGGTCAGAAATGCATGGAGTAAGGCCAGAGACAGCTCTGTAGTTAGAGTTGCTATCCCTTAAAATTTGTCTCGGAGTCACCCAGAAGTTATGGCTATGCCCTGGAAACTGAAAATATCAAAGGTGGGTGGTACACATTGGTGGTGTTTGAGATGAGTCCCTTCCCCTCGTTGTAAAGTGCTCTTGGTTCAAGATGAAATGCTATGTAGACACAATCGATCATGATGATGAATGTGGTTTTAGAGGCCTTATATTCCATAGTAATCATACAGTAAATTGCTAATTCATATATTTTGCTTGAATTCCAAAATAAATGTAACATATTGCTCTACTTATTTCTGTACTTGAATTTCAGAATTGATTCGATGTTTTCTTTGAGCTGCCTTCTTTTCATAATGTGCTAATCTGCCACATTTGTGTTGCAGAACAGTATAAATGTTAGTCCTGCAACTTAAGGGAGATTGAAGGGGAGAAGCGAAGTGAAATGTATACCAGGTATCAGGGGCGTTAATGTTAAGATGTAATATTTGATAATTTATTTGTTAAGGACGAATGGATCCAGGAGGAAACGAGCACACAGTCGTGACTCATATTGACTTCGCCAGAGTATGCAGATGCTGGCGTTCTCACCTATAGGGATAGAGGCGATCTGCGTGTATACATCCAGCATGCGATTTCCGTCGACGTCCACAAGGTAGTTCCCTCTGCTCGCCTCATAATTACAGAAAAAATTCACCGCAATAACATTCTGTGGGGTGGGGGGTTGGGGGTGGGAGACCAGGAGAAAGAGATTATTTTCAATGGCTTAAGGCTTTCTGAACCATTTACAGCCTGTATTAGCCAGGGTTATCACGTCCGATGGTCATAGACTCCCTTTGTAAAATGTTGGTTGCATTGTGTTGACTGAAAGTTTGGTTGTTGTCCCATGCCCTGCGGACTCTTACCTGAATCTGTCCCAACTGTTTTGTCAGCTCCTGAAGAGGGACAGAAAAGAAAATAAAGCACAACTGTCAACCCCTCCAGGGTCTCCCTCCAGGGAGGACCTCCTCTCACATTACACAATCCAAAACAGCATTCCCCCACTAGTCTTATTGTCAATGCACGACCAGTTAGGTAATTTAGACCATCTGGACCTACATAAGTTTATGATCCTCAAAAAGACAAAGATGCCATCGCTTCTGGCATCAGAGCTGAGCTGCTGTCCAATCATTTGAATCTTCTGCCCTCAAAAACTTCACTTTCAAACTTTAGCATGTTGACACTAGAGCATGTGATGATCCACTAATTAAACACAAGCATACACAGAAATAATTGTTTTTAATTGGTGGAGTGTCACATGGAGTTAAAGTTTGGGAGAATTTATTGGATCGGACTGCAGCACATGTCTTGCTCTATTAAATGGCATGGATTGATCACACAAAAGTAAAATAAAGAGAGAGGGGTTCCATTTGAACAGCTTTAATTGAAGTACACCCCTGCCCGACATCTCCACTCTGCCACCTCTGGTCACCTGATGCCACCCCCTCTCCGCTCCTGCACTTCCAGGTCACGTCTGCTGTCTGTCCTGGCCCCCTGATGGTGGAATGACCTTCCCGTGGAGGTCAAAACAGCAGAGACACTGGCCACCTTCAAGCGCAGACTGAAGACTCACCTCTTCAGGCCGCACCTCTCCCCTCCCCTCCCTCGCTCTTTGTAATGACTCAGGGAGTCCTGATCTTTTCGGTCACCTTTGGCACTTGGGACTTTACCCCTCTCTAGGGTTATCTTTCCTCTTTTTGTGCCATTCTTATGCACTTTGCCTTGTAAGTCGCTCTGGATAAGAGCGTCTAACAAATGCCCTTAATGTAATGTAATGTAATGTAATGTGCTCAGTGTTAACCTCTTACCCTGGATTTAGGACCTGGGACCTCTGTCCTCATCAATGGGCCATCAAATTCAGACTCAACAAGGGTCTTTGCTGCAGTTTGGCTTACATGTCTGTGTGCTGTAAAACAGTAAGAACGTCAAAAATATAGTGATTAGTCTGAATAGTATTCCCCTTAAGACAAATATACTTTTTAATGTACTGCTATAACATGCAGACACAATGCCCCGGATTGAATTGACATTTACCTTGGAAATAAATGAAGGCATCACTTTTCATTAATCACTTTTCATTTATTTTCCAATGATGAATATATTATATTATTTCATGAAAATGTTTCTTTGAAAATCCCACAAATATTGGTTTCAAAATCACCAATATATTTATTTCTTCAAGAAGCAACAGCGCTGAGCTGCATGTTGTGTTAAAAAAGAAAACGTGTATACAACTAGGCCTTTGAGAGATAAAGATAATCAGGTGTTGTCAAGACACCTACTAACAAATAAATGACAACACACAGGCCAGTTAAACCAGTTTGAAGCAGTTTACTTTCACCTATGTGGGAGTAAACTTTGCACTTTCTCCTCAGACTGACCGGACTTTGTACATCCTGTTTTGAGACCGTACGATCTCAGTTTCCGAAATCATGTTATGATGTCTGCCAAATAATAGATAACATAATAGATAACTGGGGAAAGTGGACCTCATACCTTTTTTGAGCTTTTACTTCAGAATTTATTCAAAATCTTTCTGCTTCGCTCTCCCTAGGGTTCCATCCACTCTACTCAAACTCCTTGATTTGGGTGCAGAATTTGACACTGTTGATCACAATATACACTCCTACACAACCCTGAACAACTAGATGACAATCAGCAAAACAACTTTGTTGATTGTTTCTTTTGGTTCACTTCCCGCCTCATTCACAGATATCAGTTTGTCCATCCTGACTGACAATTCTCAGGTTCTGAGTAAAATATTGTGTTCCACTGGGGTCAGTGTTAGGCCCGCTCCTATTCTCACTATACATGTCACCATCAGGGATTATGATCTGCGAAAGTGGCATTATTTTCCACTCTTATGCTGATGCCACACAACTCTACATCACTGGGAAACCTGGTGAAAATCCACAACTGTCTTCAGTGCAGTCAGTTGTGGATTTTCACCACAACTGTCTTCAGTGCAGTCAGTTGTGGTGAAAATCCACAACTGACTGCACTGAAGACATGTACCATTGAGTGACCTTAAATTTGTACTCCATCCCACCAATTTAGCCATATTAGCTAGCCTAAGTGGTGTGTGTGTGTGCTGCAACGGGCTTATGTGTAAGAGTGCTTACAAAACTGCAGTGACAGAGCCCTTGGTCACAATGAGTTTTTTTCATACTACAACAGCATACCAATTCCTTTTCTAATAGCTAAACAGTATATTATCTTGCCACAAATACTTGATTTTCTTGTTGTCATGAGCATTTTGAAATTGCAAATGTTCTTTTAATGTATGCTTGTGTGTTCTCTCACCTCTAGCAGAGACACGTAAGCTGTGTTGCAGGGACACGGTGCGGCTCAGCAGGGTGGAGGCCATACTGAAATATAAATATACCAAATAAAATGAGTGATTCCTGTTTTTCAGGTTCTGCCATCTGTCAGATGTGAACATAACATAATGAGCATAATGCTTCAGTCATGTTTCATTATTCAATAAAAATAAAAACCAAAAAACCTGAATATGACCCAGCCAAGACCTCTTGGATACTGAGCCATATTGTTCTAGTGTTTAATTTTTATGGCTTCATGTCAATAGCAGGATAATATATATACAAAAAGTGTTGTCATAGTACCAATTCAAAGAGCGATGCATCCATATGCATCCTACATATCCGTGCACAAGACAAAGCAGTCAGTGTAAGAGATGAGTACTCACCGTGATGAACTGGAAAGTGGCAGAACTGACAGGGCACCAGATAACTCTATTATTCTCTAACGAGAACACCTGATTGTGGTTTTGTGGTTACACACAGCTGGCTTTAAAGAGCTGAGGACCAGGGGGAGTGTTAGGGGTGGGACCGGGAGATGGGGTGGTGGCTGAGCTTTTGTTTACCTTTGTAACTTAACCACTGGAAGGACTTTTTTGGGGATAAGAAATGACAGAAGTTAATAATTTCATAGGAAGCTGGAGAAGGGGAAGGTTCCGTTTTAAATTAACAGTTTTTACGAGACCATGTCAGCAGGAGGTCAGATATGCGCAGGAGGCCTCGCTCTTCAAACTCGTGAAAATTGACATCATACATGAATCAATTTATACTCACAGTCAGGGGGTTTCCTCTTATTTTAAACATTCTAGATTTCTGTTCAATGTGCCTTGTTTGTCCTTGTGCCATGTCACAGCGAGAGGTGCTGTGACCATCCCTGTTGGCCGGTGTGGTCCAGAAACGATACACTGTTTATCTGGGTAGAATTAGACATAGACCTCTGGAATTTTCTGCCTGATGTAATGGGATTAACAGGCTCTGAACTGAGCTGATTGGCTGTACCCCTTACATTTTAACACCCCAGACTCTCCTGATAGGCTGCATGGCCTTGCTCCATTCTTCCCTTCTTTACTCTGTGTTTTATGCCTGTTTGCCCCTCTTACGCTTATTCACTTCTACAGAAGACAGTTTACGTGGTAAAACTTGACTATTTAACTATGGCTAACATTTTCTCCTCCCAAAAGTGTGTCATACATTCAAAGTGGTGGGAGAGAGGTTCACATTCAAAATTATGCAAAGAAAGATAATATCTTAATTGAACTGTTCTATGGTTAAGGCGTAAGTGTCCTATAGTATACCGCCATCTACTGTTTAAAAAAGATAAAGACACTCAGTGATGTATGCGATGATATATCAAAGTGTATTTATTTCTAGAACCCTGATCTTCAGGTGTTTTTCATGACAAATTACTAAGCCGCATCTTATCAGGTGCATAGTAGCCTGATTGTTTGTCACTCACTGGAATTAAGAAACTACTTGAATCTGATTGTCAGATTAAACAAAACATATCCGCTGTAATCAATGAATTAAAGATGTGTAAACTTGGA